>JAACJO010000020.1:0-695087 GCA_013368445.1 Leucocoprinus leucothites
CTTGAAGCAGCAGTGGATGCGTGTCTTGATTGGTGAAGGCAAAAGCAGCTGGGTTCTTTTTCAAGAACTCGACGAGGAATTCATACTGAGGGAAGGTGCATTGCACCCATTGGGTGCGGATAGGGTAAAGGGGGCAATAGCATAAGATGTGATGTTGTGTTTCCAAGTGGTGTCCACAACAACAGGATTTGGGCTCAAGGGGGAAGAATCTTTTGCGATATGCTCCAATAGGGGCATGATTGAGAATAGCACGAGTCATGCGTGTGCATAGTGATGGTGACTCGTTGGCTAGAGGAAGCCAGGTGCCCCTTTGATGCAAGTGGGAATGAGGAACTTGCAATTCTTTTTAGAAAGAAGGAAACCGTTGCCGCAGTACTTCTTCTTCCAGAATGTGGACTCCCAGGATTTCTGGCAGTTGTTGGTGGCTTTGTGTCACAAGAAGTCGAGAGTGGCACCCGTATGAGGAGGGGCATGTATGCGCATGTTAGTGACATCATTGTGAACTTTGAGATGGGGCTTCCAGCACCACTTAGAAGGGACATCCCAGAAGTCGATGGAGCAAGATGGTTTGGCCGCAAGCCAATTGGATAGAAGTCGGCAGACTTGGATGGAGTGTGACTGGCTCAAGTGGATAGAGGGGTTGACTGCCAGCTTGGCTGCTGGGAGACAGTCAGTGATGAGAATGATATGGTTGCATTGGAGGGAGATGGCTTTAGCAATACTGATGCGGATGGAGTAGAGTTCAGCATCTGTGGAAGACGCCTGGCTGCTTGCCTGTTTTGCATGGGACACTTGTCATCCACCGCAATATAAATGTGCCACTGAAACTGCCTGAAGGGAACCTACAAGTGGAATAGAGGCATCAGTAACAACTGAAATACAATTACGATCTGAAGAGGAAGAGGAGAAAACAGAGTCAAGAGATGATACATGTTCTTCCATTGAAAGTCATGACAATTCGGTTATCGATCTCATTTTTTGCGCTAACAATTCCACCTCCCATATTATTGATGTTAATTCGAGGCTTCCATCGGATCACGCACCATTAATTATGGATCTTCCAATCTGCCCAGATTATATTAACTATAAAAAATGCGTACTACCAAAAGATAGCGATGAAGAGATGGCTTTCACTTCCCAAGTCTCTGAGCATCTAGCGGCCCTTGACTGTTCGGACATTCATTCCACCTCTCGTCTGAATGATATCTCTGACTCCATTTCTCAAATCTTTAATGAATCTTGGAACATGAACTCTAAAACTGTATGGATCACTAACCAGTCAAAGGAATGGTGGAACCCCCACTGTTCTGAGACTCTTCTTACCTACAGAAGAACAAAAGATCGAAAAGATTGGCAAGCATTCAGAGTGGCAACCAGAACTGCCAAACGCTCTTTCTTTGATACATGCATTCATGAAATCGCATCGACCAACAAACGACCCTGGGACCTCATAGAATGGGTAAAACAATGCAAACTCCCTGCCATTGAGGGTATCCACTATCAAGGATGACCTTGCAATGATCTTCCGGACCTATGGAACGCACTCCATTCATCATATAACTCAGCATCTGGCTGACCGGTAAGCCCTAACATTCTGAATGAAATAAAATCCCTTCCCCCCCGTTCCTGGGCAAACTTCTCCATCCTTGAACTCACCAAATCCCTCTCTTCATGCGCTAACTCTTCAGCACCCGGGCCTGATCACGTCTCCTGGAAACATCTAAAGTCCATTGTTGCCCACAATGAATGCCTCAAAAACATAATACTCATTGCTAACGTGTGCGTACGTCTCTCTTACTGGCCGAGTCACTTCAAGGACTCGGTCTCTATCATCATTCCCAAGCCGAATAAACCGGCCTATGATACACCGAAAGCGTTTCATCCTATTGTTCTACTAAACACTTTAGGTAAATTAATTGAGAAGATGATTGCTCGCCGCATGCAGTATGAAGCGGTGTCTCTAGATGTTCTCCACCCTAATCAAATGGGCGGAGTTATCCAACAATCCACTGAGGATGCAGGAGTATTCCTCACTCATATCATTTGGGCCGGATGGGCTAAAGGTATGATTACCAGTGTTTGTGCTTTTGATATCGCCCAATTCTTCCCCTCCCTAAACCACGAAATCCTTACTAACATTCTACGACGACAGGGGTTCACCCCAGAACTCATTAATTTTTTCTCACACTACCTCATAGGTTGATCCACTCAATTCATGTGGAACACTTTCCTATCCGATGCCCATGACACGGATGTTGGCGTAGGGCAAGGCTCCACTTTATCACCCATCCTATCCGCGCTCTATCTAGCGCCCCTCATGTTCATGTTCGACCAACATGCTCGACTACAGTCTATCCCTTCTTCCCTTTTATCATTTGTCGATGATGGGCTTTGTATATCTCAAGTGAAGAACTACACTGACACAATTTCTTCTCTCAAACTAGCCTATTCCATCATCAATTCCATATGCACCAATCTTGGACTTGTCGTTGAACATGACAAGTCTGAGGTCTTTCATTTCTCCCGACGTCAAAACGACTCTAATCCCCCCCTCGATCTATCCGACGTTGGTGGCCCTTTACTACATCCTAAACGTGTCTGGCAGTACTTAGGTTTTTACTTCGACCGTCGTCTATCATTTCAAGAACACGTTCGGTATTACTCTACCAAAGCATTATCCACAGTGAAAGCTATGGGTATGCTAGGTAACTCCACCCGAGGCCTTCTCCCTCTACAGAAACGCCTGCTCTATAGGTCATGCGTTGTCCCTGTGGCTACGTATGGCTTCCGACTCTGGTACTTTGAAGGTGCTCGTAACAAGGCGCTTCTCAAATCCTTATCATCAATGCAGAGGTGAGCAGCTCTTTGGATTACAGGTGCCTTCCGTACTTCTCCTTCAGGTGGTGCTGAAAGTATTGCGGGACTTATCCCAATCCACCTTCATCTCCGTAAACTAGCTATTCGTTCATCATATCGAGTCTCTACCCTACCCTCCAATCATGCGCTATGCTCTCTTTTATTGGATAGTTTCTCTCTTAACTCTCCCCCTCATCCCCAATCACTTCGCTTTCTCACTCTGGCCAAAAAAGCCAAAGTCAAAGGCCCTCTTATTGATGTAGATAGTTCTCTTTCTCATCTCTCTGACTTCTTTTCTCCATTCACTCCTGAATCAAAACCTGGGTCTCGTCTCATGGACATCTTTCCTGATTCTATTCACTTTCACCCTTGCAATCGCTCGGATAAACAAGAAATGTATAAACATGTATCGACTCTTGAATCTGTTTTTTCCTCTTCTTCTTCTAATCATAATTGCATTTCAGTTGTTACTGATGCCTCTGTCCCACTTGTAGGTTCCCTTCAGGCGGTATTGGCGGCACACATATATCACGGTGGATGACAAGTGTCCCATGCAAAACAGGCTAGTGGTCGAGCATTGTCTACTGATGCTGAACTCTATTCCATTCGCATTGGCATCGCCAAGGCCATCTCCCTCCAGTGCAATCACATCATCCTCATTACCGATTGTCTCCCAGCAGCCAAGCTGGCAGTCAATCCTTCTATTCACTCATGTCAATCACATTCCATCCAAGTCTGCAGACTTCTATCTGATTGGATTGCAGCCAAACCTCCTCGCTCCATCGACTTCTGGGATGTCCCTTCCAAATGGCGATGGAAGCCCCACCTTAAAGTCCACAACGACGTCACCACCACACGTATACATGCCCCCCCTCATTTAGGCACCACTCTTGACTTCTTGCGACGCAAAATCACCAACGACTGCCAGAAATCATGGGAGTCCACCTTTTGGAAGAAAAAGTATCGCGGCAGCAGCTTCCTTCTTTCCAAAAAGAATCGCAAATTCCTCATTCCCACATACATCAAAGGGGGCACCTGGCTCCCCTTAGCCAATGAGTCGCCATCACTATGCACATGCATGACCCGCGCTATCCTCAACCATGCTCCTATCGGAGCTTATCACAAGAGGTTCTTCCCCCTTGAGCCCAAGTCCTGTCGATGTGGCCATCATCTGGAAACACGACATCATATCCTGTGTTACTGCCCCTATATCCCTTCCACACTCAATGGGTGCAATGCGCTTTCCCTCAGTATGAATTCCTCGTCGAGTTCTTAAAGAAAAACCTGGCTGCTTTTTGCCTTCACCAATCATGACACGCGTCCACCGCCACCTCAAGCTCCTGTGCCCGCTGAACCTAATGAAGGTGAACTATATTCTCTCATCTCATCTCTTCTCTTTTCCTTTGAGACCGATCTCTGTGTATGACACCTTGTTCAATAGTCTCTTTTGAGTCTTATCTATGTTGCTGGACTAATCATGTATAGTCTCTGTCTTAAGTGGTCGAAGACCGCTTCGTGTACCCCAGCTTGCTGTAGTGTACCATCTGTTTGTAATATTTAGTTGAAAGCGGACTGTGATCGAGCACCGCTATACAAATTCATTGATTTAAAAAAAAAAAAAAAAAAAAAAAAGATGATACATGTTTATACATCTCGTGTTTGTCTGAGTGATTACAAGGATGAAAGTGAATGGAATCAGAAAAGATGTCCATGAGACAAGATCCAGGCTTAGGTTCGAGAGTGAAAGGGGAGAAAGAATCAGAAAGATGAGAAAGCGAGCTATCTACATCAATAAGAGGGCCTTTGATTTTAGCTTTTTTGGCTGGAGTGAGAAGACGAAGCAATTGGGGGTGAGGGGAAGAATTAAGAGAGAAACAATCAGATAAAAGGGAACATAACACATGATTGGAGGGTAAAGTAGAAGCTCAGTATGATGAATGAATAGCTAATTTATGAAGATGGAGGTGGATTGGAATAAGTCCAGCAATACTTTCGGCACCACCAGAAGGAGAAGTATGAAAAGCACCTGTGATCCAAAGAGCCACACGTTTCTGCATGGATGATAAGGACTTGAGAAGTGATTTGTTATGAGCACCTTCAAAGTACCATAGTCGGAACCCATACATGGCCACTGGGACGATGCATGACCTATAGAGAAGTTGCTTCTGGAGAGGGAGGAGGCCTTGGGTGGAATTACCTAGCATTCCCATAGCTTTCACAGTGGATAATGCTTTTGTGGAGTAATATTGGACATGCTCTTGGAAAGAGAGTTGACAATCAAAGTAGAAGCCGAGATATCACCAAAAGCATTTTGGGTGAAGAAGGGGGCTGCCGACGCCGGAAAGGTCAAGAGGGGGATTGGAATTGTTATACCATTGGGAAAAGTGGAAAACCTCAGATTTGTCATGTTCAATGACAAGTCCAAGATCAGTGCAGATGGAATTAATGATGGAATAGGCTGCTTTGAGGGAAGAGATAGTGTCAGTGTAACTCTTCACTTGAGATATACAAAGCCCATCATCGACAAAAGATAGAAGGGAAGAGGGGATTGATTGTAGATGAGCGTGTTGGTCGAACATGAACATGAGGGGCACCAAGTATAGCACAGATAAGATAGGGGATAAAGCCAAACCTTGCCCTATGCCAACATCCGCGTCATGGGCATCAGACAAGAAAGTGTTCCACATGAACTGTGTGGAACGACCTATGAGGTAGTGTGAGAAGAATTTAACAATTTCTGGGGTGAACCCCTGTTGTTGTAAAATGTTAGTAAGAATGTCGTGGTTGAGGGAGGGGAAGAATTGGGCGATGTCAAAGGCGCATACACTAGTGATTTTTATTTATTTATTTATTTATTTATTCAGTGGACCCCAAAGGGGTCCAAATTTATAACGCGGTGTGCGGTAGCAGTCCACACCCGACTATCTACTACAGGGAACCAATACCACTACTGACTACACAGGAGTAAACAACCGGGAATATATAATAGTCCTGTCCGAGACAATATGTGAAACGATAGCAGAAGGGGGCTAGGCATGTAACAAAATATAAGGAATGAAACATATACCAATATCACTGCATCTGATGGCAGGCCTTGTGGTTGGTGAGAGCCCATCCGGCAACCGGCAATGGATGGGGGACGATGCGTTGACACTAGGGAGCTCCCCCTAGGCCCAGGGCCGACCAGCCACACCAGAATGACTTTGCAGCCAATCCCAATCAAACCGGTGGCGCCAGAACATGCACTTGCAGTCAGTAGCAGCATGTTCCTTGCCGCAATTAATGCACTTGATATGAGGACAGGGTTCCCTGGCAGGTGTGGGCTGAATGGGAGGGCTAGCCTTTAGCAACCCATTACAGCAGGAGGAAGTGGTGCGGTGATTCTTGGACCAATGTGGCCTGCCGCATTGTGAGCACCTGAGCGCGCGGTTGCGACAGGTGGTGGTAGTGTGGCCCCATCGCCAGCATCGTTGACACTGGGGGGTCCCGGGGTGAGCACGTGCAGCCTTGATCATAGACTGTACACCATCAAAGTTGAGGTATTTGCCGACCAGGCACTTGGCATTAGCACCTGACTGAGAATCCCAAAGATCGACCCAAACAGTGGTGGTGTCGGCTTTGGCGGAGTTGCGCATGATGCGCACGGAGGATACATTAGCAAATGTCTCCTTGAAGGGAGACAGATGCATACAGTTGGTGACGTGTTGCGGAGTGGTGCAGATGCCACTTGTGTAGTAAGGGACATCCAGGATCTTGAGGTAAGATGCATATACTAGTGATCATACCTTTAGCCCATCTGGCCCAAATAATGTGGGTGAGGAATACTCCTGCATCTTCAGTAGAGCATTGGATCACTCCACCCATTTGGTTAGGGTGAAGGACATCTAAAGATACCACTTCATATTGCATTTGTTGTGTGATCATCTTTTCAATAAGTTTGCCTAGAGTGTTTAGTAGAACAATGGGGCGAAACACTTTAGGAGTATCATAGGCCAGTTTATTCAGCTTGGGAATGATGATAGAGACCGAGTCTTTGAAGTGACTCGGCCAGTGAGAGAGACAAATACATGTGTTAGCAATGAGTAGTATGTTATTGAGGCAGTCATTATGGGCAATGATAGATTTCAAATGTTTCCAGGAGACATGATCAGGCCCAGGCGCTGAGGAGTTAGTACAGGATGAGAGAGATTCAGTGAGTTTGAGGGCAGAGAATTTGGCCCAGGAACAGGGAGGAAGGGATTTTATTTCTTTCAAAATGTTAGGGCTTACCAGTCGACCAGATGCTGAATTGTAAGACGAATGAAGTGCATTCCACAAATCCGGGAGATCATTGCAGGGATGCCCCTGATAATGAATACCCTTGATGGCAGGGAGTTTGCATTGTTTAACCCATTCCATGAGATCCCAGGGTCGTTTGTTGGTTGAGGCAATCTTGTGGATGTGTTCATCAAAGAAAGAATGTTTGGCAGCTCAAGTAGTCACTCTGAATGTCTGCCAGTCTTTTCAATCCTTTGTTCTCCTATAAGTAAGAAGAGTCTTGGAACAATGGGAGGACCACCATTCCTTCGACTGGTTAGTGATCCATACAGTTTTAGAGTTCGTAATCCATGATTCAGAAAAGATTCGAGAAATAGAGTCAGAGATATTGTTCAGACAAGAGGTAGAGTGAATGTTTGAACAATCAAGTGCCGCTAGATGCTCAGAGACCTGGGAAACAAAAGTAGTCTCTTCATTGCTATCTTTCAGTAGTACACATTTTTGATAGTTAATATAATCTGGGCAAATAGGAAGATCAATAATCAAAGGCGCATGATCCAAAGGCAGCCTTGACTCAGCATCAATGATATGGGAGATAGAATTATTGGCACAAAAAGTGAGATCGATAACTGAATTGTCATGACTTTCAATGGGAGAGAAATGGATAGGAGAAAATATGGTCAGTACCGACATAGTAAGATTGAAACAATCCACTAACTCCATTAGAGTTATCACAGTTTGAGGGGTGTGGGTGACTGAGGGATCCCAATCTGGAGAACAACAATTGAAGTCACCCCCCATATACACAATATTAGGAATGTCGATGAAGTTAGTTGAAAGGAAATTTATTGCCGAAGATGACAAGTCAGAATATATGTTTAAAAAGTAAATATAGTTACCCTGGTTAAATAATCCCAAAATTTGTATATCACAATGGTTAACCCACTCCTGTCAAAGGATGGGTCTCATACAAAGTAGCTGTCTGTGAACATAAGTCAGAGTATGGGGTCAGGGGTCATTAGGCTTAGTAGGGCAGACCATACACAGCCACTTAGGGTAAATAGGAGCACCTATGACATCATCCCCTTCAGGGTTAGTTGTAGAGGGTGCTTTTTGGATATGATTCCATGGAGGTTCCTGTAGAAAAAAGATGTCGAAGTCCAGCTTCTTGGACTCAAGAATGGTGTTAACCAGGGCATAAGATCATCCCACATTTTGCAAATAGATACAAACAGAAGAAATAGGATTGTTCTTACCAGACATATTTAAACTGCAACTCTGCCACCAGAGTGATTGGAATTAGCGTGGACAGCACATGCAGTGTGTGATTCGGCAGCTTTGTTAGAATGCCAGGTCCAGTCGAACCTGTTTTTCCAGAAAGGACACTTATTGTCATTAGCATGATGATTGCCTCTGCAATTGAGGCATTTGAAGTTCTCGAGATGAGGACATGGGATGCCATTGGGAGTGGCATTGCGAGGGAGGTTTGATTTAGGATTGGCCTTGCAGCACCAGACCATGGATCAATGGTTCTCAACATGATGAGGGCCACCACAGATTTGACAGTGTGCACCAAGGGCACGACATGCATGAGTGGGGTGACCCCAGCGCCAACAGTTCCTACACTGAGCTACACCCAGGTGCATACTGGTTGCATGGATAGTGCCGATATGATGGCTGAAGTTAATAGTTCAGTTGACCAACGTCTTGGCCTTGGTACTATTTTGGGAGTCCCAGATGTCAAACCACACAACAGCCGTGTCCGATTTAGGGGAAGCTTTCATGACATGAGGACGAGCGGTAAGGATAATATTTTCGAAAAGTGGTGATTGGCTGAGGGCCTACTCAACGAAAGCGGGGGAAAGAGGGTTTGAAGAATTGGCTACCCAATAAGGGACACCAACAATTTTTAGGAAGGATTTTGATTGTGGGAGGCAGGGCTCAATAGGGATAGCATCTCCTAATTGCCAGGCTTTCTTCAGCCAAGACTTAATAGTATCGAGGTCGGTAAGGGTAGTGACACCCGAGGTGGCAATGGAAATGCCATTATATGATTCGTGGACCGATTCAACATGAAGTTTGGATTGGGCAGCAATAAGACTGCAGTTACAGAATTCAGCTGCCTTATTAAAATCCTTGATTTGGTCAGCAATGATGTTTCCCTTGAAAGGGATAAGAACTTGGCGACAAGTTGGCCCATGCATTGTTATTTTGGGTTTAGTGCATTGGGCACCTGTGGTTGAAGGTTCAGGTGCCTGAGGTTGGGCACTCCCAAAACCTGCCTTGTACATGGCAAGGACTTTGTCATACGATAGCTCAGGGAAGGCAAGTATCATTTCTCACATCTTGACCCCATTGATGTTGGGGGAGTTAGAAGAGGAAGCCGCAGGCTGGGCACCCCATTGGGCGGCATTGTCAAGAACTAGGTTACTAAGGACGGGAAACGAAGCCGATGTTCAAGACCGGGTGTCTAAGACAGGGGAACAGAGATGACTGATCCGGTCGATGAACACGGGAGCGGGTCTTGGCCTCAACTTATGTGTTGTGCCACTACTGACGCTGACCCGGATTTCGGAAACGGATAGAGGCGGGAGGGCGAAGAGAGAGCAGAGATCAGACAGAGTAGTAACACGTGACTTAGTCGATTATCAGACTGAGGAATATGGTACAAGTTCGACTACTTATATACGAGGCGGAGGATAGGGTCGGATAGCAAGAAACAAAGACATAACAGAAAAAGGATAAGAGGATAATAAGCGTCCGACATTTCGGAAAGGCTAGAAGAATAATAATATCCGACATCGGAAGAAGACTAGAAATGACAAGAGGAATGAAATATGACATGACGTGAGAAAGTCCGAACACAACGCGCCAGAAGCCAAAGGGTAAAGAAGAAGAGTGGAGCGAATGGAGTGGAAGCGAGCCGAAGCGATAGGACGGAAGAGCGGGATGCGTAAAAGATTCTAAGTTGAGAAATTATCAGCCGGGCCGGTAGCGAGGATCGGGTCGTGACAGTATTCCCCCCTTAGGGCTGAGCCCTCGAAGCCCCGTGATCTGATCGTGGGAATTAATTTCAAACTCCGTATAAATTCCGTTCTGCAAAAAATTTAAGCTTTTTCTTTCTTAACCTCCTTACTCTACCATGGCGTCTAACTCGCAGACACAACGATCCGAACCGGCGTCCGACATCGATTTTGAGGAGGCTCTCGCCATGCTGGACGCAGAGGACGCACGCGAGCGAGCCGAGGAAGAGGAGAGGAGGAAGCGGGAAGCCGAAGAAGTGGCGAGGAAACGGAGGGTCGAGGAAGAAAGAGAGAAGAAGAGGGAGAAGTTGCGAAAGATGAAAGAGGTGAAAGAAGCAGAGAAGAAGAGAGCCGAGGAGGAGGAGCGGAAGCGGAAGGAGGAGGAGGACGAAAGGCTGCGGAAGGAGTTGGAGGCGGCGGCGGCTTTGGAAGCGAGAGAGAGAGAGAGAGAGAGAGAGAAGGGAAAGGGAAAAGGAAAGGAGAAGACAGGAGAGTCCGTTCCCGTCAAGCGGAAAGCGGACGCAGAGGCCGGGCCTGCGACGAAGAAGACGAAAAGGAATGCGCCCACGATGGGCACGAGAGAACCCCCGCCTCCAAGGGCGGCCGCCGCAAATGTCGGAAAAGGGATCGACCGAGGGCCTACCCCTGGTCCTTCCCGAGTGTCCACCAGTGACGGCGGGTCGTATGCCCCTGATCGTGACTCGGACGTCGAGATCGAGGATACCCCCAAGAAGAAACGGGGGAACTACGACGAGAAGGGTAGGAAGGTGAAGATGGGCGGCAAGAACGAGTGCGGGCGGTGTCGGCGGTTGGGCAAGGACTGCAAGATGCAGTCAGGCGAGTAAGTTTATTCTTCCGTTTTCCGATATCGGATCGCGGCTGATCTTCCATAGCAACAAGTTCATGTGTGAGGCGTGCAATAGCTCAAAGCAGCGTTGCACGTTCCCCTCTGAGGCAGACAAGGCGCCTCACGAACAGACATACGACTTGATCGTCGAGACCCGCGCCACGCGAACGGTGATGATGGAGTTGGTGGCGGAGGTGAAGGAGTTGCGGGCCGAGATTGGGAGTCGGCAGGATAGGGCGTTGAGATCGGCGCGGCGGGGTAACGCGCAGAGGCACGAACTCGTGGAGGAGTTCAAGGCCTTCTTTGAGCGCTGTATGTTCGATGGGCACTTGATGAGCGACGCGAAGTTTGAGGAGGAGAAGAAGAAGGAAAAGGAGGAGTGGCTGAAGGCCCAAGCCGCATCGAAGAAATCGGGTGAAGGCACAACGTCGGGAGCCGCGGAATCTGGGTCGGGTGGATCGAAAGCGGATGAAGGGCCTGAAGAGGATGAGGGAGATGAGGAGGAAGATGAAGGTGAGAGTGGAAAGGAGTAGTCGCCCGTCTCTTCTCCTCGGTTTTTCGTTTTCTTGGACTGTTGTGTTGCATACTGGATTTGTGAATCTTTGATAGTTGACAATGTGATGCCTGTTCCTGTGCCTTGAAGTGTGAAGAATTGAGCCGAACGCTAAGACCGGATAGAAAGCTGGCAAAATAAGAATTGTTAAGTCCAAGTAGCCGAACTGCGATACAGGGTAACTAAGCTTGAAGATGAGAATAATCAATGGAGAAAAGTTCACGGTAGAAGTGTTGACAGAAGGAAGTTAGTCCGGAGAGAAGAGACGAAAAGAGTAACATGAGCCGATATGGGGTCTAGGATAACGGAAGTGGACCAGGCTTGTGAGGATAAGTAGCATGGAAATCAGCGACGAGTTCAGCCGCATGCGCGAGCTCGGTTGCGGGTAGCCAGGACGATTCTTCTTCAGTATCTTCATAACCCGACCAAAAGACCTTGTACAGGAGTTTACAAGCACGACGACGGTCGATTTTAGAGTCAACGATGCGGTCGATTTCGTATTCCGGTTCACCATCGATGACGACGGGTGCGGGAGCCGGTTCCGTACGATCGGAAAATGGGTTGGGTGTGGACGGTTCGAGCATGGACACATGGAAGACTGGGTGAACAGCACGCATGGAATTGGGGAGTCGAAGGGTAAATGAGTGAGAACCAGGCTGAGCAATGATTTCGTATGGACCGAGGTAACGTTCGGAAAGCTTCTTGGAGGGGCGAGTGGTGCGGAAGAACTGAGCTTTCACGAAGACTTTCTGGCCGACCTGGAAGTCAGGAGCTGGTAACCGTCTTGCATCCGCGGATCGTTGATACCGTTTCTGCGCCTCGGATATTTCAGCTTTGAGTGTGGTGTGTAGGTCGTCGAGATCGACTGCGAAGTCGCGGGCACGGGCCGACGCGATATCGCGCTCCGGATAGACTGTGAGGTTGGGGTGGTAACCCTTGTTGGCGAAGAAGGGAGAGATTCCGGTGGTAGCACTGGGGGCGTTGTTGTAAGCGAATTCTGCGAGTGGAAGGAGGTCGGACCAGTTGTCTTGCTGGTAATTGCAGTAAACGCGAAGATATTGCTCTAATGTCTGGTTGGTACGTTCCGTCTGTCCGTCGCCTTCAGGGTGATAACCCGAAGTGAAATGTAGGCGCATGTCCAGAGCCTTGCCCAGGGATCGGAAGAAGTGGGATACGAACTCTGAACCGCGATCAGATGTGACGTGAGAGGGAACACCGTGCTTAGAGAATACATGAATGACGAAGAGCCGAGCCAGTTCTGCGGAAGTAATGGTGTCATGGGTGGGAATGAAGATAGCCTGTTTGGAGAGTCGGTCGACGACTACGAGGATAGAGTCGAAGCCAGAAGAGGTCGGCAGTTTTTCAATGAAGTCCATAGAGATCGAGTTCCAAGGGCGTTCGGGAATAGGAAGTTGCTTGAGATTTCCATAGGGCTTATGACGCTGAGGTTTGGATCGCATACAAGTGACGCATGATTTGCAGAAATCCTTGACCTCGGATCGGATATTCGGCCAAGTGTACTCGCGTCGGATGAGCTCCAGAGTCTTGTTCTGTCCGAAATGGCCAGAGAGGATGTGATCGTGTTTATATTGAAGGACTCGGAGTCGAAGATTGTTGACATCGGGTACATAGATTCTGCCATCGAGCCTTAGGAAGCCAGTGGAGTCAACCGACCAGCGACCTTCGGGTAAGGAAATGTGGGTGGATGCGATCGGATCCTGCGGAAGCGAGGTGAGGATGTCGGAGTGGAGGTTTTCAAGATCTAATATGGTGGCTGCGCGAAGGGAAGGAGTGGAAAAATATGTAGCTCGAACGGAAGCTGAGAGTTGTTCATGGGTGAAGACAGGCCGGAAATTGTGTGGATTGACTGAAGCGTAGCCATTATTCCCCCCTTTAGGGTAGACGTCCCATCGTCTAGTGAGAGCGTCGGGTTTTGTTCCGAGTCGGCCGGGTCGGAAACGGATAATGAGGTTGAACTGGGAGAGGAACTCGGACCAGCGAGCCTGTCGACGGGTGAGGATCTTGGTGGTGCAGAAGTATTCAAGATTTTTGTGATCGGTAACCACGTCGATAGGGAGAGAGGCCCCTTCGAGGTAATGCCGCCAGATGCGGAAAGCCTCGAAGATAGCTAGGAGCTCCTTGTCATGAGTATCATAGTTGGACTCGGCCGTGTTGAAGGTGCGGGAATGGAAGGCAATAGGATGAACTTCGTTGTCATCCGTCACGATGGACAGGATGGCGGCTAGGGCATAATCGGAGGCATCGGTCTCGATGATGATTTGGGAGTCGGGGATCCAATGAGTGAGGATGGGAGCTGTGGTAAACGCTTCCTTGAGAGAGTCGAAAGCTTCACGACATTTGTTGTCAAAGTTCCACTTAGCCGATTTACGGGTCAGGCGCGTAAGCGGGACGACGATGTCCGAATAGTTGTAGATGAAGCGTCGATAGAAGTTTGCGAAACCTAGGAAGGACTGTATGTCCTTGACCTTCTTAGGTTCGGGCCACTCTTGGATAACCTTGATTTTGTCTTCCGACATTTTGAGGCCGGCTGGGGAGAGGATGTATCCGAGGTATTCGACAGAATCGGAATGGAATTCGCATTTATCCGCTTTAGCATATAGGCCATGCTTGCGGAGCCGCTTGAGGACGTCTCGTACATGTTTACTGTGCGAGTCGAGATCGTCGGAGTAGATGAGGATATCGTCAAGATAGACCGTCACGCAGACATCAAGGAGATCAGAGAAGATGTCGTTCATAAACCGTTGGAAGGCTGCGGGTGCATTGGTCAGACCGAACGGCATGACAAGCCACTCAAAGGAGCCGTAGCGGGTCCTGAAGGCTGTCTTCCATTCGTCGCCTTCAGCGATGCGGACGAGGTGGTAGGCATGGCGGAGGTCAATCTTGCTGTAAATGCGGGCTTTGCGGGGAGAGTCGAGAAGGTCGGAAATGAGCGGAAGTGGATAACGATCCTTTTTGGTAAGCCGATTGAGCCCACGGAAGTCGACACAAAGTCGAAGTGAACCGTCTTTCTTCCGAACGAAGAGAACGGGTGCGCCGTGAGGCGAAGAAGTGGGACGGATAAATCCAATGTTGACGTGCTCGTCGATGAACTCGCGGAGAGCCTCAAGCTCGGATGGAGAAAGGGAGTAAATGGTGCCAACGGGAGGTTGAGCATCTTCTTCAAGGTTGATCTTGAGGTCATAGGGGCGATGCGGGGCGAGAGTATCAGCACGAGCCTTGCTGAAGACGTCGGCAAATTCGTGATATTCACTGGGCACATTAGAGAGATCTGCTGACTCGTCTGAGACACGAGCCGAGCCAGCGGAAGCGGATGTCGAGTTCAAATTGAGATGGAAGTTTACTGAGCCAGGAAGACGTGAAGCGCGAATAAAAGCAGGAGCGTTGATGAGCGAAATGTGAGGACGCGCAGGAACAGAATCAGAAGTGGACGAAGGGGTCCCAGATGGTGATGAATCCAGAGGAAGGGCGTCAGCCGTCGGGCTAGAATCGGATGACGATGCAGAAACCGCCGTAGAAGCGGATGCGACGCGAACAGAAGGGGCAGGAGTATCCGGCAAATGTGATCGGAATGTAATACTGCTCGAAGCCCAGTCAATCAACGGATTGTAGCGGGTGAGCCAGTTGTGTCCAAGAACCACAGAGCAAGAAGAATCGAGCCGGGTGACATACAAGTCAAGGGTCATAGATTCACCACTAGGAAAAGTAACAGGCAAGTTCACTAACTCAGTAATATAACTATTCGACGATCCGTCAAATAGGCGAAGCTCGATCGGAGGGATAGGAGAGGTCGGAAGGGAATGAGTGCGGGTGAATTCAGAATCAATAAAGCAATGGGTAGAGCCGGAGTCGACGAGAGCACTGAAGAGGAGCCGTTGGATATTATCGGATGAGCAAATTGAAGAAGAAGAAAGTGAAACAGAAAGGGAATTGGGATCGGAAAGAGCGGACGCATTGAGGCGGAGGAGACTCTCTGGTGCACAGATGAGCTCAACGCGACCCTCAGTCTGTGCGGAGTCCTGAGGGCCGCTCCCTATTTTTCCGAACTCTTTTCAGAGTCCTTGGCGGGAGCCGCATCGGCCTTGCGGATCTTGGCCCTGTTCTGCTTCCTATGGCATTGGTCGACCTTGTGACCTTTACCACCGCAGAACAAGCAGAGGTCTTCATCGATACGGCGTTTGCGCTCTTCGGGAGTCAATTTGCCGTCCTTGCCTAGCTTGTCGGAAATATCCGGTTTCGTGGGACGGGTCGAAGGGCGTTGCTGGTTAGAGGTGGATGGAGCGGGGGTAGTGGATTTGGAGGGGGCCTGAGAGGTATTGCGATTGTTGTTGCTGCCGCTGTTGTTGTTGTTGCTGTTGTTGTTGCCCCGATCAAAGTTAGATGGTTGTGACGAAGAGCCGCGTTGGGAATTAGGCTGAGGGTTATTCGAGGAGTTGGAGGGTTTGGATTGCTTGCGCTCGGCAAGATCCTTTTCCGCGGCACGGGCACGTGCTCTTTCGCGATCGCGTTCCCAATAGCGACCATCAATGAGCATAGCCGTACGGAGCATCTCCTGGAAGGTGTTGGGTTTACCCTGTTCGCGGACACTGATAGGGTCCTGAATGCGATTAGGGAGACCCTTATAGTAGCGATGGCAGAGGACCTCGTCACCCCAGCCGAGCTGTGCAGCGTACTTCATAAAGTCAATGTTGTAAGTGGCGATCTTATCGCCCGATTTCATCCGCAGGTTATCAAGAAGTTCAGCCGCTTCTGACTTCGGGTTGGCAACCCCAAAGTGCGTGCGGAGCTCGCGGGTAAAAGCATCCCAATCCGTGATCCAATCATGGAAGACGCCTTGCTCCTCCTGAGTGAGAGCAACCTCGAACCAGTCTAGAGCTACGCCGGTGAGGTAAGTCATTGCGAAGTTGACCTTTTGGCTATCTTCCTGGAACTGAGTTGGGTTGGCGCGGAAGTAGAGACGGCATTGGATGAGGAAGGTGTTGAGCTTGTCCGGGTCTGTTCCGCTGAACGTATCCGGAAGGCGAGCTTTATTAACGGGAGCCGCGTTAGGTTGGGGACGGTGGTCGAGGTTATCAGCGAGGCGGGATAAAGCATCGGCTAAGCGATCTTGAAAGCGATCACGACGACGAGGACGAGGTGGGGGAGCAGGAAGGTCGTCGGATGAGGAAGAGGATGAGTCGTCGTCGTCTGGGTCATTATCGTCGGGGTCGTCGGGATTCTCGGGGCTACCGAGGTGATCTTCGATGTCTTCCCAATCGTCGTTCTCGTCATCCTGGTGGGGAGGATCAACATAGTCGAGACCATCCTCGTCACCCGGTTCTGAAGGACCGGATGGATCCCGATCGGGTGGCATACCGCCAGGAGGTGCAGGAGTGCTAGGAGGACGAGTGTCACGACGGCGAGGCAACGGACGAGTAGGACGAGGGATTTGAGAGGGTTGGGGAGTTGAAGGCAAGTTGGGGTTTAGACGGCGTGAACGGCGGATACGACTAGGAATACGATTATTTCCCGAACTGCGAGTGGAGCTTTCAGCCGGGGTAGCAGGGACAGAGTTGGAGCGTTTCGGCTCCTGAGTGGTGGAAGTGGTGGCAGCGGGCTGACGCCGTACTGCGGTGCGGGTGTTTGCCATGACGAAGACAAGAGAAGGGAGCAGAGGGATGATGCGACAGTAGCGAGGCGTAGTCTGATAATACTGTCAAGAACTAGGTTACTAAGGACGGGAAACGAAGCCGATGTTCAAGACCGGGTGTCTAAGACAGGGGAACAGAGATGACTGATCCGGTCGATGAACACGGGAGCGGGTCTTGGCCTCAACTTATGTGTTGTGCCACTACTGACGCTGACCCGGATTTCGGAAACGGATAGAGGCGGGAGGGCGAAGAGAGAGCAGAGATCAGACAGAGTAGTAACACGTGACTTAGTCGATTATCAGACTGAGGAATATGGTACAAGTTCGACTACTTATATACGAGGCGGATAGGGTCGGATAGCAAGAAACAAAGACATAACAGAAAAAGGATAAGAGGATAATAAGCGTCCGACATTTCGGAAAGGCTAGAAGAATAATAATATCCGACATCGGAAGAAGACTAGAAATGACAAGAGGAATGAAATATGACATGACGTGAGAAAGTCCGAACACAACGCGCCAGAAGCCAAAGGGTAAAGAAGAAGAGTGGAGCGAATGGAGTGGAAGCGAGCCGAAGCGATAGGACGGAAGAGCGGGATGCGTAAAAGATTCTAAGTTGAGAAATTATCAGCCGGGCCGGTAGCGAGGATCGGGTCGTGACAGGCATCAGCGAATGACACATTCTTCTTGTTGAAGTGTTCCATAAGGGGTTTGGTGGATGCCTTACAGTTAGGAGGGGGAATGGGGGGTAGTATATTAGAGGTGCCCTTAGGGTTAGGTTTTGACGGCTGAGCCTGGCCATCAGAAGAAGGGCGCCCAACTGAGCATTCAAAGTTTTCATTCCCATTCCTTGGGGACATGTGATTGGAAGGTGGAGGGGGGCCCGGGAGATGCGAATAGGACCGGCAGGCTTGGAAGACATGATGTCATTCTTTGCCTTTTGGGAGTCTGACACAGACGAGATGTCATGTGCCTTACCAGAAGACAAGACATCATTCTGGGGGATAGGAAGGGTGCCCTCAGTGGGAGGGGTTTGATCAATGTTCATTTGATCATCATTGATATGAGCTGTGGGTTTAGTTTGCCCAATGACAATGCCAGGTGGAAATAGGGGGGTAGGGATGAGAGACGGAGAAGGTTTACTTGCCTTTTTACCCTTCCCTTTACCCTTAGGAGGGGGGGAAGAGTCTGTCATGGGGATATCAGAAGGAGGGCTGTAATAGTGCCTCAGTGCTTCAACGATCGTGAGTCCGCTTTCGCTGTTGATGGGTAAGCGGTCCCAGCCTGACTCAAACATAGTGGTGAGTAAGCAGTAGATCAGTTCCCCCATTTGGGGAAACCTCGGGTCTTTCTCACTGGGCCGCAATCCAAGAGCGGTATGGTGTCTGAAGAAGTTCATAACATATTTGAGTGCTTCAATCGCTTTATAGGCAGCTTCACCGACAACAACAATTTCTTCAGTGGCCATGTTTGATGGATCCTTGAGATCTGGAAGATGTGGCTGTGCAGGCCTAGGCTCCTGTGGCTGTGCAGTGATGTCACCAGTGACATCATGTGTGATGTCAGGTATGACACCATTAGTGTTAGAAGATCCGGCAAGGAAGGTAGCCGGAGTGCTGGTTGGCACAGCATTCACTGACTCAGCAGATCCATGGATCACATGAGGCATCCTTGAGGTGGGTGGGGGTCCAAACTGTCTATTGACTGGTTCCCTGTCTTTGAATACCCCATCCTCTATGTCACCCTACGCATCCCTGCGAGAGCTTAGATTCAAAGGGTCAGGAGGTTGAAACTCACCTATAAATCCCTCTCCGAATGGGCAGTAGGGGATAGGCGATTTGAAGCCATCATATGCACTAAGTGATGCAGTTCTTGAGATGGCCTTGGGGGTAATGTCCAGTCCTCTACGAGAATCCCGAGCATGAGATCGCTTGGCATGTGAAGAGGGAGGAGGGGGAGTTCTGAAGGATGAGTGTGATGCTATATGCAATAGTGTAGCTTGAGCAGCAGAGGGTGAAGAAGGGGGGGAAGTTGACACCGACGAATCAGAATCGCTCTCACCGCTCTCCTCTTCTTGATCAGGGCCAGCCCTCGATGGGGCAGCAGACTTGGCATCGTCTTGTACAGAATGCCTGGTCGATTTGATGGATAAAGCGGGAGATTTCAAGCAGTTGTGCTTGTTGATTGAGATACGTGGTTTGGTGTCAGCGAGGTTCATAGGGTCCAAAGATGGCGGTGGGGAACCCTTAAGGTCCACCCAGTGCGATGGTGTAGTCATTTCAATAGTATTCATAGTCAATGCATATGTAGACACCGTCAAAGAAATCGATGATGGTGGTTAGAGGGAAAGGAGGATGTCCCTTCTTGTCCTCTTACCACCACCATCTCTTGAGTTGGTGTCTTAGTTTGAGTCCAATACCACATTGTCTACACTAGTGAAACATGGGTAGGCAAAAGTCTAAAGCTATTAGTTGCAAGATCACGAACATGGACCTCAACTCTGACATCATGTCCGGTGATGACAAGCTGGATATGACTGAAGAGGCCCCCATGCCCTCCTCCTCCACCCAGCCAACCTGCACGATGGCGGATTTCAAGGCTCTGGCTGCTTCCATGAGGGCTGATGTTCAGTCGCCCTCACCCCTCCCCTTGGTGCCCACTGATGTTCCATCGCTGGCGCCTACTACTCAGCCTCCAGTGACCTTTGGTCCCAAGGCCCCTCTTGTTGCTGGTGGTACTACATACTACCCAGTCCCCACTCCTCCCCTGATTGTGCCATCTACCCCGTTGTCCTCCACTGGGACCATGCCTGGAGATGATGCTGTGGCCAAGCAGGCTTTCAACAGCCTCAAGAAGTTCTCCCACTTCATGCAAGAGCTTCCTGACGATTCCCTCCTTGATGAGGACTATGCCAAGGTGTATGCTAGCTATCTTGCCAGTGCCATCTATGAATTTGAGATGAGCGGGCACAGGAGTGCACACATTTCCATGGGTGAACAGTGGGCCAGCCGTGGCTGGACCACCTTTTGCTCCTTCATGCAGGGCTTCACCCAGTTCAATGAGCTGGAAGCCTCCCCTAAAGACACACATGTTGTCCATGAGGTGACCCATGGATCCACTGACAAAGCGGAACCATGTGACATCAACATGGGCTCCCCCAAGGCGCCCAAACAAATGCCCAAGGCACTGCAGCCTGCCCCGGCCCATCCCTCTGTACTGCCCAAGCAAGCACCTCATAAGGCACATGCTAGTGGCCCCCCTCAAGCACCCACAAAGATGCCCATCCCCACTTCTGCTCCAGTGCCTGATCAGCACTCATTTGCAGAAGCCACTTGTTCCGGTGCTTCAGCACTGCCTGTGTCGCTTATCAAGCTGGCTCAGGCAAACCCCTCCCTTGACCCTGATTGTGTCACTGCAATGCATCAGGCTGCCACTGCCACTGCCGGCTCTGCCAAGAAGCCGTGCATGACCACTGCTGGGCCTACCCACTGCCAACTGTTCCTTGATTTCACTGGGGATGCCAGTGAGATCACCTATCTCCACCACAAGGCCATGCACCTTCTCAACAATGCCCTCTCGTGTGCCAAGTCTTCCTTGTGCATTGAGAATATCACCAAGGTGTACAGCACTATTGCACTGTACACCTCCGCTGTACCCTCAGACACCGACATCGCTGTCATTGAGTCTGCCATCCCCTCCGTCTTCACCGCCCCATTCGAGCTGAAGATGCGCCACCCCAGGTCGAGGTCTTATCTCAAGATCCTCAATGTCCCCTTCCATGTGAACGGCATCCATATTATGCCAGTTCAGATCACTGATCGCATGTGATTGTCTCCATTCAAGGACACTTTCGCCAACATTTCATCTGTGTGCATTATGTGTAACTCCCCCAAGGCCGACACCGCAACCATCTGGTTTGACCTATGGGACTCTCAGTCAGGAGCTAGTGCCAAGAAGCTCCTCAACAAGTACCTTGACTTCAACAGTATGTAGGCTGTTATCAAACCCGCCTGTGCCCATCCCAGTGTCCCTCAGTGCCAGCATCGCTGGCGCTTTGGTCACTCTACTCCCACCTGCTGCAATTGTGCACTCAGGTATTCCCAGTGTGGTGGTCCTTACCATAGTGAGAACCATCGCTCCACATCATCATGCTCTAAGGGGAGTCTGAAGGCAAACCCCCCTATCTTGCCCACACCCACTGGGGAGCCCTGTGGCACATCTCATGTATCAACTGCAAGGGCAACTATGCAGCTGATAATCGAAAGTGCCTGTTCTGGCGCCACTGGTTTGACCATGATTGGCTTGGCCATCACAAGGAGGACAATAGGAGGCCCCGGTAGTAGGTCATGCACCTGCTTCAATGCATCTTCCAACCCTGTCAGTACGTCGCTAGGGCCACACATGCATATAAGCTTACTGTTAGAGGTCTGTGAGTTGGACTTTAGTTTCATTTCTTTGTTACTATGCCACATCTCTTTGCCATTGAGTAGTGTACTATATTTGGACAGGACTTTATCTATTCTCATCTCTGTAGTATTTGGTTTAGGTAGCAGTACTTAGGCCCTGTATTATGTTGGTGAGTGCAGACTGTGACCGGGCACGGTGTAATAAATTATTGATTTAAAAAAAAAAAGAAAAAAAGGATAGACCTCCGCTGTCTCCTCCGGGTCAACTGAGGAGTCTGTTGAGACCTGGGCTCTTGCTGGGCTCCATTTCTTTTCCCAGTACATTGGGAGTGTTCCCCAAGACCCTCTTCCAGAGGCCACCACTACCATGATTGTCCTGACCCTTATCACATTTGTTGTGGAGATCTTCAACCGAGGCCAGGGTGACATGGCCCTCATCAGCAAGCGAATGCAAGCCCATGGATGGGCCACATTCGCAGATTTCATCTGGGATTTTATTTTATTTTATTTTATTTTATTTTATTTTATTTTAAATCAGTGGACCCTGAAGGGAATTTCATCTGGGATTGTCCCTCCAGAGTTGAGGAGGCCCACCCTAAACATACACATGTCACCCATGAGGTGATCCATGGATCTGCTAACAAAGCAGAACCACGTGACATCAACATGGGCTCCCCTAAGGTGCCCAAACAAATGCCCAAGGCACCATGGCCTGCCCTGGCCTGTCCCCCTGTACCACCCAAGCAAGCGCCTCCTAAGGTGTGCGCTAGTGGCCCCCCCATTTGAGCGCCCATGAAGGTGCCAATCCCTACCTCTGTTCTGGCACCATGCCAGCACTCGTTTGCAGAGGCTGCTCATTTAGGCACTTCAGTGTCTCCTGTGTCACTCATCAAGCTGGCACAGGAAAACCCCTCCCTCGAGCCTGAGTGCATTGCTGCTATGCACCAGGCTGCCACTGCTACTGCCAGCACTGCCAAGAAGCCACATATGACTAATGCTGGCCCTACACACCACCGGCTTTTCCTTGATTTCATCGGTGATGCTGGTGAAATCTCTTACCTCCACCACAAGGCCATGTGCCTTATCAACAACTCACTCTCATGTGCCAAGTCTGGCTTGCACATTGAGAACATCTCAAAGGCATACGACACCATTGCATTGTACACCTCTGCCATCCCCTCTGACTCTGACATCACCATCATTGAGTCAGCCATTCCCTCAGCCTTCAGCACTCACTTTGAGCTGAAGACCCACCACCCCAGGTCCAGGTCTTACCTCAAGATCCTGGACATCCCCTTCCACATGAATGGTGTGTGCATCATGCCGACTCTCATCACTGATTGCATGTGTCTGTCTCCCTTCAAGGAGACATTCGCCCACCTATCCTCCATGCGCATCATGTGCAACTCCCCCAAGGCCAACACCACTACCGTCTGGTTCAACTTATGGGATTCTCAATCAGGAGCCAATGCTAAGAAGCTCCTCAACAAGTACCTCCACTTCAACGGAGTCCAGGCTGTGCATTCCTCCTTGACCTCTTACCACTACCATTGAAAGTTGGTGTTTGATTAGATGTCTAGTTACACATCATATCCTACCTATTCTACATGGGTAAATGAAAGTCCAAAGCTAAACAGGCTGTACGCCAAACAACCAAGTCCACCAACGCTTCCGATGATGAACTCAACATTGCCGAGATGTCCGAGGACAAACATCTCAACCCATACAATGACCCATGTAATGTCTGCGGCTTCTCTGGACCTTGGTCCTCCATCCCTCCTGAGGCTGACCTTGAGTCACCTCCTCGCCCAGTGTCTGGTGACACTTTGTCCCTCGCACCTACTACTCAACCTCTGGTAGCTTTGAGCCCTGTAGGTCCCTCCACCACTGCCCCCAGCAGCCTTATCGCACCTCTGGCTGGTCCCTCTACTCCCTCTTCTGTCGGATTGAACTTGGAGGAGGAGGTAGTGATCGCCTATGAAGGTCTCTGACAATTCAGCTGTTGGATGGCCCATCTTGATCCCACTGCCATCATAACTGATATGGCCAAACACTCATTCGCTCTCTACCTCATTCAGAAAGAGAGGCTGGGACGATACCCAACTCTCCTCGGTTCTACAGAAGCAGGGGTGGCCTATGGTCGACTCCTTCCTTCGCTCTGGGGGCTTTTCAACTGGCCCTAATCAACCACACGGTGACCACGAGTCATCCTGTGGATCTGCTGACAAAGTGGGTCCATGTGACATCAGCATGGGTGACCCCGAAGTGCCCAAACAACTGCTCCTGGATCATTAGCCTGCCCTGGCCTGTCCCACTCTACCACCCAAGCAAGTGCCTTCCAAAGCACGTGCTAGTGGCCCTCCCCAAGCTAGGGTTAGGTCTGATGGCCAAGCCTAGTGAGCGCCCACCAAAGTGCCCCCTCCTCCCATCTCAGTCAAGAAGTCCTTCACCAAGGCAGCCCACCCTGCCAGGGTTGTGTCACTGATCAAGCTGGTGCAATCCCACCCTGATCTCGACCCTGATCGCATCACTGCCATGCATCTTTTTTTTTTTTTTTTTTTTTTTTTTAAATCAATGAATTTATATAGCAGTACTCGATCGCAGTCCACATTCAACTAAATATTACAAACAGATGGTATGCTACAGCAAGCTGGGGTATATAAAGCAGTCAAAGACCACTTAAGACAAAGACTATACATGATTAGTCCAGTAAAATAGAAGAGACTCGAGAGAGACTATAGAATGGGGTGTTATATACAGAGATCGGACTCAAATGAAAAGAGAAAAGAGGAAATGAAAGAATAAAGTTCACCTTCATTTGGTTTGGTGGGCACAGGAGCTTGAAGCAGCGGTGGACGCATGTCATGATTGGTGAAGGCAAAAGCAGCTGGGAAATTTTTCAAGAACTCAACAAGGAATTCGTACGGAGGGAATGCACATTGCACCCATTGAGTGCAGATGGGGGGGGGTCAAAAAATTCCTTTCCCTCTAACCACCATCATTGATTTCTTTGAAGGTGTCTACATACACATTGACTATGAATACTACTGTAATGACTATGCCATTGCACTGGGTGGACCTTAAGGGTTCTCCACTGCCATCTTCAGACCCTATGAACCTTGCCAACACTGAAACACATGTCTCAATCAACAAGCGTGACTGCTCAAATTCTCCTGCACTATCCATCAAATCAACCAGGCATTCTGTTCAAGACGATGCCAAGTCTGCTGCCCCATCAAGGGCTGGCTCTGATCAAGAAGAGGAGAACAGTGAGAGCGATTCTGACTTGTCGGTTTCAACTTCCCCCCCTTCTTCACCCTCTACTGCCTGAGCTACATTATCACATGTAGCATCACACTCATCCTTCAGAACTCCCCCTCCTCCCTCTTCACGTGCCAAGCGATCTCATGCTTATGATTCTCGTAGAGGACTGGACACTACCCCCAAAGCCATCTCAAGAACTGTGTCGTTGAGTGTGTATGATGGCTTCAAATCACCTATCCCTTTCCACCCATTTGGAGAGGGATTTATAGGTGAGTTTCAACCTCCTGACCCTTTGAATCTAAGCTCTCATGGGGACACGTGGGGTGACATAGAGGATGGGGTATTCAAAAATGGGGAGCCAGTCAATAGACAATTTGGACCCCTACCCACCTTAAGGCTGCCTCACGCGATCCATGGATCTGCTGAGTCAGCAAATGCTGTGCCAACTGGCACTCTGGCCACCTTCCTTGCTAGATCTTCTAACACTAATGACGTCACACCTGATGTCACATATGATATCACTGGTGACATCACTGCACAGCCGCAGGAGCCTAGGCCTGCACAGCCACATCTTCTGGATCTCAAGGATCCATCAAACACTGCCACCGAAGAAATTGTTATTGTTGGTGAAACTGCCTATAAAGTGCTTGAGGCGCTTAAATATAATATGAATTTCTTTAAACATCATGCTGCACTGGGCTTACGGCCTGGCATGAAAGATCCAATGGTTCCCCAAATGGGGGAACCGATTTATTGCTTACTTATTACTATATTTGAGATAGGCTGGGACCACTTACCCATCAATGGTGAAAACGGACTCATGATCATTGAAGCATTGAGGCACTATTATGGCCCTCCTTCCAATATCCCTATGACGGACTCTTCCCCCCCTCCTAAGGGTAAAGGGAAGGGAAAAAAGGTGCATAAACCTTCTCCGTCTTTCATCCCTACCCCCCTATTTCCACCTGGCATTGTTGTCGGGCAAACTAAACCCACAGCTCGTATCAATGACAACCAAATGAACATCGACCAAGCCCCTCCTGCCGAGGGCATCCTCCCTCCCCCCCAGAATGACATCTTGTCTTCTAGTAAGGCACGTGACATTTTGTCCATGTCAGGCTCCCGGAAGGCAAAGAATGACATTGCATCTTCTAAGCCTGTTTGTCCTATTCGCATCTCCTGGGCCCCTCCTCCACCTTCCAATCACATGACTCCAAGGAACAGGAATGGAAATTTCAAGTGCTCAGTTGGGTGCCCTTCTTCTGATGGCCAGGCTCAGCCATCAAAACCTAACCCTAAGGGCACCTCTGATATGCCACCCCCCATTCCCCCTCCTGACCATAAGGCATCCACCAAACCCCTTACGGAACACTTTAACAAGAAGAATGTGTTGTTCGCAGATACTGCCCAACAGGGTGCCCAGCCAGCGGCTTCCTCTTCCAACTCTCCCAATATTGACAGGGTCAAGATGCGAGAAATGATACTCACCTTCCCTGAGCTACCATATGACAAAGTCCTTGCGATGTACAAGGCAGGCTTCAGTAACACCCAATCTCAGGTGTCTGAGTCTTCACCCACAAGCACTCAATACGCTAAACCCAAGATGACAACACACAGACCTACACGCTGTCAAGTCCTTATCCCGTTTGAGGGAAACATTATTGCAGATTGCATTAAAGATTTCAACAAAGCAACTGAATTTTGCAACCATGGTCTAACTGCCACCCAGTCCAAACTCTGTGTCAAATCCATCCACAAATATATAATGGCATTTCCATTGCCACCTTAGGCATTGCCACCCCCACCGATCTTGACACCATTAAGTCCTGGCTAAAGAAAGCCTGGCAATTAGGAGATGCCATCCCTATTGAGCCCTGTCTCCCACAATCAAAATCCTTCTTAAAAATTGTTGGCATTCCTTATTGGGTAGCCAATTCATCAAACCCCCTTTTCCCCACTTTTGTCAAGCAGGCCCTTGGTCAATCATTGCTCTTCAAAAATGTTATCCTTGCTGCTCATCCTCATGTCATGAAAGCTTCCCCTAAGTCAGACATGGCTGTTGTGTAGTTCGATATCTGGGATTCCCAAAATGGTACTAAGGCCAAGACATTGGTCAACTGAACTATTAACTTTGGTCGTCATATCGGCACTATCTGCATGACCAGTATGCACCTGGGTGTAGCTCAGTGTAGGAACTGTTGGCGCTGGGGTCACCCCACTCATGCATGTCGTGCCCTTGGTGCACGCTGTCAAATCTGTGGTGGCCCTCATCATGTTGAGAACCATTGATCCATGGCCTGGTGCTGCAAGGCCAATCCCAGATCAAACCCCCCTCGTGATGCCACTCCTGATGGCATCCCATGTCCTCACCTCGAGAACTTCAAATGCCTCAATTGTAGAGGCAATTATCATGCTAACGACAATAAATGTCCTTTCTGGAGAAATAGGTTTGACTGAACCTGGCATTCTAACAAAGCTGCCAAATCATGTACTGCACGTGCTGTCCACACTAATTCCAATTGCTCCGGTGGCAGAGTTGCAGTTTAAATATGTCTGGTAAGAACAATCCTATTTCTTCTGTTCATATCTATTCGCAAAACATGGGATGATCTTATGCCCTGGTTGACACCATTCTTGAGTCCAAGAAGCTGGACTTCGACATCTTTTTTCTACAGGAACCTCCATGGAATCACATCCGAAAAGCACCCTCTATGACTAGCCCTGAAGGGGATGATGTCATAGGTGCTCCTATTTACCCTGAGTGGCTGTGTATGGTCTGCCCTACTAAGCCTAATGACCCTCGACCTCATACTCTGACTTACATTCATAGACGACTACTTCACATGAGACCCATCCTTCGACAGGAGTGGGTTAACCATCGGGACATACAAATCTTGGGATTATTCAACCAGGGTAATTATATCAATTTGCTTAACATATATTCTGACTTGTCATCATTGGCAATTAACTTTCTTTCGATGAACTTCATCAACATCCCTAGTATTGTATATATGGGAGGCGACTTTAACTGTCACTCTCCAGAGTGGGACCCCTCAGTCTCCCATACCCCTCATTCCACCATAACTCTAATGGAGCTAGTGGACTGCTTCAATCTTACAAGGTCGACACCGACCAACTTCTCTCCAACCCATTTTTCTCCCATAAGAGATCATGACAACTTGGTTATCGACCTAATATTCTGTGCCAATAACTCTACTCCCCATATCATTGACGCTAATTCAAGACTACCTTTGGATCATGCACCCTTGATTATCAACCTTCCAATTCATCTGGATTATATTAATTATAAAAAGCATGTATTGCCAAAAGATAGTGATGAAGAGACTGCTTTCATTTCCCAGGTCTCAGAGCATCTAGCAGCTCTTGATTGTTCGAACATCCATGCTACTGCTTGTCTGAACACTATCTCTGACTCCATTTCTCGAATCTTCTCTGAATCATGGAATACGAACTCTAAAACTGTATGGATTACTAACAGGTCAAAGGAATGGTGGTCCCCCCACTGTTCTGAGACTCTTCTTACTTACAGAAGAACAAAGGATTGAAAAGACTGGCAGGCATTCAGAGCAGCTACTTGAGCCGCCAAATGCTCTTTCTTTGATGAACGCATTCATGAGATTGTGTCAACCAACAAATGACCCTGGGATCTCATGGAATGGGTTAAACAATGCAAACTCCCTGCCATCGAGGGTATTTGTTATCAAGGGCGACCCTGTAATGATCTCCCAGACTTATGGAATACACTCCATTCATCATATAATTCAGCATCCGGTCGACCGGTAAGCCCTAGCATTCTAAATGAAATGAAATCCCTCCCTCCCCACTCTTGGGCGAACTTCTCCACCCTTGAACTCACTGAATCTCTCTCTTCATGTACTAACTTTTCAGCACCTGGACCCAATCACATCTCCTGGAAACATCTGAAATCTATCGTTGCCCACAACAATTGCCTCAAGAATATATTACTCATTGCTAACGCATGCGTACATCTCTCTCACTGGCCGAGTCACTTCAAAGACTTGGTCTCTATCATCATTCCCAAGCCGAATAAACCGGCCTATGATACCCCAAAAGCATTTCATCCTATTGTTCTACTAAACACTCTAGGAAAGCTAATCGAGAAGATGATCATGTGACGCACGCAGTATGAGGCAGTATCTCTAGAAGTCCTTCACCCCAACCAAATGGGTGGAGTGATCCAATGTTCTACTGAGGATGCAGGAGTATTCCTTACCCACATTATTCGGGCCAGATGGGCCAAAGGTATGATCACTAGTGTCTGCGCCTTTGACATTGCCCAATTCTTCCCCTCCCTGAACCACAAAATTCTCACTAACATAATACAATGCCAGGGGTTTGCCCCAGAAATCATAAATTTCTTCTCACACTACCTCATAGGTTGTTCCACACAGTTCATGTGGAACACTTTCTTGTCTGATGCCCATGATGCAGATGTTGGCATAGGGCAAGGTTCGGCTTTATCTCCTATCTTATCTGCGCTCTACTTGGTGCCCCTCATGTTCATGTTCGATCAACACACTTGCTTACAATCTATTCCCTCTTCCCTTCTATCTTTTGTCGATGATGGGCTTTGTATATCTCAGACAAAGAGTTACACTGACAATATTTCTTCCCTCAAAGCAGCCTACTCCATCATTAACTCCATCTGCACTGATCTCGGACTTGTTGTCGAACATGACAAATCTGAGGTTTTCCACTTCTCCTGATGACATAACAATTCTAATCCCCCTCTCAACCTCTCTGACATCGGCGGCCCCCTCCTTCACCCAAAATGCTTTTGGCGATATCTCAGCTTCTTGTTAAGCACGCAAACACTATGGGTAAGAAGCCGACATCTGGGACCGGATGGACAGAGATGGTACAGAGGTAAGGCAGGAGCCGGTCTTCAGACGCAGGAGCAGGCCGTGGCCTCAACTTATGTGTTGTGCCAACTACTGACGCTTGACCCAAATTTCAGACTAGATAAGAGAGCAGAGGACGAACAGAGAGCAGAGGAAAGTAGCATATCACTAAGTTGATTATCAGACTGCCCCATCCAAGTACAAAGTTGTGCTACTTATATACGATGCGGAATATAGGATCAGATAAGGAAAACAAGCAAAGTAGTAAACGGAGAAATAATCAAAGTGGAGTCTGCAAATTTTACAAGGCTAGAAGATATAAAATTTACTATTAAACAGTTGTCAGAAAAATTTGACAAGGCAGTATGAATTAATAAAATGGAAGGTGTCAGAATAAGTCCGAAGGTGAAAGACCAATAAAAACCGAAGTAACCGATATGCAAGAATGGATAGGATTTCATGAAAATATTACCAAGTTCAAACCGTCAGCCATTCTTGAGGCCCGGCTCGTGACACTTCTACTTTGATTGTCGACTCTCTTTCCAAGAGCATATCCGATACTACTCCACCAAAGCATTATCCACTGTGAAAGCCATGGGTATGCTAGGCAATTCCACCCGAGGCCTCCTCCCTCTCCAGAAATGACTTCTCTATAGGTCATGCATCGTCCCAGTGGCCACGTATGGATTCTGACTATGGTACTTTGAAGGCACTCATAACAAGGCACTTCTCAAGTCCTTATCATCTATGCAGAGATGTGCAGCTCTTTGGATTACAGGCACTTTTCATACTTCTCCTTCTGGTGGTGCCAAAAGTATTGCTGGACTTATTCCAATTCACCTCCATCTTCATAAATTAGCTATTCATTCTTCATATCGAGTCTCTACTTTACCCTCTAATCATGTGTTATGTTTCCTTTTATCTGATCGTTTCTCTCTTAATTCCTCCCCTCATCCCCAATTGCTTCATCTTCTCACTCTGGCCAAAAAAGCTAAAATCAAAGGCCCCCTTATTGATGTAGATAGTTCTCTCTCTCATCTTTCCGATTCCTTCTCCCCTTTCGCTCTCGAATCTAAGCCTGGATTCCATCTCATGGACATCTTTTCTGATTCCATTCACTTTCATCCTTGTAATCACTCAGACAAACATGAGATGTATAAACATGTATCATCTCTCGATTCTGTTTTCTCCTCTTCCTCTTCAGATCATAATTGTATTTCAGTTGTTACTGATGCCTCTGTTCCACTTGTAGGTTCCCTTCAGGCAGTTTCAGCGGCACATCTATATTGCAGTGGATGACAAGTGTCCCATGCAAAACAGGCAAGCGGCCAGGCATCTTCTACAGATGCTGAACTTTACTCCATCCACATTGGTATTGCTAAAGCCATCTCCCTCCAATGCAACCATATCATTCTTATCACCGACTGTCTCCCAGCAGCCAAGCTGGCAGTCAACCCCTCTATCCACTTGAGCCAGTCACACTCCATCCAAGTATGCCGACTTCTATCCGACTGGCTTGTGGCCAAACCATCTCGCTCTATCAACTTCTGGGACATCTCTTCCAAGTGGCACTGGAAGCCCCATCTCAAAGTTCACAATGACGTCACTACCATGTGCATACATGCCCCTCCTCATACAGGTGCCACTCTCAACTTCTTGCAATGCAAAGCCACCAACAACTGCCAGAAGTCCTGGGAATCCACATTCTGGAAGAAGAAGTACCACAGCAATGGTTTCCTTCTTTCTAAAAAGAATTGCAAATTCCTCATACCCACTTACATCAGGGGGGGCACCTGGCTTCCACTAGCCAACAAGTCACCATCATTATGCACTCACATGACTCGTGCTATTCTCAATCATGCTCCTATTAGAGCATATCATGAAAGGTTTTTCCCCCTCGAGCCCAAATCCTGTCATTGTGGACATCACTTGGAAACATGACATCACATATTGTGCTATTGCCCACTTTACCCCATCTGCACTCAATGGGTGCAATGCGCCTTCCCTCAGTATGTTCCTTGTCGAGTTCTTGAAAAAGAACCTGGCTGCTTTTGCCTTTACCAATCAAGACATGTGTCCACTGCTGCTTCAAACTCCTGTGCCCACCAAACCAAATGAAGGTGAACTAGATCCTTTCATTTCCCCTTTTTTCTTTTTGTTTGAGTCTGATCTCTGTGTATAACACCCCGTTCTATAGTCTCTCTTGAGTCTTTTCTATTTTACTGGACTAATCATATATAGTCTTTGTTTTAAGCAGTCTCTGACCACTTCATGTACCCCAGCTTGCTGTAGTGTACCATCTGTTTGTAATATTTAGTTGAAAGCAGACTGTGATTGAGCACTGCTATATAAATTCATTGATTTAATTAAAAAAAATAAAAAAAAAGAGTGCAGATGGGGTAGAGGGGACAATAGCATAAGATGTGATGTCATGTTTCCAGGCGATGTCCACAGTGACAGGATTTAGCCTCGAGGGGGAAGAACCTTTCATAATATGCCCCAATAGGGGCATGGTTAAGAATAGCACAAGTCATGCGTGCGCATAATGATGGTGACTCATTGGCTAGTGGAAGCCAGGTGCCCCCTTTGATGTAAGTGGGTATGAGGAACTTGCGATTCTTTTTTGAAAGAAGGAAACCGTTGCCATGGTACTTCTTCTTCCAGAATGTGGAGGACTCCCAGGATTTCTGGCAGTCGTTGGTGGCTTTGTGTCGCAAGAAGTCAAGAGTGGCACCTGTATGAGGAGGGGTGTGTATGTGCATGGTAGTGATGTCATTGTGGACTTTGAGATGGGGCTTACAGCGCCACTTGGAAGGGACATCCCAGAAGTCGATGGAGCGAGATGGTTTGGTCGCAAGCCAGTCGGATAAAAGTCGGCATACTTGGATAGAGTGTGACTGGCTCGAGTGGATAGAGGAGTCGACTGCCAGCTTGGCTACTGGGAGACAGTCGGTGATGAGGATGATATGGTTGCATTGGAGGGAGATGGCTTTTGCAATACCAATGCGAATGGAGTAGAGTTCAGTGTTAGTGGAAGATGCCCAGCTGCTTGCTTGTTTTGCATGGGACACTTGTTGTCCACTGCGATATAAATGTGCCACCGAAACCGCCTGAAGGGAACCTATGAGTGGAACAGAGGCCTCAGTAACAACCAAAATACAATTACGATTGGAAGAAGAAGAGGAGAAAACAGAATCAAGAGATGATACATGTTTATACATCTCGTGTTTGTCCAAGTGATTACAAGGATGAAAGTGAATAGAATCAGAAAAGATGTCCATGAGACGGAAGCCAGGCTTGGATTCTGGAGCAAAAGGGGAGAAAGAGTCGGAAAAATGAGAAAGAAAACTATCTACATCAACGAGTGGGCCTTTTATTTTGGCTTTATTGGCCAGGGTAAGAAGGCGAAGTGATTGGGGATGGGGGGGAAGAATTAAGAGAGAAACAATCAGATAAAAGAGAACATAATGCATGATTAGAGGGTAAAGTAGAGACTTGATATGATGAGTGAATAGCTAATTTATGAAGATGTAGGTGAATTGGGATAAGTCCAGCAATACTTTCAATGCCGCCAGAAGGAGAAGTGCAAAAGGCACCTGTAATCCAAAGAGCCACACGTCTTTGCATAGATGATAGGGACTTGAGAAGCGCCTTGTTATGAGTGCCTTCAAAGAACCATAGTCGGAAGCCATATGTGGCCACTGGTACAATGCACAACCTATAGAGAAGTCATTTCTGGAGAGGAAGGAGCCCTCGGGTGGAGTTACCTAGCATACCCATGGCTTCCACTGTGGATAATGCTTTGGTAGAGTAATATCGGACATGTTCTTGGAATGATTGTCAACAATCAAAGTAGAAGCCAAGGTACTGCCAGAAGTGTTTTGGGTGAAGGAGAGGGCCACCAATGTGGGAAAGGTCGAGTGGGGGGTTGGAGTCATTGTGGTGATGGGAGAAGTGGAAGACCTCAGATTTGTCATGTTCCATGACAAGTCTGAGGTCAGTGCAAATGGAGTTGATGATTGAGTAGGCTGCTTTAAGGGAAGAAATGGTGTCAGTGTAACTCTTCACTTGAGATATACAAAGCCTATCACCAACAAAAGATAGAAGAGAAGAGGGAATAGACTGTAAACAAGCACATTGGTCAAACATGAACATGAGGGGTGCCAAATAAAGTGCGGATAGAATGGGAGATAAAGCTGAGCCTTGCCCTATGCCAACATCTGCATTGTTGTTAGATTATGACCAGCTTCAGCCTCACCCCCTTTGTCCAAATGGGGATAGTTGTAGTCACATGACCATACTGCACACAGACCATGTAGCTAGGTATATAAGGAGGGCCTCAGCCTCCCAATTGATTATCTTCTTCCCTACTTTTGTGTGTGTGTCAGTGTCAGTGTCTGAGCTTTCCTCTACTCTCTTATCATCCTCTACTCTCTATCCTTTTACATTCTAACAATCGTGGGTGTTAGATAAGAAAGTGTTCCACATGAATTGTGTGGATCAACCTATGAGATAATGTGAAAAGAAATTAACAATTTCTGGGGCGAATCCCTGGTGTCATAATATGTTAGTAAGGATATTGTGATTCAGAGAGGGGAAAAATTGGGCAATGTCAAAGGTGCAAACACTAGTGATCATACCTTTGGCCCATCCAGCCTGAATAATGTGAGTGAGGAATACTCCTGCATCCTCGGTAGAGCATTGGATCACTCCACCCATTTGGTTGGGGTGAAGGACTTCTAGAGATACCACCTCATATTGCATATGTCATGCGATCATCTTCTCAATTAGTTTTCCTAAAGTGTTTAGTAGAACAATGGGATGAAATGCTTTTGGAGTATCATAGGCCAGTTTATTTGGCTTGGGAATGATGATAGAAACCGAGTCTTTGAAGTGACTCGGCCAGTGAGAGAGATGTACACATGCGTTAGCAATGAGTAATATGTTCTTGAGGCAATTGTTGTGGGCAACGATAGATTTCAGATGTTTCCAGGAGATGTGATCAGGCCCGGGTGCTGAAAAGTTAGTACATGAAGATAAAGATTCAGTGAGTTCAAGGGCAGAGAATTTAGTCCATGGATGGGGAGGGAGGGATTTCATTTCATTTAGAATGCTAGGGCTTACCGGTTGACTGGATGCTGAATTATATGATGAATGGAGTGCATTCCACAAGTCCGGGAGGTCATTACAGGGTTGCCCTTGATAACGAATACCCTTGATGGCAGGGAGTTTGCATTGTTTGACCCATTCCATGAGGTCCCAGGGTCATTTGTTGGTTGACATGATCTCATGAATGTGTTCATCAAAAAAGGAGCATTTAGTGGCTCGAGTAGCCACTCTAAATGCCCGCCAATCTTTTTGATCCTTTGTTCTTCTGTAAGTGAGAAGAGTCTCAGAGCAGTGGGGGGACCACCATTCCTTTGACCTTAGAGTTTGTATTCCATGATTCAGAGAAGATTCAAGAAATAGAATCAGAGATATTGTTCAGACAAGCAATAGAATGAATGTTCAAACAATTGAGAGCCGCTAGATGCTCTGAGACCTGGGAAATGAAAGCAGTCTCTTCATCACTATCTTTTGGCAGTACTCGTTTTTTATAATTAATATAATCCGGACAAATTAAGGTGCATGGTCTGAAGGTAGTCTCAAATCAACGTCACTGCCATGCATCAGGCCACCCAAGCTACTGCTCCCACTGCCCGGAAGCCGTGCATGACAACTGCAGGCCCTACCCACCGCCAACTCTTCCTTGACTTTGTCGGCAGTGCCGATGAAGTCACCTATCTCCACCACAAGGCTATGCACCTTCTCAACGACTCCCTCTCCCATGCCAAGTTGATCTTGTGTGTGGAGAATATCACCAAGGCATACAGCACGATTGTGCTGCACACCTCCTCCATTCCCTCTGACACTGACTGCGACATCATTGAGTCCTCTATCCCCTCTGTCTTTACTGCCCCCTTTGTGATCAAGATGTGCTGCCCCAGGTTGAGGTCCTACCTCAAGGTCCTCAATGTCCCTTACTTCATGAACAGTGTCCACATCACGCCGAATCACATAACTGACTGCATGTGATTGTCTGCCTTCAAGGACATTTTTGCAGATGTCTCTTCCATGCGCATCATGCACAACTCCACCAGAGCTGACACTGCTACCATCTGGTTCGACCTCTGGGACTCTCAATCAGGAGTGAGTGCCAAGAAGCTCCTGGGCAAGTACCTCCACTTCAAGGGTGTTCAGTCCGTAATCCGGGCTGCGCATGCTCATCCAGGCAGTCCTCAGTGTCAGTGTTGCTGGCACTGGGGGCACTCTACCTCATCGTGCCACACCTGTGTGCTGTAATGCGCCACCTGTGGTGGTCCTCATTGTACTGAGAACCACCACTCCCACTCGAGCTGTTGTAAGGGGAGTCCGAAGGCCAATCCACCCATCCCACCCACCGCTGCTGAGGATCCCTGTCCTCACATCAAGTGCATCAACTGTGCCAAGCCACATGCAGCTGACAATCACAAATGCCCATTCTGGCAACACCGGTTTGACCGGCTTTGGCTTGAAAACCATCACCACGATGCCACTTGGTCGCATCTGTAGGGTTCTTTTTTTTTTTTTTATTTAAAAATTAATGATTTATTACACGGTGCTTGGTCGCAGTCCATGCTCACCAACATAATACAGGGGCTAAGTACTGCTACCTAAGCCAAATACTACAAAGATGAGAATAGATAAAGTCCTGTCCGAATATAGTACACTACTCGATGGCAAAGAGATGTGGCATAGTAACAAAGAGATGAAACTAAAGTCCAACTCGCAGACCTCTAACAGTAAGCTTACATGCATGTGTAGCCCTAGCGACGTACCAATGGGGTTGGAAGATGCATTGAAGCAGGTACACAACCTACTACTGGGGCCTCCTATTGTCCTCCTTGTGACAGCTAAGCCAATCATGGTTGAACTAGTGGTGCCAGAACAGGCACTTTTGATCATCAGCTGCATGGTCGCCCTTGCAGTTGATACATGAGATGTGGGGACAGGGCTCCCTGGCGGGTGTGGGCAGGATAGGGGGGTTTGCCTTTGGACTCCCCTTACAGCATGACATTGTGGAGTGATGGTTCTCACTATGGTGAGGACCACCACACTGGGAACACCTGAGTGCACGATTGCAGCAGGTGGGAGTAGAGTGACCAAAGCACCAGCAACACTGGCACTGAGGGACACTGGGATGGGTATGGGTGGGTTTGATAGCAGCCTGCATACTGTTGAAGTCAAGGTACTTGTTGATGAGCTTCTTGGCACCAGCTCCTGACTGAGAGTCCCATAGGTTGAACCAAATGGTTGCAGTGTCAGCCTTGGGGGAGTTGCGCATAATGCACACAGATGAAATGTTGGTGAAAGTGTCCTTGAATGGAGACAATCGCATGTGATCAGTGATCTGAACTGGCGTAATATGGATGCTATTCACATGGAAGGGGACATTGAGGATCTTGAGATAAGACCTCGACCTGGGGTGGCGCATCTTCAGCTCGAATGGGGCGGTGAAGACGGAGGGGATAGCAGACTCAACGACAGTGATGTCGGAGTCTGAGGGTACGTTAGAGGTGTACAGTGCAATAGTGCTGTATGCCTTGGTGATATTCTCAATGCACAAGGAAGACTTGGCATACAAGAGGGCATTGTTGAGAAGGTGCATGGCCTTGTGGTGGAGATAGGTGATCTCACTGGCATCCCCAGTGAAATCAAGGAACAGTTGGCAGTGGGTAGGCCCAGCAGTGGTCATGCACGGCTTCTTGGCAGAGCTGGCAGTGGCAGTAGCAGCCTGATGCATCGCAGTGACATGATCAGGGTCAAGGGAGGGGTTTGCCTGTGCCAGCTTGATGAGCGACTCAGATGGTGCTGAAGTGCTGGAACAAGTGGCTTCTGCAAACGAGTGCTGATGAGGCACTGGAGCAGAAGTGGGGATGGGCGCCTTTGTGGGTGCTTGAGGGGGGCCACTAGCGCGCGCCTTAGGAGGTGCTTGCTTGGGCAGTATAGGGGGATGGGCTGTGGTGGGCCGTGGTGCCTTGGGCATTTGTTTGGGTGCCTTGGGGGAGCCCATGTTGATGTCATGTGGTTCTGCTTTGTCAGCAGATCCATGGGTTGCCTCATGGACAATGCATGTGTCTTTAGGGGAGGCTTCTAGCTCATTGAACTGGGTAAAGCCCTGCATGAACATCCCTCCTTGTCCTCTTACCACCACCATCGAAAGTTGGTGTTTGTTCTGAGGCATTCTTACATCATTTATCTATGCTACTATGGGTAGACACAAGTCTAGAAACACTGCAAACCAGTTTGCAGTGCTTGAATCTGAGTCTGCCGTGTCCAACAACAAGCTCAACATCGCTGAGATGGCTGAAGACAACCACCTCGACCCCTACAACAACCCTCTCAATGTGCAAGGGTTCTTTGGCTCCCCCCAGGCTGACGTTTTGTCGCCTGGCCCCTTCCAACTGACTGCTGACATTCCATCGCAGTTGGTTGCTCCTCCAGTGGCTGACATTTTGTTACCACTCAAACCCTTCACAGCCGGTGGAACCACCTTCTACCCTGTCAACACTCCCCCTGCTGTGCCTGAATCAGTGACCTCCTCCAAGGGAAAGAAGAAGGAGCTCACCCCAAAGTGCGCTCTTACCAACCTCCAGACCTTCCTCAAGTGGTTAGAGGAATGCTCTGACTCCCACTCCTCCATCGCAGAGGAAGATGCTTCCACGGCCATCACATGCCTTGCTAAGGCAGCCATCATCATCATCGACAACCTCGAACTTGACGGCGCCCCCCTCTCCTCACACTTGCTCAGCTCTCGTAGGCTGATCAATTTTGGGGATGTAATGTACAACCTCAGGCACAAGTGTGGACTGCCTGAGACCAGCCCTAAAGCAACGTGTGTCATCCACAAAGCGACCCATGGATCCACTGACTCAGCGGGTCCATGTGACATCGACATGGGTTCCCCCAAGGCACCCACTCTACCACCCCCAGATCGTCGGCCCACCCCGGCCCGTCCCTCCTTACCACCCAAGCCAGTGCCTGCAAAGGCCTATGCTAGTGGCAAAGGGCCCATTCAGGTGCCCCCTGCTCCTAAGGTTAGGTCTGATGGCCAAGCCCAGTGAGTGCCCATCCCACCCTTGGCGGCTAAGAAGTCATTCGCTAAGGTTGTCCATACCCCAGTGTCTGCGGCAGTGCTTATCAAGCTAGCCTAGTCCCACTCCACCCTTGAGCCTGATCACGTCACTGCGATGCATCAGGCTGCCCTTGCTGATGCACCTTCTGTGAAGAAGCCATGCATGACCATGTCAGGCCCCACCCAATGCCAACTCTTCCTTGATTTCACTGGCAGTGCCAGTGATATCACCTACCCCCACCACAAGGCCATGTGCCTCCTGAACGACTCCCTCACTCACGCAAAGAGCTCGCTTTGCATTGAGAACATTGCCTGGGTGTACGACACCATTTTGTTGTACACCAGCTCTGTCGCCACTGACACTGATACATTAGTGATCAAATCCTCCCTCTCTTCAGCCTTCACAGCCCTGTTTGAGCTGAAGACCAAGCATCCCAGGTCCAGGTCTTACCTCAAGATCCTGGATGTCCCTTACTATACAAGTGGTATCCGCACCACTCTGCAACACATCACTGACCATATGCACCTGTCTCCCTTCAAGGAGACTTTTGCTAATGTATCCTCCATGCGCATCATGCGCAACTCCGCCAAAGCTGACACCACCACCATTTGGGTCAACCTTTGGGATTCTCAGTCCGGCGCCAATGCTAAGCACCTGGTCGGCAAATACCTCAACTTCGACAGTGTGCAGTCCATAATAAAGGCTGCATGCGCTCATCCCGGGACCCCCCAGTGTCAACGATGCTGGCATTGGGGCCACACTACCACCACCTGTTGCAATTGTGCACTCAGGTGCTCACAATGTGGTGGGCCACATCAGTCTGAGAATCACTGCACCACCTCCTCCTGCTGTAAGGGGTTGCCAAAGGCTAACCCCCCCATTCAGTCCACACCCACTGGGGAACCCTGTCCCCACATTAAGTGCATCAATTGCGGCAAGGAACATGCTGCTACTGACCACAAGTGTGCATTCTGGCACCACCGGTTTGATCGGGATTGGCTACAAAGTCATTCTGGTTCTGCTGGTCAGCCCTGGGCCTAGGGGGAGCTCCCTAGCGTCAATGTATCATTCCCCATCCACTGCCTGTCGCCGGGTGGGCTCTCACCAACCACAAGGCCTGCCATCAGATGCAGTGATATCGGTATATGTTTCATTTCTTTGTATTTTGTCACATGTCTAGCCCCCCTTCTGCTGTTGTTTTGTGTATTGTCTCAGACAGGACTATTATATATTCCCGGTTGTTTACTCTTGTGTAGTCAGTAGTGGTATCAGTTCCCTGTAGTAGATAGTCAGGTGCAGACTGCTATTGCACACTGTGTTATAAATTGGCGACCCCTCCAGGGTTGCACTTGATTTTTAAAAAAAGAAAAAAAAAAAAAAAAAAAGCCCTGCATGAAGGAGTGAAAGGTGGTCCAGCTGTGGCTGGCCCACTGTTCACCCATGGAAATGCATGCACTCCCATGCCCACTCATCTCAAATTCATAGACAGCACTGGCAAGATAGCTAGCACACACCTTGGCATAGTCCTTGTTGAGGAGGGAATCATCAGGAAGCTCTTGCATGAAGTGCGAGAACTTCTTGAGGCTGTTGAAAGCCTGCTTGGCTGCAGTATTGTCTCCAGGCATGGTCCCAGTGGAGGACAATGGGGTGGATGGCACAATCAGGGGAGGGGTGGGGACTGGGTAGTATGTAGTACCACCAGCGACAAGAGGGGCCTTGGGACCAAAGGTCACTGGAGGCTGAGTAGTAGGCGCCAGCGATGGAACATCAGCGGGCACCGAGGGGAGGGGTGAGGGTGACTGAACGTCAGCCCTCATGGAAGCAACCAGAGCCTTGAAATCTGCCATCATGCAGGTCGGCTGGGTGGAGGTGGAGGGCATGGGGGCCTCTTCGGTCATATCTAGCTTGTCATCACTGGACACAATGTCAGAGTTGAGGTCCATGTTTGCAATCTTGCAACTAATAGCTTTAGACTTTTGCCTACCCATGTTTCACTAGTGTAGACAATGTGGTATTGTACTCAAACTAAGACACCAACTCAAGAGATGGTGGTGGTAAGAGGACAAGAAGGGATGCTCCGGTCCAGGTCTTACCTCAAGATCCTGGACATCCCTTACTACATGAGTGGCATATGCACCACTCTACAACATGTCACCAACTGTATGCATCTGTCTCCCTTCAAGGAGACATTCGCTAACATATCCTCCATGCACATTATGCACAACTCTGCCAAAGCTGACACTGCCACTGTTTGGATCGACCTTTGGGATTCTCAGTCCAGCACCAATGCTAAGCACCTGGTCAGCAAATACCTCAACTTCGATGGCATACAGTCTATGATCAAGGCTGCACATGCTCATCCCGGGACCCCCCAGTGTCAACGATGCTGGTGTGGGGCCACACTACCACCACCTGCCACAACCGCGTGCTCAGGTGCTCACAATGCAGTGGGCCACATCGGTCCAAGAATCACCACACCACCTCCTCCTGCTGTAAGAGATTGCCGAAGGCTAGCCCTCCCATTCAGCCCACACCTGCCAGGGAACCCTGTCCCCATATCAAGTACATTAATTGTGGCAAGGAACATGCTGCTACTGACTGCAAGTGCATGTTCTGGCGCCACTGGTTTGATCGGGATTGGCTGCAAAGTCATTCTGGTTCTGCTGGTCAGCCCTGGGCCTAGGGGGAGCTCCCTAGTATCAACGCATTGTCCCCCATCCATTGCTGGTCACTGGATGGGCTCCTACCAGCCACAAGACCTGCCATCAGATGCAGTGATATCAGTATATGTTTCATTTCTCTGTATTTCATCACATGCCTAGCCCCCTTCTACTGTTGTTTTGTGTATTGTCTCGGACAGGACTATTATATATTCCTGGTTGTTTACTCTTGCATAGTCAGTAGTGGTATTGGTTCCCTGTAGTAGATAGTTGGGTGTGGACTGCTATCGTGCACCACGTTATAAATTTGGACCCCTTCAGGGTCCACTGATTTTTATTTTTTTTAAAAAAAGGACATTTTCGCAGATGTCTCTTCTGTGCACATCATGTGCAATTCCACCAGAGCCAACACCACCACCATCTGGTTCAACCTCTGGGACTCTCAATCAGGAGCAAGCGCCAAGAAGCTCTTGGGCAAGTACCTCCACTTCGAGGGTGTTCAGTCTGTCATCTGGGCCCCACACGCTCATCCAGGCAGTCCACAGTGTCAGCGTTGCTGGCAATGGGGACACTCTACCTCATTGTGCCACACCTGTGCACTGCAATGCACCGCTTGCAGCGGTCTTCACTGTACTGAGAACCACCACTCCCACTCAAGCTATTATAAGGGGAGTCCAAAGGCCAATCCCCCCATTCTATCCACCACTGCTGAGGATCCCTGTCCTCACATCAAGTGTGTCAACTGCTCCAAGTTGCATGCAGCTGACAATTGCAAATGCCCATTCTGGCAACACCAGTTTGACCAGCTTTGGCTTGAAAACCATCGCCATGATGCCACCCAGTTGTGTCTGTAGGGTTCTCTTCCCTACAGGTTGCATTGTCTGCCCCCACACTGTGGGTGATGGGCCCTGGAGATCCATACCGTGCACCTCCATCTGCCAGTAAAACAGAACAACCCGACTTGTATTGTAGTATGCTTTCATCTCGAACTATGTACTACTGTGTCAAGATGTTGTTTGTACTAGGCAGACTTCAGACTTGTATTTATACCTAGCTATGTAGATGTGTAGTTGGTAGCAGTACTTTCTGCATGTTGTAGTAGTTGGGCGCAGACTGCTATCACATACCGCATTATAAATTTGCGACCCCTCTGGGGTCACATTGATTTTTTTTTTAAAAAAAAAGAATGGAGGGTGGCATTTCAGAGGCTCCCTTAGGGTTAGGTTTTGATGGCTGAGCCTGGCCATCAGAAGAAGGGCACCTAACTGAACACTCAAAGTTTCTATTCCTGTTTCTTGGAGTCATGTGATTGGAAGGTGGAGGAGGGGCCCAGGAGACGCAGATAGGACTGGCAGGCTTAGAAGACAGAAAGTCATTCTTTGCCTTGCAGGAGCCTGACACAGATGGAACATCATGTGCCTTATCAGAAGATGAAACCTCATGCTGGGGAAGGGGAAAAGTGCCCTCGCCTGGAGGGGCTTGGTCAATGTTCATGTAGTCATCATCAATATGAGCTGTGGGATTAGTTTGCCCAACAACAATGCCAGGCAGGAATAGGGGGTTGGGATGAAAGATGGAGAAGATTTACATGCCTTCTTTCCTTTGCCTTTGCCTTTTGGAGGAGGGGAGGAATCTGTCATGGGGATGTTGGAAAGAGGGCTAAAATATTGTCTCAGCACCTCAACAATCATGAGACTGCTTTCGCTGTTGATAGGTAAGCGGTCCCAGCCTGACTCAAACATAGTGGTGAGTAAACAGTAGATTGGCTCCCCCATTTGGGGAACCCTCAGGTCTTTTCACTAGGTCATAAACCCAGCGCAGCGCAATGTTTAAAGAAATTTATGATATATTTAAGCACCTTGAGCACTTTGTATGCAGCTTTATCTACAATAACTGTTTCTTTGGTGGCTGTGTTTGATGGATCCTTATGACCCGGAAGTTGTGGCTGTGCAGGCCTAGATTCCTGCAGCTGTGTTGTGATGTCACCAGTGACATCAGGTATGACATCATTGGTATCAGATGATCCAGCAAAGAAAGTAGCCAGAGTACCAGATAGCACAGCATTTGCTGACTCAGCAGATCCATGGATCACATGAGGCAGCCTCGTGGTGGGTGGGGGTCCAAAGAACATATTGACAGGTACCCTGTCCTTGAGTATCCCATCCTCTTGGTCACTCTATGCATCCCTGCAAGAGTTCAAATTTAAAGGACCAGGTGGTTGGAGCTCACCTACGAACCCTTCTCCAAACAGGTGAAAGGGGATAGGCAATTTGAAGCCATCATATACACTCATCAACACAGTTCTTGAGATGGCCTTGGGAGTGGTATCCAAACCTCTATGAGACTCATGAACACAAGCTTGCTTGGCGTGTGAAAAGGGAGGAGGGGGAGTTCTAAAAGATGAGTGTGATGCTGTATGTGATAGTGTAACAGGGACATTGATGGGTGATGGAGGGGGGGAGATTGAGACAGATGAATCAGATTCACTCTCACCGCTCTCTTCTTCTTGGTCAGAGCTAGCCCTGGAGGAGGCAGCAGACTTGGCATCATCTTGAATAGAGTACCTAGTCGATTTGATAAATAGCACAGGAGAGTTTGAGCAATTGCACTTGCTGAATGAGACATGTGTTTTGGTGTCGGCAAGGTTCATGGGGTCCAAAAACAGCAGAGGGGTACCTTTAAGGTCCACCCAATGTGATGGTGCAGTCATATTGGTATAATCCATAGTCAATAATGTAGTAGACACCATCAAAGAAATCAATGATGGTGGTAAGAGGGAAAGGAGGATGTCTACAAGTATTTGTAGATAGTTCTCTCTCTCATCTTTCTGAATCTTTCTCTTCCTTCGCTCCTGAATCCAAGCCTGGATCCTGTCTCATGGACATCTTTTCTAATTCCATTCACTTCCATCCCTGCAATCACTTGGACAAACATGAGATATATGTTAAGCGTGCAAACGCTATGGGTGGGGAGCCGACGTCAAGGACCGGTTGGACAGAGGTATGACAGAGGTAAGGCAGGAGCCGGTCGTCAGATGCGGGAGCGGGTTGTGGCCTCAACTTATGTGTTGTGCCAACTACTGATGCTTGACCCGGATTTCAGGCAAGATAAGAGAACTGAGGATGAACAGAGAGCAGAGGAAAGTAGCGTATCGCTAAGTTGATTATCAGACTGAGGAATCCAAGTACAAAGTCGTGCTACTTATATACGATGCTGGATATAGGATCAGATAAGGAAAACAAGCAAAGTAGTAAATGGAGAAATAATCAAAGTGGAGTCCGCAAATTTTACAAGGCTAGAAGATAGAAAATTTACTATTAAACAGTTGTCAGAAAATTTCAACAAGGCGGTATGAATTAATAAAATGGAAGGTGTCAGAATAAGTCCGAAGGCGAAAGACCGATACAAACTGAAGTAACCGATATTCGAAAACGGATAGGAGTTCATGAAAATAATACCAAGTTCGAACCGTCAGCTGTTCTTGAGGTTCGGCTCATGACAGAGTGTGATGCTGCACGCAAGAGTGTAGTGGGGGCAGCAGTGGGTGATGGAGGGGGGGAGATTGAGATTGATGAGTCAGAATCACTCTCACCACTCTCTTCTTCTTGGTCAGAGCCAGCCCTGGATGGGGTAGCAGACTTGGCATTGTCTTAGATAGAATGCCTAGTCGATTTGATAGATAGCACAGGAGATTTAGAACGGTTGTGCTTGTTGAGTGAGACATGTGTTTCAGTGTTGGTGAGGTTCATGGGGTCTGAAGATGGTGGTGGGGAACCCTTAAGGTCCACCCAATGCAATGGTGTAGTCATTTCAATAGTATTCATAGCCAATATGTATGTAGACACCATCAAAGAAATCAATGCTTCTTGACAGGGCTGGCGGTAGCAGTGGCAGCCTGGTGCATAGCAGCAATGCACTCAGGCTCGAGGGAAGGGTTTTCCTGTGCTAGCTTGATGAGCAACACAGGAGATGCCGAAGTGCCTAAACAAGCAGCCTCCGCAAACAAGTGCTGGTGAGGCACTGGAGCAGAGGTAGGGATTGGCACCTTTGCAGGTACTTGAATGGGGAGGCCACTAGCACACACCTTAGAGGGCGCTTGCTTGGGCAGTACAGGGGGACAGGCTAGGGCAGGCTGCGGTGCCTTGGGCATTTGTTTGGGCACCTTTGGGGAGCCCATGTCAATGTCACATGGTTCTGCTTTGTCAGCAGATCCATGGGTCACCTCATGGGCAATGTGCATACATTTAGGGCGGGCCTCCTCAACTCTAGAGGCACAGTCCCAGATGAAATCTGCAAATGTGGCCCATCCCTGGGCTCACATTTGCTTGCTGATGAGGGCTGTGTCACCTTGGCCCTGGTTGAAGATCTCTGCAACCATCACGACGAGAGTCAGAATGATTACAGTAGTGGTGGCCTCTGAAAGAGGGCCTGGGGAACACTCCTGATGAAGCAGGAGAAGAAATGGAGCCCAGCAAGAGCCCAAGTCTCAACAGACTCCTCAGTTGACCTGGAGGAGACGGCAGATGGCAGTGCTGGGGGAGGGGGGTTCTTCACTGGGTAGAACGTCTGTCCACTGGCAGTGAAGGGTTTTGGAGATGGTGATAGAACGTCAGCAGCAGGGGGAGGTACTAGCTGTGACAGAATGTCAGCAGCAGGCAGGGAGGAGAGTTCAGGTGACAAAATGTCAGCCTGGGGAGATCCAAAGAACCTGTGAATGTTGCAGAGATCATCGTAGGGGTCGAGATGCTCATCTTTGGACATCTCAGTGATGTTGAGCTTGTTGGCAGAAGCTTTGGCAGACTTAGTAGTTTGGTGGGGGGGCTTGTTAGACTTAGACTTTCGCTTGCCCATGTAGAATAGGCAGGAATACGATGTAAACTAGATGTCTTAAAACACACCAACTAAGAGATGGTGGTGGTAAGAGGTCAAGGAGGAATGCCCTTCCTATGCTTCCACTCTCCTGATTGACAACAAGTCTGGGATTGATGTTTCCAAGAATCCTGAGCATCATGGTTGCATGAAGCACCTGGATCTGCAGTTCTACTGGCTCCGGGATGCTGTACAGTCTGCTTTCATTGCTCCAGAGTACATCCCCACCAGCCAGAATGTGGCAGACTTGTTTACCAAGGTAGTTCTGCTCTAGATGATGGAGTTTGCAGTTCCCATGCTAGGATTGACTTGCTAGAGGATGTAGCTGTCGATTTTGGTGTTTCCAACAACTTGTGGACTTGTCAGATCAAGGGGGTGTGTCAGATGTCCTCTGGACAGTCTACAAGCATTTGTGATTGATTTGTTGATATGTGAAGTTAGAGTTGATGCAGAGGTTGCTTAGTCAGTTGTAGATCACCTGACTGGATGTTCAACTCTCCTATGACGCTTTCTTGACTCTCAGTCATTTACAATTGTCCACAGGTGAGTACAAGTCTCTATCTTGTTAATACAGTCATTTACAGTTGTCCACAGATTCCTGTGTGAGTTGTGAGCTCCCTGGGCAATTTCTCTGGTTTCTAGGACCTCCTACACATCCCCTGTGTGTCACCTTCTAACAGAGACCACAGGTTGAGTTGCCTAGCATACCCATAGCTTTCACTGTGGATAATGCTTTGGTGGAGTAATATCAAACATGCTCTTGAAACAAGAGTCAACGGTCGAAGTAGACACTAAGGTATCTCTAGAAGGGTTTTGGATAGAGGAGGGGGCCACTGATGTTGGATAAGTCAAGTGGGGGATTGGAATTGTTATGATGGCAAGAGAAATGGAAGACCTCAGATTTGTTGTGTTCAACGACTAATCCAAAGTTGGTGTATATGGAGTTAATAATGGAATATGCTAATTTGAGGGAAGAAATAGTGTCAGTGTAGTTCTTCACTTGAGATATACAAAGCCCATCATCAACAAAAGATAAGAGGGAAGAAGGGATAGATTGTAGGCGAGCACATTGATCAAACATGAACATGAGAGGCACCAAGTAGAGTGCTGAAAGGATGGGTGAGAGAGTTGAACCTTGCCCTATGCCAACATCCATGTCTTTTTTTTTTTTTTAAAAAAATCAATGAATTTATATAGTGGTGCTCGATCACAGTCCGCTTTTAACTAAATGATACAAACAGATGGTACACTATGGCAAGCTGGGGTACACAAAGCAGTCAAAGACCGCTTAAGACAGAGACTATATATGATTAGTCCAGCAAAATAGAGAAGACTCAGAAACCATCCTTCTTTCCCTCTAACCACTATCATCGATTTCTTTGACGGTGTCTACATACATATTGGCTATGAATACTACTGAAATAACTACACCATCGCACTAGGTGGACCTTAAGGGTACCCCACCACTGTCTTTGGACCCTATGAACCTTGCTGATACTGAAACACATGTCTCATTCAGCAAGTGTGACTGCTCAAACTCTCCTGTGCTATCTATCAAATCGACTAGGCACTCTATTCAAGATGATGCCAAGTCTGCTGCCTCCTCCAGGGCTGGCTCCAACTAAGAAGAAGAGAGTGGTGAGAGCAAATCTGATTTGTCTATTTCAATCTCCCCCCCTCCATCACCCATCACTGTCCCTGCTACACTATCATGTGCAGCATCACACTCATCTCTTAGAACTCCCCCTCCTCCCTCTTCACGCACCAAGTGAGCTCATACTTGTGAGTCTCATAGAGGTCTGGACACCACCCCCAAGGCCATCTCAAGAACTGTGTCGATGAGTGCATATGATGGCTTCAAATCACCTATCCCCTTTTGCCCATTTGGAGAAGGGTTCATAGGTGAGCTCCAACCACCTGATCCTTTAAATCTGAACTCTTGTGGGGACACATGGAGTGACCAAGAGGATGGGATACTCAAAGACAGGGTACCTGTCAATAGGTTCTTTGGACCCCCACCCACCTCAAGGCTGCCTCATGCGATCCATGGATCTGCTGAGTCAGCAAATGCTGTGCCATCTGGCACTCTGGCTACTTTTTTTGCTGGTTCATCCAATACTAATGACGTCATACCTGACATTACAACACAGCTGCAGGAGTCTAGGCCTGCACAGCCACAACTTCTGCATCTCAAGGCCCCATCAAACACAGCCACCGAAGAAATGATTATCATTGGTGAAGCTGCATACAAAGTGCTTGAGGCGCTTAAATATGTTACAAATTTCTTTAAACATCGTGCTGCACTGGGTTTATGACCTGGTGAAAAAGACTTGAGGGTTCCCCAAATGGGGGAGCCAATCTATTGTTTACTTACCACTATGTTTAAGTCAGGCTGGGACTGCTTGTCTATCAATGGTGAAAGTGGTCTCATAATTGTTGAGGCACTGAGACAATATCTTAGCCCCCCTTCCAACATCCCCATGACAGATTCCTCCCCCCCTCCAAGAGGCAAGGGCAAAGGAAAGAAGGTATGTAAACTTTCTCCATCTTTCATCCCAACCCCCCTATTTCTGTCTGGTATTGTCTTCGGGCAAACTAATCCCACAGCTCGTATCAATGACAACCACATGAACATCGACCAAGCCCCTCCAGACAAGGGCACTCTTCCCCTTCCTCAGAATGACATTTCATCTTCTAATAAAGCACATGATGTTCTGTCTGTTTCAGGCTCCTGCAAGGCAAGGAATGACGTTATGTCTTCTAAGCCTGCCGGTCCTATCCATGTCTCCTGGGCCCCTCCTCCACTTTCCAATCACATGACTCCAAGGAACAGGAGTGGAAACTTTGAGTGTTCAGTTGGGTGCCCTTCTTCTGATGGCCAGGCTCAGCCATCAAAACCTAACCCTAAGGGAGCCTCTGAAATGCCACCCTCCATTCCCCCTCCTGACTGTAAGGCATCCATCAAACCCCTTACAAAAAACTTCAACAAGAAGAATGTGTCATTCACTGATGCCGCCTGACGGGGTGTCCAGCCAGCAGCTTCCTCTTCCAACTCCCCCAACATTGATGGGGTTAAGATGTGCAAAATGATACTTGCATTCCCCAAACTCTCATATGATAAAGTCCTTGCCATGTACAAGGCAGGCTTTGGTAGCGCCCAACCTCAGGTGCCTGAGCCTCCAATCACAAGCACTCAACGTGCTAAACCCAAAATGACAATGCATGGGCCCACTTGTCACCAAGTCCTTATCCCTTTCAAGGGAAATATTATCGCAGATCACATTGAAGACTTCAATAAAGCAACTGAATTCTGTAATTGCAGTCTCACTGCCACTCAATCTAAACTTCACATTGAATCTGTCTGTGAATCATACAATGGCATTTCCATTGCCACTCCCACTGACCTTGACACTATTAAATCCTGGCTGAAAAAAGCCTGGCAATTAGGAGATGCTATCCCCATTGAGCCCCATCTTCCACAATTGAAGTCTTTCCTCAAAATCATTGGTGTCCCTTATTGGATAGCCAATTCTTCCATCCCTCCTTGACCTCTTACCACCACCATCTATTTGTTGGTGTGAAGTTAGACATCTAGTGTACACCATTTCTACCTATCTAATATGGGCAGACATAAATCTAAAGCTATCGCTCATGAAATTGTGAACATGGATCTTGACTCCAACATCGCGTCCAGTGATGACAAGCTCAACATGATCAAAGAGGTCCCAAGGCCCTCCACCTCCACCCAGCCGACCTGCACAATGATGGATTTCAAGGCTCTAGTCGCTTCCATGAGGGCTGACATTCAGTTGCCCTCACCTCTCCCCTCAGTGCCCGCTGATGTTCCATCGCTGGCACCTACTACTCAGCCTCTGGTGACCTTTGGTCCCAAGGCCCCTCTCGTCGCTGGTAGTACCACATACTACCCAGTCCCCACTCCTTCCCAATTGCGCCATCCACCCCATTGTCCTCCACTGGGACCATGCCTGGAGACGATGCCGCAGCCAAGTGGGCTTTCAACAGCCTCAAGAAGTTCTCGCGCTTCATGCGAGAGCTTCCTGACAATTCCCTCCTCAATGAGGACTATGCCAAGGCGTGCATTAGCTATTTTGCCAGTGCTGTCTATGAATTCGAGATGAGCAGGCATGGGAGTGCATGCATTTCCATGGGCAAACAGTGGGCCAGCCACAGCTGGACCACCTTTCACTCCTTCATGCAGGGCTTCACTCAGTTCAATGAGCTGGAAGCCTCCCCTAATGACACACATGTCATCCATAAGGCAACCCATGGATCTGCTGACAAAGTGGAACCATTTGACATCGACATGGGCTCCCCCAAGGCACCCAAGCAAATGCCCAAGGCACCACGGCCTGCCCCAGCCCATCCTTCTGTACTACCCAAGCAAGCGCCCCCTAAGGCACATGCTAGTGGCCCCCCTCAAGCACCCATAAAGGTGCCCATCCCCACTTCTGCTCCAGCACCTCATCAGCGCTCGTTTGCGGAAGCCACTCATTCCAGGGCTTCAGTGCCACCTGCGTTGGTCATCAAGCTGGCACAGGCAAACCCCTCCCTCAACCCTGATCACATTGCCATGATGCATCAGGCCACCACTGCCACCACTGGCTCTGCCAAGAAGCTATGCATGACCACTGCCAGGCCCACCCACCAGCAATTGTTCCTTGATTTCACTGGGGATGCCAGTGAGATCACCTATCTCCACCACAAGGCCATGCACCTTCTCAACAATGCCCTCTCACATGCCAAGTCTTCCTTGCGTGTTGAGAATATCACCAAGGCGTACAGCACTATTGCACTGTACACCTCTGCCATACCCTCGGACTCCGACATCACTGTCATCGAGTCTGCTATCCCCTCCATCTTTACTACCCCATTCGAGCTGAAGATGCACCACCCCAGGTCAAGGTCTTATCTCAAGATCCTCAATGTCCCCTTCCACGTGAATGGTATCTGTATTATGCCAGTTCAGATCACCGATCGCATGCAATTGTCTCCATTCAAGGACACTTTTGCTAACATTTCATCTGTGTGCATTATGTGCAACTCCCCCAGGCCGACACTGCAACCATTTGTTTCAACCTATGGGACTCTCAGTTATGAGCTGGCACCAAGAAGCTCCTCAACATCCCTCCTTGTCCTCTTACCACCACCATTGAAAGTTGGTGTTTGTTCTGAGGCATTCTTACATCATCTATCTACGCTACTATGGGTAGATGCAAGTCTAGAAACACTGCAAACCAGTTTGCAGCACTCAAATCTGAGTCCACCATGTCCGACGACAAGCTCAACATCACTGAGATGGCCGAAGATGACCACCTCAACCCCTATGACAACCCTCTCAATGTGCGAGGGTTCTTTGGCTCCCCCCAAGCTGACATTTCGTTGCCTGGCCCCTCCCAACTGACTGCTGATGTTCCATTGCTGTCAGTTGCTCCCCCAGTGGCTGACATCTTGTCACCACTAAAACCCTTCACAGCCGGTGGAACCACCTTCTACCCTGTCGATGCTCCCCCTGTTGTGCCCGAGTCAGTGACCTCCTCCAAGGGAAAGAAGAAGGAGCTCACCCCAAAGTGCACTCTCTCCAGCCTCCAGACATTCCTCAAGTGGTTAGAGGATTGTGCCGAATCCCACTCCTCCATCGCAGAGGAAGATGCTTCTGTGGCCGTCACATGCCTTGCTAAGGTGGCCTTTGTCATCATCAATGAGCTGAAACTTGACGGCACCCCCCTCTCCTTGCACTTGCTCAACTCTTGTGGGTTGATCAATTTTGGAGATGCAATGTACGACCTCAGGTGCAAGCGTGGGCTGCCTGAGGCTGGCCCTAAAGCAACATGTGTTGTCCATGAGGCGACCTATGGATCCACTGACTCAGCAGGTCCACATGACATCGACATGGGTTCCCCAAAGGTGCCCACTCTACCACCCCTGGATTGTTGGCCCATCCCTCCTTACTGCCCAAGCCAGCGCCTGCAAAGGCCCACACTAGTGGCAAAGCACCCATTCAAGCACCCTCCGCTCCTAAGGTTAGGTCTGATGGCCAAGCCTGGCGAGCACCCATCCCACCCTCGGTGGCTAAGAAGTTGTTCACTGAGGTTGCCCATACCCTGGCATCTGTGGCAGCACTTATCAAGCTAGCCCAGTCCCACCCCACCCTCAAGCCTGATTGCATCACTGCAATGCATCAGGCTGCCCTTGCTGATGCACCTTCTGCGAAGAAGCCATGTATGACCATGTTGGGTCCCACCCAGTGCCAACTCCTCCTCGATTTCACTGGCAGTGCTGGTGATATCACTTACCTCCACCACAAGGCCATGCGCCTCCTTAATGACTCCCTCACTTGTGTGAAGAGTTCCCTTCATGTTGAGAACATTGCCCAGGCATATGACACTATTTCGTTGTACACCAACTCCGTTGCCACCGATGCTGATGCATTGGTGATTGAATCCTCCCTCTCCTCAGCCTTCACCACCCCATTCAAGCTGAAGACCAAGTGTCCCAGGTCCAGGTCCTACCTCAAGATCCTGGATGTCCCTTACTACACGAGTGGCATCCACACCACTCCACAACACATCACTGACCGTATGTGTCTATCTCCCTTCAAGGAGGTATTTGCTAACATCTCTTCTGTGTGCATCATACGCAACTCTGCCAAAGCCGACACCACCACCGTTTGGGTCGACCTTTGGGATTCTCAGTCCGGCACCAACACTAAGCACCTGGTCGGCAAATACCTCAACTTTGACAGCATTCAGTCTATGATCAGGGCTACATGCACTCACTCTGGGACCCCCCAGTGTCAACGATGCTGGTGTTGGGGCCACACTACCACCACCTGTCGCAACTGTGCTCTCAGGTGTTCACAATGTGGTGGGCCACATCGGTCCGAGAATTACCGCACCACCTCCTCCTGCTGTAAGGGGTTGCCAAAGGCTAACCCCCCCATTCAGCCCATACCCACTGGGGAACCCTGTCCCCATATTAAGTGCGTCAATTGTGGCAAGGAACATGCTGCTACTGACCACAAGTGTGCATTCTGGCACCATTGGTTCGATCAGGATTGGCTGCAAAGTCATTCTGGCTCTGCTAGTCAGCCCTGGGCCTAGGGGGAGCTCCCTAGTATCAACACATCATCCCCCATCCATTGCCGGTTGCTGGATGGGCTCCCACCAACCACAAGGCCTGCCATCAGATGCAGTGATATTGGTATATGTCTTATTTCTTTGTATTTTGTTACATGCCTAGCCCCTTCTACTGTCAATTCGTGTATTGTCTTGGACAGGACCTTTATATATTCCCAGTTGTTTACTCTTGTGTAGTCAGTAGCAGTATCGGTTCCCTGTAGTAGATATTGCCCACCCTAGTGTCCCTCAGTGCCAGCGCTGTTGGCACTTTGATCACTCTACTCCCACCTGCCACAACCATGCACTCAGGTGTTCCCAGTGTGGTGGTCCTCACCATAGTGAGAACCATTGCTCCACATTGTTGTGCTGTAAGGGGAGTCCGAAGGCAAACCCCCCTATCCTACCCACACCTGCTGGAGAGCCCTGTCCCCATATCTCATGTATCAACTGCAAGGGTGACCATGTAGCTGATGATTGAAAGTGCCTGTTCTGGCACCACCAGTTCAACCATGATTGGCTTAGCCATCACAAGGAGGACAATAGGAGGCCCTGGTAGTAGGTTGTGTGCCTACTTCAACACATCTTCCAACCCTGTTGGTACATCACTAGGGCCACACACACATGTAAGCTTACTGTTAGAGGTCTGTGAGTTGGACTTTAGTTTCATTTCTTTGTTACTATGCCATGTCTCTTTGCTGTCAAGTAGTGTACTATATCATCCCTCCTTGACCTCTTACTACCACCATTGAAAGTTGGTGTTTGATTAGACATCTAGTTTTACATTGTATTCTACCCATTCTACATGGGTAAACAAAAGTCTAAAGCCAACTGGCCACCACCTTGCTCCACCGAGTCCATCAACACTTCTGACAATGAGCTCAACCTCCCCGAGATGTCCAAGGATGAACATCTTGACCCATATGATGACCCATGCAATGTCCACAGCTTCTCTGGACCTCGGTCCTCCATCCCTGAGGCTGACTTTGGGTCACCTCCTTGCCCAGTGCCTGGTGACATTGTGTCCCCCATGCCTACTACTCAACCTCCGGTGGCTTTAAGCCCTGCAGGTCCCTCCTCTGCTGTCCCCAGCAGCTCTATTGCACCCTGGGCTGGCCCCTCTGCTCCCTCTTCCATCGGACCTGACTTGGAGGAGGAGGCTCTTGCCACCTATGAAGGCCTTTGTCAATTTGGGAGATGGTTATCAAATCTTGATCCTGCTGCTGTCATGACTGACATGGCCCAATGCTCATTTGCTCTCTACATCATTGGGAGCGCTTGGGAATTTAGGAAGAGGGGCTGAGATGATACCCAGCTTACTCCAATGTTTCAGAAGCAGGGGTGGCCTATGGTCAACTCCTTCCTTCACTCTGGGGGCTTTTTGACCAGCCCTAATCAACCACATGGCGACCACAAGTTGTCCCATAGATCCACTGACAAAGTGGGTCCATGTGACATCAGCATAGGTGACCCTGAAGTGCCCAAACAAACACCCCTAGATCATCAGCCCTCCCCAGCCCGTCCCACTCTACTGCCCAAGCAAGTGCCTGCTAAAGCATGTGCTAGTGGCCCTCCCCAAGCTAGGGTTAGGTCTGATGGCCAAGCCCAGCAAGTGCCCACCAAAGCGCCCCCTCCTCCTACCTTGGTCAAGAAGTCTTTTGCCAAGGTGGCCCGCCCTGCTGGGGTTGTGTCACTGATCAAGTTGGCACAGTCCCACCCCAATCTCGACCCTGATCACATCACTGCCATGCATCAGGCTGCTCAAGCCACTGCTCCCACCACCTGTAAGCCATGCATGACAACCATGGGTCCCACCCACCACCAGCTCTTCCTTGACTTTGTCAGCAGTGCCGATGAAGTCACTTATCTCTATCACAAGGCCTTGCGCCTTCTTAACGACTCCCTCTCCTGTGCCAAGTCTATCTTGCACATGGAAAACATCACTAAGGCATACAGTACCATCGCACTGCACACCTCCTCTGTTCCCTCTGACTCCAACTGCAACATCATTGAGTCCTCCATCTCCTCTGTCTTTACTGCTCCCTTTGCGATCAAGATGTGCTGCCCCAGGTCAAGGTCCTACCTCAAGGTCCTCAACATCCCTTACTTCATGAATGGTGTACACATCATGCTGAATCACATGACTGACTGCATGTGATTGTCTGCCTTCAAGGACATTTTTGCAGATGTTTCCTCCATGCACATCATGCGCAATTCCACCAGAGCTGACACTGCCACTGTCTGGTTCGACCTCTGGGACTCTCAATCAGGAGCAAGTGCCAAGAAGCTCCTGGGCAAGTACCTCCACTTCGAGGGTGTTCAGTCTGTGATCTGGGCTGCATGCACTCACCCAGGCAGTCCTCAGTGTCAGCATTGCTGGCACTGGGGGCACTCTACCTCATTGTGCTGTGCCTGTGCATTGCAATGTGCCACCTGTGGCTGTCCTCATTGTACTGAGAACCACCGCTCCCACTCAAGCTGTTGTAAGGGGAGTCTGAAGGTGAATCCCCCTATTCTGCCCACTGCTGCCAAGGATCCCTGTCCTTACATCAAGTGCGTCAACTGTGCCAAGTCACATGCAGCTGACAATTGCAAGTGCCCATTCTGGCGACACCAGTTTGACTAGCTTTGGCTTGAAAACCATCGCTGCGATGCCGCTCAGTCGTGTCTGTAGGGTTCTCTTCCCTACAGGTTGCATTGCCCACCCCCACACTATGTGTGGTGGGCCCTGGAGATCCATGCCATGCACCTTCCATCTGCCAGCAAAACAGAACAGCCCAACTTATATTGTAGTATGCTTTCATTTCGAACTATGTACCACTGTGTGAAGATGTTGTTTGTACTAGGTGGACTTCGGACTTGTATTTATACCTAGCTATGTAGATGTGTAGTTGGTAGCAGTACTTTCTGCATGTTGTAGTAGTTGGGCGTGGACTGCTATTGTGCACCATGTTATAAATTTGCAACCCCTCTGGGGCTGCATTGATTTTTCAAAAAAAAAAAAAAAAAAAAAAAAAAGTAGTATACTATATTTGGACAGGACTTTATCTATTCTCATCTTTGTAGTATTTGGTTTAGGTAGCAGTACTTAGGCCCTGTATTCTGTTGGTGAGCATGGACTGCAACCGGGCACTGCATAATAAACCATTGATTTTTCTTTTTTTTTAAAAAAAAAAAAGGTAGCCAATTCTTCCAACCCCCTACCTTTGGCCCATCCAGCCTGAATGATGTGAGTGAGGAAGACTCCTGTGTCCTCAGTAGAGCATTGGATTACCCCACCCATTTGGTTTGGATGAAGGACATTTAGAGATACCACTTCAAACTGCATGCGATGTGCAATCATCTTCTCAATTAGTTTCCCTAGAGTGCTTAGTAGGATGATAGGACGAAATGCTTTAGGGGTATCATAGGCCAGTTTATTCGGCTTGGGAATGATGATAGAGACTGAGTCCTTGAAGTGACTCAGCCAGTGAGAGAGACGTATACACACATTAGCAATGAGTAAGATGTTCTTGAGGCAATCATTATAAGCAACAATAGACTTCAGATGTTTCCAGGAGATATGATCAGGGCCAGGTGCTGATGAGTTAGTACAAGACGAGAGGGATTCAGTGAGTTTGAGCATAGAGAAGTTCACCCAGGAATGGGGAGGAAGAGATTTCATTTCATTTAAAACATGAGGGCTTACTAGATGACCCACCCAATGCAGAGTTGTATGACAAGTGAAGTGCATTCCATAAGTCTGGAAGATCATTGCAAGGGTGTCCTTGATACCAAATACCCTTGATGGCAGGGAGTTTCTGTTGCTTGACCCACTCCATAAGATCCCAGGGTCGTTTGTTGGTGGATGCAATTTCATAAATATGTTCATCAAAGAAAGAATGTTTAGCAGCTTGGGTAGCTGCCCTGAACGTTCTCCAGTCTTTTTGATCCTTGGTTCTCCTGTAAGTAAGTAAGATCTCAGAGTAGTGAGGATTCCACCATTCTTTTGACCAGTTAGTGATCCATACAGTTTTAGAATTCATGTTCCAAGAATCAGAGAAGATATAGGAAATAGAGTTGGAAATATTGTCCAAACAAGAGGTGGAGTGAATGTTCAAAGAATTAATGGCTGCTAGATGCTCTGAAACCTGAGAAATAAAGGCAGTTTCTTCATCACTATCATTTGGCAGTACACCTTTATTATAATTAATACGATCCAACTGAATTGGAAGGTCAATGAGTAAGGGAGCATGATCCAAAGGTAACCTTGAATTCACATCAATGATGTAATGAATAGAGTCATTGGCACAAAAAATTAAATCGATAATGGAATTATCATGTTCTTCAATTGAAGAGAAATGGGTGGGGTGGAAAACAGTTGGGGTAGATCTGGTAAGATTGAAACAATCCACTAACTCCATCAGAGTTATGGTGGATCTAGGAAGATGGGAGGCTAGTGGGTCCCATTCAGGAGAGCAACAATTGAAATCACCTCCCATATATACAATATTAGGAATATCAACAAAGTTTGTTGAAAGAAAATTAATTGCCCATGACGATGAATCAGAATAAATGTTAAGAAAATGGATATATTTACCCTGATTGAACAAACCCAGGATTTGTATATCACAATGATTGACCCACTCCTGTTGAAGGATGGGTCTCATATGAAGTAATTGTCTGTGAACATAAGTCAGAGTACAGGGTCGGGGGTTGTTAGGCTTGGTAGGGCAAACCATACACAGCCACTCAGGGTGAATGGGAGCACCTATGACATCATCCCCTTCAGGGTTAGTCATAGAGGGTGCTTTGCAGATGTGATTCCATGGGGGTTCCTGTAGAAAAAGGATGTCAAAGTCCAACTTCTTGGACTCAAGAATAGTGTTGACCAGGGCATAAGAGTATCCCATGTTTTGCGAATAGATATGAACAGAAGAAATAGTATTGTTCTTACCAGACATATTTAGGCTGCAACTCCACCACCAGAGTGATTGGTATTGGTGCAGACAGCACGTGCAGTGTGTGACTCGGTGGCTTTGTTAGAGTGCCAGGTCCAGTCAAACCTGTTTCTCCAAAATGGACATTTAGTACCGTTAGCATGATGATCGCCTTTGCAATTAAGGTATTTGAAGTTCTCGAGATAAGGACATGGGTTGCCATCAGGAGTGGCGTCGCGAGGGGGATTTAATTTAGGATTGGCTTTACAGCACTAGGCCATGGATCGATGGTTCTCAATACAGTGAGGGCTACCACATATTTGACAGCAGGTGCCAAGGGCGTGACATGCATGAGTGGGGTGACCCCACCACCATCAATTCCTGCATTGTGCAACACCAGGGTGCATACTGGTGGTGCGGATGGTGCCAATGTGTCAGCCAAAGTTAATAGTGTGGTTGACCAATGTCTTGGCCTTGGTACTACATTGGGAGTCCCAAATGTCAAACCATACAATGGCTGTATCCAACCTAGGGGAGGCTTTCATAATGCGAGGATGAGCAGCAAGGATGACATTTTCAAAGAGTGATGATTGGCCGAGGGCTTGCTTAACATAAGCAGGGGAGAGGGAGTTGGAAGAGTTGGCTACCCAATAAGGGACGCTGATGATTTTGAGGAAAAATTTGGATTGTGGGAGACAGGGCTTGATGGGGATAGCATCTCCTAATTGCCAGACTTTTTTCAGCCAGGATTTAATAGTGTCAAGGTCAGTAGGAGTGACAATGGAAATGCCATTGTATGATTCACAGACAGATTCGATGCGAAGTTTGGATTGAGTGGCAGTGAGACTGCGATTACAGAATTCAGTCGCTTTATTGAAGTCTTCAATGTGATCTGCAATAATATTTCCCTCGAAAGGGATAAGGACTTGGTGACAAGTGGGCCCATGTGTTGTTATTTTGGGTTTGGCACATTGAGTGCTTGTGATTGAGGGCTCAGGTGCCTGAGGTTGGGTGCTACTAAAGCCTGCATTGTACATGGCAAGGACTTTGTCATATGAGAGTTCAGAGAATGCAAGTATCATTTTGCACATCTTAACCCCGTCAATGTTGGGGGAGTTGGAAGAGGAAGCCACTGGCTGGACACCCTGTTGGGCAGCATCAGCAAACGACACATTCTTCTTGTTGAAGTTTTCTGTAAGGGGTTTGATGGATGCCTTATGGTCAGGAGGGGGAATGGGGGGCGGCATTTCAGAGGTGCCCTTGGGGTTAGGTTTTGATGGCTGAGCCTGGCCATCAGAAGAGGGGTGCCCAACTGAGCACTCGAAGTTTCCATTCCCATTCCTTGGAGTCACATGATTGGAGGGTGGAGGAGGAGCCTGGAAGACACAGATAGGACCAGCAGGCTTGGAAGACAAAATGTCATTCCTTGCCTTTCAGGAGCCTTGCTATAAATTTAGACCCCTCTGGGGTCCACTGAATTAAAAAAAAAAAAAAAAAAAAAGGTAAACGAACATCTAAAGCTAACCGACCACTGCCTTGCTCCACTGAGTTCATCAATGCCTCCAATGACAAGCTCAACCTCCCCGAGATGTCTGAGGATGAACATCTCAACCCATACAACGACCTGCACAATGTTCATGGCTTTTCTGGACCTCAGTCCTCTATCCCTGAGGCTGACCTTGAGTTGGCTCCTTGTGTGGTGCCTGGTGACATTTTGTCCCTTGTGTCTACTACTCAACCTCCGGTGGCTTTGAGCCCTGCAAGTCCCTCCACTGCCACTCCCAGTGGCTCTATCGCACCCCAGGTTGGCCCCTCTGCTCCCTCTTCCTTTTTTTTCTTTTTTGTTCAATGCAACCCCTCCGGGGTCACAAATTTATAATGTAGTGCATGATAGCAGTCTGCACCCAACTACTACAACATGCAGAAAGTACTGCTACCAACTACACATCTACATAGCTAGGTATAAATACAAGTCCGAAGTCCGCCTAGTACAAACAACATCTTCACATAGTGGTATATAGTTTGAAATGAAAGCATACTACAATACAAGTTGGGCTGTTCTGATTTGCTGGTGGATGGAAAGTGCACAGCATGGATCTCCAGGGCCCACCACGTGCAGTGCGGGGGCAGACAATGCAACCTGTAGGGAAGAGAACCCTACAAATGCAACTGGGCAGCATCATAGCGATGGTTTTCAAGCCAAAGCCGGTCAAACCAGTGTTGCCAGAATGGGCATTTGCAATTGTCAGCTCCATGTCACTTGGCACAGTTGACACACTTGATGTGAGGACAGGGATCCTCGGTGGCAGTGGGTAGAATGGGAGGATTGGCCTTTGGACTCCCCTTACAACAGCTTGAGTGGGAGTGGTGGTTCTCAGTATAATGAGGACCGCCACAGGTGGCACATTGTAATGCATGGGCATGGCACAATGAGGTAGAGTGCCCCCAGCACCAGCAATGCTGACACTAAGGACTGCCTGGGTGAGTGCGCACAGCCTGGATCATGGACTGAACACCCTCGAAGTGGAGGTACTTGCCCAGGAGCTTCTTGGCACTTGCTCCTGATTGAGAGTCCCAGAGGTCGAACCAGACAGTGGCAGTGTCGGCTCTGGTGGAGTTGTGCATGATGCATATGCAAGAAACATCTGCGAAAATATCCTTAAAGGTGGACAATTGCATGCGGTCAGTCATGTGATTTGGTGTGATGCAGACACTGTTCACAAAGGGACTTTGAGGACTTTGAGGTAGGACCTTGACCTGGGGCAGCGCATCTTGATCACAAAGGGAGTGGTAAAGATAGAGGGGATGGAGGACTCAATGACATTGCAGTCAGTGTCAGAGGGAACAGAGGAGGTGTGCAGCACAATCATGCTGTACACCTTGGTGATATTCTCCACATGCAAGATCAACTTGGCACAGGAGAGGGAGTCGTTGAGAAGGTGCATGGCCTTGTGGTGGAGATAAGTGACTTCATTGGCACTGCTGATGAAGTTGAGGAAGAGTTGGCAGTGGGTGGGGCCCACAGTTGTCATGCACAGCTTCTGGGTGGTGGGAGTGGCAGCTTGGGCAGCCTGATGCATGGCAGTGATGCAATCAGGGTTGAGATTGGGGTGGGACTGTGCCAACTTGATCAGTGATGCAACCCCAGCAGGGCAGACCACCTTGGCAAAAGACTTCTTGACCAAGGTGGGAGGAGGGGGCACTTTGGTGGGCACTCACTGGGCTTGGCCATCAGACCTAACCCTAGCTTGGGGAGGGCCACTAGTGTGCACTTTAGTAGGCGCTTGCTTGGGCAGTAGAGTAGGATGGGCTGGGGTGGGCTGACAATCCAGGGGCATTTGTTTGGGCGCTTCAGGGTCACCCATGCTGATGTCACATGGACCCTCTTTGTCAGTGGATCTGTGGGACAACTTGTGGTTGCCATATGGTTGATTAGGGCTGGTCGAAAAGCCCCCAGAGCAAAGGAAGGAGTTGACCGTAGGCCACCCCTGCTTCTGAAACATTGGAGTGAGCTGGGTATCAGCCCGGCCCCTCTTCCTGAATTCCCACACACTCCGAACAATGTAGAGAGTGAATGAGTGTCAGGCCATGTCGGTCATAGCCGCAGTGGGATCGAGATTCGTGAACCATCTCCCGAAATGATGAAGACCTTCATAGGCAGCAAGGGCCTCCTCCTCCAAGTCAGGTCCAACAGAAAAGGGAGCAGAGGGGCCAGCCCAGGGTGCAATAGAGCTGCTGGGAGCGGCAGTGGAGAGACCTGCAGGGCTTAAAGCCACTGGAGGTTGAGTAGTAGGTGTGAGAGATAGAACGTCACCAGGCACCAGGCAAGGAGGCAACTCAAAGTCAGCCTCAGGGGGGATGGTAGACCAAGATCCAGAGAAGCTGCAGACATTGCACGGGTCGTCATATGGGTCAAGATGTTCATCCTCGGACATCTTGGGGAGGTTGAGCTCATCATCAGAAGTGTTGACAGACTCAGTGGAGCAAGGTGGTGGCCAGTTAGCTTTAGACTTTTGTTTACCCATGTAAAATAGGTAGAATACGATGTAAAACTAAATGTCTAATCAAACACCAACTTTTGATGGTGGTGGTAAGAGGTCAAGGAGGATGTCTGCTCCCTCTTCCATTGGACCTGACTTGGAGGAGGAGGCCCTCACCACCTATGAAGGTCTCTGTCAATTTGGGAGATGGTTCTCAAATCCTGATCCTGCTGCTGCCATGACTGACACAGCCCGATGCTCATTCACTCTCTACATCATTGGGAGTGTGTGGGAATTCAGGAAGAGGGGCTGGACTGATACCCAGCTCACTCCGATGTTTCAGAAGCAGGGTTGGCCTACAGTCAACTCCTTCCTTCGCTCTGAGGGCTTTTCAACTGGCCCTAATCAACCACACAGCAACCATGAGTCATCCTATAGATCTGCTGACAAAGTGGGTCCATGTGACATCAACATGGGTGACCCTGAAGTGCCCAAACAAACACCCACAGATCATTGGCCCACCCTGGCCTGTCCTACCTTACCACCCAAGCAAGTGCCTGCTAAAGCACATGCTAGTGGCCCTCCCCAAGCTAGGGTTAGGTCTGATGGTCAAGCCCAGCAAGCGCCCACCAAAGTGCCTCCTCCTCCCACCTTGGCCAAGAAGTCCTTTGCCAAAGTGGCCCACCCTGCCAGGGTTGTGTCACTAATCAAGCTGGTGCAGTCCCACCCTGATCTTGACCCTGATCGCATGGCACAAGCTGCCACTCCTGCCACTCAGAAGCCGTGCATAACAACTGCGGGCCCCACCCACTGCCAACTCTTCCTCAACTTCGTCGGCAGTGCCAATGAAGTCACTTATCTCCACCACAAGGCCATGCACCTTCTCAATGACTCCCTCTCCCATGCCAAGTCAATCTTGTGTGTGGAGAATATAACCAAGGCATACAGCACAATTGCACTGCACACCTCCTCCGTTCCCTCTGATGCCCACTGCGATGTCATTGAGTCCTTCATTCCCTCTGTCTTCACTGCTCCCTTCGCAATCAAGACACACCACCCCAGGTCAAGGTCCTACCTCAAGGTCCTCAATGTCCCTTATTTCGTGAATGGTGTCCGCATCACACCAAATCATGTAACCGACCGCATGTGATTGTCTGCCTTCAAGGACATTTTCGCAGATGTTTCCTCCATGCACATCATGTACAACTCCTCCAGAGCCAACACCACCACCATCTGGTTCAACCTCTGGGACTCTCAATCAGGAGCAAGCGCCAAGAAGCTCTTGGGCAAGTACCTCCACTTTGAGGGTGTTCAGTCCATGATCCAGGCTGCACATGCTTACCCAGGCAGTCCTCAGTGTCAGCATTGCTAGTACTGGGGCCACTCTACCTCATCGTGCCATGCCAGTGCATTGCGATACGCCACTTGTGGTGGTCCTCATCGTACTGAGAACCACCACTCCCACTTGAGCTGTTGTAAGAGGAGTCCAAAGGCAAATCCCCCCATTTCACCTACTACTGCCGAGGATCCCTGTCCTCACATCAAGCCGCTGCGATATAAATGTGCCACCAAAACTGCCTGAAGGGAACCTACAAGGGGAACAGAGGCATCAGTAACAACTGATATACAATTATGATCAGCAGAAGAGGAGGAAAATGTCGAGTTGAGAGATGATACATGTTTATATATTGTCACGAGCCGAACCTCAAGAACGGCTGATGGTTCGAACTTGGTATTATTTTCATGAACTCCTATCCGTTTTCGAATATCGGTTACTTCGGTTTGTATCGGTCTTTCGCCTTCAGACTTATTCTGACACCTTCCATTTTATTAATTCATACCGCCTTGTCGAAATTTTCTGACAACCGTTTAATAGTAAATTTTCTATCTTCTAGCCTTGTAAAATTTGCAGACTCCACTTTGATTATTTCTCCGTTTACTACTTTGCTTGTTTTCCTTATCCGATCCTATATCCAGCATCGTATATAAGTAGCACGACTTTGTACTTGGATTCCTCAGTCTGATAATCAACTTAGCGATACGCTACTTTCCTCTGCTCTCTGTTCATCCTCAGTTCTCTTATCTTGCCTGAAATCCGGGTCAAGCGTCAGTAGTCGGCACAACACATAAGTTGAGGCCACGACCCGCTCCCGCATCCGACGACCAGCTCCTGCCTTACCTCTGTCATACCTCTGTCCAACCGGTCCTTGACGTCGGCTCCCCACCCATAGCGTTTGCGCGCTTAACACACTCATCTCTTAGAACTCCTCCCCTTCTCTCATCGTGTGCTAAGCAAGCTTGTACTCATGAAGCCCATTGTGGACTGGACACCACCCCAAAGGCCATTTCAAGAACTGTGTCTGTGAGTGCATATGATGGCTTCAAATCACCTATTCCCTTTCGCCCATATGGTGAGGGGTTTGTAGGTGAGCTTCAACCTCCTGATCCTTTGAACTTGAACTCTCATGGGGATGCATGGAGTGACCAAGAGGATGGGATACTCAACAATGGGGTACCTACCAATCAGTTCTTTGGACCCCCACCCACCTTAAGGCTGCCTCATGTGATCCATGGATCTGCTGAGTCAGCCAAAGCTGTGCAAACCAGCACTCCAGCTACATTCTTTGCCAGATCATCTAATACCAATGACATCACACCTGATATTACTCATAATGTCATTGGTGATGTCACAACACAGTTGCAGGAATCTGGACCTGTACAGCCACAACTTCTGGACCTCAAGGATCCATCAAACACAGCCACCGAAGAAACTGTGATTGTTGGTGAAGCTGCCTTTAAAGCAATTGAAGCACTCAAATATGTTACTAATTTCTTCAGACACTATGCTGCTCTTGGATTGCGGCCTGGTGAAAAAGACCCAAGGTTTCCCCAAATGGGGGAATGGATTTACTGCCTACTAACCACTATATTCAAATCAGGCTGGGATCATTTGCCTATCAATGGAAAAAACAGTCTCATGATCATTGAAGTGCTGAGACAATATTTTAGCCCCCCTTCTGAAATCCCCATGATGGACTCTTCCCCCCCTCCTAAGGGTAAAGGGAAGGGAAAAAAGGCATGTATACCTTCCCCATCTCTTATTCCCACCCCCCTATTCCTGCCTGGCATTGTCGTTAGGCAAACTAACTCCACAGCTCATATTGACAATGAACCTATGAATGTTGACCAAGCCCCTCCTGTTGAGGGCAACTTTCCCCTCCCCCAGAATGATGTTTCGTCTTCTGGTAAGGCACATGATGTTTTGTCTGTGCAAGGCTCCTGAAAGGCAAGGAATGATGTTTTGTCTTCTAAGCCTACTGGTCCTATCTGTGTCTCTCGGGCTCCCCCTCCACCTTCCAATCATGTGACTCCAAGGAATGGGAATGGAAACTTCAAGTGCTCAGTTGGGCACCCCTCTTCTGATGGTCAGGCTCAGCCATCAAAACCTAACCCCAAGGGCACCTTTGATATGCTGCCACCCATTCCCCCTCCTGACCATAAGGCATCCATCAAACCCCTTACAGAACACTTCAACAAGAAGAATGTGTCATCATCCCTCCTTGACCTCTTACCACCACGGGTTCTTTGGACCTCCTCAGGCTGATGTTTTGTTGCCTGGACCTTCCTTCCTACCTGCTGCTGATGTTCCATCACGGCCAGTAGCCCCTTCCCCCATGGCTAACGTTCCATCACCATCTCCAAAACCCTTCACTGCTGGTGGACAGACATTCTACCCTGTGAAGAACTCCCCCCCAGCACCGCTGTCCGCTGTCTCCTCTGGGTCAACTGAGGAGTCTGTCGAGACTCGGGCTCTTGCTGGGCTCTGTTTCTTCTCTCGCTTTGTCAGGAACATTCCCCCAGGCTCTCTTCCAGAGGCCACCACTGCCGTGATTGTCCCAACTCTTGTTGTGATGGTTGTGGAGATCTTCAACCAAGGCCAGGGTGACACAGTCCTCATCAGCAAGTGAATGCGAGCCCAGGGATGGGACACATTCGCAGATTTCATCCAGGACTGTGCCTCCAGAGTGATTGGAGCCAGCCCTAAAGATACATGCATTGTCTACGAGGCGACCCATGGATCTGCTGACAAAGTGGGTCCATGTGACATCTGAATGGGCTCCCCTGTAGTGCCCAAGAAGCAAACACCCAAGGCACTGCGGCCCACCCCGGCCTGTCCCCCCGTACTGCCCAAGCAAACACCCCCTAAGGTGCATGCTAGTGGCCCTCCTCAAGTGCCCACTAAAGTGCCCACCCCCCCCTCTTTTTTTTTTTTATTTTAAAAAAAATCAGTGGACCCTGAAGGAGTCCATTGATAATGTGGTGCATGATAGCAGTCTGCACCCAACTACTACAACCTGCAGAAAGTACCACTACCAACTACACATCTACATAGCTAGGTATAAATACAAGTCTGAAGTCTGCCTAGTACAAACGACATCTTCATGCAGTGGTACATAGTTTGAAATGAAAGCATACTACAATACAAGTCGGGTTGTTCTGTTTTGCCAGCGGATGGAAAGTGCACAGCATGGATCTCCAGGGCCCACCACGCACAGTGCAGGGGCAGACAATGCGACCTGCAGGGAAGAGAACCCTACAGATGTGACCGAGCAGCATCGCAATGATGGTTTTGAAGCCAAAGCCAGTCAAACCAGTGTCGCCAGAATGGGTATTTGCAATCGTCAGCTGCATGCAACTTGGTGCAGTTGACACACTTGATGTGAGAACAGGGATCCTTGGCAGCAGTGGGCAGAATGGGAGGATTGGCCTATGGACTCCCCTTACAACAGCTCGAGTGGGAGCAGTGGTTCTCAGTACGATGAGGACCACCACAGGTGGTGCATCGCAACGCATGGGCATGGTACAATGAGGTAGAGTGCCCCCAGCACCAGCAATGCTGACACTGAGGACTGCCTGGGTGAGTGCGTGCAGTCTGGATCACAGACTGAACACCCTTGAAGTGGAGGTACTTGCCCAGGAGCTTCTTGGTGCTTGCTCCTGTTTGAGAGTCCCAGAGGTCGAACCAGATGGTGGCAGTGTCAGCTCTGGTGGAGTTGCGCATGATGTGCATGGAAGAAACATCTGTGAAAATGTCCTTGAAGGTGGACAATCACATGCAGTCAGTCATGTGATTTGGCATGATGCAGACACCATTCACAAAGTAAGGGACATCGAGGACCTTGAGGTAGGACCTCAACCTGGGGCAGCGCATCTTGATTGCAAAGGGGGTGGTGAAGATGGAGGGGATGGAGGACTCAATGACATTGCAGTTGGCGTCAGAGGGAATGGAGGAGGTGTGCAGTGTGATGGTGCTGTACACCTTTTTTTTTTTTTTTTTTAAGTCAACACGATCCTGGAGGGGTCGCAAATTTATAATGCAGTGTGTGATAGCAGTCCGCACCCAACTACTACAACATGCAGAAAGTACCGCTACCAACTACACATCTACATAGCTAGGTATAAATACAAGTCCAAAGTCCGTCCAGTACAAATGACATCTTCACGCAGTGGTACATAGTCCGAGATGAAAGAGATACTATACAAATCGACTTGTTCTAATTTGCCAGTGGATGGAAAGTGCACAGCATGGAAATCCAGGGCCCACCACACGCAGCATGGGGGCAGACAATGCAACCTGCAGGGAAGAGAACCCTACAGACGCAACCAAGTGGCATTGTGGCAATGGGTTTCAAGCCAAAGCCAGTCAAACCAGTGTCACCAGAATGGGCATTTGCGATCATCAGCTGCATGCAACTTGGCGCAGTTGACACACTTGATGTGAGGACAGGGATCCTCAGCAGTGGTGGGCAGGATGGGGAGATTGGCCTTTGGACTCCCCTTACAACAGCTCAAGTGAGAGCGGTGGTTCTCAGTACAATGAGGACCACCACAGGTGGTGCATCACATTGTGTGGGTGCGGCACAATGAGGTAGAGTGCCCCCAGCACCAGCAATGCTGACATTGAGGACTGCCTGGGTGAGTGCATGCAGCCCGGATCACGGACTGAACACCCTTGAAGTGGAGGTACTTGCCCAGGAGCTTCTTGGCACTTGCTCCTGATTGAGAGTCCCAGAGGTCGAACCAGACAGTGGTGGTGTTGGCTCTGGTGGAGTTGCGCATGATGCGCATGGAAGAGACATCTGTGAAAATGTCCTTGAAGGTAGACAATCACATGCAGTCAGTCACGTGATTTGGCGTAATGCAGATGCCGTTCACAAAGTAAGGGATGTCAAGGACCTTGAGGTAGGACCTTGACCTGGGGTGGTGCATCTTGATCACAAAGGGGGTGGTAAAGACGGAGGGGATGGAGGACTCAATGACATCACAATCGGCATCAGAGGGAATGGAGGAGGTGTGCAGCGCGATAGTGCTGTACACCTTAGTGATGTTCTCCACATGCAGGATCAACTTGGCATGGGAGAGGGAGTTGTTGAGGAGACACATGGCCTTATGATGGAGATAAGTGACTTCATCGGCACTGCCAACGAAGTCAAGGAAGAGTTGGCAGCAGGTGGGGCCCATGGTTGTCATGTGTGGCTTCTGGGTGGCGGGAGCAGTGGCTTAGGTGGCCTGATGCATGGCAGTGATGCAATCAGGGTTGAGATTGGGGTGGGACTGTGCCAACTTGATCAGTGATGCAACCCCAGCAGGGTGGGCTGCCTCAGCGAAGGACTTCTTGGCCGAGGTGGGAGGAGGGGCGCTTTGGTGGGCGCTCGCTGGGCTTGGCCATCAGACCTAACCCTAGCTTGGGGAGGGCCACTAGTGTGCGCTTTAGCTGGCGCTTGCTTGTGCAATAATGGTGGATGGGCCGGGGCAGGCTAACGATCCAGGGGCGGTTGTTTGGGTGCTTCAGAGTCACCCATGCTGATGTCACATGGACCTGCTTTGTCAGCAGATCCACAGGATGACTCATGGTCACCGTGTGGTTGATTAGGGCCGGTTGAAAAGCCCCCAGAGCGAAGGAAGGAGTCAACCGTGGGCCACCCCTACTTCTGAAACATCAGAGTGAGCTGGGTATTTCCCCAGCCCCTCTTCCTGAATTCCCACATGCTCCCACAGATGTAGAGAGCATATGAGCGATGGACCATGTCAGTCATGACAGCAGCGGGATCAAGATTTGAGAACCATCTCCTGAATCAATGAAGACCTTCATAGGCAGTGAGGGCCTCCTCCTCCAAGTCCAGTCTGATGGAAGAGGGAGCAGAGGGACCAGCCCGGGGTGCAATAGAGCCACTGGAGGCAGTGGTGGAGGGACCTGCAGGGCTCAAAGCCACTAGAGGTTGAGTAGTAGGTGTGAGGGATGAAACATCACCAGGCACTGGGCGAGGAGGCAACTCAAGGTCAGCCTCAGGGGGAATGGAGGACCAAGGTCCAGAGAAGCCACGGATGTTATGCAGGTTGTTGTATGGGTCGAGATGTTCATCCTTGGACATCTTGGTGATGTTGAGCTTGTCATTGGAGGCGTTGGTGAACTCAGTTGTTTGGTGTACAGCCTGTTTAGCTTTGGACTTTCATTTACCCATGTAGAATAGGTAGAATATGATATGTAACTAGACGTCTAATCAAACACCAACTTTCGATGGTGGTGGTAAGAGGTCAAGGAGAGGTGTTGTGCCCACCCCCCCTCTCTCCAGTGCTTTGACAGCACTCATTTGTGGAGGCCACTCATTTAGGTGCCTCGGTGTCTTCTGTGTCACTCATCAAGCTGGCACAGGAAAACCCTTCCCTTGAGCCTGAGTGTATTACTGCTATGCACCAGGCTGCCACCACTACTGTCAGCACTGCCAAAAAGCCATGCATGACCACTGCTGGCCCCACCCACTGCCAGCTCTTCCTTGACTTTGTTGGTGATGTCAGCAAAATCTCCTACCTCCACCACAAGGCCATGTGCCTTATCAATGACTCACTCTCACATGCCAAGTCTGGCTTGCACATTGAGAATATCTCAAAGGCATATGACACCATTGCATTGTACACCTCTGCCATCCCCTCTGACTCCGACATTACTGTTGTTGAGTCAGCCATTCCCTCAGCCTTCAGCGCTCCCTTTGAGCTGAAGACCCACCACCCCAGGTCCAGGTCTTACCTCAAGATCCTGGATGTCCCCTTCCACATGAATGGCATGCACATCATGCTGACTCACACCACCAATTGCATGCATCTGTCTCCCTTCAAGGAGACATTTGCCCACCTATCCTCTATGCACATCATGCGCAACTCCCCCAAGGCCAACACCACTACTGTCTGGTTTGACCTATGGGATTCTCAATTAGGGGCCAATGCCAAGAAGCTCCTCAACAAGTACCTCCACTTCAATGGAGTCCAGGCTGTGATCAAGCCTGCCTGTGCCCACCCTAGTGTGCCCCAATGCCAGCATTGCTGGCATTTTGGCCACTCTACCCCCACCTGTTGTAATTGCTCACTCAGGTGTGCTCAGTGCAGCGGCCCTCACCATAGTGAGAACCACCGTACCACATCATCCTGCTGTAAAGGGAGTGCCAAGGCAAACCCCCCCATTATAGCCACACCCAAGGGGGAGCCCTGCCTCCACATCAAGTGCGTGAACTGCAGAGGAGAACATGCAGCAAACAACTGCAAATGCCTGTTCTAGTGCCATCAGTTCAACCATGACTGGTTAATCCGGCATGCGATGGACTTGAGAGCCCCGGTTGTGAGGTCTTAGTACCTCTGTCAACACTTCCCCCAACCCCGTTGGCAGTCACTAGGGCCACACCGTCTCAAGCCCACTTTGCAGTGAACGAATCAGACTTTTGTTTCATTTCTATGCATACTTTCCATATCTTTGATGTCGTGTAGTGTACTCTATGTGGACAGGACTTTATATATTCCTGGTAGTGTATATGTGTAGTTGGTAGTGGTACTGGCTGCATGTAGTAGTTATTGGGTGCAGACTGCTACCATGCCCCACGTTATAAATTACATGATTAAAAAAAAAAAAAAAAAAAAAGTCACACACTGCACGTGCTGTCCAAACTAATACCAACCACTCCAGTGGTGGAGTTGCCATTTAATTATGTCTGGTAAGAACAATGTTATTTCATCTATTTGTATCTATTCACAAAATGTGGGATGCTCCTATGCCCTGGTTGATACTATCCTTGAGTCCAGGAAGCTGGACTTTGACATTATTTTTCTACAGGAACCACCTTGGAATCATATCTGCAAAGCACCCTCTACAACTAACCCTGAAGGGGATGATGTCATAGGTGCTCCTATTCATCCCGAGTGGCTGTGTATGGTTTGCCCTACCAAGCCCAAAGACCCTCATCCCCATACTTTGACTTACATTCACAGATGTTTACTTCATCTCAATGGGTACAATGTGCATTCCCTCAATATGAGTTCCTAGTCAAGTTTTTGAAAAAGAACCCGGCTGCTTTTGCCTTTACCAATCATGACACATGTCTACCGCTGCTTCAAGCTCCTGTGCCCACTGAACCAAATGAAGGTGAACTATATTCTTTCATCTCCTCTCTCATCTTTTCGTTTGAGTCCGATCTCTGTGTATAACACCTCATTCTATAGTCTCTTTTGAGTCTTCTCTATTTTACTGGACTAATCATGTATAGTCTTTGTTTTAAGCAGTCTTCGACTGCTTTGTGTACCCCAGCTTACTGTAGTGTACCATCTGTTTGTACTATTTAGTTGAAAGCAGACTGTGATCGAGCACCACTATATAAATTCATTGATTTTTTTTTTAAAAAAAAAGATGATTACTTTGTATGAGACCTATCCTTTGACAGGAATGGGTTAATCACCATGATATCCAAATCTTGGGACTATTCAACCAGGGTAATTATATCCATTTTCTCAACATATACTCTGACTTGTCTTTGTCGGCGATAAACTTTCTTTCGACAAACTTCATCGACATCCCTAATATTGTGTATATGGGAGGCAACTTCAACTGTCACTCTCCAGAATGGGATCCCTCAACCTCCCATATCCCTCAGTCTGCCATAACTCTAATGGAGTTAGTGGATTGTTTCAGTCTCACAAGGTCAATACTGATTACCTTTTCTCCAACCTATTTTTCTCCCATAGAAAATCATGACAATTTGGTTATTGATCTCATATTTTGTGCCAACAATTCCATTTCCCATGTCATTGATGCAAATTCGAGACTGCCTTCGGATCATGCACCTTTGATTATTGATCTTCTTTTTTTTTTTTTTTATTTAAAAAAAATCAATGAATTTATATAGCAGTGCTTGATTGCAGTCCACTTTTCAACTAAATAGTACAAACAGATGGTACACTACAGCAAGCTGGGGTACACGAAGCGGTCTCCGACTGCTTAAGACATAGACTATACACGATTAGTCCAGCAAAATAGAGAAGACTCATGAGAGAGACTATTGTCAAGAACTGGGTTACTAAGGACGGGGAATGGAGCCGATGTTCAAGACTGGGTGTCTAAGACAGGGGAACAGAGATGACTGATCCAGTTGATGAACATGGGAGCAGGTCTTGGCCTCAACTTATGTGTCATGCCACTACTGACACTGACCCGGATTTCAGAGATGGATAGAGATGGGAGGGCGAGGAGAGAGCAGAGGTCAGACAAGGTAGTAACATGTGACTTAGTCGATTATCAGACTGAGGAATACGGTACAAGTTCGACTACTTATATACCAGGCGGTGGATAGGGTCGGATAGCAAGAAACAAAGACATAACAGAAAAAGGATAAGAGGATAATAAGCATCCAACATTTCAGAAAGGCTAGAAGAATAATAATATCCGACATCAGAAGAAGACTAGAAATGACAAGAGGAATGAAATATGACATGATGTGAGAAAGTCCGAACACAACATGCCAGAAGCCAAAGGGTAAAGAAGAAGAGTGGAGTGAATGGAGTGGAAGCAAGCTGAAGTGATAGGATGGAAGAACAGGATGCGTAAAAGATTCTAAGTTGAGAAATTGTCAGCCGGGCCGGTAGTGAGGATCGGGTCATGACAACTATAGAACAAGGTGTTATACACAGAGATTGGACTCAAAGGAAAAGAAAAGAGATGAGATGAAAGAATATAGTTCACCTTCATTTGGTTCGGTGGGCACAGGAGTTTGAGGCGGCAGTGAATGTGTGTCTTGATTAGTGAAGGCAAAAGCAGCCAGATTCTTTTTTAAGAATTCGACAAGGAACTCATATTGAGGGAAGGCACATTGCACCTATTGAGTGCAGATGGGGTAGAGAGGGCAATAGCATAGGATATGATGTCATGTTTCCAGGTGATGTCCACAACGACATGACTTGGGCTCAAGGGGGAAGAACCTGTCACGATAAGCTCTAATAGGAGCGTGATTGAGGATGGCACGGGTCATGCATGCGCATAGTGATGGCGACTCGTTACTAATGGAAGCCAGGTGCCCCTTTGACGTAAGTGGGGATAAGGAACTTGCGGTTCTTTTTTGAAAGAAGGAAACCACTGCTGCGGTACTTCTTTTTCCAAAATGTGGACTCCCAGGATTTCTGGCAGTCGTTGGTGGCTTTGCATCGCAAGAAGTTGAGGGTGGCACCCATATGGGGGGGAGCATGAATGCGAGTGGAAGTGACATCATTGTGGACTTTGAGATGGGGCTTCCAATGCCACTTTGATGGGATATCCCAGAAGTCAATGGACTGAGATGGCTTGGCAGTGAGCCAGTTTGATAAGAGTCAGCAGACTTGGATAGAGTGTGACTGGCCCAAGTGGATAGAGGGGTTGACCACCAACTTGGCTGCTGGAAGACAGTCGGTGATGAGAATGATGTGATCACATTGGAGGGAGATGGCTTTCACGATTCCAATGCAAATGGAATAGAGTTCAGCATCAGTAGAAGACGCCTGGCCACTTGCCTGTTTTGCATGGGACACTTGTCGTCCACCACAATATAAATGTGCCACCGAAACTGCCTGAAGGGAATCTACAAGTGGAACAGAGGCATCAGTAACAACTGAAATACAATTACAATCAGAAGAAGAAGAGGAAAAAACAGAATCAAGAGACAATACATGTTTATACATTTCTTGTTTGTCTGAGTGATTACAAGGATGAAAGTGAATGGAGTTGGAAAAGATGTCCATGAGACGGGAGCCAGGCTTGGATTCAGGAGAAAAAGGGGAGAAAGAGTCAGAGAGATGAGAAAGAGAACTATCTACATCAATGAGAGGGCCTTTGATTTTAGCTTTATTGGCTGGAGTGAGAAAGCGAAGCAATTGGGGATGGGGGGAAGAATTAGGAGAGAAATGATCAGATAACAGGGAATGTAACATATGATTAGCAGGTAAAGTGATTATTGATCTTCTGATTCACCCGGATTATATTAATTATAAAAAATGTGTATTGCCAAAAGACAGCAATGAAGAGACTGCTTTCATTTCTCAGGTCTCAGAGCATCTAGCGGCTCTGGATTGATTGTTCGAACATTCACTCCACCTCTCATTTGGACAATATTGCTGACTCTATTTCTCGTATCTTCTCTGAATCATGGAATATGAACTCTAAAACTGTATGGATTACTAACTGGTCAAAGGAATGGTGGTCCCCTCACTGCTCTGAGACTCTACTCACTTACAGAAGAATGAAGGATCAAAAAGACTGGCAAGCATTCAGAGCAGTTACTTGAGCTTCCAAATGTTCTTTCTTTGATGAACACATTCATGAGATTGCATTGACCAACAAATGACCCTGGGATCTCATGGAATGGGTCAAACAACGAAAACTCCCTGCCATTGAGGGCATTCATTATCAAGGACAACCCTGTAATGATCTCCTGGATCTATGGAATGCACTTCATTCGTCATATAACTTGGCATCCAGGCAACCGGTAAGCCCCAAAATTTTAAACAAAATAAAATCCCTCCCTCCCCGTTCCTGGGCTAACTTCTCCACACTCGAACTCACTGAATCCCTATTGTCTTGTGCTAACTCATCAGCACCTGGCCCAGATCATATCTCTTGGAAACATCTGAAGTCTATCATTGCCCACAACAATTGCCTCAAGAACATCCTACTTATTGCCAATGCATGCGTACATCTTTCTTACTGGCCAAGTCACTTCAAAGACTCGGTCTCTATCATCATTCCCAAGCCAAATAAACTGGCCTATGATACTCCTAAAGTGTTTCATCCCATTGTCCTACTAAACACTTTAGGAAAACTAATCGAAAAGATGATTGCACATTGCATGCAATTTGAGGCTGTATCTCTAGAAGTCCTTCATCCAAATCAAATGGGTGGGGTAATCCAATGCTCTACCAAGGACGCAGGCATTTTCCTTACTCACATCATTTGGGCTGGTTGGGCCAAAGGTATGATTACTAGTGTCTATGCCTTTGACATTGCACAATTCTTCCCTTTGCTAAATCATGACATACTCACTGACATCTTGTGATGTCAGGGGTTTGCCCCTGAAATTGTAAACTTTTTCTCCCATTACCTCATAGGTCGATCAACTCAATTCATGTGGAATACTTTCTTATCTGATGCTCATGACATGGATGTTGGCATAGGGCAAGGATCTGCTCTTTCACCTATACTCTCAGTGCTATACTTAGCGCCTCTTGTGTTCATGTTTGACCAACATGCTCAATTACAATCTATCCCTTCTTCTCTTCTTTCTTTTGTTGATGATGGGCTTTGTATATCTCAAGTGAAGAACTATACTGATACTATTTCTTCCCTCAAATCAGCATATTCCATCATTAATTCCATTTGTACTGACCTCAGATTAGTCATTGAACATGACAAATCTGAGGTCTTCCATTTCTCTTGACAATACAACAACCTAAACCCCCCTCTTGACTTATCTGACATTGGTGGCCCCCTCCTTCATCCAAAATACTTCTGGCACTACCTAGGCTTCTACTTCAATTGCCGCCTTTCATTTCAAGAACACGTCCAATACTATTCCACCAAGGCATTATCCACAGTGAAAGCTATGGGTATGCTAGGTAATTCCACCTGAGGCCTTCTCCCTCTCCAGAAATGACTCCTTTATAGGTCATGCATCATCCCAGTGGCAACGTATGGCTTTCAATTATGGTACTTTGAAGGTGCTCGTAACAAGGTGCTTCTCAAGTCCTTATCATCTATGCAAAGATGTGCAGCTCTTTGGATTACAGGTGCCTTCCATACTTCCCCATCTGGAGGTGTTGAAAGTATTGCTGGACTCATTCCTATCCATCTTCACCTTTGTAAATTAGCCATTTATTTGTCATATCGAGTTTCTACTTTACCCTCTAATCATGCACTATGTTCTCTCTTATCTGATCGTTTTTCTCTTAACTCCTCCCCTCATCCTCAATTGCTTCACCTTCTCACTCCAGCCAATAAAGCTAAAGTCAAAGGCCCTCTTATTAATGTAGATAGTTCTCTCTCTCATCTTTCTGATTCCTTCTCCCCTTTTGCTCCTGAATCCAAGCCTAGTTCTCGTCTCATGGACATCTTTTCTGATTCCATTCACTTCCATCCTTGTAATCACTCGGACAAACACGAGATGTATAAACATGTATTGTCTCTTGACTTGGTTTTCTCCTCTTCCTCTTCTGATCATAACTGTATTTCAGTTGTTACTGATGCCTCTGTCCCTCTTATAGGTTCCCTTCAGGCAGTTTCAGTGGCACATTTATATTGCAGTGGATGACAAGTGTCCCATGCAAAACAGGCAAGTGGCTGAGCATCTTCAACAGACATGGAACTCTACTCCATACACATTGGCATTGCTAAAGCCATTTCCCTCCAATGTGATAAAATCATCCTTATTACTGACTGTCTTCCAGCAGCCAAGCTGGCAGTCAACCCTTCTATCCACTCAAGTTAGTCACACTCTATCCATGTTTGCTGACTTCTATCTGACTGGCTTGCAGCCAAACCTTTCTGTTCCATCAACTTCTGGAATGTCCTGTCCAAGTGGCATTGGAAACCCCACCTCAAAGTCCATAAGGATACTGTCTGTTTGTATTATTTAGTTGAAAGCAGACTGCGATCGAGCACTGCTATATAAATTCATTGATTTAAAAAAAAAAAAAAAAAAAGAAGCTCTGTTAAGAAGCCATGTATGACCACTGCTGGTCCCACATGCCGCCAGCTCTTCCTCAATTTCACCAGCAATGCCGGTGAGATCTCTTATCTCCACCACAAGCCCCTGTGCCTCCTCAACAAAGCCCTCTCTCATGCCAAGTCTGGCTTGCACATTGAGAACATCTGCAAGGTGTATGACACCATCACATTGTACACCTCTGCTGTCCCCTCCAACTCTGACATTGATGTTGTCGAGTTGGCCATCCCTTCAGCCTTCAGTGCCCCCTTTGAGGTGAAGACCCACCACCCCAAGTCCAGATCTTACCTTAAGATCTTGGATGTCCCCTTCTACATGAATGGTGTGCATATCATGCCAACTCACATCACCGACCGCATGCATCTGTCTCCCTTCAAGGAGACATTTGCCCATCTATCCTCTGTATGCATCATGTGCAACTCCCCCAAGGCTGACACTGCTACCATTTGGTTTGACTTATGGGATTCTCAATCAGGAGCCAATGCCAAGAAGCTCCTCAACAAGTACCTCCACTTCCATCATTCCTGTGGCAACATATGGATACCGACTATGGTTTTTTGAGGGTGCCCACAACAAGGCACTTCTCAAATCTCTATCTTCCATGCGAAGACGCGTGGCTCTTTGGATCACTGGTGCCTTCTGCACTTCTCCATCTGGTGGTGTTGAAAGTATTGCTGGACTTATCCCTATCTACCTCCATCTTCGTAAATTAGCTATTCGTTCCTCTCTTTGAGTTTCTACTTTACCTTCAAATCACACATTACATTCTCTACTATCTGATTGTTTCTCTCTTAATTCTTCCCCCCATCCCCAATCGCTTCGCCTTCTCACTCTGGCCAAAAAAGCTAAAGTCAAAGGCCCTATTATTGATGTAGATAATTCTCTCTCTCATCTTTCTGATTCTTTTTCCCCATTTGCTCCCAAATCCAAACCCAGTTCTCATCTCATGGACATCTTTCCTGACTCTATACACTTCCACCCTTGCAACCACTCAGATAAACATGAAATGTATAAACATGTATCATCTCTTGACTCAATCTTTTCATCTTCTTCTTCTGATCTTAATTGTATTTCAGTTGTTACTGATGCCTCTGTTCCCCTTGTAGGCTTTTTTTTTTTTTTTTTTTTTTTAAAAAATCAATGAATTTATATAGCGGTGCTCAATCGCAGTCTGCTTTCAACTAAATATTACAAACAGATGGTACACTACAGCAAGCTGGGGTACATGAAGCAGTCGAAGACTACTTAAGACAAAGACTATATATGATTAGTCCAGCAAAATAGAAGAGACTCGAAAGAGACTATTAAACAAGGTGTTATACACAGAGATTGGACTCAAACAAAAAGAGAAGAGAGGAAATGAAAGAATATAGTTCACCTTCATTTGGTTTGGCGGGCACAGAAGCTTGAAGCGGCAGTGGATGCATGACTTGGTTGGTGAAGGCAAAAGCAGCCAGGTTCTTTTTCAAGAACTCAATGAGGAATTCATACTGAGAGAAGGCGCATTGCACCCATTGAGTGCAGATGGGGTAGAGGGGGCAATAGCACAAGATATGATGTCCCCCTTGTAGGCTCCCTTCAGGCCATTTCAGCAGCACATCTATATCATGGTGGACAACAAGTGTCCCATGCAAAGCAGGCAAGTGGCCAGGCATCTTCCACAGACACTGAACTATACTCCATTTGCATTGGCATTGCCAAAGCCATCTCCCTCCAGTGCAATCACATCATTCTCATCACCAACTGTCTCCCAGCAGCCAAGCTGGCAGTCAACCCATCCATTCATTCGAGCTAGTCACTTTCTATTCATGTCTGTCGACTCCTATCCAATTGGCTTGAAGCCAAACCATCCCGTTCCATTAATTTCTGGGACGTCCTATCCAAGTGGCATTGGAAGCCCCACCTCAAAGTCCACAATGATGTCATCACCACATGCATCCATAACCCTTCCCATATGGGTGCCACTCTCGACTTCTTGTGATGCAAAACCACCAACAACTGCCATAAATCGTGGGAGTCCACATTTTGGAAGAAGTACTGCGGCAATGGTTTCCTTCTCTCAAAAAAGAACCGCAAGTTCCTCATCCCCACTTACATCAAAGGGGGCACCTGGCTTCCATTAGCTAACGAGTCGCCATCACTATGCGCATGCATGACCTGTGCTATTCTCAATCACACTCCAATTGGAGCTTATTGCAAGAGGTTTTTCCCCCTCAAGCCCAAATCCTATTGTTGTGGCCATTGTCTGGAAACACGACATCATATTGTGTGCTATTGCCCTTTATATCCCATCCACACTCAATGGGTGCAATGCACCTTTCCTCAGTATGAGTTCCTTGTCGAGTTTTTGAAAAAGAACCCAGCTGCTTTTGCCTTCACTAATCACGACATGTGTCCACTGCTGCCTCAAGCTCCTGTGCCTGCTGAACCAAATGAAGGTGAACTATACTCTTTCATTTCATCTCTTCTTTTTTCCTTTGAGTCCGATCTCTGTGTATAATACTTTGTTTAATAGCCTCTATCAAATCTTCTCTATTTCACTGGCCTAATCGTATATAGTCTTTGTCTTAAGCAGTCTTTGACCGCTTCATGTACCCCGGCTTGCCATAGTGTACCATCTGTTTGTATTATTTAGTTGAAAGCAGACTGCGACTGAGTACCGCTATATAAATTCATTGATTTAAAAAAAAAAAAAAAAAAGTACCTCCACTTCAACAGAGTCCAGGCTGTGATCAAGCCTGCCTGTGCCCACCCCAGTGTGCCCCAATGCCAGTGTTGCTGGCGTTTCCACCACTCTACCCCCACCTGTCACAATCACTCACTCAGGTGTACCCAGTGTGGCAGTCCTCACTGTAGTAAGAACCACTGCACCACCTCATCCTGCTGCAAAGGTACACTAAGGCCAACCCTCCCATTCCAGCCACAGCCAAGGGGGAGCCCTGCCCCCACATCAAGTGTGTGAACTGCAGAGGAGAACATACAGTGAACAACTGCAAGTGCCCATTCTGGCACCATTGGTTCAACTATGACTGGTTAATCTGGCATGTGATGGACTTGAGAGCCCCAGTTGCGAGGTCTTAGTACCTCCATCAATGTATTCCCCAACCCCATTGGCAATTGCTAGGGCCACACCATCTCAACCCCACTTTGCAGTGAGCAAATCGGACTTTAGTTTCATCTTTATGCATACTTTCCATGTCTTTGATGTCGTGTAGTGTACTATATGCAGACAGGACTTTATATATTCCCGGTAGTGTATATGTGTAGTTGGTAGCAGTACTGGCTGCATGTAGTAGTTATCAGGTGCGGACTGCTACCATGCCCTGCATTATAAATTTGCAACCCCTCTGGGGTCACTCTGATTTTTTTTAAAAAAAAAAAAAAAAGAAGCATAGGAAGGGGAATAGCCAAACTCTGTCAGGATGTTCCTCATCCACATGATCTCCTTGCCAGCCTCAACTGCAGCCACATACTCAGCCTCTGTAGAAGAGAGAGTAACAAAGGGCTGACACTTGGAGGTCCATCCTACAGCCCCACCACACACCAGAGTTACATATCCACCTGTAGAGCGACCGGTTTGCTTACAACCACCATGGGAAGCATCTGTGTAGGTCAGAAAGAGCCCCTCAGCTTCACAGCAGCCCAGTGCTCAGGATGAGGGTTGTGGTTGAATCTCCCAAGGTAGGAGACTGCATAAGCGATATCTGGGTGAGTCATGGTGGTTAGATACTGCAGGGAGCCTACAGCAGAGAGGTAGGGAATGGATCACATTTCCTCTTGCTGGGAAGGAGTGGGAACAAGTGTGGAGAGTTCTGTGCCAGGAGAGAGTGGAGTCTTCACAGAATCGCAGTCAGACATGTTGAATCTGTTGAGGAGCTCCTGGACATAGTGGGACTGGGAAAGCGAAATAGTGTGGGCTTCAAGGTCCTGCTTGACCTGGACAGAGAGGAGGAATGTAGTGGCTCCCAAATTGTGCAATTTGAAGTGTTTCTGCAGCTCCAGCACTGTGGCATCCATGGCAGCATCATTCTTTGAAACAAGGGTGATATCATCGATGAAAACAGGCACTATGAGCTTGACATCACCCTTGGAGTAGATGTAGATGGAACTGTTGCTCTGGAGTTGTTTTTTTTTTTTTTTTTTTTATAATCAATGATTTATTACGCAGTGCCCAGTTGCAGTCCACACTCACCAACATAATACAGGGCCTAAGTACCACTACCTAAACCAAATACTACAAAGATGAGAATAGATAAAGTCCTATCTGAATATAGTACACTACTTGCTGGCAAAGAGATGTGGCATAGTAACAAAGAAATGAAACTAAAGTCCAACTTGCAGACCTCTAACAGTAAGCTTACATGCATGTGTGGCCCTAGCAACATACTGACGGGGTTGGAAGATGCATTGAAGCAGGTACACAACTTACTACCAGGGCCTCCTATTGTCCTCCTTGTGATGGCTAAGCCAATCACAGTTGAACCGGTGGTGCCAGAACAGGCACTTTCAATCATCAGCTGCATAGTTGCCCTTGTAGTTGATACATGAGATGTGGGGACAGGGCTCCCCAGCAGGTGTGGGGAGGATAGGGGGGTTTGCCTTCAGACTCCCCTTACAGCACAACAATGTGGAATGATGGTTCTCACTACAGTGAGGACCACCACACTGGGAACACCTGAGTACATAGTTGTGGCAGGTGGGAGTAGAGTGACCAAAGTGCCAGTGCTGCTGGCACTGAGGGACACCAGGGTGGGCATGGGTGGGCTTGATGACAGCCTGCATACTGTTGAAGTCAAGATACTTGTTGAGGAGCTTTTTTTTTTTTTATATAGTCAGTGGACCCTGAAGGGGTCCAAATTTATAATGTGGTGTGCAATAGCAGTCCACACCCAACTATCTACTACAGGGAACCGATACCGCTACTGACTACACAAGAGTAAACAACCGGGAATATATAATAGTCCTGTCCAAGACAATACATAAAATGACAGCAGAAGGGGGGCTAGGCATGTGACAAAATACAGAGAAATGAAACATATACTGATATCACTGCATCTGATGGCAGGCCTTGTGGTTGGTGGGAGCCCATCCAGTGACTGGCAATGGATGGGGGACAATGCATTGATACTATTTTTTTTTTTTTTAAATCAATGAATTTATATAGCAGTGCTCGATTGCAGTCCACTTTCAACTAAATATTACAAACAGACAGTACACTACAGCAAGCTGGGGTACACAAAGTGGTCGAAGACCGCTTAAGACAAAGACTATACACGATTAGTCCAGTAAAATAGAAGAGACTCAAAAGAGACTATAGAACGAGGTGTTATACACAGAGATCGGACTCAAATGAAAAGAGAAAAGAGGAAATGAAAGAATAAAGTTCACCTTCATTTGGTTCTGCAGGCACAGGAGCTTGAAGCGGCAGTGGACACGTATCTTGATTGGTAAAGGCAAAAGCAGCTGGGTTCTTTTTCAAGAACTCGATGAGGAACTTATACTGAGGGAAGGCGCATTGCACCCATTGGGTGCGGATGGGATAGAGGGGGCAATAGCACAGGATATGGTGTCGTGTTTCCAGGCAATGTCCACAATGACAGGATTTGGGCTTGAGGGAGAAGAACCTCTCGTGATATACTCCAATAGGAGCGTGATTAAGAATAGCACAAGTCATGCATGTGCATAGTGATGGCGACTCGTTAGCTATGGGGAGCCAGGTACCCCTTTTGATATAAGTGGGGATAAGGAACTTGCAGTTCTTTGTATAAAGAAGGAAGCCGCTGCCACGGCACTTCTTCTTCCAGAATGTGGACTCCCAGGATTTTTGGCAGTCATTGTTGATTTTGCGTCACAAGAAGTCAAGGGTAGCACCCGTATGGGGTGGGGCATGAATGCATGTGGAAGTGACATCATTGTGGACTTTAAGATGAGGCTTCCAATGCCATTTAGATGGGACGTCCCAGAAGTTGATGGACTGTGATGGTTTGGCAGTAAGCCAGTCTGATAGTAGTCGACAGACTTGTATAGAATGTGACTGGCTTGAGTGGATTAAGGGGTTGACCACTAGCTTGGCTGCTGGAAGACAGTCAGTGATGAGGATGATATGATTGCATTGGAGGGAGATGGCTTTCATGATTCCAATGCGAATGGAATAGAGTTCAGCATCAGTGGACGATGCCCAGCTGCTTGCCTGTTTTGCATGGGATACTTGTCATCCACCGTGATATAGATGTGCCACTGAAACTGCCTGAAGGGAACCTACAAGGGAAACAGAAGTATCAGGAAGAGAAAACAGAATCGAGAGATGATACATGTTTATACATCTCGTGCTTGTCCGAGCAATTACAAGGATGAAAATGAATAGAATTGGAAAAGATGTCCATGAGACAAGACCCAGGCTTGGATTCAGGGGCGAAGGGAGAAAACGAGTCAGACAGATGAGAGAGAGAATTATCTACATCAATAATAGGGCCTTTGACTTTAGCTTTTATGGCCGGGGTAAGAAGGCGAAGTGATTGAGGATGTGGGGAAAAGTTAAGAGAAAAATGCTCTGATAGGAGAGAGCATAGTGCATGATTAGAGGGTAAAGTAGAGACTCAATATGAAGAACGAATGGCTAATTTACAAAGATGGAGATGGATAGGAATAAGTCCAGCAATACTTTCGATACCACCAGAAGGAGAAGTACAAAAGGTGCCTGTGATCCAAAGGGCTGCATGTCTTTGCATAGAGGAAAGAGACTTGAGAAGCACCTTGTTATGAGCGCCTTCAAAGTACCATAGATGAAAGCCATATGTTGCCACAGGGACAATGCATGATCTATAAAGGAGTCTTTTCTGAAGAGGGAGAAGGCCTTGGGTAGAATTACCTAGCATGCCCATAGCTTTCACTGTGGATAATGCTTTGGTAGAGTAGAATCAGACATGCTCTTGAAATGAGAGTCCATGATCAAAGTAGAAGCCGAGGTATTGCCAGAAGCATTTTGGTTGGAGGAGAGGGCCGCCAATGTTGGAAAGGTTGAGTGGGGGATTAGAGTCATTGTGGTGATGGGAGAAGTGGAAGACCTCAGATTTGTCATGTTCAACAACAAGTCCAAGATCAGTACAGATGGAGTTAATGATGGAATAGGCTGATTTAAGGGAAGAAATAGTGTCAGTGTAACTCTTCACTTGAGATATACAAAGCCCATCATCAACAAAAGAGGGAAGGGAAGAGGGAATGGATTGCAAATGAGCACGTTGATCAAACATGAACATGAGGGGCGCTAAATAGAGTGCGGATAATATGGGGGATAGGTGTTAAGCGCGCAAACGCTACGGATAGGGAGCCGACGTCAAGGACCGGTTGGACAGAGGTGTGACAGAGGTAAGGCAGGAGCCGGTTGTCGGACACGGGAGCGGGTCGTGGCCTCAACTTATGTGTTGTGCCGACTACTGACGCTTGACCCGGATTTCAGACAATATAAGAGAGCTGAGGACGAACAGAGAGTAGAGGAAAGTAGCGTATCGCTAAGTTGATTATCAGACTGAGGAAACCAAGTACAAAGTCGTGCTACTTATATACGATGCGGAATATAGGATCGGATAAGGAAAACAAACAAAGTAATAAACGGAGAAATAATCAAAGTGGAGTCCGCAAATTTTACAAGGCTAGAAGATATAAAATTTACTATTAAACGGTTGTCAGAAAATTTCGACAAGGCGGTATGAATTAATAACATGGAAGATGTCAGAATAAGTCCGAAGGCGAAAGACCGATAAAAACCGAAGTAACCGATATGTGAAAGCGGCTATGAGTTCATGAAAATAATACCAAGTTCAAACCGTCAGCCGTTCTTGAGGTCCGGCTCGTGACAGTATTCCCCCCTTAGGGCTGAGCCCTCGAAGCCACGTGACTTGATCGTGGGAACCAATTCGAACTCCGTATAAATTCCGCTCTGAGGGAAAAATTAAGCTTTCTCACAACTTAATCCCCTTTATCTACCATGGCGCCCAATTCCGCTACACAAGGATCCGACCCGATGTCTGATAGCGACCTCGAAAACGAACTTCGCAAGATGGACGAGGAGGATGCTCGGAAGGCAGCCGAGGAAGAGGAGAGGAAGAAGAGAGAAGCTGAGGAAGCCGAAAAGAAGAAGCGCGAGGAGGCGGAACGGCAGAAGAGGAAAGAAGAGTTGCGGAGGAAGATGGCAGAGAAGAAACAGAGAGAGGCTGAGGAAGCTGAGAAAAAGAGGAAGGAGGCCGAGGAAGCGGAGCGGCTACAAAAGGAAAAGGAGGAGGCCGAGCTGACGGAGCGGATTCGGCTCGAGGCCGAGAAGAAGGAGAAGGAAAGACAGGAAAAAGAGAAGGGGAAGGGAAAGAAGAGGGCAATGGAGGTAGAGGTCGAGATAGTGGAGAGTCCGGTGAAGAAAACGAAAACGACAGAAAATGCGAAGGCGGGGACTGGGGCTCGAAGGCCTCGTGCAAAACCGACGAGCGGGCCGGCTGATACGGCCAGGTTGACTCAACGGAGTGCGGCCGCTGGTCCCTCCAAGTATCAAATTACGGAGTTGGATGATCAAGACGACGATCCGTTGTGGACGCCCGGCTCAGGTTTGGCCGGAGATGGAAGAGACGAGACCGCCGTTCTCCGAAAACGCGGAAACTATGACGCCAAGGGAGGGAAGATAAAGATGGGCGGAGACAACGAGTGCGGGCGGTGCTTGCGTCTGGGCAAGAACTGCACCGAGCAAAGTGACGCGTGAGTAGCTTCCGATTCCCTGGGTCGGCTGATCAACTGACAACATTCACAGCGGCAAGTATATGTGCGAGCCGTGCCACACTTCAAAACAGAAGTGTGCGGTTCCGACAGAGGCTGACAAACAGTCTCATGAACAAACGTACGAACTAATTGTCGAACAGAGGAAGACCCGGGCCGTCCAAACGGCTATTCTCAAGGAGTTGAAGGGGATCCGGGCCGAGTTGGGAACTCGGCACTTGGCAATGGTGTCGAGTATCCGGTCCCAGACCAAGGTCGTGGATGGGCTGGCTAAGGACTTCGAGGAGTTCTACGACCGGCTTGTCCTTGATGACAAGGTGATGGACGACGAGGCGCACGAAAAGGCACGGGCGGAGTTGGACGCTAGATTGGCCGCTAAGAAGAACGTGCCCGAGACGTCGGAAGCTGGATCTGGGGATGAGGGAGAGGCTGGAGAGGAGGAGGATGAGGGAGAGAAGGAGGATGAGAGTGGGAGTAAGTAGGTCGTTTCGTCCATCCCGTTCCTCATGCTCGGCTCGCGTCGTCGTGAATCCGTTTTTTTTGTTGTCGCATATTTTACTTTTGCTCTTTGGACTTGTGTTTGAAATGGATGATATTTCTTGGGGCCAAGTGTGAGTAAAGAAAAAAGTCCGAAATAAGAGAAAAAAGACGAGAGGGAGATGAGGCTATTGGGTGTAAGCAAAAACAAAACGGTAAGTACGGAAGTGCAAAAAATTGTCTAAGTCCAAAAGAAAACGAGTGAGCCGGTATCATAAAACGGGTGAAGAAAATACGTAGCCGAGAGAAAGTCTAGGATAAAGGAAGTGGGCCAGGCTTGTCAGGATAAGCAGAATGGTAATCAAAAAGAAGTTCAGTCGCGTGTGTAAGCTCGGTAGCAGGTAACCATGAAGATTCTTCGTCAGTATCTTCATATCCCAACCAGATGACCTTGTAGAGAAGTTTGCATGCGCGACGTCGATCGATCTTCGAGTCTACGATGCGGGCGATCTCGTACTCTGGCTCACCGTCAATGACAACGGGAGCAGGAGCCGGTTCTGTGCGATCGGAAAATGGATTGGGTGTGGTCGGCTCAAGCATGGAAACGTGGAAGACAGGATGAACAGCGCGCATGGAATCTGGAAGGCGAAGGGTGAACGAGTGAGAGCCAGGTTGAGCGATAATTTCGTATGGACCGAGGTATTTTTCGGAAAGCTTTTTGGATGGACGGGTAGTGCGGAAGAATTGAGCTTTCACGAAAACTTTCTGGCCGACTTTGAACTCTGGGGCTGGTAACCGACGTGCATCAGCGGTTCGTTGGTAGCGTTCTTGAGCAGTGGCTATTTCAGTTTTGAGAGTAGTGTGTAATTCGTCGAGATCGACTGCGAAGTCGCGTGCGCGAGCCGATGCGATATCGCGTTCAGGATGAACTGTAATGTTTGGGTGATAACCCTTGTTGGCGAAGAAGGGCGAAATTCCGGTGGTAGCACTGGGCGCGTTGTTGTATGCGAATTCTGCAAGTGGGAGTAGGTCGGACCAGTTGTTCTGCTGATAGTTGCAGTAAACGCGGAGGTACTGCTCTAGCGTTTGGTTAGTTCGTTCCGTCTGTCCGTCACCTTCAGGATGATAGCCGGATGTGAAATGAAGGCGCATGTCCAGAGCCGTGCCGAGGGAACGGAAGAAGTGTGAGACGAACTCTGAACCGCGATCGGAAGTGACATGAGAAGGAACACCGTGCTTAGAGAATACGTGAATGACGAATAACCGTGCTAGTTCTGCGGAAGTGATAGTGTCGTGGGTCGGAATGAATACAGCCTGTTTGGAGAGTCGGTCGACGATAACGAGGATGGTGTCAAAGCCAGAGGAAGAAGGGAGTTTCTCGATAAAATCCATTGAAATCGAATTCCAAGGGCGTTCAGGAATGGGGAGTTGCTTGAGGTTACCGTATGGCTTGTGGCGCTGAGACTTGGATCGCATACAGGTAACGCAGGATTTACAGAAAGCCTTGACCTGAGATCGGATATCAGGCCAGGTGTACTCGCGTCGGATGAGTTCGAGGGTCTTGTTCTGACCGAAATGGCCAGAAAGGACGTGATCGTGTTTGTATTGTAGAACTCTGAGTCTAAGATTGTTGACGTCGGGTACATAGATCCTGTCGTCGAGCCGAAGGAAACCAGCGGAATCAACTGACCAGCGGCCTTCGGGATGAGTGATGTGAGCGGATGCGATCGGGTCTTGAGGGAGCGAAGTAAGGATATCAGAATGAAGTTTCTCGAGATCTAGTATGGTGGCAGCGCGAAGGGAAGGAGTTGAAAAATAAGTAGCTCGAACTGAAGCCGATAACTGTTCATGCGAAAATACAGGACGGAAATTATGAGGATTGACCGAAGCGTAGCCATTATTCCCCCTTTAGGGTAGACGTCCCATCGTCTAGTGAGAGCGTCAGGCTTGGTTCCGAGTCGGCCGGGTCGGAAACGGATGATGAGGTTGAACTGTGATATGAACTCAGACCAACGAGCCTGTCGACGAGTTAGGATCTTCGTAGTGCAGAAGTATTCCAGGTTCTTGTGATCGGTAACAACGTCAATAGGAAGTGGGGCTCCTTCAAGGTAATGCCGCCAGGTGCGGAAAGCCTCGAAGATAGCAAGGAGCTCTTTGTCGTGAGTGTCATAGTTTAACTCGGCCGTGTTGAAGGTGCGGGAATGGAACGCAATCGGGTGGACTTCGTTGTCGTCCGCGACAATGGAAAGGATGGCAGCAAGTGCATAATCGGAAGCATCAGTCTCAATGATGATCTGGGCGTCGGGTATCCAGTGAGTGAGTATAGGAGCAGTGGTGAACGCTTCTTTGAGGGAGTTAAAGGCTTCGCGACACCGTTCGTCGAAATTCCACTTAGATGCTTTTCGGGTGAGGCGCGTAAGCGGGACGACGATATCGGAATAGTTGTAAATGAAGCGTCGATAGAAATTGGCGAAACCGAGAAAAGACTGGATGTCTTTGACTTTCTTCGGTTCAGGCCACTCCTGGATGATTTTGATTTTGTCTTCCGACATTTTGAGACCGGCTGGTGAAAGGATATACCCGAGGTATTCGACAGAATCGGAATGGAACTCGCATTTTTCCGCTTTAGCATATAGGCCATGCTTGCGGAGCCGCTTGAGGACGTCTCGAACTTGTTTCTTGTGTGTGTCGAGGTCGTCAGAGTAGATGAGGATGTCGTCGAGATAGACTGTGACGCAGACGTCGAGGAGGTCGGAAAAGATGTCGTTCATGAACCGCTGGAAAGCTGCGGGTGCGTTGGTGAGTCCGAAAGGCATAACCAGCCATTCAAAGGATCCATAGCGGGTCCTGAAAGCCGTTTTCCATTCGTCTCCTTCAGCGATCCGAACGAGGTGATAAGCGTGTCGAAGGTCTATCTTGGTGTAGATGCGGGCTTTGCGAGGAGAGTCGAGTAGGTCAGAGATGAGCGGGAGCGGGTAGCGATCCTTCTTGGTGATGCGATTGAGGCCGCGGAAATCGACACAAAGTCGTAATGAACCGTCTTTCTTCCGAACGAAGAGAACGGGTGCGCCGTGAGGCGAAGAAGTGGGGCGGATAAAACCAATAGATACGTGTTCGTCGATAAATTCGCGGAGCGACTCAAGCTCGGATGGAGATAATGAATAGATAGTGCCAATGGGAGGTTGAGCACCCTCTTCAATATTGATTTTGAGATCGTAAGGGCGATGCGGTGCAAGGCTGTCAGCACGAGCTTTGCTGAACACATCGGCGAATTCATGATATTCGTCGGGCACTTTAGAAAGGTCAATTGACTCGTCGGAAACCCGAGCCGAATTGGCGGAAGCGGAAGGCGAGCTGAGATTGAGGCGGAAGTTTACTGAACCAGGAAGGCGCGAAGCGCGAATGTATGCAGCAGCGTTGATGATAGAAATGCGAGGAGCTGTTGCAATACCAGGAGTAGACATAGAAGTCCCAGAGGATGGTGAATTCAGAGGAGGAGTGTCAGCCGTCGTACTAGGAGCGGGTGACGATGTAGGAGCCGCTATGGGAGCGGATGCGACGCGGGCAGAAGGGGCAAGATTATCCTGCAAATGCGATCGGAAAGATATACTGCTCGAAACCCAGTCAATCAACGGATTGTAGCGGGTGAGCCAGTTGTGTCCAAGTACCACAGAGCAGGAAGAATCAAGCCGAGTGACGTAGAAGTCAATAGTCATAGATTCACCGGTAGAGAATGTAACAGGCAGATTCACAAGTTCAGTAATGTAACTATTCGACGATCCGTCAAATAGGCGAAGCTCGATAGGAGGTAAGGGCGAAGTCGGAAGAGAGTGAGTGCGGACGAAATCAGAATCTATGAAGCAATGAGTCGAGCCGGAATCAACGAGAGCACAAAACGGTATCCGTTGGATATTATCGGATGAGCAAATGAGAGAAGAAGTGAGGGAAGCGATAAGAGAATTTGGGTCGGAAAGAGCGGACGCATTGAGGCGGAGGAGACTCTCTGGTGCACAGATGAGCTCAACGCGACCCCCAGTCTGTGCAGAGTCCTGAGGGTCGCCCTCTATTTTTCCGGACTCTTTTCAGAGTCCTTGGACGGAGCCGCTTCGACTTTGCGGATCTTGGCCCGATTTTGTTTCTTGTGGCAATTCTCGACCTTGTGGCCTTTGCCACCGCAGAATAGACAGAGATCTTCGTCGAGGCGTCGTTTCCGCTCCTCGGGTGTCAGTTTGCCATTTTGGCCGAGTTTACTAGATAGGTCGAATTTCGGCGTAGGGCGTTGGGTACTGGATGTGGATGGAGCGGGGGTGTTGGATTTGGTAGTCGGGGCCTGCGACTGATTACGGTTGCTGTTGTTGTTGCTGTTACTGTTGTTGCCTCCTCGATTGTTGTTGTTGTTGTTGTTGCCAGGTTGAGACTGGCCGCGTGACGGATTCGGGTTGGAAGGATTGGAGGTCGAGGGCTTGTTGGGCTGCTTCCGATTCAGAGAATCGGCAGCATCCTTCTCTGCAGCGCGGGCACGAACACGTTCACGGTCACGCTCCCAGTAGCGTCCGTCGTAAACGATGGCCAAGCGATGCATTTCCTCGAAAGTAGTGGGTTTACCCTGCTCACGGGTACTGAGAGGGTCTTGGATGCGGTTCGGAAGTCCCTTGTAGTAACGATGGCAGAGGACCTCGTCGTTCCAACCGAGTTGAGAGGCGTGTTTGAGGAACTCGACGTTGAAAGTGGCGATTTTATCACCCGGTTTCATGCGAAGGGTATCAAGCATCTCGGCTGCTTCTCCCTTTGGGTTGGCAATGCCAAAATGCGTACGGAGCTCGCGGACAAATGCATTCCAATCGTCGAACCAGTCATGGAAGACACCCTGTTCTTCCTGAGTGAGGCCGACCTCGAACCAGTCAAGCGCAACACCGGTGAGGTAGGTCATGGCAAAATCGACTTTCTGATTGTCGTGCTGGAACTGTGTGGGGTTGGCTCGGAAATATAGACGGCATTGGATTAGGAAAGTGTTGAGTTTTTCGGGGTCAGAGCCGCTAAAAGTGTCTGGGAGGCGAGCCTTATTGGTGCGAGTCTGGTTGGCTTGTGCAGCTGCTTGGTGATCAAGATTGTCAGCGAGCCTACCCAAGGCCTCGGCTAGACGATCATTGTTTGGATCCTGTCGGGGAGCTCGGGGATGAGGTACCCGTCGAGGAGGAAGAGGCTCATCGTCGGAGGAGTGGGAAGGATCTTCAGGATCATTGTCGTCGGGGTCACCAGGACCACCGGGGGAGCCGTTATAGATGGGTTCATCGTCTTCATCATCGCCGTCGTGGCCCATAGATTGATTATCGGCGTAGTCTGGACCATCAGAGTCACCCGGTTCCGAGGGATCGGATGGATTTCTGTCAGATGGCAGACCGCCAGGTGGGGCAGGAGTTCTGGGAGAACGGATATTTCGAAAACGACGAGGAGGCGGTGGAGGAGAACTAGCAGATCGAGGAGTTTCTGGGAGATTGGGATTAAGACGACGTGAACGACGAGCGCGGATACTGATACGAGAATTGTCGTCGGTCAGACGAGAAGAGCTTGGGACAGGAGGAGGAGTGTGAGAGCGTTTCCGCTCTGGTTGCGCAACGGTGGAGGTCTTGCCCTTGATAGTACGGGTGTTGACCATGATAACAGAAGTGCGAGTGCGACAGTAGAATCTGAGTCTGATAATACTGTTAAGCGCGCAAACGCTACGGATAGGGAGCCGACGTCAAGGACCGGTTGGACAGAGGTGTGACAGAGGTAAGGCAGGAGCCGGTTGTCGGACACGGGAGCGGGTCGTGGCCTCAACTTATGTGTTGTGCCGACTACTGACGCTTGACCCGGATTTCAGACAATATAAGAGAGCTGAGGACGAACAGAGAGTAGAGGAAAGTAGCGTATCGCTAAGTTGATTATCAGACTGAGGAAACCAAGTACAAAGTCGTGCTACTTATATACGATGCGGAATATAGGATCGGATAAGGAAAACAAACAAAGTAATAAACGGAGAAATAATCAAAGTGGAGTCCGCAAATTTTACAAGGCTAGAAGATATAAAATTTACTATTAAACGGTTGTCAGAAAATTTCGACAAGGCGGTATGAATTAATAACATGGAAGATGTCAGAATAAGTCCGAAGGCGAAAGACCGATAAAAACCGAAGTAACCGATATGTGAAAGCGGCTATGAGTTCATGAAAATAATACCAAGTTCAAACCGTCAGCCGTTCTTGAGGTCCGGCTCGTGACAATAGGGCTGAACCTTGCCCCACACCAACATCTGCATCATGGGCATCAGACAAGTAAGAGTTCCACATGAATCAGGTGGATTGACCTATAAGGTAGTGTGAAAAGAAGTTAACAATTTCTGGGGCGAACCCCTGGCATTGTATTATGTTAGTGAGAATTTCGTGGTTTAGGGAGGGGAAAAATTGGGTGATGTCAAATGTGCAAACACTAGTGATCATACCTTTGGCCCACCTGGCCCAAATAATGTGAGTGAGGAATACTCCTGCATCCTCAGTAGACCATTGAATCACTCCACCCATTTGATTGGGATGAAGGACATCTAGAGATACTGCCTCATACTGCATGCGTTGAGCAATCATCTTCTCGATTAGTTTTCCTAAAGTGTTTAGTAGAACAATAGGATGAAAGGCTTTCGGAGTGTCATAGGCTGGTTTATTTGGCTTGGGAATGATGATAGAGACCGAGTCTTTGAAGTGACTTGGCCAATGAGAGAGACATATGCACGCGCTAGCAATGAGTAATATATTCTTGAGGCAATCATTGTGGGCAATGATGGATTTCAGATGTTTCCAGGAGATGTGATCAGGCCTGGGTGCTGAAGAGTTAGTACATGAAGAGAGGGATTCAGTGAGTTCAAGAGCAGAGAAGTTTGCCCAAGAATGGGGAGGGAGGGATTTCATTTCATTTAGAATGCTGGGGCTTACCGGACGACCGGATGCTGAGTTATATGATGAATGGAGTGCATTCCATAAGTCTGGGAGATCATTACAGGGTCACCCTTGATAATGAATACCCTCAATGGCAGGGAGTTTACGTTGTTTGACCCATTCCATGAGATCCCAGGGTCGTTTGTTGGTCAACGCAATCTCATGAATGCATTTGTTGAAGAAAGAACATTTGGCGGCTCGAGTAGCCACTCTGAAAGTTTGCCAGTCTTTTCGATCCTTTGTTCTTCTGTAAGTAAGAAGAGTCTCAGAACAGCAGGGGGACCACCATTCCTTTGACCAGTTAGTGATCCATACAGTTTTAGAGTTCATATTCCATGATTCAGAAAAGATTCGAGAAACAGAGTCAGAGATAGTGTTCAGACAGGAAGTAGAATGAATGTTCGAACAGTCAAGAGCTGCTAGATGCTCTGAGACCTGGGAAATAAAAGCAGTCTCTTCATCACTATCTTTCGGTAGTATGCATTTTTTATAATTAATATAATCTGGGTGAATTGGAAGATCAATAATCAAAGGTGCATGATCCGAAGGCAATCTCGAATTAGCATCAATGACATGGGAGATAGAATTATTGGCACAAAAAATGAGATCGATAACCGAATTGTCATGACTTTCAATGGGAGAGAAATGGGTTGGAGAGGATGTGGTCAGTATTGACCTATTGAGATTGAAACAATCCACTAGCTCCATTAGAGTTATCGCGGATTGAGGAATATGGGTAACTGAGGGATCCCATTCTGGAGAATGACAATTGAAGTTGCCTCCCATGTATACAATGTTAGGGATGTCGGTGAAGTTCGTTGAAAGAAAGTTGATTGCCAACAAGGACAAATCAGAATAAATGTTGAGCAGATGGATATAGTTACCCTGGTTAAATAATCCCAAGATTTGCATGTCTTGGTGGTTAACCCACTCCTGTCGAAGGATGGGTCTCATGCGAAGTAAATGTCTGTGGACATAAGTCAGAGTATGGGGTCGAGGGTCATTAGGCTTAGTAGGGCGGACCATACACAGCCACTTGGGATGAATAGGAGCACCTATGACATCATCCCCTTCAGGGTTAGTTGTAGAGGGTGCTTTTCAAATGTGATTCCATGGAGGTTCCTGTAGGAAAAAGATGTCGAAGTCCAGCTTCTTAGACTCAAGAATAGTGTCAGCCAGGGCATAAGAGCATCCCACATTTTGCAAATAGATATGAACAGAAGAAATAGACTTGTTCTTACCAGACATATTTAGACTGCAACTCTGCCACCAGAGTGATTGGAATTGGCGTGGACAGCATGTGCAGTACGTGACTCGGCAGCTTTGTTAGAGTGCCAGGTCCAGTCGAACCTGTTTCTCCAAAATGGGCATTTAGTATCATTAGCATGATGATTGCCTCTACAATTAAGGCACTTGAAGTTCTCGAGGTGAGGACATGGGATGCCATCAGGAGTGGCATTGCGAGGGGGGTTAGATTTAGGATTGGCCTTGCAGCACCAGGCCATGGATCGATGGTTCTCAACATGATGAGGGCCACCACAAATTTGACAGCATGTGCCAAGAGCATGACACACATGAGTGGGGTGACCCCAACACCAACAATTCCTACATTGTGCTACACCTGGGTGCATACTGGTTGCACGGATGGTGCCGATATGATGGCCGAAGTTAATAGTTCAGTTGACCAATGTCTTGGCCTTGGTACCATTTTGGGAATCCCAAATGTTGAACCACATAACTGCTGTGTCCGATTTTGGGGAAGTTTTCATGATGCGAGGGTGGGCAGCAAGGATAACTTTTTCAAAAAGTGAAGATTGGCCGAGGGCTTGTTCAATGAATGCAGGGGAGAGGGGGTTGGAGGAATTGGCTATCCAGTAAGGGATACCGACGATTTTAAGGAAGGATTTAGATTGTGGGAGATGGGGCTCAATAGGGATGGTGTCTCCTAATTGCCAGGCTTTTTTCAGCCAGAACTTAATGATTTTGAGGTTAGAGGAAGTGGCGACATCTGAGGTAGCAATAGAAATGCCATTGTATGATTCACCAACTGATTCAATGTGAAGTTTGGATTGAGCGGCAGTAAGACTGCAGTTACAGAATTCAGCTGCCTTATTGAAGTCTTTAATTTGGTCAGCAATAATGTTTCCCTCAAAAGGGATAAGGACTTGGTGACAAGTGGGTCCATATGTAGTCATTTTGGGTTTAGCACGTTGGGCGCCTGTGGTCAATGGTTCAGATGCCTGAGATTGGGTGCTTCCAAAACCTGCCTTGTACATGGCAAGGACTTTGTTGTAAGGTAATTCAGGGAAGGCGAGTATCATTTCTCGCATCTTAACCCTGTTGAGGTTAGCGGAGTTAGAATAGGAAGTCGCCGGCTAGACACCCTGTCGGGCAGCATCAGCAAACGATACATTCTTCTTGTTAAAGTGTTCCATAAGGGGTTTGGTGGATGCCTTACGGTCAGGAGGGGGAATGGGAGGTGGCATATCAGAGGTGCCCTTGGGGTTAGGTTTTGATGGCTGAGCCTGGCCATCAGAAGAAGGGCGCCTGACTGAGCACTTGAGGCTTCCATTCCCATTCCTTGGAGTCACATGATTGGAAGGTGGAGGAGAGGCCCAGGAAACACAAATAGGACTGGCAGGCTTAGAAGACGTAATGTCATTCTTTGCCTTTAGGGAGCCTGACACAGACGAAATGTCACATGCCTTACCAGAAGATGTCACGTCATTCTGGGGGAGAGGAAGGGTGCCCTCAGTGGGAGGGGCTTGGTCGATGTTCATTTGGTCATCATCAATACAAGCTGTGGGGTTAGTTTGCCCAATGATAATGCCAGGCGGAAATAAGGGGGTAGGGATGATAGACGGAGAAGGTTTACGTGCCTTTTTTCCCTTCCCTTTACCCTTAGGAGGGGGGGAAGAGTCCTTCATGGGGATATTGGAAGGAGGGCCATAATAGTGCCTCAATGCTTCAATGATCATGAGTCTGTTTTCGCTATTAATGGATAAATGGTCCCATCCTGCCTCAAACATAGTAGTTAATAGACAGTAAATTGGTTCCCCCATTTGGGGAACCCTTGGATCTTTGTCACCCAATCCTAATGCAGCACGGTGCTTGAAAAAGTTTGTAACATACTTAAGCACCTCAAGCGCTTTGTAGGCAGCTTCACCAATGATGACAACTTCCTCGGTGGCATTGTTTGATGGATCCTTGAGATCCAGAAGATGTGGCTGTGCAGGCCTAGGCTCCTGCAGCTGTGCAGTGATGTCACCAGTGATATCATGTGTGACGTCAGGTGTGACATCATTAGTATTAGAAGATCTGGCAAAGAAGGTAGCCAGAGTGCCAGTTGGCACAGCATTCGCTGACTCAGCAGATCCATGGATCACATGAGGCAGCCTTGAGGTGGGTGGGGGGTCCAAAGTGTCTATTGACTGGCTCCCCGTTTTCGAATACCCCATCCTCTATGTCACCCCACGCATCCCCGCGAGAGCTTAGATTCAAAGGGTCAGGAGGTTGGAGCTCACCTATAAATCCCTCTCCAAATGGGCAGAACGGGATAGGCAATTTGAAACCATCATACGCACTCAATGACACAGTTCTTGAGATGGCTTTGGGGGTAATGTCCAGTCCTCTACAAGAATCACAAGCATGAGATCACTTGGTGCATGAAGAGAGAGGAGGGGGAGTTCTGAAGGATGAGTGTGATGCTACACGCGATAATGCAGCTCAAGCAGCAGAGGGCGAAGAAGGGGGGGAAGTTGAAACCGACAAGTCAGAATCACTCTCACCGCTCTCCTCTTCTTGATCAGAGCCAGCCCTTGATGGGGCAGCAGACTTGGCATCATCTTGAACAGAATGCCTGGTCAATTTGATGGATAGCACAGGGGAATTCGAGCGATCACACTTGTTGATTGAGACATGTGTTTCAGTGTTGGCAAGGTTCATAGGGTCCAAAGACAGTGGTGGGGAACCCTTAAGGTCCACCCAATGCAATGGTGCAGTCATATTGGTAGAATTCGTAGTCAATGTAGTATAAAGCACTGTCAAAGAAATCAATGATGGTGGTAAGAGGGAAAGGAGAATGAATGCATTGATACTAGGGAGCTCCCCCTAGGCCTGGGGCTGACCAGCAGAACCAGAATGACTTTGCAGCCAATCCTGATCAAACCAGTGGTGCCAGAACATGCACTTGCGGTCAGTAGCAGCATGTTCCTTGCCGCAATTGATGTACTTGATATGGAGACAGAGTTCCCCAGTGGGTGTAGGCTGAATGGGGGGGTTAGCCTTTGGCGATCCCTTATAGCAGGAGGAGGTGATGTGGTGATTCTCAGACCGATGTGGCCCACTACATTGTGAGCACCTGAGCACATGGTTGCGACAGGTGGTGGTAGTGTGGCCCCAATGCCAGCATCATTGACACTGGGGGGTCCCGGGGTGAGCGCGTGCAGTCTTGATCATAGACTGGATGCTGTCAAAGTTAAGGTATTTGCCGACCAGGCACTTAGCATTGGCACCGGACTGAGAATCCCAAAGGTTGACCCAAATGGTGGCAGTGTTGGCTTTGGCGGAGTTGCGCATGATGTGCATAGAGGAGACATTAGCGAATGACTCCTTGAAGGGAGACAGATGTATATGGTTGGTGACATGTTGTGGAGTGGTGCATATGCCACTTGTGTAGTAAGGGACATCCAGGATCTTGAGGTAAGACCTGGACCAGGGGTGCTTGGTCTTCAGCTCAAACAGGGCTGTGAAGGCTAAAGAGAAGGAGGATTCAATCACTAATGCATCAGCATCAGTGGCAATGGAGTTGGTGTACAATGAGATGGTGTCATACGCCCAGGTGATGTTCTCAACGCAAAGCAAACTCTTTGCACAAGTGAGGGAGTCATTCAGGAGGTGCATGGCCTTGTGGTGGAGGTAGGTGATATCACTAGCACTGCCAGTGAAATTGAGGAAGAGTTGGTGCCAGGTGGGGCCTGACATGGTCATGTGGGGCTTCCTTGCAGAAGGTGCATCAGAGAGGGCAGCCTGATGTATCGCAGTGATGCAATTAGGCTTGAGGGTGGGGTGGGACTGGGTGAGCTTGATAAGCACTGCCGCAGACACTGGGGTATGGGCAACCTCAGCAAACAACTTCTTAGCTGCTGAGGGTGGGATGGGCGCTCACCAGGCTTGGCCATCAGACCTAACCTTAGGAGCAGGAGGTGCTTGAGTGGGCACTTTGCCACTAGCACAGGCCTTTGCAGGCACTAGTTTGGATGGTAAGGAGGGATGGGCCAGGGCGGGCCAACAATCTGGGGGCAGTAAAGTAGGTGCCTTGGGAGAACCTGTGTCAATGTCACATGGACCTGCTGAGTCAGTGGATCCATGGGTCACCTCGTGGACAATGTGTGTTGCTTTAGGGCCAGTCTCGGGCAGTCCACACTTACACCTAAGGTCATACATTACATCCCTAAAATTGATCAGCTCCCAAGAGCTGAGTGAGTGCAAGGTGAGGGGGGTGCCGTCAAGTTCCAGGTTGTCGACAATGATGATGGCTGCCTTAGCAAGGCATGTGACAGCTGTGGAGGCATCTTTCTCTGCAATGGAGGAGTGGGAGTTGGAGCAGTCCTCTAACCACTTGAGGAATGTCCAGAGGTTGGTGAGAGTGCGCTTCGGGGTAAGCTCCTTCTTCTTCCCCTTGGAGGAGGTCACTGACTGAGGCACAGCATGTTAGAAGGTGACACACAGGGGACATGTGGGAGGTCCTAGAAACCAGAGAAATCGCCCAGGGAGCTCACAACTCACACAGGAATCTGTGGACAACTGTAAATGACTAAGTTAACAAGATAGAGACTTGTACTCACCTGTGGACAACTGTAAATGACTGAGAGTCAAGAAAGTGTCCACAGGAGAGTTGAACATGCAGTCAGGTGATCTACAACTGACTAAGCAACCTCTGCATCAACTCTAAGTTCACACATCAACAAATCAATCACAAATACTTGTAGACTGTCCAGAGCACATCTGACAGCATGATGATTGCCTTTGCAATTAAGGCATTTGAAGTTTTCAAGATGAGGACAAGGGGTGCCATCAGGAGTGGCATCATGAGGGGGATTTGATTTAGGATTGGCCTTGCAACACCATGCTATGGATCAGTGGTTCTCAACATGATGAGGGCCACCACATATTTGACAGCAAGCACCAAGGGCATGACACGCATGAGTAGGGTGACCCCACTGCCAGCAATTTCTGCACTGTGCAACACCAGGGTGCATACTAGTGGCATGGATGGTGCCTATATGTCAGCCAAAGTTGATAGTGTGATTGACCAACATCTTGGCCTTAGTACAGTTTTGGGAGTCCCAGATGTTGAACCACACAACTGCAGTGTCAGACTTGGGGGAGGCTTTCATGACTCGGGGACAAGCAGCAAGTATAACATTTTCAAAGAGGGATGATTGTCCAAGGGCTTGCTCAACAAATGCGGGGGAAAGAGGATTGGACAAATTAGCAACCCAATAAGGGATGCTAACAATTTTGAGGAATGACTTGGATTGTGGGAGATGAGGCTTGATGGGAATAGCATCTCTGAGTTGCCAGGCTTTCTTCAGCCATGACTTGATGGTGTCGAGGTCATTGGGGGTAGCAACACCAGAGGTAGCAATGGATATTCCGTTGTATGATTTGCAAACAGATTCAACATGAAGTTTGGGTTGAACAGCAACAAGGCCACAATTGCAAAATTCAGCTACCTTATTGAAATCTTTGATATGGTCAGCAATGATGTTTCCCTTGAAAGGGATGAGGACTCAAAATCCCTCCTTGACCTCTTACCACCACCATCGAAAGTTGGTGTTTGATTAGACGTCTAGTTTTACATCGTATTCTACCTGTTTTACATGGGTAAACGAAAGTCTAAAGCCAACCGGCCACCGCCTCGCTCCACTGAGTCCGTCAACGCTTCCGACGACGAGCTCAACATCGCCGAGATGTCCGAGGACAAACATCTCGACCCATACGACGACCCGCGCAACGTCCGCGGCTTCTCTGGACCCCGGTCCTCCATCCCAGAGGCTGACCTTGAGTCGCCTCCTCGCCCGGTGCCTGGTGACGTTCCGTCCCTCACGCCTACTACTCAACCTCCGGTGGCTTTGAGCCCCGCAGGTCCTTCCACCGCTGCCCCCAGCGGCTCTATCACACCCCGGGCTGGCGCCTCTGGCCCCTCTTCCGTCGGACCTGACTTGGAGGAGGAGGCCACCGCCGCCTACGAAGGTCTTCGTCGATTCGGGAGATGGTTCTCGAATCTCGATCCCGCTGCTGTCATGACCGACACGGCCCGACGCTCGTTTGCTCTCTACGTCTGTGGGAGCATGTGGGAATTCAGGAAGAGGGGCTGGGCCAACACCCAGCTCACTCCGATGTTTCACAAGCAGGGGTGGACTACGGTCGACTCCTTTCTTCGCTCTGGGGGCTTTTCGACTGGCCCTAATCAACCACACGGCGACCACGAGTCGTCCCGCGGATCTGCTGACAAAGCAGGTCCACGTGACATTAGTATGGGTGACCCTGAAGCACCCAAACAACCCCCCCCGGAACGTCGGCCCGCCCCGGCCCGTCCCACCTTACCGCCCAAGCAAGCGCCTGCCAAAGCGCGCACTAGTGGCCCTCCCCAAGCTAGGGTTAGGTCTGATGGCCAAGCTCAGCGAGCGCCCACCAAAGCGCCCCCTCCTCCCACCTCGGTCAAGAAGTCCTTCGCCGAAGCGGCCCGCCCCACCGGGGTTGCGTCACTGATCAAGTTGGCGCAGTCCCACCCCGATCTCGACCCTGATCGCATCACCGCTATGCATCAGGCCGCCCAAGCCGCTGCCCCCGCCACTCGGAAGCCACGCATGACAACCGCGGGCCCCACCCGCCGCCAACTCTTCCTCGACTTCGTCGGCAGTGCCGATGAGGTCACTTATCTCCATCACAAGGCCATGCGCCTTCTCAACGACTCCCTCTCCCGCGCCAAGTCGATCTTGCGTGTGGAGAACATCACCAAGGCATACAGCACGATCGCGCTGCACACCTCCTCCGTTCCCTCTGACGCCGACTGTGACGTCATTGAGTCCTCCATCCCCTCCGTCTTCACCGCCCCCTTTGCGATCAAGACGCGCCGCCCCAGGTCGAGGTCCTACCTTAAGGTCCTCGACGTCCCTTACTTCGTGAACGGTGTCCGCATCACACCGAATCACGTGACCGACCGCATGCGACTGTCCGCCTTCAAGGACATTTTCGCAAATGTTTCCTCCATGCGCATTATGCGCAACTCCACCAGAGCCGACACCGCCACCGTTTGGTTCGACCTCTGGGACTCTCAATCAGGAGCGAGTGCCAAGAAGCTCCTGGGCAAGTACCTCCACTTCGAGGGTGTTCAGTCCATCATCCGGGCTGCGCGCGCTCATCCAGGCAGTCCTCAGTGTCAGCGTTGCTGGCGCTGGGGTCACTCTACCTCATCGTGCTGCGCCCGTGCGTTGCGATGCGCCGCCTGCGGCGGTCCTCATCGTACTGAGAACCACTGCTCCCACTTGAGCTGTTGTAAGGGGAGTCCGAAGGCCAATCCCCCTATCCCGCCCACCGCCGCCGAGGATCCCTGTCCTCACATCAAGTGCGTCAACTGCGCCAAGTCGCATGCAGCTGACGATCGCAAGTGCCCATTCTGGCGACACCGGTTTGACCAGCTTTGGCTTGAAAACCATCGCCGTGATGCCGCTCGGTCGCGTCTGTAGGGTTCTCTTCCCTACAGGTTGCATTGTCCGCCCCTGCGCTGTGCGCGGTGGGTCATCGAGATCCATACCATGCATTTTCCATCCGCCGGTAAATCAGAACAACCCGACTTGTATTGTAGTATGCTTTCATTTCGAACTATGTACCACTGCGTGAAGATGTCGTTTGTACTAGGCGGACTTCGGACCCGTATTTATACCTAGCTATGTTCACGCACCGCGTTATAAATTTGCGACCCCTCCGGGGTTGCGTTGATTTAAAAAAAAAAAAAAAAAAAAAAAATGGTGCATGATCCAAAGGAAGTCTTGAATTGGCATCAATGACATGGGAAATAGAATTATTGGCACAGAAAATGAGATCAATAACTGAGTTGTCATGACTTTCGATAGGAGAGAAATGGGTTGGAGAAAACACGGTCAGTATCGACCTATTAAGATTGTAACAATCTACTAACTCCGTTAGAGTTAATGCAGATTAAGGCACATGAATGGTTGAGGGATCCCATTCTGGAGAGCAACAATTGAAATTGCCTCCCATATATACAATATTAGGAATGTTAATGAAGTTCGTCGAAAGAAAGTTAATCGCCGACAATGACAAGTCAGAGTATACATTGAGTAAGTGGATATAGTTACCCTGGTTAAATAATCCCAAGATTTGTATGTCCTGATGGTTAACCCATTCCTGTCAAAGGATGGGTCTCATGCGAAGTAGACGCCTGTGGACATAAGTCAGAGTATGGGGTCAGGGGTCATTAGGCTTAGTAGGGCGGACCATACACAGCCACTCGGGGTGAATGGGAGCACCTATGATATCATCCCCTTCAGGGTTAGTCATAGAGGGTGCTTTACATATGTAATTCCAAGGGGGTTCCTGTATAAAAATTATGTCGAAGTCCATCTTTTTGGATTCAAGGAGAGTGTCAACCAGGGAGTAAGATCGTCCCACGTTTTGCGAATACATATGAACAAAGGAAATTTGATTGTTCTTACCAGACATATTTAAACTGCAACTCCGCCACCGGAGCAATTGGAATTGGCGCAGACAGCACGTGCAGTGCGTGATTCGGCAGCTTTGTTAGAGTGCCAGGTCCAGTCAAATCTGTTCCTCCAGAATGGACATTTAGTATTATTTGCATGATGGTCACCTTTACAATTAAGGCACTTGAAGTTCTCAAGGTGAGGACATGGGATGCTGTCAGGAGTAGCATCATGAGGGGGATTGGATTTGGGGTTGGCCTTACAACACCAGGCCATGGATCGATGATTCTCAACACAGTGAGGACCACCACAAATTTGACAGCACGCGCCGAGGGCACGACATGCATGAGTGGGGTGACCCCACCACCAACAGTTCCTGCACTGTGCAACACCAGGATGCATACTGGTAGCACGAATGGTTCCGATGTGTCAGCCGAAATTAATAGTACAGTTAACCAACGTCTTGGCTTTGGTACCGTTCTGGGAGTCCCAGATATTGAACCATACAACTGCTGTGTCCGATTTTGGGGAGGCTTTCATGACGCAAGGGTGGGTGGCAAGGATGACATTTTCAAAAAGTGATGATTGGCCAAGGGCTTGTTTGACAAATGCAGGGGAGTGGGGGTTGGAGGAATTGGCTACCCAATAAGGAATGCCGACAATTTTGAGGAATGATTTAGATTGTGGGAGATGAGGCTCAATAGGGATGACGTCTCCTAGTTGCCAGGCTTTTTTAAGCCATGATTTAATGGTGTCGAGGTTGGAGGGAGTGGCGACACCCGAAGTGGCGATGGAGATGCCATTGTATGATTCGCGGACAGACTCAACATGAAGTTTAGATTGGGCGGCAGTGAGGCCACAGTTACAGAATTCTGCTGCCTTATTGAAATCTTTAATTCAGTCAGCAATGATGTTTCCCTCGAAGGGGATGAGGACTTGATGGCAAGTAGGCCCGTGTGTAGTCATTTTGGGTTTAGTGTGTTGAGCACTTGTGGTTGATGGTTCCGGCACCTGAGATTGGGTGCTTCCGAAACCTGCCTTGTACATGGCAAGGACTTTGTCGTAGGATAATTCAGGGAAGGCGAGTATCATTTCTCACATCTTGACCCCATCAATATTGGAGGAGGAGTTGGAAGAGGGAGTCGCCAGCTGGACGCCCCGTCGGGTGGCATCAGCAAACGACACATTCTTCTTGTTAAAATGCTCCGTAAGGGGTTTGGTGGATACCTTATGGTCAGGAGGGGGAATGGGAGGCGGCATATCAGAGGCGCCCTTGGGGTTAGGTTTTGATGGCTGAGCCTGGCCATCAGAAGAAGGGCGCCTGACTGAGCACTTGAGGCTTCCATTCCCATTCCTTGGAGTCACATGATTGGAAGGTGGAGGAGAGGCCCAGGAAACACAAATAGGACTGGCAGGCTTAGAAGACGTAATGTCATTCTTTGCCTTACGGGAGCCTGACATGGATGAAACATCACATGCCTTATCAGAAGATGTAACGTCATTCTGAGGGAGAGGAAGGGTGCCCTCAATGGGAGGGGCTTGGTCGATGTTCATTCGGTCGTCATCAATGCAAGCTATGGGATTAGTTTGCCTGATGACAATGCCAGGCGGAAATAGGGGGGTGGGGATGAGAGACAGAGAAGGTTTACGTGCCTTTTTCCCTTTCCCTTTGCCCTTAGGAGGGGGGGAAGAGTCCGTCATAGGGATATCAGAAGGGGGGCCATAATATTGCCTAAACACTTCAATGATAGTGAGTCTGCTTTCGCTGTTGATGGGTAAGCGGTCCCAGCCTGTCTCAAACATAGTGGTGAGTAAGCAATAAATTGGTTCCCCCATTTGGGGAACCCTTGGATCTTTCATGCCAGGCTGTAAGCCCAATGCAACACGATGTTTAAAGAAATTTGTAATGTATTTAAGCGCCTCAAGCACTTTATAGGCAGCTTCACTGACAATAACAGTTTCTTCAGTGGCAGTGTTAGATGGATCCTTGAGATCCGGAAAGTGTGGCTGTGCAGGCCTAGACTCCTGCGGCTGTGCAGTGATGTCACCAGTGACATCATGTGTGACATCATGTGTGACGTCAAGTATGATGTCATTAGAGTTAGAAGATCCAGCAAAGAAGGTAGCCAGAGTGCCAGTTGGCACAGCATTCGCTGACTCAGCGGATCCATGGATCGCATGAGGTAGCCTTGAGGTGGGTGAGGGTCCAAAGAACCGAGTGGTAGGTTCCCCATTTCTGAGAATCCCATCCTCTTGGTTGCTCCATGCATCCCCATGCAAGTTCAAATTGAGAGGATCAGGGGGATTTAACTCACCTATGAATCCCTCACCAAAGGGACGGAAGGGAATAGGTGATTTGAAGCCATCATATGCACTCATTGATGCTGTTCTTGATATGGCTCTAGGTGTAGTGTCCAGTCGACGAGTATCATGAGCACGAGCTCGCTTAGCGCGCGACAATGGTGGAGGGGGAGTTCTAAGGGAAGAGTGCGATGCTGCATGTGAAAGCACAACAGGAGTGATAGTAGGGGATGGAGGGGTTGAGGCATTAGATGGATCAGAGTCACTCTTACCACTTTCTTCTTCATCAGAGCCAGCTCTGGATGAGGCGGTGGACTTGACATCGTTATGGACAGAATGCCTAGACGATTTGATAGAGAGCGCTGGCGATAGAGAGTGGTTGCGCTTGCTGAATGAGACACATGTTTCGGTGTCGGCGATGTTCATAGGGTCTGAAGACGGTGGTGGAGTACCCTTAAGGTCCACCCAATGCGATGGTGCAGTCATATTGGTAGAATTTGTAGTCAATGTAGTATAAAGCACCGTCAAAGAAATTGATGATGGTGGTTAGAGGGAAAGGAGGATGTTCTAGGACCTCCTACATGTCCCCTGTGCGTCACCTTTTAACACATGCTAATGACACCAAATGTCCATTTTGGAGAAACAGGTTTGACTGGACCTGGCACTCTAACAAAGCCACCAAGTCACACACTACACATGCTGTCCACACCAATACCAATCGCTCCAGTGGTGGAGTTGCAGCCTAAATATGTCTGGTAAGAACAATACCATTTCTTCTGTTTGTATCTATTCGCAAAACATGGGACACTCTTATGTCCTGGTCGACACCATTCTTGAGTCCAAGAAGTTGGACTTTGACATCCTTTTTCTACAGAAACCTCCGTGGAATCACATCCACAAAGCACCCTCTATGACTAACCCTGAAGGGGATGATGTCATAGGTGCTCCTATTCACCCCAAGTGGCTGTGTATGGTTCACCCGACTAAATCCAATGACCCCCGACCCCATACTTTGACTTACATTCACAGACAATTACTTCGCATGAGACCCATCCTTCGACAAGAGTGGGTTAATCATCATGATATACAAATCTTGGGCTTGTTCAACCAGGGTAATTATATTCATTTTCTTAATATTTATTCCAATTCGTCATCATCGGCGATTAATTTTCTTTCAACAAATTTTGTTGATATTCCTAATATTGTGTATATGGGAGGTGATTTCAATTGTCATTCTCCTGAATGGGACCCACTAGCCTCCTATCTCCCTCAATCCACCACAACTCTGATGGAGTTAGTGGATTGCTTCAATCTTACCAGATCTACACCATCAGTATTTCACCCTACCCACTTCTCTTTGATTGAAGAGCATGATAATTCTGTAATTGATCTCATTTTTTGTGCTAATGATTCTACTTATTACATTATTGATGTGAATTTGAGGATGCCTTCAGATCATGCCCCCTTGCTCATTGACCTTCCAATTCGTTCAGACTATACTAATTATAAAAAATGTGTATTGCCAAAGGATAGCAATGAAGAAACTGTCTTTATTTCTCAGGTTTCAGAGCATCTAGCAGCTATCAATTGTTCAAACATTCATTCCACCTCTTGCTTGGACAATATTTCCAACTTTATTTCCTGTATTTTCTCTGATTCATGGAATGTGAACTCTAAAACTGTATGGATCACTAACTGGTCAAAGGAATGGTGGAATCCCCACTGCTCTGAGATCTTACCTGCTTACAGGAGAACCAAAGATTGAAAAGACTGGAGAACATTCAGGGCGGCTACTTGAGCTGCTAAATGTTCTTTCTTTGATGAATGTATTCATGAAATTGCATCCACCAATAAATGACCCTGGGATCTTATGGAGTGGGTCAAGCAATGAAAACTCCCTGCCATCGAGGGCATTCAGTATCAAGGATGTCCTTGCAATGATCTTCCAGACTTGTGGAATACACTTCACTCATCATACAACTCTGCATTGGGCTGTTTGGTAAGCCCTCATGTTTTAAATGAAATGAAATCTCTCCCTCCCCATTCCTGGGTGAACTTCTGTGTGCTCAAACTCACTGAATCCCTCTCTTCTTGTACTAACTCATCAGCATCTGGTCCGGATCATATCTCCTGGAAACATCTGAAGTCTATTGTTGCTCATAATGATTGCCTCAAGAATATTTTACTTATTGCCAATGCGTGTGTACTGTCACAAGCTGGTCCTCAAGAATGGCTAACAGTTCGAACTTGGTATTATTTTCATGAAATCTTATCCATTCTCACATATCAGTTACTTCAGTTTTTATCAGTCTTTCACCTTCAGACTTATTCTGACATCTTCCATTTTATTAATTCATACCACCTTGTCGAAATTTTCTGACAACCATTTAATAGTAAATTTTCTATCTTCTAGCCTTGTAAAATTTGTGGACTCCACTTTGATTATTTCTCTGTTTACTACTTTGCTTGTTTTCCTTATCCGATCCTATATTCTGCATCATATATAAGTAGCACGACTTTGTACTTGGATTCTTCAGTCTGATAATCAACTTAGTGATATGCTACTTTCCTCTGCTCTCTGTTTGTCCTCTGCTCTCTGTTTGTCCTCTGCTCTCTTATCTTGTCTGAAATCTGGGTCAAGTGTCAGTAGTCGGCACAACACATAAGTTGAGGCCATGACCCACTCCTGCATCCAATGACAGGCTCCTGCCTTACCTCTGTCCCACCTCTGTCCATCTGGTCCTAGATGTCAGCTTCCCACCTGTAGCATTTGTGCACTTAACATGTACATCTTTCTCACTGGCCGAGTCACTTCAAGGACTCAGTTTCTATCATCATTCCCAAGCTGAATAAACTGGCCTATGATACCCCTAAAGCATTTTATCCTATCATCCTACTAAACACTCTAGGAAAACTAATTGAGAAGATGATCGCACATTGCATGCAGTTTGAAGCGGTATCTCTAGATGTCCTCCATCCAAACCAAATGGATGGGGTAATCCAATGTTCTACCAAGGACACAGGTGTTTTCCTCACTCACATCATTTGGGCCGGATGGGCCAAAGGTATGATCACCAGTGTCTGCACCTTTGATATTGCCCAATTCTTCCCTTCCCTGAATCATGACATACTCACTGACATCTTGCAACACCAGGGCTTTGCCCCTGAACTTGTAAATTTTTTCTCACATTACCTCATAGGTCAATCTACCCAATTCTTGTGGAATACCTTCTTATCTGATGCCCATGACATAGATGTTGGTGTAGGGCAAGGATCAGCTCTCTCACCCATACTATTGGCACTATACTTAGCGCCTCTCATGTTCATGTTTGATCAACATGCTTGTTTACAATCTAACCCCTCTTCCCTTTTATCCTTTGTTGATGATGGGCTTTGTATATCTCAAGCAAAGAACTATACTGACAATATTTCTTCCCTCAAATCAGCTTACTCCATAATTAACTCCATATGCACTGATCTTAGATTAGTCGTTGAACACAACAAATCTGAGGTCTTCCACTTCTCTTGCCATCACAATGACCAAAACCCCCCTCTGGACCTATCAGACATTGGTGGCCCCTTCCTCCATCCAAAACACTTTTGGTGTTACCTAGGATTTTACTTTGATTGCTGACTCTCATTCCAAGAACACTTTTGATATTACTCTACTAAAGCTTTATCCATGGTGAAAGCTATGGGTATGCTAGGCAATTCCACCCACAGTCTCCTCCCCCTCCAAAAATGACTTCTATACAGGTCATGCATCATCCCAGTGGCAACATATGGCTTTCAACTATGGTACTTTGAAGACGCTCATAACAAGGCACTGCTCAAGTCCCTTTCTTCTCTGCAAAGGCGTGTGGCTCTTTGGATCCAGGTGCCTTTTGCACTTCTCCATCTGGTGGTGCTGAAAGTATTGCTGGACTTATCTCTATCCACCTACATCTTCATAAACTAGCTATTCATTCTTTGTACCAAGTTTCTACTTTACCCTCTAATCATGTGATACACTCTCTTCTATCTAATTGTTCCTCTCTTAATTCTTCCCCTCATCCCCAATCACTTTGCCTTCTCACTCCAGCCAAGAAAGCTAAAGTTAAAGGCCCTATCATTGATGTAGATAGTTCTCTCTCTCATCTTTCCAATTCCTTTTCCCCCTTCGCTCCTGAATCCAAGCCCGGTTCTCATCTCATGGACATTTACCCTGACTCCATTCACTTCCATCCTTGCAACTGCTTGGACAAACACGAGATGTATAAACACATATTGTCTCTTGACTCAATTTTTTCCTCTTCTTCTTCTGATCTTAATTGTATATCAGTTGTTACTGATGCCTCTGTTCCCCTTGTAGGTTCCCTTCAGGTGGTTTCAGTGGCACATTTATATCACAGCGGATGACAAGTGTTCCATGCAAAACAGGCAAGCGGCTGGGCGTCTTCCACAGACACTGAACTTTATTCCATTCACATAGGCATCACCAAGGCCATCTCCCTCCAATGTGATCACATCATCCTTATCACCAACTGTCTCCCAGCAGCTAAGCTGGTGGTTGACCCTTCTATTCATTCAAGTCAGTCACACTCTATCCATGTATGCCAACTTCTATCAGACTGGCTTGAGCCAAACCATCCTGCTCCATCAACTTTTGGGACGTCCCATCCAAGTGGCATTGGAAGTCTCATCTCAAAGTCCATAATGATGTTACTACCACACACATCCATGCCCCTCCCCATATGGGTGCTACTCTCAACTTCTTGCAACACAAAGCCACCAATGACTGCCATAAATCTTGGGAGTCCACATTTTGGAAGAAGAGGTACCATGGCAATGGTTTCCTTCTCTCAAAAAAGAATCACAAGTTCCTCACCCCCACTTACATCAAGGGTGGTACCTGGCTCCCACTAGCCAACGAGTCACCATCATTATGCACTCGCATGACTCAAGCTATTTTAAACCATGCTCCAATTGGAGCTTATCACAAGAGATTCTTCCCCCTCAAGCCCAACTCCTGTCTGTGTGGCCATCGTCTGGAAACACAACATCATATCCTGTGCTATTGTCCACTATACCCTGTTTGCACTCAGTGGATTCAATGTGCCTTCCCTCAATACAAGTTCCTCGTCAAGTTCTTGAAAAAGAACCTGGCTGCTTTTGCCTTTACCAATCATGACACGTATCCACTGCTGCCTCAAGCTCCTGTGCCCACTGAACCTATTGAAGGTGAACTATATTCTTTCATCTCTTCTTTCCTATTTTCTTTTGAGTATGATCTCTGTGTATGACACCTTGTTCAATAGTCTCTCTTGAGTCTCCTCTATTTTGCTGGACTGATCGTGTATAGTCTTTATCTTAAGTGGTCTCCGACCACTTCGTGTACTCCAGCTTGCTGTAGTGTACCATCTGTTTGTAATATTTAGTTGAAAGCGGACTGCAATTGAGCACTGCTATATAAATTCATTGATTTTTTTAAAAAAAAAAAAAAGATAGAGAAGACTTAAGAGAGACTAGAGAACAAGGTGTCATACACAGAGATCAGACTCAAGAGAAAATAAAAGAGAGGAAATGAAAGAGTATAGTTTACCTTCATTTGGTTCGGTGGGTACAGGGGCTTGAAGTGACAGTGGACATATGTCTTGGTTGGTGAAGGCAAAAGCAGCCGGGTTCTTTTTCAAGAACTCAACAAGGAACTCATACTGAGGGAATGCACATTATATCTACTGAGTATGGATGGGATATAGAGGGCAATAGCACAAGATATGGTGTCACATTTCCAGATAATGGCCACAACAACAAGATTTAGGCTCAAGGATGAAGAACTTCTCACAATAAGCTCTGATTGGAGCATGGTTTAGGATAGCTCAAGTAATGCGAGTGCATAATGATGGTGACTCATTCGCTAGAGGAAGCCAGGTGCCTCCCTTAATGTAAGTGGGGATGAGGAACTTGCAATTCTTTTTTGAAAGAAGGAAACTGTTGCCATGGTACTTCTTCTTCCAAAATGTAGACTTCCAGGATTTCTGGCAATTGTTGGTGGCTTTGTGTCACAAAAAATCCAGAGTGGCACCTGTATGGGAAGGGTCATGTATATGTGTGGTAGTGACATCATTGTGGACTTTGAGGTGGGGCTTCCAACACCACTTGGATGGGACATCCCAAAAGTCAATAGAACAGGATGGGTTGGCTGCAAGCCAATTGGATAGAAGTCAGCAAACATGGATAGAGTGCGACTGACTTGAGTGGATAGAAGGATCAACTGCCAGCTTGGCTGCTGGGAGACAGTCAGTAATGAGGATGATTTTGTCACATTGGAGGGAAATGGCTTTAGCAATGCCAATGTGTATGGAGTAGAGTTCTGCATCTGTAGAAGACGCCCAGCTGCTTGCCTGTTTTGCATGGGACACTTGTCATCTGCCGTGATATAAGTGTGCTGCCAAAACCACCTGAAGGCAACCTACAAGGGGAACAGAGGCATCAGTAACAACTGATATACAATTGTGATCAGAAGAAGATGAGGAAAAAACAGAATCGAGAGATGATACATGTTTGTACATATTGTGTTTGTCTGATTGGTTACAAGGATGAAAGTAAATGGAATCAGGAAAGATGTCCATGAGATGAGACCCAGGCTTGGATTCAGAAGCAAAAGGAGAGAAAGAGTCTGAAGGAAGAGAAAGAGAATTATCTACATCAACGATAGGGCCTTTGACTTTAGCTTTTTTAGCCAGAGTGAGAAGGCGAAGTGATTGGGGATGAGGGGAAGAATCAAGAGAGAAACCATCAGATAATAGAGAGCATAATGCATGATTAGAGGGTAAAGTAAAAACTCGGTATGATGAACAAATAGCTAATTTACAAAGATGGAGATGGATGGGAATCAGTCCAGCAATACTCTTGGTGCCACCAGATGGAGAAGTGCGAAAGGCACCTGTGATCCAAAGAGCCACGCGTCTTTGCATAGAAGAAAGGGACTTGAGAAGTGCCTTATTGCAAGTGTCTTCAAAGTACCATAGTTGAAAGCCATATGTTGCCACTGGGATAACACATGTCCTGTATAGAAGATGTTTCTGGAGAGGGAGGAGACCTTGGGTGGAATTGCCTAGCATACCCATAGCTTTCACCATGGATAAAGCTTTAGTAGAGTAATATCAAACGTGTTCTTGGAATGAGAGTCAGCAATCAAAGTAAAATCCTAGGTAACACCAAAAGTGTTTTGGATGGAGGAGGGGGCCACCAATGTCTGATAGGTCCGGAGGGGGGTTTTGGTCATTGTGATGGTGAGAGAAGTGGAAGACCTCAGATTTGTTGTGTTCAATGACTAATCCAAGGTCAGTGCATATGGAGTTAATTATGGAGTAAGCTGATTTGAGGGAAGAAATAGTGTCAGTATAGTTCTTTGCTTGAGATATACAAAGCCCATCATCAACAAAGGATAAAAGGGAAGAGGGGATGGATTGTAAACAAGCGCGTTGATCAAACATGAACATGAGAGGTGCTAAATATAGTGCCAAGAGTATGGGTGAGAGAGTGGAACCTTGCCCTATGCCAACATCCACGTTATGGGCATCAGATATGAAAGTATTCCATAAGAATTGGGTAGATCAACCTATGAGGTAATGTGAGAGAAAATTTATGAGTTCAGAGGCAAAGCCCTGGCATTGCAAGATGTCAGTGAGGATGTCATGATTTAGGGAAGGGAAAAATTGGGCAATATCAAAGGCACAAACACCGGTGATCATACCTTTGGTCCATCTGGCTCAAATGATGTGAGTGAGGAAAACACCTGCATCCTCGGTAGAACATTGGATTACCCCACCCATTTGATTTGGATGGAGAACTCCTAAGGATACCACTTCAAATTGCATGCAGCGTGTGATCATCTTTTCAATTAGTTTTCCTAAAGTGTTTAGTAGAACAATAGGACAAAACACTTTAGGGGTATTATAGGCCAGTTTATTTGGCTTGGGAATGATGATAGAGACTGAGTCTTTGAAGTGACTTGGCCAATGAGAGAGACATATGCATGTGTTGGCAATGAGTATAATATTTTTGAGGTAGTTATCATGGACAATGATAGACTTAAGATGTTTCCAAGAGATATGATGAGTTCCAGGTGCTGAGGAGTTAGCACAAGATGAGAGGGATTTAGTGAGTTCCAGAGTAGAGAAGTTCACCCAGGAGTGGGGGGGGGGAAAGATTTCATTTCATTCAAAACCTGAGGGCTTACCAGTTGGCCTGATGCAGAATTATATGACGAGTGTAAAGCATTCCACAAGTCTGGAAGATCATTGCAAGGGCATCCTTGATATCGAATGCCCTTGATGGCAGGGAGTTTTCGTTGTTTGACCCACTCCATGAGATCCCAGGGTCATTTGTTGGTTGAAGCAATCTTACAGATGTGATCATCAAAGAAAGATTATTTAGCAGCTCAAGTAGCTGCCCTGAATGCTTGCCAGTCTTTACAATCTTTGGTTCTCCTGTAAGTGAGTAAGGTCTCAGAGCAATGGGAATTCCACCATTCCTTCGACCAGTTAGTGATCCATATGGTTTTAGAGTTTGTGTTCTATGAATCAGAGAATATACGGAAAATAGAGTTGGAAATATTGTCCAAGCAAGAAGTAGAGTGAATGTTCGAACAGTCAATAGCTGCTAGATGCTCTGAGACTTGAGATATAAAGGCGGTCTCTTCATTGCTATCCTTTGGCAAAACACATTTTTTATAATTAATATGGTCCAGATGAATCAGAAGATCAACAAGTAGAGGTGTGTGGTCCGATGGCAGTCTCAAATTTGTATCAATGACATGAGGGGTGGAATCATTAGCACAGAATATGAGATCAATAACAGAATTGTCATGGTTTTGCCAACATCTGTGTCATGGGCATCAGATAGAAATGTATTCCACATGAATTGGATAGAATGACCTATAAGGTAGTGAGAGAAAAATTTTACGAGTTCTGGGGCAAACCCCTGGCATTGTAAGATGTCAGTAAGGATATCATGGTTAAGGAACAGGAAGAATTGGGCAATGTCAAAAGCGCAAACACTAGTAATCATACCTTTAGCCCATCTGGCCCAGATAATGTGAGTGAGGAAAACACCTGCATCCTTGGTAGAGCGTTTGATAACCCTACCCATTTGATTTGGATGGAGGGCTCCTGACAATACCACTTCAAATTTCATGGGGTGTGCAATCATCTTTTGATTAATTTTCCTAAAGTGTTCAGTAGGACAATAGGACAAAACACTTTAGGGGTATCATAGGCTGGTTTATTCAGCTTGGGAATGATGATAGAGACTGAGTCTTTGAAGTGACTCAGCCAGTGAGAGAGACATATGTACATGTTGGCAATGAGAATGAAGTTCTTGAGGAAGGGAGTGCATCTTTTCAGCAAGGCAGGGCTCACAAACTGTGTCAGGCTGAGCTGAGGAGTCGATTTTGAGGCTAGTAACCAGTTCCTGCTATATCATCTTCTTCACATCAGCATAATTATGGTGTGCAAAGCGACAGTGCCAGAGTGAGAGGTCAGCAGGAAGTGTGGAGATGCTAAAAGCGGTCTCAGAAGCGATGGTAGTGCCATTGAGGACAGCAGAGTTGGTGGAATCAATGGAGGCAGTGAAGAGAGTCTCTCCCTTGAGTCTAAAGGCCAAAACTTTATCTATTCTTGTCTTTGTAGTATTTGGTTTAGATAGTGGTACTTAGGCCCTGTATTATGTTGGTGAGTACGGACTGCAACCAGGCACTGTGTAATAAATCATTGATTTTAAAAATAAAATAAAATAAAAAAATAAAAAGTCTAAAGTGCGAAGAAATTGATATATTGAACCCCTTATTTCGTGTGAGGTATAGACAAGATAGGAGATTACTCCAGAGGTCTGGAACATGCAGTACACATGAAAACTCGACCACTCCAGCCATTTTTCCACCCATAACAGGCTAAAAGACCACTGAACCCATTCCAGCTGAATATATGACAGAGTTGTCTGCTAATCTGATTGGTATGTGACAGGGGGTATATTCTTGAACCAATGATGGTATGGGGTCATATGTGATGTAGCACCTGTGTCTGCAATCCAATGGGAGTCAGCATCAAGCTGGAGGGGTGGGGAAGAGGCTGGGGAAGTAGGGGAAGCAATAGGAGTGGAGGGGGAGCTTGTACTTGCATTTCCAGCAAATTCTGTGACTCTGCTTGCTTCTCCGGATGCTGGAGGGGCAGGTGAGCTGTCGGAGTCCTCCTGGGCCTTGTTGGCATGGTTTCCACGTCATTTGGACTGGGGGGGAGCATTCTGAGTGTCATCTTGGGCCTTGAGGCAATCCTTGTCCTTTCTCCAGCATTTGGCCTCTGTATGACCGGTTTTGTGACACCAGCCACATGGATCGGTTGATTTCGCCGTTTTGAGGCCTCTGGAGGCAGCAGAAAGGGCAGAGGAGGAAGAGCGAAGCTCTATGGCCCTCCTGAAACATTGGGTGTCCTCAGTGACAAAGGCCTGATGCACAGCAGCCTTGTCAAGTTTATCCTTGAGGAGGAGGGAGGAAATGAAGGAGGAGTACTCCTCAGTGGGCAGAGCTCGGATTAGAGCCATAGAAGTGAGCTCCTCATCCAGGCCTTTGAGGTCAAAGTCATCAGGGCGAAGATTTTGGATCTGCTTCATGCTCTCCTCCACCCTGTTGATGAGGGACTGCAGGGACTCGTCCTCAGCCTTCCTGATGTTGAAGAGGTTGTCATAGGCATTAAAATGAGTGCCAGGATGCCTCTGCAGGTGTACAGCTTGCAAATCTGTCCACATCTTGACAGGATCATCCCTATCAGTGAAGTGAACCCTCTGGTCCAGTTCCACCATGAGATAAAGCCAGCCAGCAGCCTTGTCAGCCTTTGCATTCCAGGCCTCCCTTGAGTCAAAGGTGGCTTGGGTAGTAGGGGAAGGGATCTCAGGCTTTAGGAGTTCACCCTTGACCAGTCTCCACAGGTCAGAGGCTTGGAGCCATGCCTGCATCTCGCCTGCCCAGGTAGAGTAGTTGGTGGCATTGAGCTTGTCAAAGTTGGGGCCAGAGGAAGACATCTGGGCAGACTAGGAAGCTGAAATGCAGTGTAGGGCGACAAGGAAAGGGTTGGTGGTCATGTAACGAAGGGTATACGTGGCAAACGGTGGGATCAACGGACTGGTGAAGTTTGGAGCAGAACGGAGCAATGGTTGGCATGGAAGGAGCAGAGGAATATTAAGATTAGGATAGAGTGATTAGGAATGGAAGTGGGATAGTGGAATGGGAAATGGTCGGAACGCGGTGAAGCTTGGTGAAGTTGTGGAGACACGCGAGATCGACGGGTGTGTGCAGAGGAGACCAGAGCAACGCGAAAACAAAGGAGAAAATGCGAAAATGGCGGATAGGAGAAGAGGAAGACAGTTGAGGAAGAAATGGAGCAAAAGTCGGTGTCTGAGGCTTCTAGAGGCCGGGGCCCATAACCTGTTAGAAGGTGACGCACAGGGGACGTGTAGGAGGTCCTAGAAACCAGAGAAATCGCCCAGGGAGCTCACAACTCACACAGGAATCTGTGGACAACTGTAAATGACTGAGAGTCAAGAAAGCGTCCACAGGAGAGTTGAACATCCAGTCAGGTGATCTACAACTGACTAAGCAAGCTCTGCATCAACTCTAAGTTCACACATCAACAAATCAATCACAAATACTTGTAGACTGTCCAGAGCACATCTGACACTACCAAGCTACCACCTGTAGTAACCCATACTCTGTCAATATTCCAAGTACTACATGCGGACACTTTACACATTTTGCCTGCCTCAAATGACTGTAACTACTTAGTTCATGGCCAGTGTGTGCTGTCTTCATGGATGGAAGGGAGAGCCTTAAGAAAAGAAAATGCAAGAACCATCAGACAATGGCTATTTGAAGCACATCCTCCTTTCCCTCTTACCACCATCATCGATTTTCTTTGACGGTGTCTACATACATATTGACTACAAATTCCACCATTATGACTACACTATCACACTGGGTGGACCTTAAAGGTACCCCACTGCCATCTTCAGACCCCATGAACCTCACTGACACTGAAACATATGTCTCATTCAGCAAGTGCAACTGCTCAAACTCTCCAGCACTATCTATCAAATTGACTAGGCACTCTATTCAAGATGATGCCAAGTCTGCTGCCTCCTCCAGGGCTGGCTCTGACCAAGAAGAAGAGAGTAGTGAGAGCGAATCTGATTTGTCTGTTTCAATCTCCCCCCCCCATCACCCATTACTGTCCCTGCTACACTATCGCATGCAGCATCACACTCATCTCTTAAAACTCCCCCTCCTCCCTCTTTGCACACCAAGTGAGCTCATGCTTGTGAGTCTCATAGAGGTCTGGACACTACCCCCAAGGCCATCTCAAGAACTGCATCCATGAGCGCATATGATGGCTTCAAATTGCCTATCCCCTTTTGCCCATTTGGAGAAGGGTTTATAGGTGAGCTCCAACCACCTGATCCTTTGAACTTGAACTCTTGCAGGGACACATGGGGTGACCAAGAGGATGGGGTACCTACCAATCAGTTCTTTGGACCTCCACCCACCTCAAGGCTGCCTCATGTGATCCATGGATCCACTGAGTCAGCAAATGCTGTGCCATCCGGCACTCTGGCTACTTTCTTTGCTGGATCATCTGATACTAATGATGTCACACCTGATGTCACTGGTGATGTCACAACACAGCTGCAGGAATCTAGGCCTGCACAGCCATAACTTCTGGATCTCAAGGATCTATCAAACACAGCCACTGAAGAAATGGTTATCATTGGTGAAGCTGCATACAAAGCGCTAGAGGTGCTTAAATATGTCACAAATTTCTTTAAACATTGCGCTGCACTAGGTTTACAACCCAGTGAAAAAGACCTGAGGGTTCCCCAAATGGCGGAGCCAATCTACTGTTTACTCACTACTATGTTCAGAGTCAGGCTGGGACCGCTTAGGCCTTGTTCAGTAATGAGAAGCTGGTTTCTGATGGTTAGTTTCTTGTCCTGTGTGACTTCCTAAAGTAGAACATGACTACCATATTTGTACATTTGCATCAAAACCAAACATTGGCTACACAAGAGACAAAGCCGGTTCGGCGATGGGTCACGAATGTACCAAGAAATCGATTCACGAGATTGATTCGTGGATTGATTCGTAACCAACCACATGTCCTATACTAGACATAAAGTAAACAATTGATTCCGTGACGACGACCGAACAATTGTCCAGATCTAGAATCGACACTGAGGAGCCATTCAATTCTTGTTTATTATTCCATTAGTCACCAACAAACCTATCTGGGATTCAAAATCTGATCAAGACTAGTCCATCGGCATAGAATCAACCATAGGCACAGAATATTTCATTGGCTCGGCACGTGGCGACGAATTTAATTCGCCGACACAATAAGACTTAATCTCGAAAGGGAGCCACGAATATATTCTGGAATTTGATTCGTGCATAGATTCAGCAGTATTTGTGGAATCTATATTCAATTTAGATTCAGCACTCGTTGACGAATGATTGGACTGGGAGTGGCCCAGGAGGGGCAGTGGGAGCGGGCCGTAGTTCCCGTGCTGAGTGAGCCGCCACCATATACCTCCAGCTGGCATGTTGCTTGCCTAACAAAGGAAGTAAAGTGTGTCTCGAATGCCAGAGCTGACATCTCGTTGAGCGACCCAACACCGTCTTGTCCGACGAGATGCTCTTCACCAAGAACCAGGGACCAAAAGCACCCGAATTTGTGCAAACCAACCTCCCTAGCTGCCGCTTCAAAATCTTAGTAGTATGCTTCCCTAGCGATGTCCGTTGGCGCGTTACAGTGTGCACCTATCAAATAGTAATAGTTGTGAATGCCTTGAACACCATAAAATCATTTGTATGTATTCATTTGGTCCCATCTCAGCACGACCAAAACGGTGTAAAAAATAAGCTCAATGTCTTCCTTTCCTCTGTACCACAACAACACCGGACTCCGGAAGATAACTGACAAACTCTTCCTCCACTACCGTCGACAGCCAACTATGATTAAGTTGATACAGCGCCTAAGGAATCTCACGCAGTACTCACGGTAGGCGAATAATCACCAATAAGCGAGTATCGGGGACTGAAGTTAGGACGTCTTGTTCACAGGGCTGAGCAACAGCCTCAAAGGACATCTATCACCATTGGGAGGCAAATCGCTGGAGCTTTGAGAAGAGCAGTCCAACGATTTCATCGACAAGAGGACGGACGCAACGATGGACAGGTGGAGACGCTAACATGTGTTGGTCTCCGGGGTGACTTGGCCTCGAGTCCTTCTCAGTGAGTCACTATCCCTTCTAGCTCCTAAACGTCTTCAACTTCTATCTTTTCAGGCTCTCCGACAAGTCTACAGAATGCACAAATGCAGCTGCTGGTGCATTATCGCCCCATACCCTCCCGCACTTCGTTGAGCCGAGTGCCACAATGCCTGTAATTCAGATGCGTCAAAACCAACACCAGGACGAGCGCGGACAAAACAACCCCACCGTTTTACGCTCCATGTTCCATGCATACGTACTATGTGTAGTACGAGTTCAAGCTTTTATCTGAACACCATCCTAGCATAGGTATGCCTTTTATATTATATCCCACCAAAAACCCCCGGGACGTGGTCCTTGACCTATCGCCTGAAAGCTTCGACCGGGACATAGACATCTGCTTTGCTGGCGAGTGGGTCGATGATGATGATGCGGCCTACTTCATGAGCCAAATGACTAGTAATTCCATCTCCTCCTGAAGTATGCGTCTTGCTGTACCCACTCCACGCCTCTTGCTTCTTGATGCATCTCTATTCATATATGCCCTCCATGTAGATTATCCACCTAAGCATTTGTCAATACTCATCGGTTCCTGCGTGTTCATGATCGACAATTTACACCTCCCCACTTCATATACCGACGACAACCTCCGACTTGAAATGCTTGCAAGCCTGCATCTGGCGATGGAGGTGTAAATTAACCCTCCTCCCGTTCCCCCCTTCTTTATCAGGTTCGTCTGCGGGAGTAGTGACGGCTCAGAGGACTAGGTTGATAATACATGTGGCGGAGGTGGATAACATCAGCCGCAGGAGTGTCAAGCGAATGGCAAGCACCCCGGCCCGAGTAAGTTAATTAAATCATGCTCCTTGACTAGCGCCGCCTCTTTGAAGTCCGGTTTTCTCATTGGAATCGCAATGCCACTTCCACTGCTTGAGACCGAAGCACCTCCCATTCCACAACCATCGACGTCACCAGTGTCAGAACCAATCGTTCCGTCTACCCTTCACCAAGCATCTTCCAATCCTCTGCTACTATTGGGACGCAAGGATGATGCCTGAGATTGCGGTATGTTGGCGGGATGATGATCCGCAACGTTGTCCAATTCAATTTCAAAACCTGAACCATTGAAATCGGAGGGCATTTGAAGGGTTAAGCTGCTCCTTGGGATCGTCCGGTGTGTGCGGGGTATCGGGGAAACTTGTGCAGGTGGAAGAAAACGATCCATGCTAGGAACTTAACTAGCGTCTTTTTGGGGGCCGACCGAGGGAGAAGTGGGGATGGATGTGAAATGAGGGAGAATCTAGGGTAGGGTGGGGTGATAAGGTGGTGCAAGTGGGAAATTGGGTGAAAAAGGATAAAGCAAAGCATCAGGGTCAACCCGCTGTAACCCTCCAACCAATCAACCTAGAGAGGGGAGGATATGAATACGAAGAGGGTTAAAACGACACATGAACGATTACTATGTGAGACTTACTATTGATTTCCATCCTTTATTTTGTTTCTCTGCACCACATAGGACAACAGCAACTAATCCCTTGGCCTAACTCCTTAATCCAGAAATGTGACCAGATTAGGTCTCGAGTTCTCAGGAAGGACGAGGAGGGCAACAAGTTCAATCGGGTTACATGTAGTTAAGAATCATACAAATGAATGAATGAATAGCAAATAAAGAATAAAGATACGACCATCTCCCAACCCACATCAAGAAACCTGTTCATATCAAACTCAGAAACCTACACATCCTGCTTCACAGATTTCATCAAAGCACCCAACCCAGCCTTCCGCGAGAAAATATCATTCTCCTCTTCTTTAATAACCGCAACTGTCGGTACAACAGGTAAGGTCCTCCTAAATGCCCGAGAGTATGACTGTACGATGGCACAGAGTTGCTTGAGCATGCCAGGAAATATAGTGCGGTCCCTGTAAGCATGCTACTTATAATTTATGAATATGTAAGGGTCAGAGAGGATAGGATGATATACCATAGCAAATGACTACTATTACCCTCTACCTGGCAACTATATGCGGGAATGGGACAAAGGCGTGAATCTGTAACCACAATGAAGGTGAGGCAGGCGAAGAAGGCATTCGCTATGCTGAAGCTCAGCTGTACCTAGCGGAGTTCAGAGACGAAGCGATAGCTGATGCGATTATTGTGCACTTCGATTCAGCTGATTTTCTCCTGTACAGCAGGGGCAACCACAATTATTGAGGACGGGGGATAGAACTGAAGATGTATAGCGCTGGAAGCCGGCAAACACCTCCTGCAAGCCATGATAGAAAAGGCGCCTTGTATCCTCTGTAAATGACAAATAATCAAATTACACTCGGGTTTTCAGCAGAAATTAGACTTACTGAGGAGAGACACTGTGGGAGGGAAAATCCAAGTCACAACTAGCTATGCTCGGTCAGACCAAAACATAGAAGTATCCAGTGAGATTTGAATGAAGGAGGGCGGGATGAGCGAAGATACAAAATTTGCCACCAGGCAGGAGCAAAGGCAGTCAGCTGTGGGAGGAATATCCAAGTCACGATGCTTCAGCTATGCTCGGTATGACCAAGGCATGGCAATATATCATCGAAGCGAAGATTTGCATGTTGCAAGACTCGAACGACGGAGACAGGTCCAACTGACCGGCGTATCTGTAGCGTGACGGGAGTGTGTGTGAATTTGTTCCATTTCAACCGTCACCCCACCGTTACCCATATTCGATTATGGGAGTGCTCCCACCTGCTCCCACCTGCTCCCACCTGCTCCATCAAATTCCTATATTCAGATCAGTCCCACAATATACCAAAGTGGGAAGGCTCAGGTCATCCGTTAACATGAACAAGAATTCACCCCAGTAAGGGCAGCAAGAAAATTTCAAGCACTGGGACATAAATACGATATTTGTTAACATCTACAGTCCTCTAAGTATTCCAGGCGTTTCGTAGGCCTGGAAATATTTTAACCCCAAAGAAGGGCGTACACTGCGTAACATCCCTTTGTGGCTTATTATGTGCAACAATGTGAGCTAGACGAGTATTTCTCGAGCTGTCAATGCAGCTATCGATGTGCTACCTCTGATGGACACCCGAACAAGATGAGGCCCACAATTAATTGTTGCGCATTCTGACGTAGCCCAGCATTTCCGAGCGACGGGGGACACAGGTGAGTGAAGATACAAAGTTTGCCACCACCCGCTCAGCTGCCCATGAGATGGCTGATCGCCCATGTGACAAGTACAATCCCCGCTCGGTACTCGCCATTGACCAGGTTGCACAAAGACTTCAAATCTTCTCTGCATCATCTGAATTTATATTACATCACTACAGAAGTTCCTCAAAAGCTATTACCACAATAAATCTAGGCATAATATATGCCAGGACGTTTTATGGAGTAACTCAACGGACGGACATCTGAGAGCGATCTGGTCGCCCTGCCCGTGACAGGCATGACTCCCTGCTCAGCATAGATGCGGCCCGCCGCTCACTAAACCCTTCCCTCTCCTCGCGTCACTACCCTGGAGGTAGGTGCAGGGCAGAGGATGGGTGCGTGGTATATGTCTACTGCACATAAGTTTGAATCGAATCCGTATTTGCCCATGCGACACACGAGTCTACTATGTACAGGTGGGTGTTGAATAACGTTTGCTGGTGTTAAAAGTAAATGTCTAAGGCTTGAATGGGTTGGGGCAGTGCTCACACAATGCTTACACAGTTGATCCCAACAGTCGCAGAGCTCCAGAGCTGAAGGCTGGATGTCAATGAGGGCAGGTGCGGAATTGTGGGTCAATTGATGAGAATTAGGCGGGGATGAAGTACTATTTGCAGAAAACCAGGAGTGAATTTAATTAGAGTAAAATCATAAGATACGAGGTTAAAACGAGTCACTATGGAGAACTGAGACCCAGGCTCTGTGTATGTGGAGGCAAATATGAAAACCCGAAGAAAAGATTTGAATAGAAAACGAGAAAGCGAGAAAACGAGACCTAAGACCGTGTAAAATGACTGTGGATTACAAAAAGCGAGGCACAACGAATTCTCTAGCTATAAGACTTCCTCCTAGTCATCTTCCTCTCTCTTTGGGTCGACCTTTGGTTAGTTTCCGGGGTATTGTTGACCTGTGTTTCTGATTCCTTGTTCTCTTCCTCAGTACCTGTGGTCTGCGCTAGGAGGCTGAGGCGCAGCTTCTTAACTGGCCTGTTTGATGTTGCCTGAACCTGAGCTGCAAGGGGGCGTTTGATCACTCCATGATTAACAGTCTCTACTCTTCGACGTCCATGTGGCATTTGTGGGACTTTTTTGGCGGTCCACCTAGCTTGGACAAAGACATCAAAACTATAAGGCCCAATGGTAGACCTGTTAATATCGTCCTTCACATCTACTTCAACCTTCAAGAAGTTCTGCAGGCATCAGAACATGACGTTAGCATCAATTGAAATGCACCAAAAAAAATAAATGAAACGAAATTACCAAGACCTCCCACCAATCGAGGCCTGGCTGGGTGATGAATGGGGTGTATGATCGAACCGCCTTTGTACCACCTGCAGTAGAGGGAAAACTAATCTCGTAAATAGGCAGAGTTACCCTATTGCATGCCTTTCGGACGACATCTGGCACCCTGGGCAACCAGCCAGAACGATATATAGAGGGTCGCGGAATAACTGGATAAAGGGCTCAGCATTATACTAACAAAGAAAGGAGAAGCTAACCTTTAGCAAGGCCATTAGGCATGATAGTTGCATCTGGGTTATCGAGACCGAACTGTTGTACGGTATCCCGGTACGACTTTGAAACTCGAATGTTTGCTCTGCGAAAGGTAGAAACTCCCAAGAGGAATAGCCTATGACCATCATCATTCCAACGAAATGGTTTAGACCCAGATGTAGAGGGAAGACAGCTATTCTTTTCATTGATGAGCCCAACCCGGCCCTTTTGATATGCAACCAGCGAAGTCTTGAATCATGTGAAAAGTGTATCATCGGAACAAACATATCGAGTTGGAGTAAGCGGATGCAGAAATGCCTCAACCAACATATCGGTTGTTTCTTGTGCTCCATACCCATTAAAAACCAGTTGATTGTCTTTGATCTCTAAGAAAATTGGGGTGTTGTCTGCAGGGTTGATGTATCGACGGCGTTCACGCCAAGCACCCAGATTTTCTTCAAACACGGAAGCTTCTGCCTCGAGATATGACACTGGCCCGTGGCTATTGCTCCATAGGTATGGCCAAAGCTAAACAAGGTAGGAGCATCAAAGGCTGATGAAAACCTGATCAACAATCACTCACTGGACTATCGGGCTCAAAATCGGAGGAATCAATCGAGCGCCGTATTGCCATGACGTGAAAGGTAATCATGACATTATGATCACAGAAGATCAAGGTCCAGTCGGGTCTTACGAAGGCAGCCTGAATGGAAACAAGACTAGATAGATCGGGGGGTCCACTCCAGTGTGACGGGGGTATCTTGAACACCCAGCTCTTTGTCCCTCTCTTGACAGGAGATGCTGACGTGATTTCCTTGTATACACTTGTCGGAATCCACAAGGAATGGCCCTCCAGCCCGAAGCAGATCCGAATAATATACTGAGATTTCAAAGTTAGTGCAAGTATTGTATCAGAAATGCAGAGAACTCACGCAGTCAATTCCAATCACAAGTTCCTTTCCTCTCGATATACCATAAAGCCTTCCTCTGATGTGGAGACCATTCATAATCTCAACGGCTGACTTTCCACGAAGATGAGTATGGGACTCCTTTTAAATAAAACTGAGATAAGCGAATGCACAAGGCAAGACAAGCGCTCACTAGGATAGCTTCATCCAGTTTTGCACATGAATCCACATATGGCGTAGGCTGGGTAGTACAAGTCGAGCAAGCAGTGTTCTTTTTGCCGCCTTTTGGAGTAGGAAGCCGCTGGAAGACGGGGTCCGATGGCTCACAAGGGTGGAGGGTTACTGTTTGACGGTTACCCATAGTCCTTGCGCAGCATTCTGGATGGACTATGAAATAACCTGTTCTTTTTTCATGAGAACCAGTCTGAACAAGAATAGACTCGAGAGATAAATATTACCGTGTTCATCCACGTGCCCTGGAGGCAAGCCATTTGTTTGTCCTTTCTTTTGGGCATATTTCCTATTATCTTTGTTGAAAGATGCAACGAGTGTTTCAGGCATATCAATCAAGCGAGTCCGACTCAAAGCTGGCGATGTGAAAGAGGTTGACCACGTCGGAAACGCGCTAGAATATGTTCGACGCATCGACACGTGACACGCCAGTGAGACCTGACATTTCTCGAGCATAGTTGAGAATACGATGTATATTGCGGTTTGACCAGGTAAGACTACAACCTTGACCTGAGCAATGAAACCGATACTTCCCAGGTTCCAACACACGAATAAACCGGAGGGTCAATTCATCCATCAACGTCGACCATGGGCGTCCATTGACCCGCTTTCCTCCCTTCCTTTGCACAGGTTCTGGGATATCCCTCAGTTCGGTGAGTGGAAGTTCGGGCTCAGATTCACTATCTGAGTGGTTACCATCCTCGAAGGTCCAAATTTCGGCCTCACTTCCCACGCGAATGTCGTCTGGTGCTGTTTCCTATCCCTCTTCTTCTGCTCCTTCTTTTCCTTCCTCTTACCACCCAGCGCACTCGTTCTGGACTTCGACTTCTGAAGCGCAACCTACTCGAAGATGCTTACCATCTGTGTATCAAATTCAGTGTTTTTCTTAGGTGTACTTTTTCGATAATTCAATGGCCTCAGGGGTACTGAACGGGGGGGGACTTGGCCTTGGCAATGTAAGCTCTAGGGTAGCTTTGCGAGGAGCTCGAGCCATGTGTCAGTACCAGATAGGCTGCAAACGGATTGAACATCTCCATACCAATTCATATGTGCCATTGCGATCCAACACTGCTCCTCCCCGAGATTCAGTGTCCAGAGAGGGAGACGGACTGTTTCCCATCTCCACCGTGAGGATATACGACCGACTGATAATTGTCGGCTTCCTCTACTTTTTTGAGAAAGGCTCCAAGTACTGCGACAGTAGGAGTGCCAGGGCCGCTTGCATTACAATCAAGGATGCATTAGGAATACATATCTCGATACATGCGGCAAATATCTAGCGATGAAATATAATCTGACATTTGAGCATACGTGCCAAGCGAATGGATAAGCCAGAGGAAAAATGACTTGGAGGATAACTAAAGGTTCAGTCGAATAAGTTAAATGATATGACATCATCAGAGACTGAGTGGGGACATTACGTATATGGGGACTACGATTGTCCATATACAAACAGCTCACTTATAGTACCTGAGAAGTGCGTGTTGAACAAAGAGAATGACAAATGATCCCAGGATGTGCATCCAAGATTGTTTCAGGTAGCTGATGAAACAATGAGCCAGTACAAATGCCGCTTTTGCTGAAGCCTGATCATCTGGATTCTGACAAGGCAGTTTGAGCCCCCGGGCGTGGCTGAAGTGTCAGTCAACGAACCTCCGTGCTCCATATCTTGATCTCGAAACCTGCTGCCCTCTCGTCACTCGTGGCGGAAGCAAGCATGCATTCAGTTTCTTTCACCAACACGGCGTCCACGACCTGGACCAGGGTTCCGACTAAAAATAAAAGGTGAGACTGAAGAGCGCCATGGGCCAGAACTAGATTCTGCTTACTTGCTGCATGATGGAGTGTAGTCATTAATGAGCCAGTTCTCTGATCGAATACACGGATAGTGCCGTCATCGCTACCAGCAATAGCCACCGCATCGCCAAGGGCCGAGGTCATGAGGAGGGGCACATTCTTGCGAATAACATGGCGAAACATGCGAATGGGTTTCGTAGGAGGGAGATCATATACATCAATACCAGTTGTCAGGTTGGAAACGAGAAGAGTCCGTCCCATACACCCAATGGCAGCATATCCACTGTCGAGACTCAGCAGCCGTAGTATCCTAGACGGGAGACCGCTTACATTCTTGTAGGAAGAACATAGTAGCCCCTCATCTTCCATGGATCTAGATCGTAAATCAACCTACAACAACAGTCAGTCACAATGCCTCAGGCGTGGAGAACACGGGGCAGGAAACAGATCAAACTGACACTTCATGTGATTGGAGGAACGAGACCAACACGCTGACACCAGACTCGAGAAAACAGACCGAACGTGCAACAGAGTCCCGAGGTGATGTTGCTACGATTTGTGTCAGCGTACCTGGAAGGAAGATTGAGCCAATTATACAAGGAGGAAAATAAACGACAAACCATGCAGGCTGAGACTCCAGACTATGAGCCGGCTATCACCCACACTCGCGAGGCGATTATGAGTAGGGTTAAACGCAAGGTCTTGAACTGCGCTGGTATGAGCGAGTATCTTCGTCACAAATGCGTAGTCTCTCTCGTTTTCCCGCCGGTATACATGGATTGAACCGTCCGCGCAGCCAAAGATGATAAAGGGAGATAAGCTCCCACCGCTAAGAGAAGCCCAAGCACAGCAACAAATGGCCCCATGTTCTGGAACATGAGCTGACCATTCAAGGTCAAGCAGGCTTTCTTTGGCCTGAAGATTCCAGATAATGAGTTTGCAATCATTGCCTGAGTCAATGGATAAGGGTTGCAATATTGGAACGAGCAGTAGACACACCTCTGCTCATGAGGCGAATGCCATCAGCACTCAGCTTGAGAGTATTGATTGGTTTAGTGTGGCCAGAGAGCGTTCGGAGGAGATAAAACTGAATTCAGCCTTAGACGCGGTGCACAAGAATACAGGGAGCGGCTTACTTGCGGTGCTTCAGACATCTCTTGGATGGATTTCATGACTAGATCGGATTTAAGGGTCACCCTTGGATTCGTTACTCTTATATCAAGGGGCTGTAATTGTTTCAGTTCTAGTGCCAAGTGGCCGGGGACTCATGTGAGAATACAAAAGACAACAAGATCACGTTCTAAAATAATGAAATTATTGTTAGCGTCGACTTGGAGATCTGTGGGTATTGTACACAATCAAAGGGATTCCTATTTAAGCAAAGCAAAAGATGCCCGTACAATATGTGGCTCCCGTCTGTTAGAATGTAAAATGATAGAGAGTAGAGGATGATAAGAGAGTAGAGGAAAGCTCAGACACTGACACTGACACACACACAAAAGTGGGGAAGAAGATAATTGATTGGGAGGCTGAGGCCCTCCTTATATACCTAGCTACATGGTCTGTGCACAGTATGGTCATGTGACTACAACTATCCCCATTTAGACAAAGGGGGTGAGGCTGAAGCTGGTCATAATCTAACACCGTCATGACTCTAGTAGCTTCAACACTAAGGTCGGAATTCTCTGACGAGGTATTTGCTAGACCACATCAGACCCTCCGGTCGGTATACCCTGATGAGGAACCAAGCCAAGAGCGAGCCACAAAAGTGGTTGAGGAAGTTATACTCAAGCCACGCGGTGAGCTGGGGAGGCCGGGAAGAGGAGGTTACTCCCTTCGCGAGGTACTTTCATGGGATCCAAAAGTATACAAAGGTGTTCAGGTGAGGTATATGTACTCTTCTCGGCGCTATGGTATGCTGATGCTAAAATATTGGCAGGATTGTGTCTGAGGCAGTGTTAATACTCACCTCGTCAATCACCGGCCATTTAGCGAACAAGATACAGAAAATTTAGTAAAAGTAATACAGGAGGTGCGTCCTGAGTCAAACTAGTGAATACCGCCTAACACGATCGCAGGCTGAAAACACATATCCAATCCTAAGGAGGTATCAAGATGGCTGGGCAACTTACGCTTTCATTCAGAGTGCTCTCAAAAACTGCAGGAGGAAGAGATAAAGTTTTTTGAGACATGTCTGTAAACGCTGTTATGGTACGTCGATCGGTGTTGGCCATGGACGACTGTGCAACCATGAACAGATTAGATGCATGAATCGCCAGCTGCTTGTACAATGGTGTCGCTGCAACCTGTGAAGTTCTGTTTCGTGAAGGAGAGTAGACATGGGCTGATCAAGATGGTGTTGTAGTATACATTCAATCGTGACATAGATACCTTTTCCCAGCCCAACCCGGAGAACGATAGAGCGATAATGGACTGGCACCATTGGACATACTTGGATCTTGCCTGCTATTTATCCATCACTACAATCCCTACTCTGCTAGTATTGTGAGGTGGGGCACTGCCTAATGAAAGAGAGTCGACTGCGAACTAACCTAAATAGACACGTTCTATACTACCATGGTGACTGGTACTTTGGAACTGTGGGAGGAAAATCCAATCCACAGTAGTCAAGTGGTGCTCGGTATAGCCGATACACAACAACATGAGGCCGCAACAAAGGTTTAGAGGGTAGAGACAAAAAGCCGACAAGGTGAGTGGGATCAAAATATGGACGCTCTGGTTCTGGCGGAGTGATCCGAGGTTGCGATCAACCCATTGATCTACACACTCAGTATCAAAGAGACTGCCCACCCACTGCAATTTCACACCATGTCCTGCAAATGCATATTATACGGATACGTAGAGCCCACAGGAACTCCTTCCAGATCTGAATTTGGCAAAATGTGCATCGGAACACTTTATGGGGTGACGTCACTGGCGGCTCTTGAGAAGTGACCTGAGCAACCCGTGATCGACGTGACTCCCCGCTCGTGCATCCAAGTGTTACTGGCATCTCGCGCCTGAAGCTCGAAGCTCATCTAACCTCCTGTCAGCAGATTTCTGCCAGCCGTTTAGTGTTATGGATCATCCGTACACTACTGTACAGACCCTTTTGAGTGCCGTGGCTTGACCTTCAAGCTTCGTCCTAGCGGCGTACCACAGCGACAGATTGCAACCGTGGTAGCAAAGTATGTTTCCATCTCCAAAGGCCTACCATGTCTCAAATCCATTCATATCATATGCTAGCTGTGCTTTGGATGATCCGCGCACGCAAAACGTTAAACAGTCAGATACTTCGATGTATAAACACATGCTACAAGGCCATACAACAATCCGTCTATGGACAACAACGGCTTTAAACCCCCGGTCTCAGTGAAGAGACGGATTTTCTCCATCCATCGACCATATCCCATGGTGAGTCTTAGCCACCTTGATTGCACTAAGTCTCTGTTTTAGCCTCACAAGGAACGCTCGTTCTTGCTCGACGGTAGTATCACAGCTAACCCCCGACATCTCAATGTCCCTGACAGACGTGAAGCCAGCTAACAATTCTGAAAGAAAGTTCTTCAGTGTAGCTAGGTGAGCATAGACAATTACAGGACAGATACCGAAGTGTCACTTACATATACGTCAATCGTCAGACAGTCTACTTGGAAAGTCACTGATAATAGTGAGTCTATTCCCTCCGCATCCAACGAGCATGAACAGCCCCCATCTGTCTGTGCTGCAACTGTTGTACAGTGCGTGGATAACCCTCTCGGGAACTGAAACTCAACTCTAGCACTGCAGACTAGTTGAGCAGGGATACCTCGGAAGATGTCGGTCATGGCTTTGACCTTTCGGCAAAATGAGGGCGATTCGCCATCGTGCCCACACCATGACGTCGTGAAGTCCCAAGGCTCTTGTGCAGTAATCTGTAGAGACGATAAAGCGACAGATCTACCCGCTCTCCAAGCGAAGTGAGGTGAGGTGCTGAGGTATCACAGGTTAAGTGGGACCACATTTGTAGGAGGACGGCAGTCTGCTAGGGCTCTGGATGGTTGCGTCCATGGTGAACGTGGCCGGACTGTACTGATAGAACAAAGTCCCGAGTGTTTTTTGTAGAAATAGGATGGAATGCGAACATGATGGTCACTTGATAGCCACAATGCGTAAAGACCATCTAGTTGCACATGTTGCCAGTTGAAGGATCGGTAGGAAGGATGGACATGGATCGAGAGTATTGAAGGAAAGGTATTTTGAAGAAGAGGCCTTAGCATGTTGTGCGGTCGACCGTTTCGAGTCCAGGTAAACATGGTGTTGACTTCAATACAATGTGCTTGAATGGGCGTAATAGCACCATTTGATGGGGTCAATGGCTCCTGAACCAAGGCCGAGCGATGCGGAGGATCCTGTTCATCGCACTCGAGCTCAATGGCCTCTAGAGTCCTTGTTCCAATTGCGCCCCATAAATTGCCCAGGGCTGGGGTACAACGAGAATCTCGTAGAAGTCTGTGCTCGCTAGCATGAAGCCGGACTCGAAGGGTGGTGATAGTCTGATTGTTCTGTACAAGTTGGCAGGTTCTCTGGTTGACGTTCAGCAACGTCCAAAAATCACAATCGATGAGGATTTTCGGAGCACATAGAAAGCGAATTAAGAATGTTGAAACATCGTCTTCCAAGTCCGCTCGCCATAATACTTTAGTGGTGCCCAGGAACTGTTCGACGATGCCCCTCTGCTCTAGCCTGTGGCGGAATTCCTCGCCAGCGCAGGGCACAAAAGCATTGGTGGCATGCATCATTGCAATTAGGCCACGGTCGTCGATATCGCGACAGATCAGGAGTAGAAGTTCATGGGGAAATTGGTGAAGTAATGGAACCTAGAATGTAAAACATAAGCCGACAAGGACAACTGGTGACAGCTTTTAAAGCGGACCTGAGGACTAGAAGACCTTTCGAGAAGCGTGATGTTTGGCGAGGTGAGTTTTTCAGTAGCCTCGCTGTGCTCCTGCTTGAATCATGAACTATGTGCCCATCAGCAGGAGTTGTTGATTGCCTTACCAGCTTGAGTTTCTTTCCTCTATCATAGTCGAGGGCACTGGTCGTTTTACGCTTCTGCTTGCGAGAAGAGCATTGGCATATGGCTCTAAACATTTTCTTGATAACATGGATGTTCTGATTAATGTAATGTTCAGCTAGCCGTCACATCTACAACGAAAAGGGTGATTTACTTCGTCAGTGGTTTCTACCGCAAATCGAAAGGGGTCACCCAGAAACGTGAGTGAGTGCCTGAGAAAGGACATATTTGAGAAGAGATTTATCGCCTGAGCAGGTGATGTGAAGCTGTGAGTTATGATTTAGTGTTCAAATGCTCCTGTGTCGTTGCTTATAAACTCTTGTCAATTAATAGTTTAAAGAAACAACCCAGGTCGTTTTATCTCTTAGTTATTGTTGCCTATGTGAAGTCAAGGAAACCAATCCATGAAATTCTTGCCTTAGCACAATTGCAACATGCAAGTAGTTACACCTGAGTCTCAGTCTGCTACATTTATCCTTTTTGTTAAAGGGGCCGGATTACGTTGTGCAAGTCAAGGCTAGTGCATATTGGTGCCGGTTCTTGGCCAGGAACCCTTTTCAAAAGTAAAATATTATTGTTTGGAGTCAATTCATGCTTCTGGGTAAAACTCTTATAGCACTTGATGGCTCCACTGTTCATTTCCTAACATACAACAAAAACAAGACTCTAGGACTTGGAGCAAGGAGATGGCTGCACTCTCTACAGTACCTAATACACATGAACATCCAACTGGAAGTACATCAATGAGATGATTCCAATAGTACAAGCTTTGGTTTTATGAGTCAATCTTCATGTTGAGAAGTATAGTTGAGGTTCACCTTCTTCGCTTTCTTCTGCTTCCTCTGCACCTTGAACTCAGCTTCAACAAGAAGTTTACAAACCCAGTTATCCTCATAGCATGAAAGCACTGGGTGTTCGTGACACATCTGAAAGGGGCAGAGATTGTTATCATCAAATGGGATGTTATTCAGGACAGTGGAACAATTTACAAACCTCGGCACAAATGCAGTTAACCAACAATTCATTTTGCCCATCCTCCTTTCCCTCTAACCACCATCATCGATTTCTTTGACAGTGTCTTATACTACATTGACTACGAATTCTATCAATATGACTGCACCAGCACATTGGGTGGACCTTAAGGGTACACCCCCACCGTCTTCGGACCCCATCAACATCGTCGACACTGAAACACGTGTCTCAACCTACAAGCGCGACCGGTCCAATTCGCCCGCGTTTTCTATCAAATCAACCAAGCATTCTGCCCACGACGACGCCAAGTCGGATGCCTCATCCAGAGCAGGATCTGACGTTGAAGAAAGTGGTGAGAGTGATTCTGACTCGTCTGAATCTTCAACCCCTTCCTCCCCCACAAACGCACATGCTGCACTCTCCCGTGCAGCCTCACACTCTTCCCTCAGAACTCCTCCTCCTCTATCATCGCGTCGGGCTCGTGCTCGTGATGTTCGTAGAGGATTGGAGGCTACACCCAAAGCCGTTTCAAGAACCGCGTCGATGAGCGCATATGACAGCTTCAAGTCACCCATTCCCTTCCGACCGTTCGGCGAGGGATACATTGGTGAGCTTAACAAACCTGACCCTCTGAATTTGGACTCCCGTGGGGACGCATGGAGCGACCAAGAGGATGGGATTATCACGAATGGGGAACCTACCACTCGGTTCTTTGGACCCCCACCCACCTCAAGGCTACCTCATGCGATCCACGGATCCGCTGAGTCAGCAAATGCTGTGCCAACCGGCACTCCGGCTACCTTCTTTGCCAGTTCATCTAATACTAATGACGTCACACATGATGTCACTGGTGACATCACTGCACAGCCACAGGAGCCTAGGCCTGCACAGCCACATCTACCGGATCTTAAGGATCCATCAAACACTGCCACCGAAGAGACTGTTGTCGTCGGTGAAGCCACTTTTAAAGCGCTGGAGGCGCTTAAATATGCTACCAATTTCTTTAAGCACCGTGCTGCGCTAGGATTGCAACCTGGCAAAAAGGATCCAAGAGTTCCCCAGATGGGGGAACCAATATATTGTCTACTCACCACCATGTTTGAAACAGGCTGGGACCGTCTCCCCATCAATGGGGAAAGCGGTCTCACCATCGTTGATGCATTAAGGCACTACTACGGTCCGCCTCCCAATATTCCTATGACGGACTCTTCCCCCCCTCCCAAAAGTAAAGGGAAGGGAAAAAAGGCACGTAATCCTCATCTGTTTACCATCCCTACCCCCCTATTCCCGCCTGGCATTGTTGTCGGGCAAAATAACCTTTCAGCGCACATTGACGATGACCGCATGAACGTCGACCAAGCCCCTCCTGCTGAGGGCACCAATTCTCTCCCCCAGAATGACGTTACGTCTTCTGGTAAGGCACGTGACGTTTCGTCCGTGTCAGGCTCCCTGAAGGCAAAGAATGACGTTACGTCTTCCAAGCCTTCCGGTCCTATTCGTATCTCCCGGGCCCCCCCTCCTCCTTCCAATCACGTGACCCCAAGGAACGGGAATGGAAACTTCGAGCGCTCAGTTGGGCGCCCCTCTTTTGATGGCCAGGCTCAGCCATCAAAACCTAACCCTAAGGGCGCCTCTGACATGCCGCCTCCTATTCCCCCTCCTGATCGTAAGGCATCCACCAAACCCCTTACGGAACACTTTAACAAGAAGAACGTATCGTTCGCTGATGCTGCCCGACGGGGTGTCCAGCCGGCGACTCCCTCTTCCAGCTCTTCTCCCAACATTGACGGGGTTAAGATGCGAGAAATGATACTCGCCTTCCCTGATCTATCATACGACAAAGTCCTTGCCATGTACAAGGCAGGTTTCGGAGGCGCCCAACCTCAAGTGCCCGAACATTCTACCACAAGCACCCCGCGCGCTAAACCTAAAATGACCACGCACGGACCCACCCGTCACCAAGTCCTCATCCCATTTGAGGGAAACATCATCGCTGACCGCATTAAAGACTTCAACAAGGCAGCTGAATTCTGTAACCGTGGTCTTACCGCCGCCCAATCCAAACTTCGCGTTGAATCTGTCCGTGAATCATATAATGGCATATCGATTGCCACCTCATGTGTCGCTTCCCCCGCTGACTTGGATACCATCAAATCCTGGTTTAAAAAAGCCTGGCAACTAGGAGACGCCATCCCCATTGAGCCTCGTCTCCCACAATCTAAATCATTCCTTAAAATTGTCGGCGTCCCTTATTGGGTAGCCAATTCCTCCAACCCCCTGTCCCCTGCATTCGTTGAACAAGCCCTTGGACAATCTACTTTGTTCGAAAACGTTATCCTTGCCGCCCGCCCTCGCGTTATGAAAGCTTCCCCAAAATCGGACACGGCCGTCGTGTGGTTTGATATTTGGGATTCCCAAAATGGTACTAAGGCCAAGATGTTGGTTAACCGTACTATTAACTTCGGCCGACATGTTGGAACCATTCGGGCTACTAGTATGCACCCCGGCATTGCGCAATGCAGGAACTGCTGGCGTTGGGGACATCCCACTCATGTGTGTCGCACCCTTGGCGCACGTTGTCAAATCTGTGGTGGTCCTCATCGCATTGAAAACCATCGATCCATGGCCTGGTGTTGCAAGGCCAATCCCAAATCCAACCCCCCCCGTGATGCCACTCCTGAGGGCATCCCATGTCCTCACCTGGAAAACTTCAAATGCCTGAACTGCAAAGGTGATCATCACGCTAATGACACCAAATGTCCATTCTGGAGAAACAGGTTCGATCGAACCTGGCACTCCAATAAAGCCGCCGAATCACGCACCGCACGTGCAGTTCGAGCTAATTCCAATCGCTCCGGTGGCGGAGTTGCTGCTTAAATATGTCTGGTAAGAACAAACCCATCTCTTCTGTTCGTATCTATTCGCAAAACGTGGGATGCTCCTATGCCCTGGTTGATACCATACTCGAGTCCAAAAAGCTGGATTTCGAAATCATCTTTCTACAGGAACCCCCATGGAACCACATTCGGAAAGCACCCTCTACAACTAACCCTGAAGGGGATGATGTCATTGGTGCCCCTATTCACCCGGAATGGCTGTGTATGGTCTGCCCTACCAAGCCCAATGATCCCCGACCCCGTACTCTGACTTATGTACACAGACGCTTACTTCGCATGAGGCCCATTCTTCGTCAAGAGTGGGTTAACCACCGCGATATACAAATCTTGGGCTTATTCAACCAGGGTAACTATATCCATCTACTTAACATATACTCGGACTCGTCTTCGTCAGTGATCAATTTCCTTTCAACGAACTTCATCAACATCCCTAATGTTATATACATGGGAGGGGACTTCAATTGTCGATCTCCAGAATGGGACCCTTCAACCACTTACGTCCCTATGTCAGCTATAACTCTAACGGAGTTAGCGGATAGCTTCAATCTTACAAGGTCATCACCAACCTTATTATCCCCTACTCATTTCTCTTCTATTGAAAGTCATGACGATTCGGTTATTGATCTTATTTTTTGTGCTAACAACTCCACCTCCCACATCATCGATGTCAATTCGAGACTCCCATCGGATCATGCACCCTTGATTATGGATCTTCCAATCCGCCCAGATTACATTAATTATAAAAAACGAGTACTACCGAAAGATAGCGATGAAGAGACGGCTTTCATTTCTCAAGTCTCTGAGCATCTAGCGGCCCTTAACTGTTCGGACATTCGATCCATTTCCTGTCTGAACGATATCTCTAACTCCATTTCTTGAATCTTTCATGAATCTTGGAATACAAACTCTAAAACTGTATGGATTACTAACCGGTCAAAGGAATGGTGGAACCCCCACTGTTCTGAGACTCTTCTCATTTACAGAAGAACAAAAGATCGTAAGGACTGGCGAGCATTCAGAGCGGCTACCAGAGCCGCCAAACGCTCCTTCTTTGATACGTGCATTCATGAAATCGCATCGACTAACAAACGACCCTGGGACCTCATGGATTGGGTAAAACAGCGAAAACTTCCCGCCGTCGAAGGAATCCACCATCAAGGACGACCTTGTAATGACCTTCCGGACCTATGGAACGCACTCCATTCTTCGTACAACTCAGCATCCGGTCGTCCGGTAAGCCCTAATATTCTAAATGAAATGAAATACCTTCCCCCCCGTTCCTGGACAAATTTTTCCGTCCTTGAACTCACCGAATCCCTCTCGTCATGTGCTAATTCTTCAGCACCCGGACCGGATCACGTCTCCTGGAAACACCTAAAGTCCATCGTCGCCCACAATGAATGCCTCAAAAACATTCTACTTATTGCCAACGTGTGCGTACGTCTCTCTCATTGGCCGAGTCACTTCAAGGACTCGGTTTCTATCATCATTCCCAAGCCGAATAAACCGGCATATGATACACCTAAAGCGTTTCGCCCCATTGTTCTACTAAACACTTTAGGCAAATTAATCGAGAAGATGATTGCTCACCACATGCAGTTTGAAGCGGTATCCCTAGATGTTCTCCACCCCAACCAAATGGGCGGAGTTATCCAACGTTCCACTGAGGATGCAGGTGTATTCCTCACTCACATCATTCGGACCGGATGGGCTAAAGGTATGGTTACTAGTGTCTGTGCTTTTGATATCGCCCAATTTTTCCCATCCCTAAACCACGAAATCCTCACTAACATCCTGCAACGACAGGGGTTCGCCCCAGAACTAGTCAATTTCTTCTCTCACTATCTCATAGGTCGATCCACTCAGTTCATGTGGAACACTTTTCTATCTGATGCCCATGACGCAGATGTTGGCGTGGGGCAAGGCTCCGCTCTATCACCCATTCTATCCGCGCTCTATTTAGCGCCCCTCATGTTCATGTTCGACCAACGGGCTCACTTACAGTCTATCCCCTCTTCCCTTTTATCATTTGTTGATGATGGGCTTTGTATATCACAAGCGAAGAATTATACTGACACTATTTCTTCCCTCAAATCAGCTTACTCCATCATTAACTCCATTTGCACCGATCTCGGACTTGTCGTCGAGCACGATAAATCTGAGGTCTTCCACTTCTCCCGATGTCATAACGATTCAAATCCCCCCCTTGATCTATCCGATGTCGGCGGCCCTCTACTCCATCCCAAACGCTTCTGGTGATACTTGGGTTTTTATTTCGACCGCCGACTTTCGTTTCAGGAACATGTTCGGTATTACTCCACCAAAGCATTATCCACAGTGAAAGCTATGAATATGCTAGGCAATTCCACCCGAGGCCTCCTCCCTCTACAAAAACGTCTTCTCTACAGATCATGCATTGTCCCTGTGGCTACATATGGTTTTCGACTCTGGTACTTTGAAGGCGCTCGTAACAAGGCGCTTCTGAAGTCTTTATCATCCATGCAAAGACGCGTGGCTCTCTGGATCACAGGTGCCTTCCACACTTCACCATCAGGAGGCGCCGAAAGCATCGCTGGACTCATTCCAATCCACCTCCATCTTCGTAAACTAGCTAGTCGTTCGTTGTATCGAGTCTCTACTTTACCCTCTAATCATGCATTACGTTCTCTTTTATCTAAAGAATTTTCTCTTAACTCCTCCCCTCATCCCCAATCGCTTCGCCTTCTCACCCCGGCCAAAAAAGCTAAAGTCAAAGGCCCTCTTATTGATGTAGATAGTTCTCTCTCTCATCTTTCTGAATCCTTCTCTCCATTTGCTCCTGAATCAAAGCCTGGGTTTCGTCTTATGGACATCTTTCCTGATTCTATTCACTTTCACCCCTGCAACCGCTCGGATAAACACGAAATGTATAAACATGTATCATCTCTCAATTCAACTTTTTCCTCTTCTTCCTCCGATCGGAATTGTATTTCAGTTGTTACTGATGCCTCTGTTCCTCTCGTAGGTTCCCTTCAGGCGGTTTTGGCGGCACACTTATATCGCGGCGGATGACAAGTGTCCCATGCAAAACAAGCTAGCGGTCGAGCATCGTCTACTGATGCCGAAATTCATTCCATTCGTATTGGCATCGCCAAAGCCATTTCTCTTCACTGCGACCACATTATTCTCATCACCGATTGCCTCCCAGCAGCCAAATTGGCAGTCGACCCCTCTATACATTCGAGCCAATCACATTCTATCCAGGTCTGCCGACTCCTTTCCGACTGGCTCACGGCTAAACCCTCCCAATCTATCGATTTCTGGGACATCCCTTCCAAATGGCGTTGGAAGCCCCATTTTAAAGTTCATAAAGACGTCACCTCCACACGCATACATGCCCCCCCTCAAGTAGGCGCCACTCTCGATTTCCTGCGACGCAAAATCACCAACGACTGCCAGAAGTCCTGGGAGTCAACTTTCTGGAAGAAGAAGTACCGTGGTAGCGGTTTCCTTCTTTCAAAAAAGAATCGCAAGTTCCTCACCCCTACCTACGTAAAGGGTGGCACCTGGCTCCCCCTAGCTAATGAATCGCCATCTTTATGTGCGCGTATGTCTCGCGCTATCCTCAATCATGCTCCTATTGGAGCTTATCGCGAGAGGTTCTTCCCCCTCGAGCCCAAATCCTGTCGTTGTGGCCATCGTCTGGAAACACGACATCACATCCTGTGTTATTGCCCCCTATATCCTTTCCGCACTCAATGGGTGCAATGCGCTTTTCCTCAGTACGAGTTCCTCGTCGAGTTCTTGAAGAAGAACCCGGCCGCTTTTGCTTTTACCAATCCCAACACGCGCTCACCGCCGCCTCAAGCTCCTGTGCCCGCCGAACCAAATGAAGGTGAACTATATTCCTTCATCTCTTCTCTTTTCTTTTCCTTTGAGACCGATCTCTGTGTATGACACCTCGTTCTATAGTCTCCTTCGAGTCTTATCTATGTTGCTGGACTAATCGTGTATAGTCTCTGTCTTAAGCGGTCTCCGACCGCTTCGTGTACCCCAGCTTGCTGTAGTGTACCATCTGTTTGTAATATTTAGTTGAAAGCGGACTGCGATCGAGCACCGCTATATAAATTCATTGATTTAAAAAAAAAAAAAAAAACAATTCATTTTGCTTGCCAAATGTCTTCTCTATATTCAGCTGTTCAGCTATGAGCAGCCGGACAAACATCTAGCCGTATTGTGAGGTCCAGAATGGAGCCGAAAAAAGAATGACCTACTATTATCTCTTGGTTTTGTTCTTCAGTTATGCCTACCTTACCACGCAGGGCTGCATTCCAGGTTGGAGTATTGAGCGGCTTCTTGAACGCCACCTCCAATTGGTCTTGTGCTTTGGGATCTTTTTCTGCATCCGGTGGGTGACGATCAACAGGGAATGTACACCTCAATGTGCCAGGTGGAAAGTTGACATCTTGATCAGGAGAAAACCTGCATCGAAGAGAATGGGGGGGGAATCTGCGCTGGATGCAAGGATTGTTGGTTCTTGATGGGGGCATATTGCAGTGACAAGCTTGGCCTGATCTAGAGACCCGATTTAAGGCAGTTCAGTTTATTGTGTTGCATAGAGCGGGGTTAACCTACAATTACAGCACTGATTCAACTCACACAACAGGCAATATAAATTTGGGCTGTGGAACCTCAATATGCAAGGATATGCCAGTCGACCAGAAAAAGAAAGTTGAGTATGCACTCAACGAAGGTGGGATCATCAGCGACTCCTGTTTGCAACGCCTCAGCAAAGCAGACCTCCGACAACTCTGCAGTGACCATGATTTGAATGTCCTTCCGAGTGGAAGAAGAGAGAACATGAGGGTCGTCAAGCGAGATTATATGAAGGCCATTCAGGAGGTATGTAATAGAACAGGTGTCACTCCCAATCCCGCAACTTATTTTCGTAGCATTGTAGAAAACGGAGGTGGAATAAGCTAATACCGGAAGGCAGTTTTCCCCTTGCTATCCCGTCTGTCACTCAAGTGGTCAGCGCTACAGGGGGTCCGGACATTCACATGCACAATGAAGACATGGTATTCAGTGACTTAGTGGTCCAGGATAACCTGGAATCACAGCAGATTCGAACCGCCGCTCCTGACCTAGAAGTCGAAGTTCGGCAGCAATCTGTTGAGTCAGATATTATGTTTACAAGCATTACCCAAGCAACTACCAGGTGTGCCTTGCAAAATTGTACCCAATCATTTCATTCCCTCATGGGCCATGACTAGGATAAGTGAGCGGGATGTTGGTGCAATAAAAATCCGCTTATTCAATGATGCGAAGGACTGGGAGTCCATAGCCGATATGGAACTGGAACTGGAAGCCTGTGGGGGCTTGAATCTCTTGTTACTCCAGGAGCACTTGGGATATCAAATTCAGGTAAGTGCTTGTACAACCATTTGAAATTCCAGGATGCAAACTGTAAACCTATAGATCATCTCACCGCGCACCTACCGTCCATTCTATAATTATACTCATGGGTATCTTGACGGAGATGACATAGCACTGCTTCTCCATGGCGATTATATCAGAATTGTAGCACAAAATTAACTGTACTCAATGTACGCCGGCAACCAGAGCAACTAGTTATACATGACCGAGAAACATGAAATGGCGGCATAGTGTATCACGAAAACACTTTGTCCTTTGACCATTTCTCAAGCTGGCTTCGAGCGAGCTTCACGTCCTTGTGACCACAAATAGTATCACGCCAGTGTTTGTACGTATGTGGTTTGCCAGAGGGCTCGCGATCGAAGATGGACTTGGTGCGGCATTTGTACCATGTTTCATTCTGGGGCGTCCAATATAAGTTGTGCAAGCCTCCTCCTTCCCATGCTTCTAGGAGCGGGTACCATGACACTTTAGCATGTTGTTCACCGTGCCCTATGTCCTGTTCAAGTCGAACTGAAGCGGGCGTAAATTATTGACTTTACCTGTGCATTTAATATACAACCCACACAAAAATCCTCTCTCTGTCAGATGTGCTCTGGACAGTCTACAAGTATTTGTGATTGATTTGTTGATGTGTGAAGTTAGAGTTGATGCAGAGGTTGCTTAGTCAGTTGTAGATCACCTGACTGGATGTTCAACTCTCCTGTGGACGCTTTCTTGACTCTCAGTCATTTACAGTTGTCCACAGGTGAGTACAAGACTCTCAGTCATTTACAGTTGTCCACAGATTCCTGTGTGAGTTGTGAGCTCCCTGGGCGATTTCTCTGGTTTCTAGGACCTCCCACACGTCCCCTGTGCGTCACCTTCTAACAGGTTATGGGCCCCGGCCTCTAGAAGCCTCAGACAACAACTTTTGCCTCATTTCATCCTCAACTGTCTTCCTCTTCTCCTATCCGCCGTTTTCGCGTTTTCTCCTTTGTTTTCGCGTCGCTCCAGTCGCCTCCGCGCACACCCGTCGATCTCGCGTGTCTCCACGACTTCACCAAGTTTCGCTGCGTTCCGACCATTTCTCATTCCACTATCCCACTACCATTCCTAATCACTCTGCAGTGCCAGTGAGACACATGTTGATGATAGCCAATTCCAATGGTTGCAACTGGAAATCCCAGGGAATGACATTATGTTGGTCCGATCACTCAGTCGAGTATGTAATATTTCTAACCAGTAGGAAAAGGGAACTCGATTGACCAGCTGTGTCATATGAGCAGATCAGTATCATTCGGAGGTAGGGTCCAGCTCTGATCGGCTGGGTTGGAGAGAACCATATCGAAAACTCCTTGAATCCCCTCCTCTCTAGCATCTACGCACCTCTTTGTATGTTCTATTGAGGACTCAAGGTCACTGGCTGACCTTGTATTTAACAGCTCTCTTGAACAAGCTGGAATTCGAGTATTGCTTGATCACAATCCGTTATTATAAAACCTACCAAGTCTCTGTTTGATTTTTGAAAGGCCTCTAGGCCATCTGGTTATGCAAGAGTTATCCACACTGTTAGACTATATAAGACAAGAGTGGAAACTCTTCTGAGGTGGGATATCTATAGTCTCACAACCTCATGGACAATAGGCTAACTTCTTCGTATGACTCAGATTTGCCAAGGAGACTAGACTCTTTAGAGCCACCTAATAATGGGTTCCAGCATAATTGTGGACATAGATAGATTATCTCTGTGTCATACTGTCTATGTAGACCAGCACTCCATAATCCCTATAGTTATTTATTTCCAATCAGTGGTCATGCTACCCTCATGCTTGGTCTGATAGATAAGCTATAAAGGTAGGAGGGGACATAGAATAGTAGACAGACTGACTTCTTAGTTATACAATAGTTCAGCTCAACTCCAAATGCCCTAACCAATCAGCTCTTAGCCGCTTGGCTTGCACTATTGACTTATGTTCTTCATTTTGATATTGTTCCTTGGCTTTGGAATGTGAGTTTGAAGAACTCAAAAGAGTGCATATTTAGCTTAGCATGTCTCCTTCTCAGCTTCGTTCCTTCTGTCCTTCTGTTTGCACACCTGCCAGTGTACTCTCACACACAATATTCAGCAGTATCCTATCTTTTCTGATTACTATTGCTTTCCACTCCTGTCATTCTTGTTTCTTCAATCATGTTGTCCCCTAGTGATGTGGTTGCCAAGAACTTTTCAACCACTAACACCCTTCGACTATTTTATGGTAAGTCATTTGGATTGCTAGCAAATTTTTCCGTATGCAACTGGAACTGAATTTTCCGTCCAGTTGTCCCTCTCACCATCCTAGCTCATGACCATTGTATGCACCATTTGACCCGAATGTTATTGCCAAATTGACTTAGATCCATTTCCATGTTCCTTAGTCTTAAGTCTGCGACAAGAGGTACATTTTTCCCCTAATCAAGTACTTTGGAAGTTGTACCGACATGGCTTTCTGACACTTTCAGATCAAATTAGTATGGGTATGTTCCAGACAGCTGCTCACTACTTAGCGTTGTGCTCACAACCAACAGTGCAGAGAGAAATCACTAATCTTCGCTTTGTTCATTTTAGTATGCCCTGTATGACCCTTGTGACATTCTGATTGGGAACTTATGGCTTACTAGATGCAATATCTGGGCTCCATCTTTCTCCTGTCCAGCATGATACGTGAGCATTCTTTTCTGCAGTGCTTAATAGAAACGCTGAAGTTCACAATAGTTGTCTGCATGACACCTCAAAATGAAAGGGTAAGCAATTTATCGCTCTGTATATGAACTGTCCTCACTAGCTTTCGCAGATGTACGTTTCCACTCATGTATAACAATTGGTACAAACCATAACCGAACATTGGTTTCCTGACTGCATTGAAACTGCAGGTGTAAGTCTACTTCTCTTTTATCCGTACTCGCTCACATTATTTGGCCCCTACAGGTCAAGCAGCAATTATTCTAAGCACTACTGGGACCAACATCCTGACGTGGTCATTGCAGTGTTTGTCAATCGCGATTTTGTCCTTAGAGCCAGTATAACTAACATCAATAACAGCAATTTTGATAGTGCGCACCTCATCACTCCTACTCTATAGGATGGAGCATGTGATGATCGTGGTTTGGTGTCTACTTATGGGAGAAATCATCTCAATGGTGATTGTCATGGTTCTAACGTTTAATGAAGTGAGAGGTGAGTTATGAGTTATATTTCGGCTTCAGAGCACTCCAAGTTCATTATGGTCTTGATAGTCGCGAGGATGTCGTACATAGGCAACAGCTTTTGCCGCATCTACTGTGTTCCGTCATTTACTTTCTTATTATGGATACCCCCTATAACCCTGGATTGTGTTCTCTTTGGTCTCACACTTTGGGCTAAGGGAAAACTCACCATCGGATTGGACCCCCTGACGCCTATTCAACGTGAAGTTTTGAGGGAGACCCTCACCAGATCGCGCAAGCTCCTTAGTATCTTGGTTGGGGATACTCTCGGGTACTTCATTATGTATAACTCCCTCGTATTTCGCTTGAGTCTTTATAGGTCTGACAGATTACTTCACGTCCAGGTTGTTTTTCATTCATGTCCTCAGTATGATATTTTGGTTGGTTTTATCGGTAAGTTTATCGTGTGCTACATCCTAATTTTGGATTTTCACCGCTTAGCATGATCTGTCAGGCTGAGTGGTTCATTCTCCCCCTGGCATCGTGTGCCGCTCTCACTTCCATTATTGGAACACGTGTCGTTCTTAACGTGCGCAAACACAACGAACGACAAGCTAGCCAGCACAGCAGATCTGGGCGCTCTTGGGGGGATATAGATACGAGGAGGTGGGAAGGCCTTACTAGGGGCGTCCGAGGGCAGGGTGTTGCACTCACTAGCTTTACTACTAGTAGAGAGCTGGAAGATGGAGCTTCTGGGCTGGATGAACACTTGGCTCCTGCAGCTGCAGGAGCATCTCAGCCTACTCTTAGTCCTTCAACAACCACTCCTGCAAGTGACTCGGATGAGGACAAGTAGAACTGTTAACCAGTCATTATACACGGTCTTAGGTCTTGTTTTCTCGTTTTCTATTCAAATCTTTTCTTCGGGTTTTGTATTTGCCTCCACATACACAGAGCCTGGGTCTCAGTTCTCCATAGCAACTCGTTTTAACCTCGTATCTTATGATTTTACTCTAATTAAATTCACTCCTGGTTTTCTGCAAATAGTACTTCATCCCTGCCTAATTCTCATCAATTGACCCACAATTCCACACCTGCCCTCATTGACATCCGGCCTTCGGCTCTGGAGCTCTGCGACTGTTGGGATCAACTGTGTAAGCATTGCGTGAGCACTGCCCCAACCCATTCAAGCCTTAGACATTTACTTTTAACACCAGCAAACGTTATTCAACACCCACCTGTACATAGTAGACTTGTGTGCCGCATGGGCAAATACGGATTCGATTCAAACTTATGTGCAGTAGACATATACCACGCACCCATCCTCTGCCCTGCACCTACCTCCAGGGTAGTGACGCGAGGAGAGGGAAGGGTTTAGTGAGCGGCGGGCCGCATCTATGCTGAGCAGGGAGTCACGCCTGTCATGGGCGGGGCGACCAGATCGCTCTCAGATGTCTGTCTGTTGAGTTACTCCATAAAACGTCCTGGCATATATTATGCCTAGATTTATTGCGGTAATAGCTTTTGAGGAACTTCTGTAGTGATGTAATATAAATTCAGATGATGCAGAGAAGATTTGAAGTCTTTGTGCAACCTGGTCGATGGCGAGTACTGAGCGGGGATCGTACTTGTCACATGGGCGATCAGCCATCTCGTGGGCAGCTGAGCGGGTGGTGGCAAACTTTGTATCTTCACTCACCTGTGTCCCCCGTCGCTCGGAAATGCTGGGCTACATCAGAATGCGCAACAATTAATTGCGGGCCTCATCTTGTTCGGGTGTCCATCAGAGGTAGCACATCGATAGCTGCATTGACAGCTCGAGAAATACTCATCTAGCTCACATTGTTGCACATAATAAGCCACAAAGGGATGTTACGCAGTGTACGCCCTTCTTTGGGGTTAAAATATTTCCAGGCCTACAAAACGCCTGGAATACTTAGAGGACTGTAGATGTTAACAAATATTGTATTTATGTCCCAGTGCTTGAAATTTTCTTGCTGCCCTTACTGGGGTGAATTCTTGTTCATGTTAACGGATGACCTGAGCCTTCCCACTTTGGTATATTGTGGGACTGATCTGAATATAGGAATTTGATGGAGCAGGTGGGAGCAGGTGGGAGCACTCCGGTAGCCGTATCGGACTCCTTGGCTCAACTGAATCACTGGTATGTATGTTCCGGACCCTGGGAGTCCTGGGACATCGACACAACGCACTAGTGGATCACATTAGCGCACTGGTACGCAACTGTCACGTCATGCTTGGCCGGCTCGTTCAAGACAGCTGTTTGTCGGATGTCACACGGGTTGCCAATGTGTACCCTCAGGCCAAGTCCTGCTCCTTTCACTAGCATTCACACACGCCGCCCCTTTTTTGGCCATCTCTTAGTGATTATGTCTTTATCTCCAATCGCCGCTTCTCGAGGTGGATGCATATTTTCAGCATTGCTATACATGCAAGACTGACTTTTTTTCTTTTTGCGCAGTCGGGAACCCTTCCGAAGTTTTCTCCATTGACGAGAAAACATCCGCGATCAAATACACGGTTTATATTGCCAACAACTACGCGCCTCCGGTCTCAGATGGGCGTGCCGGGGATCTCTGGTTTTCGTGCCAGGATGGACGATTCGGGGATGCTTTTGGGAGGATGAAGAGAGATGGTCGCAACGCTCAGATGGGCTTGTTCCCTGGTCTTTTGTGGTTTCGTTCCTGGCAGACCTGGGAATCCGTTGACCGCTCTATTACTGCTGGTGACTTGAGTGTTCAACACCCAAAGCAAAGAGGCTTGATACTGGATTGCGGCCACATGTCCTGGCGGGCGAAGGCATCTGTGCACACATCGAAGCGGCGGAGGGTAGAGCGTGAATCCTGCGCTCAGAAAAAGACAGGTAAGCAGGTTTTCTATCTTTAAATATTATCAAGATGTATTGATAACTGCCTTGAAATACTCACAGTGCCACCGCTGCAGGCAGCAGCTGTGTCCCAGGAGGAACTTCAGCTTGCACAAGACACTACCACCTTCATTGCGCCTTCACTTTACTATCTTCCGCTTCCCAATAATTACCCGCTTTTTGATGGTGAGTATCGTTCCATATCCACTTTCTTGGATGAGTACAGCTCATCATATATTTTCAAGGCAATTTTGATTGCTTCACTTATCCTGAGGTGCTGCGCAGTTCCCTGGTCAACCCTCAGAATGATTGGATGATCCCGCTGTGCATTGAATGGCAAGCAATGGCTTTTTTCAATAATGAGAATTGCACCATCGGTCGCGAAATCTGGGATGCCCTCCTCAAATACCCTTTTCCATTGCAGCCTGAACAGGAAGCTGGTGGTCGTAGTCTAGTTGTGGACACCCCAGTCTTGAACTGGGGTACAGTTCCTACCACCGCCGACGTACTTGAAAGTTACATTAAATGGTCAGCGGATACTTGTGCTGCAGCGTGCGGTGCCAGTCAACTGACCATACCCCAGCTATCTCCATTTCACGCTCTGGCATCATTTATTGAAGGCGCAAGCCCCGCCAGCACTCTTTTTTCCCTCCTCGTTATCCCAGATCCAAATGCGTCAGCAAAATATCGCCCATCCCTCCCCACTTCTGTGACTACGTCTCCCGGCGTGTGTTACGCTTGGGAGAATCCAAAGACGTGTTCACTCTGGCACTTTACTATAGTCCCCGGAGCAGGGATAACTCTCCCTCATGTTGACATTTGGGCTGCACACGTATACCTCTCTCACCTCAGCGGCAAAAAATTATGGCTCATGTGGCCTGGGACATCAGTAAACTACGAAATCATTTATGGCGATATATTCAGAGGTGGCGATCAACGATTGACCAACCCTCAGGCTATTCAACGTCTGCAGGGCTTAGAAATTCTCCTCGTTGATAATGGATATAGGACGACCTGGTCTATGCCACCAGGAACTATCCACGCCGTCCTCACGCTCTCACGGATAGCTGTTCACTCCGGTTTCTATTATCTTCCGGTTAGCGGGTGGAGAGAATGCCGTTCTGCTGTTCAGGCCCTTTTCGATACAATAGGCGACATCGGGCTTAATGGAGAGGAATCTGCAGGAGACTACTTGTCAGAAACACTGGAATACATGGCGTCCTGGGTGAAGATTGCAATGGAGCGCCGTCAGCAAGGGAACGTGGATTCCGAGCTGGAGGAGTGGATCGTCGATACAGTTCCTTCGATTGAAGCCAAGCTGAAAGTCCTTGACCGTCAATTCCAGCCGCTGTCTGGGACAGCAAAGTATCTCAAACTTCTAGCTGCATATATTGGTTAGGACGGTGGTGTCCAATGCTCCCTGCTTGTTTCTATTAGGCTCCTGGGATTTCATCCAATTTCTCTCCCTTGTTTATTTTCCTTTATCGCACATGCCTATGTTCGGTCCTTTTTCTCTGAGGTTTTCTGTTCAATATGATTGTGTTTTGTGCCACGACGGTTGCGCCGTGGTAGTCTAGATTATTCCCTGCTTGATGCGTGGGGAGACCTATGATTGCTGCTGAGGATAAGACCTTGGATTAGCACCTCGATGACATCTGTTTTCGTTTGTGTTGTTGACATCTGTTTTAACATGAATATGCATTTCAATGGGTCTGAGCAAACTTAATCATCAGAAAACTTGTGTCCCCGTTTCGAGACAGTGACTTCAAAGACCTTCAGGTACTAGGTAACTGCCTTGAACTCTAATTATTTTTCACTGCTTACTTCGGCAAGTGCCCTTCCAGTGCTTGATGCCGGTCTTTGAAGCATTATTACCTGAACCTCATAATGTCATTGACTTGTTATTCGCTCTTGCCACGTGGAACTTGTTAGCCAAACTCAGACTTCACGCGGAGACAAGTCTATGCCTTCTTCAAAAAGCAAAGACCAAACTCGTCGACATCCTGCGAAATTTGGGCAAACAACCTGGACCTTTTTTTATACTGACGATCTTCCCAACAACAAAGCTTCTAAGGGTCTCAAGCCAGCCAGAACAACTACACAGACAGGAAAAGGTAAAGGTAAAGCCCCTGAAAGAGCCTCTATCCGGTCACCGAACATGTCAACCTACAACCTACACGCTCTGGGTGACTATGTCGAGGCTATCATCATGTTTGGCACAATAGAGGGTTATTTTAATTTTGTAAGTTGGTGTTATTAGTTTGGGGCATCTGCCAGGTTTGCCAATCTTGACATGTTCATGAGGTATCAAGGCGGAGCGGTCTGGCCATGGTACTTTAAGTTTGCCAACTGACATGAGCAGCGAAACTCGAGCGAGCTCGGGTTCCAGCACCCCAGCTACTTCTAGTTATTCTGCTAACATTGTTGGAGATTGTAGTTATGCGACATCAGGGGGTTCGGAGGAAGAAATGCTGGATTGCGGTTACGGGGTTTTAAGTGCTGGAAATGCTGTTCCTGCAGGAGGCAACCAAGCACTGTCAGAAAGTAGTAATGAAGCTGAGGGCGAAGGAGACATGAATGAAGATGGCGAGGACGCATTGGATCTCGATCAGGCAGAGAATGACGGTTATGACACCTTTTAGTTAGACTTCAAGCTTCCAGACACATCCTTAGTTTTCCATATCAGTCAATGGAGGGGGTGTACTTTTTTTTTTTTTTTTTTTTTTTTTTTTTTTAAATCAACGCGACCCCGGAGGGGTTGCCAATTTATAACGCGGTGCGCGATAGCAGTCCGCGCCCAACTACTACAACATGCAGAAAGTACCGCTACCAACTACACATTTACATAGCTAGGTATACATATACGAGTCCGAAGTCCGCTTAGTACAAACGATATCTTCACGCAGTGGTACATAGTTCGAAATGAAAGCATACTACAATACAAGTCGGGTTGTTCTGATTTACCGGCGGATGGAAAGTGCACGGCATGGACCTCGATGACCCACCACGCACAGCGCGGGGGCGGACAATGCGACCTGCAGGGAAGAGAACCCTACAGACGCGACCGAGCGGCATCACGGCGATGGTTTTCAAGCCAAAGCTGGTCAAACCAGTGTCGCCAGAATGGGCACTTGCGATCGTCAGCTGCATGCGACTTGGCGCAGTTGACGCACTTGATGTGAGGACAGGGATCCTCGGCGGCGGTGGGCGGGATAGGGGGATTGGCCTTCGGACTCCCCTTACAACAGCTCGAGTGGGAGCGGTGGTTCTCAGTACGATGAGGACCGCCGCAGGCGGCGCATCGCAACGCACGGGCGCGGCACGATGAGGTAGAGTGACCCCAGCGCCAGCAACGCTGACACTGAGGACTGCCTGGATGAGCGCGCGCAGCCCGGATGACGGACTGAACACCCTCGAAGTGGAGGTACTTGCCCAGGAGCTTCTTGGCACTCGCTCCTGATTGAGAGTCCCAGAGGTCGAACCAAACGGTGGCAGTGTCGGCTCTGGTGGAGTTGCGCATAATGCGCATGGAGGAAACATTTGCGAAAATGTCCTTGAAGGCGGACAGTCGCATGTGGTCGGTCACGTGATTCGGTGTGATGCGGACACTGTTCATGAAGTAAGGGACGTCGAGGACCTTAAGGTAGGACCTCGACCTGGGGCGGCGCGTCTTGATCGCAAAGGGGGCGGTGAAGACGGAGGGGATGGAGGACTCAATGACGTCACAGTCGGCGTCAGAGGGAACGGAGGAGGTGTGCAGCGCAATCGTGCTGTACGCCTTGGTGATGTTCTCCACACGCAAGATCGACTTGGCGCGGGAGAGGGAGTCGTTGAGAAGGCGCATGGCCTTGTGATGGAGATAAGTGACCTCATCGGCACTGCCGATGAAGTCGAGGAAGAGTTGGCGGTGGGTGGGGCCCGCGGTTGTCATGTGCGGCTTCCAAGTGGCGGGGGCAGCGGCTTGGGCGGCCTGATGCATAGCGGTGATGCGATCAGGGTCGAGATCGGGGTGGGACTGCGCCAACTTGATCAGTGACGCAACCCCGGCGGGGCGGGCCGCTTCGGCGAAGGATTTCTTGACCGAGGTGGGAGGAGGGGGCGCTTTGGTGGGCGCTCGCTGAGCTTGGCCATCAGACCTAACCCTAGCTTGGGGAGGGCCACTAGCGCGCGCTTTGGCAGGCGCTTGCTTGGGCGGTAAGGTGGGACGGGCCGGGGCGGGCCGACGTTCCGGGGGGGTTGTTTGGGCGCTTCAGGGTCACCCATACTAATGTCACGTGGACCTGCTTTGTCAGCAGATCCGCGGGACGACTCGTGGTCGCCGTGTGGTTGATTAGGGCCGGTCGAAAAGCCCCCAGAGCGAAGAAAGGAGTCGACCGTAGTCCACCCCTGCTTGTGAAACATCGGAGTGAGCTGGGTGTCGGCCCAGCCCCTCTTCCTGAATTCCCACATGCTCCCACAGACGTAGAGAGCAAACGAGCGTCGGGCCGTGTCGGTCATGACAGCAGCGGGATCGAGATTCGAGAACCATCTCCCGAATCGATGAAGACCTTCGTAGGCGGCGGTGGCCTCCTCCTCCAAGTCAGGTCCGACGGAAGAGGGGCCAGAGGGGCCAGCCTGGGGTGTGATAGAGCCGCTGGGGGCGGCGGTGGAAGGACCTGCGGGGCTCAAAGCCACCGGAGGTTGAGTAGTAGGCGCGAGGGACGGAACGTCACCAGGCACCGGGCGAGGAGGCGACTCAAGGTCAGCCTCTGGGATGGAGGACCGGGGTCCAGAGAAGCCGCGGACGTTGCGCGGGTCGTCGTATGGGTCGAGATGTTTGTCCTCGGACATCTCGGCGATGTTGAGCTCGTCGTCGGAAGCGTTGACGGACTCAGTGGAGCGAGGCGGTGGCCGGTTGGTTTTAGACTTTCGTTTACCCATGTAAAACAGGTAGAATACGATGTAAAACTAGACGTCTAATCAAACACCAACTTTCAATGGTGGTGGTAAGAGGTCAAGGAGGGATGTGGAGGGGGTGTACTATTAGGCCATCGCCGGGCATCATGAAATTCAACTCCGCTATGTCGTGACTACTGTGTGACCAGCTTCCATCCTAACCATGCCGCAAGCCCCACTCTCGTTCCTCCAAGTCTTGCCTGCTACTACTAGTCCCTCGTGTTGTCACCACTTTAGACCCTCGTATTGTCATCACTCTACATCTACGACTTCTCCAGGTGGATTGTTTTTAGCATTAACTCAGGAAGATTGCGGGCTTCCCTCTAAGCGCCTCCTCGATTATTCAGAATGGCGGCAGCAGCCACTCTCAGTATATCCCCTCCACCCACTGGCACGTCCCCTCGAGGGACTGACCTGTTTACGGTTTCCCCCCATCCCAAAACCGCCCTCACCTCGCCACACCTTGCCAACTGATCTCGATTTCGTACTCTTCTCGTTATCCGTACCTACAGGCTAATACAGAAGCTCGAAGTCGAGAATAAGAGGATATTTAGCTGAGGGGACGACACACGGAGGACTCAAGTTCAACCAGTTAACTCCGAACCATCAGCGAATCACGAAACAATCGTTGGTGGCCTCGTCTCGAGAAACGTCAGTCGACCTCTCCCCTCCTCTTAGGCTTCTTCGAAGAATCCTGCTCAATCAAGGCTATTCAGTCTGTTTGTGACAACATGCTGCCCAACAAACTAATTGTTCCTCCATTTGTAAGTGACTACCTCCATTCGAGAGACATGGGCTGAATCATGTATTCAGCGTCGACGCTGTCTTCACCACATCCAGCCACCTACAAATGGTCTTCTGGGAACCCGATTTCTTGAAGATTATCATTGTTCTTGGCTCCCTTTTACTGCCAGTCTCCATATGGCGAATGCTTTTGGGAGAAACTGGCGCTGATCCTAATCCCTCCCTTTCCAACGACATTGCTCCAGGTGAGATTTCCATGCTTAGTGATGGTTGCGTCTCATCTCTTTACAGTGGGGATCTCTAGAGTATTAAAGTGCCAGAGGAACCGCTCAAGTGGCCTTGTTTGATCCTGTCAACAAAGTTAGGCAAAGCCCTGTTGCCAAGGGGCTACGCAGACTGTTCAAGGACACAGCCAATGTTCAAATTGAATGTAGAACCTATCGAACGGGTCGAGAAGGAACTGATGGAGCTGGACTCAGATGAGCTCGCAACCTTCTTTACCAAGCCGATTACGGTTAGAGCGCCATTACCTCAATGTTATCCGAGACAACCTGCTCGAGCTGTTTGCAGAGCAACGCGAGGCATTCATCCGGCTGCAAGGCATGCATATCGTCACTATGCTCAGCGGGGAAATCGAACAAACGTTACGACACATCTAATGGCTCCATCGGTCGTTTACCGTACCGCACAGTACATAGCATTTGCGCGCCTCAATTCGGGTACCGAGAGAATCACCTACTTGCCTGATGGCAACGTACAGATCGAGGGCTTTTTGCAACAGGGCCAGATTATTTCTGGCATTATCAACTACTGTGATGCGCTCAATCTGGAGCTATCTTGTCAGCGACGACAACTTGAAGATGCAACGACAAATCTGCAAATGAAGGCCCGAAATCTACTATGACACCACCTGAGAAGCCAATTATCGGAGTGTGCTCAATCGAATGAAGAGGGCCAGATTCGATCAGAATCGTCTGTCATCAAATACCCAAATTCCATATCTTTAAGGCTACCCATGCCGAAGCACATCCAGAACAATACCAGGGAAGGTTTTCATACAGTTTTCGTCAGAGGGGATCGACCACCTTGCCGTAAATGGGACAGGTTACACCAAGGACAAGCTGCACCAACACATCAGTGCGTTCATTGCTTCTTATTATTCCACTAGTTTCTAAAGAAATTTCAGATGCTAATCCCAGTAATAATCCAGTCGGCCACCTCATTTATCAATATGGTCAAGTGGATGCCTTGCTGGCGCATCACTTACTCGTGACCACCTCGCGCCTCGAGGCCTCGAGGCGCGTTTCCCAAAAAAGTATGCACGATAGATGCTTATTCCGCCCAACCGTCACCTCTTCCTCGTCCTACTCTCGCATTCACTATGTTCCGCAAATACAACCTCAAGGCCCAAAGAAATGTCGTTGTGTACTTAGGAGTGAAAAACTCCCAGCGTCCCCTCGGCAGGTTCACTCAACAAATGATATCAAGGACCCTTCGCAGGTTGTGGCCTCAACTGGTGGCAGATTGTATTAGAGATGGGACTGAGGGGCTGATTTGCGGAGTTGTGAGGTGATATCTCATTCTTTCTGATCAAAGTCCAAGATTGAAACTCACATTTGCTTTAGAAGTCGTCCACACCGGTCTCAGTCGGATTGGAACTGGCATACGACAGTGCGCCTGTTTGACAGGTACAATTACGAGATCGCGACCTTTCATGCCCCTATGCCTGAGGGCTTGAAAGACCGACCTTTCTACAATCTTTCGGCGGCGTGAGCGCTGGACGGGAAGAACTTCTCAAGGAGATTCCGCATTGCTATGAGAGTACGACTTTGAGAAAACGGTCAGTTTTCAGACTATCTATTTGCTTCACAACTAACGTTTCCTACTCAGATTTTTGTTCAATTGTCTGCAGTTATGACATTATGACAATAAATGAGTTCTGAAGTAGATTGAGGTACGATACGCACGTTTCTTGATAATACTGTAAAATACATGATCTTTATATGTACCCTCCCACAAAATACGTACTCTTGAAACAACTGTACTACACGAAGCATTCTCGATCGCTTCTTTGAGTGGTCTTGTATTGATTTGGGAAAAAAACATACCGGTTTGGGGACGCAAGCTGGCTAATGAGCCCCAATATCAATCTATTAATGTTCGACAAGCCGAGTGTTCAAATGTTCGAATGCCCAAAAATATCCCCTGGCATCGCTCTCTCTCAATCCATTTCACTCCTATTTCTGATCGATAGGCTATCGGAGGCTACTAGTATCTACCAATGTCTACCAATGTCTACCAATGTCTACCAATGTCTACCAATGTCCACCAGTGTCTATCAATGCTTATGACTGATTGCGCCAGCAACGGGATGGCATGCCGTGCCGGCATCAGCTCCCAAAAGCGTCCAGCCAGCCGGGACGCCGGCATGCTTTTCCGGTACCTGGCCTTCGGATACTTACCACTAGATAATATCGTTAGTGGCACAAGGGTACGCCAGATCCCCGACTCTTAGCTCTACCAGGCCTAAAACGCAGTTTCTTATACCAGGATTGCTCATTTTTCGTCGATTTCAGGAATATCCATCCTAGTTTAGAGCTTCATCCTGTCGTTAAAGTATCTGATGTTTCAAATTTCAAATTTCAAATGTGATTGGAATTCTTTATAGGATCACACAAGCCTGTCTCTCGAAGCATGGATGATATCAACATAAGATCACGGAGCGATTATGCGCATCACTAGAATGCACATGCACTAATAAAGAATACCACTGGCATTTAATGATGTTTTTGTACGGCATATATTGCCAGGAATATTGTTGAGATGGCTACCAAGTAGCCAGGAAATATGGACTCAAACAATGCACCACTGGTTCAAAGCCGAAGTGCAATCCCAACACCGAGCGGGTAGATTGAAATGGTGGTCACCTCATGGGAACTGGGGTGGGTGATTTGTACGCCTAAGTCACGACTCAGCGTTTCAATTGATGTAATTCCATTCCATTCAACCGTGTTGAGTGTCGGGTCACCTACTATGCATTACACTGCATACAATGCCAAGATTCTTGTCCTAGGTGGCTTTTGCGCCTGTTAAGTAGAGAGGAAATATGAACCCAAAGGATGCACCACACGCTGAGTGGTTTTGATCAAAAGAGTGATCAGAACCTTGATCACTCGTGGGAATCGGAGTGGGTGACAGCAAAACCCTACCTATCCTATATCCCCGCTCAATTCGCCCACCTTCGTCCTCCATTTGTGAGGTCATTCTGTGATTGTACGGGGCCATGTCTTGGTTATACCGAGCATGGATGAAGCAATGTGGTTTGGATCATCCTCCCACAGTGTCAGCTGCTCCCTGTCCTAGTGAAGTCACCATCCCTCCTGGAGCCTTTCTATGGTTCAGCTCAGTTTCTTCACAATGCTCTGAATTGATTTCACCTCATTTACCTCCCTGTGGATGAAGAAAAAGTCTCTATCCAAATTGCCCCAACCATCGCGGAGGTCTGTGTTCAAGGACATTGGTGGTTTCCATGGTATGAGCTTGCTCAGGAATTTTATGATAGCTTTTGAAGTAACGTTAGATAATTTGGCTGTACAGCAAACAATTTTGTAGAAGAGGCCAAAAGACAAAGAAGTCAAGAGAATACCCGAAGCCGTGGTTTTGGCCTGTCTAGCTCAAGTACGTAGTTCTTTTGTGAAATCACTGATATTCCTCAAAGTTGACTATAGGCAGGACCACGGGACGCTGGATGATGAATCAATATGAATTTCTCGTTGATTTGGCTTGCCAATGGGACAAGGTTGTTCCTTGAGTTGTAGCTGGCGATGACCTTTGGAGCATGAGTGCACACGCTGGTTAAATGATACATTGGCTGCTGTGCACTGAAAACATGGGGTACCGTTTTATAGTGAGCGAGTTTGCTTTGGTCCATATTTCCTACTATTCATATCGCCAATCCTAGCATAATTGCCTCGTCGCTACTTGCGTATGTTACAGAGTTATATTCCATGAATGGATTAATAAATGAGGAAAGCGGACTGGATGTACAACGATGGCAATTCTCTTATTCTATTAAGGCACAAGGACACGCTTCATTGAATTACAAGCTGGCGCCGAAACCTCTCCCAGTGGTCCACCAGGGAGAACTTGTTCAACCGTGCCTCCATTATACCCATGGAGGAAGACCCTTGTACAACCGCATAGATCGTTGAGGATCATCCGACTATTGCTCCGATTTGTAAATAATCGTGCCCCATGGATATACCTCCCAAAGGTCTCCACCGTCCTGTGGGGCTGTTGCTCACCCCTCTGAAGAAGACATCACAAGTTGAGTCTCTGATACTCGCTGATCAGTGGTTCACCGCTTATGTGTGAGCTTCCTCAGGTGCTCTATCAACTTAGCCACAGTTGCCTGTTGGCGATGGAGCAAGGGGTGGACAGAGATCTTGAGGATCTCAGTGATATTGGGCTTAGAGGAACAGAGGGACTTGGGCTTATATCTTAAACTGCACAGGCCTTATTGAGGTGCAACCAAATGAATGCATACAAACTGTATTCTTGTGCTCATGGATCACAGCACTCGCATTTCTACTTAGTAGGCACGTGGTGGACTCTCGGCGTCCATGAGCGCGCTTCAGAAGGGCTTTATCTCTGGCGGCGCGAGCTCCTCAGCACGGCAAGCTGTTCGAGGAATACAAGGCGTCCCACACGCTTTCTCACGGCTGCAGAGGCAGTCAGAGTGAGCTTGATATTGCAGAGAAGAGGGGGGAGGTGCATGTTGACAAGAGGCTCACGCTTCGGTGAGTACTTCACTCTCAATACTATCGCTGACATCTTCATATCTGCTCTAGAGAAGGAGATCACGTAATGTGAAGAAACCGCCCCAGTACTATCTCAGAAATGGCAACTAGCAAGCTGGATCTATCGTTCGAAGGTATGCCAGCTTGTTGTTGGTAGGCTACCATCTCTAATGTTCCCACCGGCTCGCCTAGGCTAGATCACCCTGTGTATGGGGTGATGCTGAAGCAATTCCTGGCCCACGGCCGAAAGGTATTCAGTTGCATCTTTTTACTCTCAGCCACCGCTAAATCCAAAGAAGACTCTTCTTCAACAATATTGTTCGCCTTAACCCTGACATGCTCATCGACAAGTGCAGGCCCAACTTCATCGCTCAGCCCTTCGAAGTCTCCCGCGAACGTGCCGACATCACCTACAAATAGACGCACTCGTCTTAAAAAAGACCTCAAGGAGCAGGAGGGGAGGACCCTAAGAACCGTCGAAAGCTTCCGTGTGCCATTCTCGTCAAGCTATTTACATATCAATCTGCTTGCTTGTTCGTTGGATCCAGATCATAAAATAGTCTCAGCCATTTCAACTTAGAGCATCCCACTGACATGACCACTCATGAGTTCAAAGCAAATTTAAGTCCGTTGACGACTCTGCTGTCTGTAGTCATCCTCTGCCCTGCAAAGAGCAAGGAGGTTTATTGTCAATACGAGGATGAGCCTGCTCCCCTGCCTAGGTTGCCCCTGCTGCTGAGATCATCCCTGCCGCAATTGTAGTTATTGACATTCTTGGGGGACATGCTATCGCAAAAGTAGATATACATCAAGAAACAGAGATACGAAACTATGGCATCGCGGAGGCTCACTCATGAAGGTGATAATGTGAGTATCATATTTATCGGTAGCATCTGGGCTTTCAGACTAGTGGATGAAAAGGTGGGAAGCGTGTTATCAGGCTACTGAACTGGTCTTCATGCTGTTGTTCGGTAGTGGTGTCCTTCCAATCGACTTATTGACGTGCAGCGTTAGTTTTCGATGGAGATGAGGGCACTGACGACACTCAGAACCAGAGATCAACATACGATAGGAAGATGGCTTACCTAGATATGATAGTGTTAATACTGCCGTCAAAAGGTTCGACGGTCGAAGTCGATTCAGGCCCTTTGCTGCCTTCTCTCTGTAGTCCCCCATTTCCTCCTCTCTTCAATTCCTCGCCACCTCCTCTTCTTTCCCCAACCCAAGCCATTATTCCTATCACTACTCGCGACAATCACGTCAACTGCTCTGGCTGCGCACCATTTGTGGATCGTATACCACTACAGAGAAACATAGTCAGGTTAGCATTCTCCATTGTCTTTGTTAAGACTTGAACACTCACCGGGTGTGCCTTATAACATTTCTGAGGGTCTTGAATAGTCCGGGCATCGTTATTTTGAGATTATTTTGGGTTTGAGGCGGGGGACGACACTGAAAAAGAGGCTGATGATGTAGCTAGGAGAGAGAAGTGATGGCGAGCTTATTTGTTGAACAGCGCATGACCTCCTAAGCAGGGAGCAAACGGAGGACAATGAAAAATCGATACACACCAAACGTCCTCGAGCACACCATCGGTAATAGAAAGTATCCTCACTGGGCTCTCAGATCTCGATGCTGAGTGTCATAGTATAGCATAATGCCCTGAGCCATATAATGCTCAATGAATATATATGAGAACAAAATCGAGCAAGACGTGTCTTAGGCGTATCCGAGGTACTTGTGCAGATCGGCTTAGAGCTACCCCATTGTCATAGCATGCCTAATATAGGTATGTTAATTAGGCCTAGAAATAAGTTGCGACTGTCGATGATGTATCCACCAATGCAACCGAGATAAATTTTGTTCAGAAGTTGAAGAAGTGCATTGATGAAAACTCTTCCTTCAAATCTATCAAGGACTGGTTCATTGAATCGACAAATTGTCTCCTTTAGCTCAGTAAACATGCCAGTTGGAGGCGGCAGCTCACCCAGCACGGGAACTGCGGGCCCGCTTCCACTGCCCCTCCTGGGCCACTCCCAATCCAATCATTCGTCAGCGAGCGCATAATCTAAATCGAGTATAGGTTCCGTAGATGCTGCTGAATCTATGCACGAATCAAATTCTATAATATATTCGTGGCTCTCTTTCGAGATTAAGCCTTATTGTGTGGTTGAATTAAATTTGTTGCCATGTGCCGAGCCAATGGAATATTCTGTCCCTATGGCTGATTCTATGCTGAGGGACTAGTCTTAGATAGATTTTGAATCCCAGATAGGTTTGGTGGTGGCTAACAGAATAATAAACAAGGATTGAATGGCTCCTCAGCGTCAATTCTAGATCTGGACAATTGTTCGGTCATCATCACGGAATCAATTGTTTATTTTATGTCTAGTATAGGACACGTGGTTAGTTACGAATCAATCCACGAATCAATCTCGTGAATCGATTTGTTGGTACATTCGTGACCCATCGCCGAACCGGCTTTGTCTCTTGTGCTAGTTAGAGCTCACCTTTTCAGCTCATCCACACCTCCCCTGGTAGGAAAAAACATGGAAAGGCAGCCCAAACAAGTCAGGAGGAGTCTACTGGCCATTCTTACATGGTTTATTGAGTCCATGGCTATGATTGTGGCATTATACATCAGTCCTGCCTATTGGACTCAGCCTTACCATAATTCTGCTATGACTGGTGATATGTGGGTGAGAGAGCTCATAAAAGGGCATCCAGACCATATCCACCATGAGCTTGGAATGAGGCTTCATATATTCATAGGCTTTGTTCACCAATTATGCCTCTGGGGTCTCTGTGATAGCTGATATGTCACACTTGAAGAGCAAGCTGCAATCTTCCTCTACTCCTGTCATACTGGAGTTTCTATTCAGTTTGTTGGTGAATATTTTCAGCACTCAAATGAGACGATCTCTAAGTGGGTGGGCTGTAGTTTTTGTATGATTGGCTCTGACTTTGTGCAGATATTTCAAGCATGTCTTGAATATCGTATCATCACCTGATTTTTTCAATCACTTTATTCAGCTCCCAACAGTGGACAGTCCTGTTCCTGAATACATTCAAAGCAACCCCAAATTCTCCCCATACTTCTCTGGAGCCCTTGGAGCAATTGATAGTACACATTTTCCATCTTCAGTCACTGCAGCTGAGCACTATGCTTCGAGAGATTGCAAGGGTGGTGTTACTCAGAACTGTCTAGCAGCTTGCTCATTTGACTTCAAGTTCTTGTATATTCTTGGTGGATGGGAAGGGTCAACAGCTGATGCTACTATGTTTCACCTAGCACATGCAACTGACTTTTCCATTCCTGAGGGTTGGTATTATATTGCTGATGCAGGATTTGTGGTCTGTGATGTACTCCTCACACCTTACTGTGGTGTACAGTATCACTTGAATGAATGGGGAAGAGCTAACAAGAGGTAACATCTATTTTTCTACATTTCAATAATGACTGATTCATAGATTAGGCCTGTAAACAAGGAAGAACTTTATAACCTTCGTCATGCCCAATGTCGCAATGTAGTTGAGTGGATCTTTGGAGTACTTAAGGCCAAGTTTGAAATTCTCACTTGTCCTCCTCGTTATGGAATGGATGTTCAAGCTCACCTGCCTACAGGATTAGCTGCAGTTCATAACTTCATCCGGATATATGATCCCTCAGATATCGAACAATATTTGGGTGACCCTAATATAGTTGATGAAGCACCAGGCAGTTTTGGTCAGCTTGGAGGAGGAACAATTTCAGCACAGGAGTGACATCATGCATTGGATAGAAGGGATAGGATTGCACAAGACATGTGGGAAGGTTATCAAGATATTCTTACTGGGTGGAACACTAACTAGCTAGACTACTTCCTAGCTTGTACCTTACGCTTAACCCAAAGTTGACAGAACTCTTCATCATCATCCTCTAAACCCAAATAGGCATCAACAACACTTGAGTCCTGTTCCAAAATATCCAAGAATATCATCCTATCCTCAAGCAATAACCACTTCTCCCTCTGGGATGCTTTCTTGATTGCATCTTGACATCGATGAGCAGCATCTTCTGTGAGTGGATTTATCTTGAAGGCTTCAGATATCTCAGACATTCCCTGAGCCATCATCTTCCCAAATCCAAGAAGTGCTTCTTGCTGAGTCATATGTGCTTTCTTCATTGATGAACTTGTATCAGCTGATGTAGAAGGAGACATAGCAGGGTGTTTGCACTGTGGACATGGAGTGTGGACAGTGACCTAAGCTAGGTCAGAATATAATAGACTAGTGGTTAACAGTGCACATACCTGAGTCTGTGTAAACTGGACTTCCTCAACTGGCTCATCCACCTCTTCATCATCACTCCCTTTCCAGCCACTATCACCACTCTCACTAGGTTCAATAAAATCCTGTGACTGTGTATTAGAGTCCTCATTTCCTATACCATACTGTCCAGTAGTAGGATGGAAAACATGAGTACTCTTGACCCTTGGTTGTCCCAACAAGACAGTCATCTTCCCAACCTATGGCCAACCAGTGTTCTTGAATGGTTTAGCAGCAGGGTTAATTTTGATGAAGTCTTGCCAGACATCCTCAGACTTGGGGCCAATACTAGCACCTAGCTCATCATCCCACATCATTCTGGATGTAGTCATGATTGCAGATACACCAGTCTAAGTAGCACACAACTAAAATATCAGTGAGATATTTATTACTATGGGAAAATAGGTGGAAACATACTGCATTGAATTTATTCTTGCAAGACATCCCAGTTTTGGAAGCACCCTTGGTCAGGGGATTGAGTTTCTCAGCAACTTCATTATATGTTGGCATTTTGAAACAAATGCCATCACCACTGGTAGATTTCCTCTCTCAGAGCTCATCTAGGAGCTTTCCTATATCCTCCCATGTCCATATAGCATTGGACTTCTTCTCGGAAGTGTCATCAGTGCTGTTTTTAGCCATAGAAGCACGAAAATGGCTGCGTAGGAGGCTCAGAGGCAGGTGGGAAAGAACTGGAAGGTGGTGGTCACATGATGTCACATGCTCAACTCAAGCTGCACATCAGTCATCAAAATCTGTATACTATATAAGGGTTTATGAGCAGCTGGTTTCTCATTACCGAACAGGGCCTTACCTATCAATGGTGAAAGTAGTCTCATGATTGTTGAGGCACTGAGACAATATCTTAGCCCTCCTTCCAACATCCCCATGATGGATTCCTCCCCCCCTCCAAAAGGCAAGGGCAAAGGAAAAAAGGCACATAAACCTTCTCCATCTTTCATCCCAACCCCCCTATTTCTGTCTGGCATTGTCATTGGGCAAACTAATCCCACAGCTTGTATTGATGATGACCACATGAATGTCAACCAAGCCCCTCCTGTTGAGGGCAACCTTCCCCTCCCCCAGAATGATGTCTCATCTTCTGATAAGGCACATGATGTCTCATCTGTGCAAGGCTCCCAAAAGGCAAGGAATGACGTCACATCTTCTAAGCCTACCAGTCCTATCTGCATCTCCCGGGCCCCTCCTCCACTTTCCAATCACATGACTCCAAGGAACAGGAATAGAAACTTCGAGCATTCAGTTGGGTGCCCTTCTTCTGATGGCCAGGCTCAGCCATCAAAACCTAACCCTAAGAGAGCCTCTGAAATGCCACCCCCCATCTCCCCTCCTGACTGTAAGGCATCCATCAAACCCCTTACAGAAAACTTCAACAAGAAGAATGTGTCGTTTGCTGATGCTGCCCAACAGGGTGTCTAGCCAGTGGCTTCCTCTTCCAACTCCCCCAACATCAATGGGGTTAAGATGCGTGAAATGATACTTGCATTCCCCAAACTCTTGTATGATAAAGTCCTTGCCATGTACAAGGCAGGCTTTGGCAGTGCCCAACCTCAGGTACCTGAGCCACCAACCACAAGTGCTCAACGTGCTAAACCCAAAATGACAATGCATGGGCCCACTCGTCACCAAGTCCTTATCCCTTTTGAGGGAAACATTATCACAGATCGCATTAAAGACTTCAATAAAGCAACTGAATTCTGTAATTGCAGTCTCACTGCCGCTCAATCTAAACTATGTATCGAATCTGTCTATGAATCATACAATGGCATTTCCATTGCCACTTCGGGCATTGCCACTCCCACTGACCTTGACACTATCAAATCCTGGCTGAAAAAAAGCCTGGCAATTAGGAGATGCTATCCCCATTGAGCCCTGTCTTCCACAATCCAAATCTTTCCTCAAAATCATTGGTGTCCCTTATTGGGTAGCCAATTCTTCCAACCCCCTCTCCCCCACTTTTGTTGAGCAAGCCCTCGGCCAATCATCACTCTTTGAAAATGTTATCCTTGCTGCTTGCCCTTGTGTCATGAAAGCCTCCCCAAAGTCGGACACAGCTGTTATGTGGTTCGACATTTGGGACTCCCAAAATGGTACCAAGGCCAAGATGTTGGTCAACTGCACTATCAACTTCAGCTGACATATCAGCACCATCCATGCCACCAGTATGCATCCTGGTGTTGCACAGTGCAGAAATTGCTGGCAGTGGGGTCACCCTACTCATGCGTGTCATGCCCTTGGTGCTCGCTGTCAAATCTGTGGTGGCCCTCATCATGTTGAGAACCATCAATCCATGGCCTGGTGTTGCAAGGCCAATCCTAAATCAAATCCCCCTCATGATGCCACTCCTGATGGCACCCCATGTCCTCATCTTGAGAACTTCAAATGCCTTAATTGCAAAGGTGATTATCATGCTAATGACACCAAATGTCCATTTTGGAGAAACAGGTTTGACTGGACCTGGCACTCTAACAAAGCTGCCGAGTCACACACTGCACATGCTGTCCACACCAATACCAATTGCTCTGGTGGCAGAGCTGTAACTTAAATATGTCTGGTAAGAACAATACTATTTCTTCTGTTTGTATCTATTTGCAAAACCTGGGATGTTCTTATGCCCTGGTTGACACCATTCTTGAGTCCAAGAAGTTGGACTTTGACATCTTTTTTCTACAGGAACCCCTGTGGAATCACATTCACAAAGCACCCTCTATGACTAACCCTGAAGGGGATGATGTCATAGGTGCTCCTATTCACCCCAAGTGGCTGTGTATGGTTCACCCCTGTACTTTGACTTATGTTCACAGATGATTACTTTGTATGAGACCCATCCTTCAACAAGAGTGGGTTAATCATCATGATATACAAATCTTGGGCTTGTTCAACCAGGGTAATTATATTCACTTTCTTAACATTTATTCTGATTCGTTGTTATTGGCAATTAATTTTCTTTCGACAAAATTTGTTGATATTCCTAATATTGTGTATATGGGAGGTGATTTCAATTGTCATTCTCCTGAATGGGACCCACTAGCTTCCTACCTCCCTCGATCCACCATAACTCTGATGGAGTTAGTGGATTGCTTCAACCTTACCAGATCTACACCGACTGTTTTTCACCCTACCCACTTCTCTTTGATTGAAGAGCATGATAATTCTGTTATTGATCTCATTTTTTGTGCTAACAATTCTACTCACTACATTATTGATGTGAATTCGAGGATGCCTTCAGATCACACTCCCTTGCTCATTGACCTTCCAATTTATTTGGACCATATTAATTATAAAAAACATGTATTGCCAAAGGATAGCAATGAAGAAACTGTCTTTATTTCTCAGGTTTCAGAGTATCTAGTGGCTATCGATTGTTCAAACATTCATTCCACCTCTTGCTTGGACAATATTTCCAACTTTATTTCCTGTATTTTCTCTGATTCATGGAATGTGAACTCTAAAACTGTATGGATCACTAACTGGTCAAAGGAATGGTGGAATCCCCACTGCTCTGAGACCTTACCTGCTTACAGGAGAACCAAAGATTGAAAAGACTGGAGAACATTCAGGGCGGCTACTTGAGCTGCTAAATGTTCTTTCTTTGATGAATGTATTCATGAAATTGCATCCACCAATAAATGACCCTGGGATCTTATGGAGTGGGTCAAGCAATGAAAACTCCCTGCCATCAAGGGCATTCAGTATCAAGGACATCCTTGCAATGATCTTCCAGACTTGTGGAATGCACTTCGCTCATCATACAACTCTGCATTGGGCCATTCGGTAAGCCCTCATGTTCTAAATGAAATAATATCTCTCCCTCTCTGTTCCTGGGTGAACTTCTCTGTGCTTGAACTCACCGAATCCCTCTCTTCTTGCACTAACTCATCAGCACCTGGTCTGGATCATATCTCCTGGAAACATCTGAAGTCTATCGTTGCTCATAATAATTGCCACAAGAACATCTTACTTATTGCCAATGTGTGTGTATGTCTCTCTCACTGGCCAAGTCACTTCAAGGACTCAGTTTGTATCATCATTCCCAAGCTGAATAAACAAGCCTATGATACCCCTAAAGTGTTTTGTCCTATCGTCCTACTAAACACTCTAGGAAAACTAATTGAGAAGATGATTGCATGTTGCATGCAGTTTGAAGCAGTATCTCTAGATGTCCTCCATCCAAACCAAATGGGTGGGGTAATCCAATGCTCTACCAAGGACACAGGTGTTTTCCTCACTCACATCATTCGGGCCGGATGGGCCAAAGGTATGATCACCAGTGTCTGCACCTTTGATATTGCCCAATTCTTCCCTTCCCTGAATCACGACATACTCACTGACATCTTGTGACGCCAGGGCTTTGCCCCTGAACTTGTAAATTTTTTCTCACATTACCTCATAGGTCAATCTACCCAATTCTTGTGGAATACCTTCTTATCTGATGCCCATGACATGGATGTTGGTGTAGGGCAAGGATCAGCTCTCTCACCCATACTATTGGCACTATACTTAGCGCCTCTCATGTTCATGTTTGATCAACGTGCTCGTTTACAATCTAACCCCTCTTCCCTTTTATCTTTTGTTGATGATGGGCTTTGTATATCTCAAGCAAAGAACTATACTGACAATATTTCTTCCCTTAAATCAGCTTACTCCATAATTAACTCCATATGCACTAACCTTGGATTAGTCATTGAACACAACAAATCTGAGGTCTTCCACTTCTCTCGCCATCACAATGACCAAAACCCCCCTCTGGACCTATCAGACATTGGTGGCCCCCTCCTCCATCCAAAACACTTTTGGTGTTACCTAGGATTTTACTTTGATTGCTGACTCTCATTCCAAGAACACTTTTGATATTACTCTACTAAAGCTTTATCCATGGTGAAAGCTATGGGTATGCTAGGCAATTCCACCCACAGTCTCCTCCCCCTCCAAAAATGACTTCTATACAGGTCATGCATCATCCCAGTGGCAACATATGGCTTTCAACTATGGTACTTTGAAGGCGCTCATAACAAGGCGCTTCTCAAGTCCCTTTCTTCTATGCAAAGGCATGTGGCTCTTTGGATCCAGGCGCCTTTCGCACTTCTCCATCTGGTGGCACTGAAAGTATTGCTGGACTTATCCCTATCCATCTCCATCTTCGTAAACTAGCTATTCGTTCTTCATACTGAGTTTCTACTTTACCCTCTAATCATGTGATACACTCTCTTCTATCTGATCATTTCTCTCTTAATTCTTCCCCTCATCCCCAATCGCTTTGCCTTCTCACTCCAGCCAAGAAAGCTAAAGTCAAAGGCCCTATCATTGATGTAGATAGTTCTCTCTCTCATCTTTCCAATTCCTTTTCCCCCTTTACTCCCAAATCCAAACCTGGTTCTTGTCTCATGGACATTTACCCTGACTCCATTCACTTCCATCCTCGCAACTGCTCGGACAAACACAAGATGTATAAACACATATCATCTCTTGACTCAATTTCTTCCTCCTCTTCTTCTGATCATAATTGTATATCAGTTGTTACTGATGCCTCTGTTCCCCTTGTAGGTTCCCTTCAGGTGGTTTTGGTGGCACATTTATATCATGGTGAATAACAAGTGTCCCATGCAAAACAGGCAAGTGGCTGGGTGTCTTCCACAGACGCTGAACTATACTCTATTTGCATAGGCATTGCCAAGACCATCTCCCTCCAATGCAATCACATCATCCTTATCACCAACTGTCTCCTAGCAGCTAAGCTGGTGGTCGACCCTTCTATTCATTCAAGTCAGTCACACTCTATCCATGTCTGCCAACTTCTATCAGACTGGCTTGCAGCCAAACCATCCCGCTCCATTGACTTTTGGGACATCCCATCCAAGTGGCATTGGGAGCCTCATTTCAAAGTCCATAATGACATCACTACCACACACATCCATGCCCCTCCCCATACGGGTGCTACTCTCAACTTCTTGCAACACAAAGCCACCAATGACTGCCATAAATCTTGGGAGTCCACATTTTGGAAGAAGAAGTACCACAGCAATGGTTTCCTTCTCTCAAAAAAGAATTGCAAGTTCCTCATCCCCACTTACGTCAAGGGTGGTACCTGGCTCCCACTAGCCAATGAGTCACCATCATTATGCACTCGCATGACTCAAGCTATTTTAAACCATGCTCCAATTGGAGCTTATTGCGAGAGATTCTTCCCCCTCAAGCCCAACTCCTGTCCATGTGGCCATCATCTGGAAACACAACATCATATCCTGTGCTATTGTCCACTATACCCTGTTTGCACTCAGTGGATTCAATGTGCCTTCCCTCAATACAAGTTCCTCGTCGAGTTCTTGAAAAAGAACCTGGCTGCTTTTGTCTTTACCAATCACAACACACATCCACTGCTGCTTCAAGCTCCTGTGCCTGCCAAACCTAATGAAGGTGAACTATATTCTTTCATCTCTTCTTTCTTATTTTCTTTTGAGTCCAATCTCTGTATATGACACCTTGTTCAATAGTCTCTCTTGAGTCTCCTCTATTTTGCTGGACTGATCGTGTATAGTCTTTGTTTTAAGTGGTCTCTGACCGCTTTGTGTACCCCAGCTTGCTGTAGTGTACCGTCTGTTTGTAATATTTAGTTGAAAGCAGACTGTGATCAAGCACCACTATATAAATTCTTTGATTTAAAAAAAAGAAAAAAAGAAAAAAAATGGCTATTTGAAGACATTATCTGCCATTGGGGTGGTCTGGTCAAAATCATGACTGACAATAGTGCACCATTCAAGAAAGTGGTTAAGTGGCTCAAAGAGAAATATGGTATTAAGGGAGTAGCTATCTCGCCATATAACTCTAAAGCAAATGGCACCATTGAATGCCCACACTGGGATGTTCACCAAATGCTATATAAGGCAACTGGGGGTGACATAAAGAAATGGTTCTGGTTCTTACACCATGTCATGTGGGCTGATAGGATCACAATCAGAAAAGAGATGGGTTGTTCACATCCTCCTTTCCCTCTTACCACCATCATCGATTTCTTTGATGGTGCTTTATACTACATTGACTATGAATTCTATCAACATGACTGCACCATCACATTGGGTGGACCTTAAGGGTACCCCACCACTGTCTTCAGACCCTATGAACCTTGCCGACAATGAAACATGTGTCTTGTTCAGCAAGCATGACTGCTTAAGCTCTCCTGCACTATCTATCAAATTGACTAGGCATTCTATTCAAGATGATGCCAAGTCTGCTGCCTCCTCCAGGGCTGGCTCTGACCAAGAAGAAGGGAGCGGTGAGAGCAAATCCAACTTGTCTGTCTCAATCTCCCCCCCTCCATCACCCATCGCTGTCCTTGCTACACTATCGTGTGCAGCATCACATTCATCTCTTAGAACTCCCCCTCCTCCCTCTTTGTGTGCCAAGCGAGTTTGTGCTCATGAGACTTGTCAAGGGCTAGATACCACCCCAAGGCCATCTCAAGAACTGTGTTGATGAGCATGTATGATGGCTTCAAAATCACCTATCCCCTTCTACCCATTTGGAGAGGGGTTCATAGGTGAGTTTTAACCACCTGATCCTTTAAATCTAAACTCTTGTGGGGAAGTATGGAGTGACCAAGAGGATGGGATAATTGATAATGGGGTACCTACCAATCGGTTTTTTGGACCCCCACCCACCTTAAGGCTGTCTCATGCAATGCATGGATCCACTGAGTCAGCAAATGCTGTGCCATCCAGCACTCCGGCTACTTTCTTTGCTGGATCATCTAATACTAATGATGTCACACCTGATGTCATACATGATGTCACTGGTGACATCACAACACTGCCACAGGAATCTAGGCCTGCACAGCCACAACTTCTGGATCTCAAGGATCCATCAAACACAGCCACCAAAGAAACTGTGATTGTTAGTGAAGCTGCCTTTAAAGTGCTTGAGGTGCTCAAATATGTTACTAATTTCTTTAGGCATTGTGCCGCTCTCAGATTGTGGCCCAGAGAGAAAGACCCAAGGGTTCCCCAAATGGGGGAGCCCATTTACTGTCTACTTACAACTATGTTTGAGTCAGGCTGGGACCGATTGCCCATCAATAGTGAGAACAGACTCATGATCATAGAAGCACTGAGACAATATCTCAGTCCTTCTTCTAATATCCCCATGATGGACTCTTCCCCTCCTCCAAAAGGCAAGGGTAAGAGAAAAAAGGCACATAAACCATCTCCATCTGCTATCCCTACCCCCCTATTCCTGCCTGGCATTGTCATTGGGCAAACTAACTCCAAAGCTCATATTGACAATGACTTGATGAATGTTGACCAAGCCCCTCTCGTTGAGGGCACCCTTCCTATCCCCCAGAATGATGTCCCCTCTTCTGGTAAGGCACATGATGTTTCGTCTGTGCCAGGCTCCTGCAAGGCAAGGAATGACACTATGTCTTCTAAGCCTTCCAGTCCTATCCATGTCTCCTGGGCCCCTCCTCCACCTTCCAATCATGTGACTCCAAGGAACAGGAATGGAAACCTCGAGTGCTCAGTTGGGTGCCCCTTTTCTGATGGCCAGGCTCAGCCATCAAAACCTAACCCTAAGGGTGCCTCTGAAATGCTGCCCCCCATTCCCCCTCCTGACCATAAGGCATCCACCAAACCCCTGAATGTGTCATTCACTGATGCCACTTGATGGGGTGTCCAGCCAGCAGCTTCCTCTTCCACTTCTTCCAACATCAATGGGGTCAAAATGTGAGAAATGATACTCGCCTTCCCCAAACTCTCATACAATAAAGTCCTTGCCATGTACAAGGCAGGCTATGGTAGTGCCCAACCTCAGGTGCCTGAACCATCAACTACAAGCGCTCAATGCACTAAACCCAAAATGACACCATATGGGCCCACTCATTGCCAAGTCCTTATCTCTTTTGAGGGAAACATTATTGCTGACTGTATCAAAGATTTCAATAAGGTAGCTGAATTTTGCAACCGTGGCCTTGTTGCTGCTCAATCCAAACTTCGCGTTGAGTCCATTCATGAATCATATAACAGAATATCCATTGCTACCTCTGGTGTCACTACTCCAAATAACCTTGACACCATCAAGTCATGGCTGAAAAAAGCCTGGCAACTTGGAGATGCTATCCCCATTGAGCCTCGTCTCCCACAATCCAAGTTGTTCCTCAAAATCGTTGGCGTCCCTTATTGGGTTGCTAATTCATCCAATCCTCTTTCCCCCGCATTCGTTGAGCAAGCTCTTGGACAATCATCCCTCTTTGAAAATGTTATCCTCACTACTCATCCCTGAGTCATGAAAGCCTCCCCCAAGTCCGACACTGCAGTTGTATGGTTTGACATCTGGGATTCTCAAAATAGTACTAAGACCAAGACGTTGGTCAACCATACTATCAATTTTGGGCACCATGTCGGCACAATTTGTGCCAACAGTATGCACCCTGGTGTTGCGCAGTGTAGAAACTGTTGGTGGTGGGGCCACCCCACCCATGTGTGTCATGCCCTTAGCGCTCGGTGTCAAATTTGTGGTGGTCCTCATCGCATCGAGAATCATCAGTCTATGGCCTGGTGTTGTAAGGCCAATCCTAAATCCAACCCCCCTTGTGATGCCACCCCCGATGGCATCCCATGCCCTCATCTTGAGAACTTTAAATGCCTTAATTGTAAAGGCAACCATCATGCTAATGACACTAAGTGTCCATTTTGGAAAAATAGGTTTGATCACACCTGGCACTCTAACAAAGCTGCTGAGTCACACACTGCACATGCTGTCTGCACCAATACCACTCGCTCCAGAGGCAGAGTTGCCATTTAAGTATGTCTGGTAAGAACATTGTTATCTCTTCCATTCATATCTATTCACAAAATGTGGGACGCTCTTATGCCCTGGTTGATATCATTCTTGAGTCCAGGAAACTGGACTTTGACATTATTTTTCTACAGGAACCACTGTGGAATCACATTCACAAAGCACCCTCTACAACTAACCCCGAAGGGGATGATGTCATTGGTGCCCCTATTCACCCTGAATGGCTGTGTATGGTTTGCCCTACTAAGCATAACGATCCCAGACCTTGTACTTTGACTTACGTTCACAGATGATTACTTCATATGAGACCCATCCTTCAACAGGAGTGGGTTAATCATCACAATATTCAAATCTTGGGTCTGTTTAATCAGGGTAATTATATTCATTTTCTCAACATATATTCTGACTTGTCATCAACAGCAATAAATTTTCTTTTGACAAATTTTGTTGACATTTGCAATATTGTGTATATGGGAGGCAACTTCAACTGTCACTCTCCTGAATGGGACCCTTTGGCCTCCCACATCCCTCATTCCGCCATAACTCTAATGGAGTTAGTGGATTGCTTCAATCTTACAAGGTCCACACCAACTGTTCTATCTCCAACCCATTTTTCTTCTATAGAAAACCACAACAATTCTGTTATCAATCTCATATTCTGTGCTAATGATTCCACCCCTCATGTCATTGATGCAAATTTGAGACTGCCATCGGACCACACACCTCTACTCATTGATCTTCCAATTTGTCCAGACCATATTAATTATAAAAAATGTGTTTTGCCAAAGGATAGCGATGAAGAGACTGCCTTTATATCTCAAGTCTCAGAGCATCTAGCAGCTATTGACTGTTTGAACATTCACTCTACTTCTTGCTTGGACAATATTTCCAACTCTATTTCCTGTATATTCTCTGATTCATGGAACACAAACTCTAAAACCGTATGGATCACTAACCAGTCAAAAGAATGGTGGAATTCCCATTGCTCTGAGACCTTACTCACTTACAGGAGAACCAAAGATTGTAAAGACTGGCGAGCATTCAGGGTGGCTACTCAAGCTGCTAAACAATCTTTCTTTGATAATCACATCTGTGAGATTGCTTCAACCAACAAATGACCCTGGGATCTCATGAAGTGGGTCAAACAATGAAAACTCCCTGCCATCGAGGGCATTCGATATCAAGGATGCCCTTGCAATGATCTTCCAGACTTGTGGAATGCTTTACACTCGTCATATAATTCTGCATCAGGCCAACTGGTAAGCCCTCAGGTTTTGAATGAAATGAAATCTTTCCCCCCCCCACTCCTGGGTGAACTTCTCTACTCTGGAACTTACCAAATCCCTCTCATCTTGTGCTAACTCCTCAGCACCTGGACCTGATCATATCTCTTGGAAACATCTTAAGTCTTTGTTGCCCATGATAACTGCCTCAAAAACATTATACTCATTGCCAACACATGCGTACGTCTCTCTCATTGGCCAAGTCACTTCAAAGACTCAGTCTCTATCATCATTCCCAAGCCAAATAAACTGGCCTATGATACCCCTAAAGTGTTTTGTCCTATCGTTCTACTAAACACTTTAGGAAAACTAATTGAAAAGATGATCGCACACTGCATGCAATTTGAAGTGGTATCCTTAGGAGTTCTCCATCCAAATCAAATGGGTGGGGTAATCCAATGTTCTACCAAGGATGCAGGTGTTTTCCTCACTCACATCATTTGAGCTGGATGGGCCAAAGGTATGATCACCAGTGTTTGTGCCTTTGATATTGCCCAATTTTTCCCTTCCCTAAATCATGACATCCTCACTGATATCTTGCATTGCCAGGGGTTTGCCCCTGAACTTGTAAATTTTTTCTCCCATTACCTCATAGGTCGATTGACCCAATTTATGTGGAATACCTTCATATCTGATGCCCATAACGTGGATGTTGGCATAGGGCAAGGTTCCACTCTCTCACCCATACTCTCGGCACTATATTTAGTGCCTCTCATGTTCATGTTTGATCAATGTGCTTGTTTACAATCCATCCCCTCTTCCCTTTTATCCTTTGTTGATGATGGGCTTTGTATATCTCAAGCAAAGAACTATATTGACACTATTTCTTCCCTCAAATCAGCATATTCCATCATTAACTCCATATGTACTGACCTTGGATTAGTCGTTGAACACAATAAATCTGAGGTCTTCCACTTCTCTCACCATCACAATGACTCAAACCCCCCTCTGGACCTATCCGACATTGGCAGCCCCCTCCTTCATCCAAAATGCTTCTGGTGCTACCTAGGCTTCTACTTCGATTGTCGACTCTCATTCCAAGAGCACATTCAATACTACTCCACCAAAGCTTTATCTACAGTGAAAGCTATGGGCATGCTAGGCAATTCCACCCAAGGTCTCCTCCCTCTCCAGAAACATCTTCTATACAGGACATGTGTCATCCCAGTGGCAACATATGGCTTTCAACTATGGTACTTTGAAGGCACTTGCAATAAGGCACTTCTCAAGTCCCTTTCTTCTATGCAAAGATGCGTGGCTCTTTGGATCACAGGTGCCTTTCGCACTTCTCCATCTGGTGGCACCAAGAGTATTGCTGGACTGATTCCCATCCATCTCCATCTTTGTAAATTAGCTATTTGTTCATCATACCGAGTTTTTACTTTACCCTCTAATCATGCATTATGCTCTCTATTATCTGATGGTTTCTCTCTTGATTCTTCCCCTCATCCCCAATCACTTCGCCTTCTCACTCTGGCTAAAAAAGCTAAAGTCAAAGGCCCTATCGTTGATGTAGATAATTCTCTTTCTCTTCCTTCAGACTCTTTCTCTCCTTTTGCTTCTGAATCCAAGCCTGGGTCTCATCTCATGGACATCTTTCCTGATTCCATTCACTTTCATCCTTGTAACCAATCAGACAAACACAATATGTACAAACATGTATCATCTCTCGATTCTGTTTTTTCCTCATCTTCTTCTGATCACAATTGTATATCAGTTGTTACTGATGCCTCTGTTCCCCTTGTAGGTTGCCTTCAGGTGGTTTTGGCAGCACACTTATATCACGGCGGATGACAAGTGTCCCATGCAAAACAGGCAAGCAGCTGGGCGTCTTCTACAGATGCAGAACTCTACTCCATACACATTGGCATTGCTAAAGCCATTTCCCTCCAATGCGACAAAATCATCCTCATTACTGACTGTCTCCCAGCAGCCAAGCTGGCAGTTGATCCTTCTATCCACTCAAGTCAGTCGCACTCTATCCATGTTTGCTGACTTCTATCCAATTGGCTTGCAGCCAACCCATCCTGTTCTATTGACTTTTGGGATGTCCCATCCAAGTGGTGTTGGAAGCCCCACCTCAAAGTCCACAATGATGTCACTACCACACATATACATGACCCTTCCCATACAGGTGCCACTCTGGATTTTTTGTGACACAAAGCCACCAACAATTGCCAGAAATCCTGGAAGTCTACATTTTGGAAGAAGAAGTACTATGGCAACAGTTTCCTTCTTTCAAAAAAGAATTGCAAGTTCCTCATCCCCACTTACATTAAGGGAGGCACCTGGCTTCCTCTAGCGAATGAGTCACCATCATTATGCACTCGCATTACTTGAGCTATCCTAAACCATGCTCCAATCAGAGCTTATTGTGAGAAGTTCTTCATCCTTGAGCCTAAATCTTGTTGTTGTGGCCATTATCTGGAAATGTGACACCATATCTTGTGCTATTGCCCTCTATATCCCATCCATACTCAGTAGATATAATGTGCATTCCCTCAGTATGAGTTCCTTGTTGAGTTCTTGAAAAAGAACCCGGCTGCTTTTGCCTTCACCAACCAAGACATATGTCCACTGTCACTTCAAGCCCCTGTACCCACCGAACCAAATGAAGGTAAACTATACTCTTTCATTTCCTCTCTTTTATTTTCTCTTGAGTCTGATCTCTGTGTATGACACCTTGTTCTCTAGTCTCTCTTGAGTCTTCTCTATCTTGCTGGACTAATCATATATAGTCTCTGTCTTAACCAGTCAAAGACCACTTTGTGTACCCTGGCTTGCGGTAGTGTACCGTCTGTTTGTATTATTTAGTTAAAAGCGGACTGTGATTGAGCACCGCTATATAAATTCATTGATATAAAAAAAAAAAAAAAAAAGGGATGGGTTGTTCACCCTACTTTATGGTCATGGGCACCCACCCGACTTTACCTCTGGATGTACAGGATGCAACATGGCTAGTTAGCTACCCAGGGAAGATGATGTCCATGGATGAACTTATTGGCTTAAGAGCATTAGCCCTGGCAAAGCATCCCTTCTTGTCCTCTTACCACCACCATCTCTTGAGTTGGTGTCTTAGTTTGAGCACAATACTACATTGTCTACACTAGCAAAACATGGGTAGGCAAAAGTCTAAAGCTATTAGTCATGAGATTGCAAACATGGACCTTGACTCCAACATTGTGTCTGGCGATGATGAGCTTGACATGATCAAAGAGGCCCCCAGGCCCTCCACCTCCACCCAGCCTGGCCACTCTATGGCAGAATTCAAGGCTCTGGCTGCCTCCATGAGGGCTGATGTTCAGTCACCCTCACCTCTTCCCTCGGTGTCTGCTGATGTTCCGTCGCTGGCATCTACTACTCAGCCTCCAGTGACCTTAGGTCCCAAGGCCCCACTTGTTGCTGGTGGTACCACGTACTACCCAGTTCCCACTCCTTCCCTGATTGCACCATCCACCCCATCATCCTCTGCTGGGACCATGCCTGGAGATGATGCTGCAGCCAAGCAGGCTTTCAACAGCCTCAAGAAGTTCTTGCATGAAGTGCAAGAACTCCCTGATGATTCTCTCCTCAACGAGGACTATACCAAGGCATGTGCTAGCTATCTTGCTAGTGCTGTCTATGAATTTGAGATGAGCAGGCACAGGAGTGCATGCATTTCCATGGGTGAACAGTGGGCCAGCCATGGCTGGACCACCTTTTGCTCTTTCATGCAGGGCTTCACTTGGTTCAATGAGCCAGAAGCCTCCCCTAAAGACATACACGTTATCCACGAGGCGACCCATGGATCCACTGACAAAGCAGAACCACATGACATTGACATAGGCTCCCCCAAGACATCCAAGCAAATGCCCAAGGCACCGCAGCCCACTCCAGCCTGGCCCCCCATACCACCCAAGCAAGTGCCCCTTAAGGCGTGCACTAGTGGCCTCCCTCAAGCACCCATAAAGGCGCCCATCCCCACTTCTGCTCTGGTGCCTCATCAGCACTCATTTGCAGAAGCTGCCTGTGTCGCTCATCAAGCTGGCACAGGCAAACCCCTCCCTCAACCCTGATCATGTCACTGCAATGCATCAGGCTGCCACCACCACCGCTGGCTCTGCCAAGAAGCCACGCATGACCACTGCTGGGCCCACACACCATCAATTGTTCCTTGATTTCACTGGTGATGCCAGTGAGATCACTTATCTCCATCACAAGGCCATATGCCTTCTCAACGACCCCCTCTCACATGCCAAGTCTTCTTTGCATATTGAGAATATCACCAAGGCATACAGCACTATCATGCTGTACACCTCCACCATATCCTCAGACTCCGACATCACTGTCATCAAGTCTGCTATCCCCTCCATCTTCACCACCCCATTCGAGCTGAAGACATGCCACCCCAGGTCAAGGTCTTATCTCAAGATCCTTGATGTCCCCTTCCATGTGAATGGCATCCATATTATGCCAGTTCAGATTACTGACCACATGTGATTGTCTCCATTCAAGGACACTTTTGCTGATGTCTCATCTGTGCGCATCATATGCAACTCCCCCAAGGCCAACACTGCTACCGTCTGGTTTGACCTATGGGATTCTCAGTCAGGAGCCAGTGCCAAGAAGCTCCTCAACAAGTACCTTGACTTCAATGGTATGCAGGCTGTTATCAAGCCCACCTATGCCCACCCCAGTGTCCCTCAGTACTACCGCTGCTGCCGCTTTGGCCACTCTACCCCCACCTGCCACAACCATGCACTCAGGTGTTCCCAGTGTGGTGGTCCTCACTGTAGTGAGAATCATTACTCTACATCATCGTGCTGTAAGGGGAGTCCGAAGGCAAACCCCTCCATCCTGCCCACACCCACTGGGGAACCCTGTCCCCATATCTCATGTGTCAACTGCAAGGGCGACCATGCAGCTGATGATTGAAAGTGCCCATTCTGGTGCCACTGGTTCAACTGTGACTGGCTTAGCCATCACAAGGAGGACAATAGGAGGCTCCAGCAGTAGGTCGTGTATCTGCTTCAACGCATCTTCCAACCCCATCGGTATGTTGCTGGGGCCACACATGCATGTAAGCTTACTGTTAGAGGTCTGCGAGTTGGACTTTAGTTTCACTTCTTTGTTACTATGCCACATCTCTATGCCATTGAGTAGTGTACTATATTCAGATAGGACTTTATCTATTCTTGTCACGATCTGATCCTGTGGACCGGCCCAGCTGGTATTTGTTTTCTTAATTCAGAATCTGTTACGCATAACTGTTTTCCTGTCCCCTCACTTCGGCTTGCTCCACTCCATTCGTTCCACTCTTCTTCTTTGCCCTGTGTCTTCTTGTGCATTGTATTCAGACTTTCCCATGTCATGTCATGTTCCATTCCCCTTGTCATTTTTAGTCCCCTTCTGATGTCTCAGATATTCTTATCTTCTAGCCTTTCCGAAATGTCAGATGATAATTCTGCTCTTATCCTTTTTCTGCAATACCTTTGTTTTGTTACTACCTGACCCTCTCTGCCATCTCATATATAAGTAGTCAAACTTGTACTGTACTCCTCAGTCTGAATCAACTAAGTCACATGTTACTACTCTGTCTGATCTCTGCTCTCTCTTTGCCCTCCCGTCTCTATCCATTTCTGAAATATGGGTCAGTGTCAGTAGTGGCACAACACATAAGTTGAGGCCAAGACCCACTCCTGTGTTCATCAACCAGATCAGTTATCTCTGCTCCTCTGTCTTAGACACCCAGTCTTGAACATCAGCTCCATTCCCCATCCTTAGTAACCCAGTTCTTGACAATTCTTGTCTCTGTAGTGTTTGGCTTGGGTAGCAATACTTAGGCCCTGTATTATGTTGGTGAGCGCAGACTGCGACTGGGCACTGTGTAATAAATCATTGATTTAAAAAAGAAAAAAAAAAAAAAAGCCCTGGCAAAGCATGTGGCACATGTCAAGGCAATGCAGTTAAGAGCAAATAAAGAGAAACTGGCTAGAGCCCTTAGATTAGAAAAAGAAAATTCTGCAAAGATCAAAGAATGGGACTTCAAGCCGGGTAACTTAGTGTTAGTTAGGAATATGGCCATTGAATCATTGGTGGACTGAAAAATGAAGCCAAGATATTTAGGACCCATGGTTGTGATCATTCACAACAAAGGGGGAGCTTATATCTTAGCTGAAATGGATGGGTCTGTCTGGCAAAACAAAGTGGCTGCATTCCAAGTAATTCCATACTTAGCTAGGAAGACCATCTCTCTTCCAAAAGAGATAGAGGAGGTCCTAGACATTAGTAAAGAAAGTCTAAACGATCTTAAAGATAAAGAAGAAGAACATTGGATGCTTGAAGATGAATGGTCAGATGATGACATAGTGAGTTCGCATGACATGAGTTCGAAGGACAAAGAAAAGGACTTGTGATTTCTACTGGTAAAAAACCTCAGAAAGGAAAACGAGGTACAGCTTTGGACTGACTAAGTACTATCCTATGAAGCGAGGTGGCTATCTAGCTACTAAGCAGAGGCAACAGGAGAAGGCTGAAGGGACTGAAGAAGCTCCTTCAAATCATGTGTTACATTCTCTTTTATCAGATCATTTCTCTCTTAACTCTTCCCCTCATCCCCAATCACTTCGACTTCTCACTCTGGCCAAAAAAGCTAAAGTCAAAGGCCCTATTATTGATGTAGATAGTTCTCTTTCTCACCTTTCTGATTCCTTTTCTCCCTTTGCTCCTGAATCCAAGCCTGGGTCTTGCCTTATGGACATCTTCCCTGATTCCATTCACTTTCATCCTTGTAACCAATCAGACAAACACGATATGTACAAACATGTATCTTCTCTCAATTCTATTTTTTCCTCATCTTCTTCTGATTGCAATTGTATATCAGTTGTTACTGATACCTCTGTTCCCCTTGTAGGTTCCCTTCAGGTGGTTTCAGTGGCACACTTATATTGTGGCGGACAACAAGTGTCCCATGCAAAACAGGCAAGCAGCCAGGTGTCTTCTACAGATGCAGAACTCTACTCCATATGCATTGGCATTGCTAAAGCCATTTCCCTCCAGTGTGACAAAATCATCCTCATTACTGACTGTCTCCCAGCAGCCGAACTGGCAGTCAACCCATCCATTCACTCGAGTCAGTCACACTCTATTCATGTATGCCGACTTCTATCCAACTGGCTTGCAGCCAAATCATCCCATTCAATCGACTTCTGGGACATCCCATTTAAGTGGCATTGGAAGCCCCACCTCAAAGTCCATAATGATGCCACTACCACACACATCCATGCCCCTCCCCATACAGGTGCTACTATTGACTTCTTGCGATGCAAAGCCACCAACAATTGCCAAAAATCTTGGGAGTCCACATTTTGGAAGAAGAAGTACTGTGGCAATGGTTTCCCCCCCTCAAAAAAGATTCGCAAGTTCATCATCCCCACTTACGTCAAGGGTGGTACCTGGCTCCCTTTAGCCAACAAGTCACCATCATTATGTGCTCGCATGACTCAAGCTATTTTAAACCATGCTCCAATTGGAGCTTATTGCGAGAGATTCTTCCCCCTTGAGCCCAGCTCCTGTCTGTGTGGCCATCACCTGGAAACACGACATCATATCCTGTGCTATTGTCCACTATATCCTGTTCACACCCAATGGATTCAATGCACCTTCCCTCAATACGAGTTCCTCGTCAAGTTCTTGAAAAGGAGCCTGGCTGCTTTTGCCTTTACCAATCATGATATGCATCCACTGCTGCTTCAAGCTCCTGTGCCCGCCGAACCTAATGAAGGTGAACTATATTCTTTCATCTCCTCTCTCTTATTTTCTTTTGAGTCCAATCTCTGTGTATGATACCCTGTTATATAGTCTCTCTCGAGTCTCCTCTATTTTGCTGGACTGATCGTGTATAGTCTTTGTCTTAAGCGGTCTTCAACCACTTTGTGTACCCCAGCTTGCTGTAGTGTACCATCTGTTTGTATTATTTAGTTGAAAGTGGACTGTGATCAAGCACCGCTATATAAATTCATTGATTTTTTTTTAAAAAAGAAAAAGGACTGAAGAAGCTGTTCCTGTTCCAGTGTGAATGCTTGGTAATGATGGCCAATGGCATCCATCTCCAGCAGGCATTTGAGCAGGGAGTGGTTGACAGACAACAAATGAGTCTGTTTAGCTAGGGACTCACATGCATTGAAGTTTCCGACTTAGAGGGCGTGAGCAGCGGTTATAAGAGATTGAATGTCTTGAAGATAGGTTGCTACTGAGCCAATTAGTGGACTAGCTAACTTGGTAATGAAATACATGTACTTGGCAGAGGGGGACATAAATAGCCTTCTGGGAAGCTCAAGGTGCCAGAGTTAGCCAGTAACTGGGTGGCCTGGTGATAAGCCCTGCTTTGAGTGTCCATGCTGTCACGAGCCGAACCTCAAGAACGGCTGACGGTTCGAACTTAGTATTATTTTCATGAACTCCTATCCGCTTTCGAATATCGGTTACTTCGGTTTGTATCGGTCTTTCGCCTTCGGACTTATTCTGACACCTTCCATTTTATTAATTCATACCACCTTGTCGAAATTTTCTGACAACCGTTTAATAGTAAATTTTATATCTTCTAGCCTTGTAAAATTTGCAGACTCCACTTTGATTATTTCTCCGTTTACTACTTTGCTTGTTTTCCTTATCCGATCCTATATTCAGCATCGTATATAAGTAGCACGACTTTGTACTTGGATTCCTTAGTCTGATAATCAAATTAGCGATACGCTACTTTCCTCTGCTCTCTGTTCGTCCTCAGCTCTCTTATATTGTCTGAAATCCGGGTCAAGCGTCAGTAGTCGGCACAACACATAAGTTGAGGCCACGACCCGCTCCCGCGTCCGACGACCGGCTCCTGCCTTACCTCTCTCACACCTCTGTCCAACCAGTCCTTGACATCGGCTCCCTATCCGTAGGGTTTGTGCACTTAACACATGCCTGGAATGTGGAAGTAAGAAAGGTGCACCATTTCCAGACAAGCAACAGTAGGAGAGCCATTCTAGCCAAAGAATAAGAAGACTTAAGTAAGATTAACTGATGATACTCCAAGTAGTTACTTACCAAGGTAGTGACAGAATTCCTGTACTTCTAAGTAAAAGAAGACACAACCACAGGCTCATCAAAATGAACTGCAGGAGTGGTAGTGGCATTGGGAACAGCATTGGATTCATTGATAGCAGAGACAACAGCAGCAGGAGCACTGGCCTCGTCATCAACAACCATGGCCTGTTTAATCGGAATTAAGTAGCTACACAGCTGCCTGGCTGGAGAGGCATACTGTTATAGTCACTTCATTGTTGGAGTCCTTGACAGTTGCGGGAGATGTAGGTTGCTTCTTTTTTTGTGGCTGGTTGGACAACAAGTAAGACAAGAAGAAGGATAGGAGTCTACATTCTGGAAGAAGAAGTACCGTGGCAACGGTTTCCTTCTCTCAAAGAAAAATCACAAGTTCCTCATCCCCACTTACATCAAGGGGGGCACCTGGCTTCCTCTAGCCAACAAGTCACCATCATTATGTGCTCGCATGACTCAGGCCATTCTAAACCATGCTCCAATTGGAACCTATTGTGAGAGGTTCTTCCTCCTTGAACCCAAATTCTGTCGTTGTGGCCACCATTCGGAATCACAACATCATATCTTGTGTTTGCATTGTCTGCCCCTGTGCTGTGCATGGTGGGCCCTGGAGATCCATGCCATGCAACTTCCATCTGCTGGCAAATCAGAACAGCCTGACTTGTATTGTAGTATGCTTTCATTTTGAACTATGTACCACTGCATGAAGATGTCATTTGTACTAGGTGGACTTCAGACTTGTATTTATACCTAGCTATGTAGATGTGTAGTTGGTAGTGGTACTTTCTGCATGTTATAGTAGTTGGGTGTGGACTGCTATCGTGCACCATGTTATAAATTTGGACCCCTTCAGGGCCCACTGATTTTTTTTTTTAAAAAAAAGAAAAAAAAAATCATATCTTGTGTTATTGCCCCCTCTATCCCATCCACACTCAATGGGTGCAATGTGCATTCCCTCAATACGAGTTCCTCATCTAGTTCTTGAAAAAGAACCTGGCTGCTTTTGCCTTCTCTAATCATGACATGTGTCCACCACTGCCTCAAGCTCCTGTGCCCACCAAACCAAATGAAGGTGAACTATACTCTTTCATTTCCTCTCTTTTCTTTTCTCTTGAGTCCAATCTCTATGTATAACACCTTGTTTTATAGTCTCTCTCAAGTCTTCTCTATTTCACTGGACTAATTGTATATAGTCTTTGTCTTAAGTGGTCTTTGACCACTTTGTGTACCCTGGCTTGCCATAGTGTACCACCTGTCTGTATTATCTAGTTGAAAGCAGACTGCGATTGAGCACTGCTATATAAATTCATTGATTTTTTTTTTTAAAAAAAAAAAGAAGGATAGGAGACTTAGGATTTGAGATACTTGCCTTTTTGGTAGTAGACACTGGAGCAGGACACTTTGAACCCATTTTGGGACCAGCAGTTGAGTTTGATGGAGTGGTGTTATCTGTGGGTGCTGGCTCAGCTGGAGTTGTGGTAGTAGCCATAGGACTACCCTCAGCAATGCCCTCTGCACCTTCACTGCCTTTATTGGTGTTCTGAATGCAGTAACAGTTCAAGGCCTCGAAGTAAGGAGGTGCCACATAGCCCAAAATATTGTTCAAAGCATAGTGGACATAGTGACAGATATGAAAGGCCTGCTCATGGGCTTTGCTGTCTTGAGCAAGGACAGGGTCAGTGGTCAGCTTCTTAACAAGCTCGGCCTGGAAAGTGAGTTAGCAACCTAGCTACTATGCTAAGGGGGAGTACTCACAGCAAGAGGGTTGAGTTGCGACATCGAAAAGGACACAAAGGAAGGCATAATGTTGCCATTCTTGTGACCTTGGATGGTCATACGAATCAACATCGTGAGCTGGTTGAGTTCACAATAAGTAGCAGATTTGGTGGAACCAGTGTTGGAAGACATGATGTACTAAGAAGAAGAAGATTTCACAAAAGAGTGGTTAAATTCGGCAAAGTCTGTGCTCTCATACCTTCGTTTTATAAGGGACAGCCAGGTAGCTACATAGTGACAGACTAAAAAGTGCAGGATGTGTTAGAAGTCGGATCACCACTAACAGGGGCAATCAAATATACCCCTGGGGATTATATGCCAATCCAACTCCTAAATGAAGACAGTTGATCAGAGTTACTTTTTTATATCTGTTGAATTTTCTGTACCAAGATTTTTTTTTGAGTACACATGACACCTTTCCAGGTGGTCTGAGTTTGGACTGACTTTGGTAAGGAGGAGAGCGACTTAGCAATTCATGATATATGTTACCAAAGGCAGTCCTGTGAATCTACTCAGTTGAAATTGGCAAGGGCAAAATTTTCCGGATTTTATTACCCCTTAATATATCTGAAAGGTTCACTCACACCTCATGGGAAACTGGAGACAACAAGAATGGATTGCAAGGAAAGAGGGGGAATGGTGAAGATATACATGATAGGAAATGACAAAGATGGTATAAGAAATCCAATGAAAATATAAGTCCGACCTGAGCTCAGCCTCGAAGCTAAGTAGCTACCAAATCATGTGTACCTCAAGAAATAAGAAAGAAAAATGGCCACAACAAGAGATAGAAGTACTAGATGAAGAAGAGACTACTCGGGTGCTTTGCCCTTGCCTTTACCTGAAGAAGACTTCTGCTGCTTACCCTTGGTCCCATGGATTGGACATGAGCAGCAAATTCGAAATTGGTAAAACCAGGGTACTCCTGGATTCTGAGGTGTGCACCTTTATCAGCAGCCTGCTCGAGTAGGCAAATGACATTCTAGTGGAGGGAGAAGGCAGTCTCAAGTCATCATGAAAGATTGGAGGAAGTGTCAGAGGATGCATAAACACTTGTTGAAACCTCCAACAGCTCAAGGAAAGCCTTGGGATTGTCCAAGATGCTGGTATTGACAAGGAAGTCAGGACCTTGCATCTGGGCTAAACAATTAAGGTCATACAGCAAGTTGGTGATCTGAAGATGATATTGCTTGATGGAATATGTGAGCTGTTGCTTGGCAAAAAGAACCTGCACATGTGCTGCAGCTAACATCTGAAATTGATGGGAAAAGTCTAGGATATAAGAAATGAAAATTAGGATATGTCAAATCTCCATAGCAACAAAACTACATACCTGAGATTCCTGCAATCAAGAGACAATAAGTCTTGTTGGCATGGGTGAACAGGGAGGTGTCCATAACAGAGAAGGAGCAGTTGCTCTGACTCTCCTTATGGCACTCATCACAGGCCTGCTCAGGGAGATGGGGAGTACAGGTATTGTGGCTCTTCATGATACACCACAAGCAGTACGTGGGAGTTTCAAGCTAAATAAGAGCCCAACAATTAAGAAAGAGACAAGAGAAGAAAATGGATAACTAGCTTACCTTGTGTGCATCAGGAAGGATGAACATCTCTTTGAGGGTGTCAAGAGGTACCAGAAACTTGCTGCCAGATTTTGCTGTGACTTCTGAGGCTGATTGAGGGGCTAAAAGGAACAGAAGCAGCTAGTTAGTCATAATATCTGCAGAAATAAAACAAAAGAAAGACATACCCTGGACCCACAGGATCTTCTTACGAACCTTACATAGAATGAGATGGCAGCCATTCTCATCATAACATTCCTTGGTTAAGGGTATGTCCTCTTCAGATGCCTCTTCCGTGACCTCTTGCACCTGAACCTTAGAGGAGGAAGCTCTAGCTGGCTTGGCTGGGGTTTTCTTTGTTGGAGGTTTGGCTGGGGTTTTCTTCATCAGAGGTTTCTTTGCCTGAGACTTTCTTGTCAAGGAGTGAGTTGGCTTTGGAGGCAGCATTGGAGTTCATTTAGACATCGAGTGCTTGGATGCCAAGTCAGCAGAAGGCTCTACCTCTGAGCCCAAGATAGAAGAAACCGCCTCTTGAGCAGGCCCACTCTCTTGATCAGAATCAAACTCAGGAGAATGGTCGGCCTCAGAGGCAGCTGATGGTGAAAAAGGAACAGGGGGAAGGGGTGGAGCTTTGATGGAGCTATGCTTCTTGGCAGTAGGGTGAGCAGATAAAGGAGAGGCAATGACCTCAGATTGATGGACAGCCTGAGGAGTGGCAGGTATAGGGTACTCCCAGTTGGGAGGAATATGAAAAGGATGGACAGGAACAGGAGCCAGGACCACTGCATGGACCTGTGGCACCCCCATGGTCAGAGAGGTTTCAGGTTCCAAAGTCATGATCAGTGGCTGAGAAAGAGTTGGCGAGAGGGCTGAGGGAACTTGGCCTTCCAGCACCAAAGGATCAATGGTAGCAGGCACTACAGCCCACTTAAGTAAGGAGGGGGTGAATGGAGGAGCTTCAGGTGTCATAGTGAGCTGGCTGGAACACGGTCTCATCAACACAGGACTGTAGATGAGTGGTTGTGGGACAGGAGCAGAAGGCTGGGATGGAGGAGAATCTTGACAAGCTTTCTTAGCAATTGGAGCCACTGGCATATCAGACAATGTGGCCTTGTGCTTCTTGGAACCTTTAGCCAGCCATGGCTCAGGTTGAGACGAAGCTAGCCCCATAACACAGGGAGTTAGACAAACAAAGATGAAAAGGGAATGTAACATACCAGCCTCTGCAGAACTTGGTGACCCATCCTTACATAGTTTATAACGGCCTTTAGCAGAAGGAGCTCATTCCTTCATGGAAGAGGAAGCATGAGTTGCAGGTCCATCTTGCAATGATGCTGGGGCATCCAGCAGCTTACTGCTCCAAGCAGAACCAGCTTTCACTTTCGAAGAACCAGGTTGAATAGTACCTAGGAGAAAGACTATGAGTAACACAAATACAAGTTAGAAAGATGTCTTATAAACCATTGGGATAAACAGAGGACAACAATGATAGCAGTAGGAAAGAAAGGGCAAGACAACAGTCTAGCAACTAAGTTGTTCTTTATATAGCCCTGTAGCTTGCTGTCATGTTGACACACTGGGAAAGATGCATGTCCCCAAGAAGAAGCCTCAAATAATGTGTTGGGAAGTTTATCTTACCCAAAATAATGGGCAGAAACTGCCAGTGAAGAAGTTATGCTGCACCAGTTCTGTCTAAGTCCAACTTCTGAGGATTCGCAAACATGATACATAGCTAAATAGTTTGATCAACATTAAGCAGTGCCAAGATAATCAGGGGGCTAAGAATAGAAGCCACATGTGAGAACTGGCAATCAAAAAAAATGCCTGGGTACTTCCTGAAAGAAGTCAGGCAGGTCATGATAAATCACCATGGCTGTGCAGGATGTCTAGAATGTTCTAGAACAATATCCATACATAGTCTGAGGACAGCCAGAGTTGGGTAAGGGGGAGATGTGATGTGAAAACCCAAAATAAACAAGAAATAATAATATTTTTGCGATTTCACACTTAGTATTATAAAAGAATAATGCTATACCTAAGAGCTCTATAGTGCATTAGCGGTGTAGCTACAAAGCTACTTACTAAGAAGTAATATGGTCAATCAATATGGCAGGTGAGACTGGTAATCTAGTACAGCTGTCCACTGTTGTGAACTATTCCAGAGATTCGAACCCTTGACTTCAGGACACCACATCACCGAATTACCACTTTAGGACTTGAGGGAAACCTCCATGCCAAGAATAATCTGAATGATCTGAAAATAAGGACCAAGGTCTAGAACCGGATCAGAAGGACCAACGGACCAGTTAACAGACAATGATCTGTGTTTTCCACATGTACAAGACAAGAACCTAGCTACCCTGCTGCTTAGCTACATCATTTCTGCACTGCTCAGTCATCCAACTGTACTGGCCAAGCAAACCAATGGTCACATCGACTTGGCAGAGGTCCTTGGTTAAAGAAAATATCACAGCTGAAATGCTTACCCATGATTAAAAAAGGATTAATGAAAGAAACTCACATGGTAGCTACTCTGCTACCCACATGACAACCTAGTGATTGAATGGGCCTACCAGTTGGCATTGCATTGTAAAAGTATACCCAGCCGGATCCAGGACTATTCAGTCATTTTCTATTAGTCAATTTCAAGTCATATCTATTTCTTTCTAGAATATTTCGTCTATTTTCATATCTCTCAAATAATATAAAAAGGGCCCAACAGCACACGGATTGGCAAGGAATCCTATGCCTCCATAGTGCTATAGGGTGTGCAGACCACAAACTAGGCATTTTCAAGTGAATAAGTGATCAACCTTCTAAGAGAACACTAACAGGAAAGACTTCTACTAGTTAATCTAAGAAATATTCTAAGATGTCTCAAGTTTGACCTAGTGTCACAGCGAAGTAGCTATCAAGCTAAGAAGGCTTGTAGCTAAGGCATATCAACCACACCAGCACCAGTGTGTGACTAAGTGGGTGATTATAGACAAGGTCCAGTTGACCTTAGAGAGAAACAGAGACAGCCTCAGGATAAAAGATCTTAGTTATCGAAGTCAGCTAAGTGTCACAAACTGTGCACTTGGTCAAAATCCTAGTACAGTGTTCGAGAATTTCACAAAGTAAATAAAACAGCATTTAGTTTCCTCGCACATTTTGCATTATTCAGCAGTAGCTACATAAATCCTCATCTATTTCCCATACTTCCCCTCAAATTCATTTGAGGTTACACTCTAGCTACCTAGCTAGTACTCTACTTGATGTTATATCCATATGTCAATGAGCATCTACAATGCCTCAGCCCTCAAGAAGGGGACCCAATCCCTCTCATCGAGAGATGGGAGATCCTCCAGTACTGACACATCAACCAGCCTGCCAGAAGCCCCATTGTATGTCCTGTGAAGCACACCCCAGAGGGAGTTGAGCATATGGCATAGGTGCCCCTGATAGGAGATCACCTCACATGCCAGAAGTTTGCGAGCCTTGACCCATTCCATGAGGTCCCAAGGCTGCTGATTCTCAGTGGCCACTTCCACAATGCACTCATCGAAGAAGTCCTGCTTGGCCTGCCTGGTGGCACAGTGGAATGCAGTCCAATCAGCCCTGGCACCAGTCTCCTGGTACCAGGCCTTGGCTGCAGAGCACTCATTGGTCCACCATGATTTGGACTAATTTGTGATAGTGATTGTCTTGGCATGGGTGGTCCACATCCAAGAGAAGATGTCTGCCATGGCCAAAACCACAGCTTCAATCCAATCAGGGGTTGATAGATCCAATGTATTGAGATCTAGGAAGAGATGTCCAACATCCATTAGGAAAGCAACTTCCTTATCACTCTCCCTTGGCATGACTGTGTGTGTGACCCTGATGTTTGAGGCCACAATAGGAAGGGATAGCACCATCAGAATATGATCTGATGGCCCCTTCTGTGAGTGATCCAACTTGGGCAGGTTGAGATCTGAATCAGGGGCCTGTGTGAACATGAGATCAATCACAGAGCCTTCAAGATCCACATTGTGGGGAACATGGTGTCAGATGTGCTCTGGACAGTCTACAAGTATTTGTGATTGATTTGTTGATGTGTGAAGTTAGAGTTGATGCAGAGCTTGCTTAGTCAGTTGTAGATCACCTGACTGGATGTTCAACTCTCCTGTGGACGCTTTCTTGACTCTCAGTCATTTACAGTTGTCCACAGGTGAGTACAAGTCTCTATCTTGTTAATATAGTCATTTACAGTTGTTCACAGATTCCTGTGTGAGTTGTGAGCTCCCTGGGTGATTTCTCTGGTTTCTAGGACCTCCTACATGTCCCCTGTGCATCACCTTCTAACAGGGGGTCAGAGAGAGCATCCGTTGACACGATACTGAGCGAGAGCCTCTAAGGCTAGGCAGGGAGGCTGAGCACAATGAGGGACAACTGCTGGGGGCAGCGGATGCAGCCCTTGACCTGCATTGGCCAGTGGGGGTGCATAGGGGGTCCAGGGGAGCCTGGGGAGTGCCCAAGAGAGGATTAGGGGAGAAGAGGGATGAATAGCCCCCCCCCTCCTGTCAGTGTTGGTAGGGGATCTGTGGGGGATCCTGCCAATTGGGCCCCATCGTGGCCTTGGGCACAACATGGGGGCATTGTATACCGGATTACGGACTAATCAGACCAGTAGATGCTGTTCAAGGATGTTGAGGACAGTGATCAGAAGTGTGGAAAGAAAGCTTCCAGTTGGTGGTATGAGATCAAGAAGTGATGGGGGCCTGACATGGTTATGTGAGGCTTCTTTGCAGAAGGTGCATCACTGAGGGCAGCCTGATTTTTATATTTTTATATTTTTATATTTATTCAGTGGACCCCAAAGGGGTCCAAATTTATAATGTGGTGCACAATAGCAGTCCATGCCCAACTATCTACTATAGGGAACCAATACTGCTACTGACTATGCAAGAGTAAACAACTGGGAATATATAATAGTCCTGTCTGAGACAATACACAAATCGACAGCAGAAGGGGGCTAGGCATGTGACAAAATATAAAGAGATGAAACATATACCAATATCACTGCATCTAAAGTGGCAGGCCTTGGGGTTCATAGGGGCCCACCCAGTGGCTGGCAATGAATGGGGGATAATGCATTGACACTAGGGAGCTTCCCCTAGGCCTGGGACCGACCAGCAGGACCAGAATGACTTTGCAGCCAATCCCAATCAAACCAGTGATGCCAGAATGCGCATTTGCAGTCAGTAGCAGCATGTTCCTTGCCACAATTGACATACTTGATGTGGGAACAGGGATCCCTGGTGGGTGTGGGCTGAATGGGGGGGTTAGCCTTTGGCGACCCCTTACAGCAGGAGGAGGTGGTGTGGTGATTCTCAGACCAATATGGCCCACTGCATTGTGAGCATCGGAGAGTGCAGTTGCAATAGGTGGTGGTAGTGTGGCCCCAACACCAGCATCATTGACACTGGGGGGTCCTTGGGTGAGCACATGCAGCCTTAATCATAGACTGCACACCATCGAAGTTGAGGTATTTGCTGACCAGGTGCCTAGCATTAGCACTGGACTGAGAATCCCAAAGGTCAACCCAAACAGTGGCAGTGTTGGCTTTGGTGGAATTGCACATGATGCACATGGAGGAGACATCGGTAAATATCTCCTTAAAGGGAGACAAATGCATGTGGTCAGAGACATGTTGTGGGGTGGTGCAGATACCACTCGTGTAGTAAGGGACATCCAGGATCTTGAGATAAGACCTGGACCTGGGACATTTAGTCTTCAGCTCAAACGGGGCTGTAAAAGCAGAAGAGAGGGTGGATTTGATCACCAATGCCTCAGCATCAGTGGCAATGGAGTTGGTGTACAATGAGATGGTGTTGTATGCCCTAGCAATATTCTCAACATGAAGTGAGCTCTTTGCACAAGTGAGGGAGTTGTTAAGAAGGTGCATGGCCTTGTGATGGAGGTAGGTGATATCACCAGTGTCACCAGTGAAGTCAAGGAAGAGTTAGCACTGGGTAGAGCCCGACATGGTCATGTGGGGCTTCTTCACAGAAGGTGCATCAGCAAGGGCAGCCTAATGCATCATGACAACATGGTCAGGCTTGAGGGTGGGGTGGGACTGGGCAAGCTTGATAAGTGCTGCCGCAGATGTTGGAGTGCAGGCAACCTCAGCAAACAACTTCTTAGCCACTGAGGATGAGATGGGCACTCGCTGGGCTTGGCCATCAGACCTAACCTTAGGAGCAGGGGGCACTTGAGTAGGCGCTTTGCCACTAGTGCAGACCTTTGCAGGCACCAGATTGGGTAGTAGGGGGGGATGGGCTAGGGCAGGCCACAGTGCCTTAGGCATTTGCTTGGGCGCCTTGGGGGAGCCCATGTCAATGTCACATGGATCTGCTTTGTTAGCGGATCCATGGGTCGCCTCATGGATGATGTGTGTACAGTTAGGGTCGGCCTCTAGAACTCTGGTGGCACAATCTTGAATGAAATCTGTGAATGTGGCCCATCCCTGGGCTCACATATGCTCGCTGTTGAGGGCTGTGTTGCCTTGGCCTTGGTTGAAGATTTCTACAACAAGCCCAACGAGGGTTGGGACAAGTATGGCAGTGGTGGCCTTGGGTAGGGGGCCTGGGGGGGCTGACCCAGCAAAGCAGGTAAAGAAACAGAGCCTAGCAAGAGCCCAAGTCTCAACAGACTCCTCAGTTGACCCAGAGAAGACAGCAGACAGTGGTGCTGGAGGAGGGGGGTTCTTCACAGGGTAGAACATCTATCCACTGGCAGTGAAGGGCTTTGGGGACAGCAACGGGACATCAGCCATGCAAGACAATACCAGCTGTGATGGAACATCAGCAGCAGGCAGGGAGGAGGGACTGGGTGATGAAATGTCAGCCTGGGGAAGACCAAAGAACCCGCAAACATTGTGGGGGTCATTGTAGGGGTCAAGATGTTTATCCTTGGATATCTCAGTGATGTTGAGCTCATTGGCGGAGGCTTCAGCAGACTTGGTTGTTTGGCAGGGAGGCTTGTTGGACTTGGACTTTTGTTTACCCATGTAGAATGGGTAGAATAACAATGTAAAATTTTATTTATTTATTTAAATCAATGAATTTATATAGCAGTGCTCAATCACAGTCCGCTTTCAACTAAATAATACAAACAGACAGTACACTACAGCAAGCTGGGGTACACGAAGTGGTTGAAGACCGCTTAAGACAAAGACTATACACAATCAGTCCAGCAAAATAGAGGAGACTCAAGAGAGACTATAGAACAGGGTGTCATACACAGAGATCAGACTCAAAAGAAAATAAGAGAGAAGAGATGAAAGAATATAGTTCACCTTCATTAGGTTCAGTGGGCACAGGAGCTTGAAGCAGCAGTGGATGTGTGTCGTGATTGGTAAAGGCAAAAGCAGCTGGGTTCTTTTTCAAGAACTCGACAAGGAACTCATATTGCAGGAAGGCGCATTGAATCCACTGGGTGCAAACAGGATATAGTGGACAATAGCACAGGATATGATGTCATGTTTCCAGGCAATGGCCACACAGACAGGAGCTGGGCTTGAGGGGGAAGAATCTCTTGCGATAAGCTCCAATTGGAGCATGGTTTAAAATAGCTTGAGTCATGCGAGCGCATAATGATGGTGACTCATTGGCTAGTGGGAGCCAGGTACCACCCTTGATGTAAGTGGGGATGAGGAACTTGCGATTCTTTTTTGAGAGAAGGAAACTGTTGCTGTGGTACTTCTTCTTCCAAAATGTGGACTCCCAAGATTTTTGGCAGTCATTGGTGGCTTTGCATCACAAGAAGTTGAGAGTAGCACCTGTATGGGGAGGGGCATGGATGTGTGTGGTAGTGGTGTCATTATGGACTTTGAGATGGGGCTTCCAATGCCACTTGGATGGGATGTCCCAGAAGTTGATGGAGTAGGATGGTTTGGCTGCAAGCCAGTCAGATAGAAGTCAGCAGACGTGGATAGAGTGTGACTGACTCAAGTGAATAGAAGGGTCGACCGCCAGCTTGGCTGCTGGGAGACAGTCAGTGATAAGGATGATGTGATTGCACTGGAGGGAGATGGCCTTGGCAATGCCGATGCGAATGGAGTAGAGTTCAGCATCTGTGGAAGATGCCCAGCTGCTTGCCTGTTTTGTGTGGGACACTTGTCGTCCACCGCGATATAAATGTGCTGCCAAAACCACCTGAAGGGAACCTACAAGGGGAACAGAGGCATCAGTAACAACTGATATACAATTATGATTTGAAGAAGAGGAGGAAAATGTCGAGTCAAGAGATGATACATGTTTATACATCTTGTGTTTGTCCAAGTGATTGCAGGGATGGAAGTGAATGGAATTAGAAAGATGTCCATGAGACGGGATCCAGGCTTGGATTCAGCAGCGAAGGAAGAGAAAGATTTGGAAAGATGAGAGAGAGAACTATCTACATCAATGATAGGGCCTTTGACTTTAGCTTTTTTGGCTGGAGTAAGAAGGCAAAGCAATTGGGGATGGGGGGAAGAATTAAGAAAAAAATGGTCCAACAAAGGAGAATGTAATGCATGATTAGAGGGTAAAGTAGAGACTCAGTATGATGAACAAATAGCTAGTTTATGAAGATGGAGGTGAATTGGGATAAGACCAGCAATACTCTCAGCGCCCCCAGATGGGGACATACAAAAGGCGCCTGTGATCCAAAGAGCCACACATCTTTGCATAGTGGAAAGGGACTTGAGAAGTGCCTTGTTATGAGCTCCTTCAAAGTACCATAGTCGAAAGCCATATGTTGCCACTGGGATGACACATGACCTATATAAAAGTCATTTCTGGAGAGGGAGAAGACCACAGGTGGAGTTGCCTAGCATACCCATAGCTTTCACTGTGGATAATGCTTTGGTGGAGTAGTATCAAATGTGTTCTTGGAATGAGAGTCAACGGTTGAAGTAAAAGCCTAGGTAACACCAAAAGCGTTTTGGATGAAGTAGGGGGCCGCTGATGTCAGATAAATCCAGAGGGGGGTTTGAATCATTATGTCAGCAAGAGAAGTGGAAGACCTCAGATTTGTTGTGTTCAACAACTAATCCAAGGTCAGTGCATATGGAATTAATAATGGAATATGCTGATTTGAGGGAAGAAATAGTGTCAGTATAGTTCTTCACTTGAGATATACAAAGCCCATCATCAACAAAAGATAAGAGGGAAGAAGGTATAGACTGTAATTGAGCATGTTGATCAAACATGAACATAAGAGGTGCTAAGTATAGTGCCGATAGTATGGGTGAGAGAGCTGATCCTTGCCCTATACCAACATCTGTGTTATGAGCATCAGATAAGAAGGTATTCCACATGAATTGAGTTGATCGACCTATGAGGTAATGGGAGAAGAAATTTACAAGTTTAGGGGCAAACCCCTGGCATCGCAAGATGTCAGTAAGAATGTCATGATTTAAGGACAGGAAGAATTGGACAATATCAAAGGCACAGACACTAGTGATCATACCTTTGGCCCATCCAGCCCAAATGATGTGAGTTAAGAAAACACCTGTGTCCTTAGTAGAATGTTGGATTACTCCACCCATTTGATTTGGATGGAGGACTTCTAGAGATACCACTTCAAATTGCATGTGGCATGCGATCATTTTTTCCATTAGTTTTCCTAAAGTGTTCAGTAGGACAATAGGACAAAACACCTTAGGGATATCATAGGCTGGTTTATTTGGCTTGGGAATGATGATAGAGACCGAGTCTTTGAAGTGACTTGGCCAGTAGGAGAGATGTACACATGCATTGGCAATAAGTAAGATATTCTTGAGGCAGTCATTATGGGCAACGATAGACTTCAGATGTTTCCAGGAAACATGATCTGGACCAGGTGCTGAAGAGTTAGCACAAGATGTGTTATAAACATTGATTTGATTGATGCCCACTGTGACTTAATCATCTTAGATGCTGACACAGCCACACGGTCCGAAGCTGCAGTTCTAGATTGGGAAGAGTATGTTGGAAAGTTTGATGTGGAAGAAGAATGATTCGATGTTGACTGGGATGAGTATAATTGGATGGATGTTATTAGGAGAATCAGAAGGAACAGTTTTGCTGTTTGATTATTATGGCCTAATGGAATTGATAAACAGACAATGATGGTTTTATGGAGATCACATTTGGATTGGAACTATTTGATATCTAACTATGATAGCTGTTACATTGGTGGACAGATATGTATTTATCAGAATTGTGATAGTGATACCAGGCTTGTAGTTGTAGTTTCATAGCTTGATATTGTTTCACTTAGTTAGTATTTAAGGACTTTGTACTTGGAAGATTAAATGCAAGTTTAATCTTTCCTTTGTTTCCCAGACTACTTGTGTTTACTTGCCCCACCTTGAATTCACTTGTATCATTGTTGTTGTCTCGAACCTCATGCTACCTTAGACTTACCTCAAGTCTTCTTGGCCTTCTCTTACTGAGCTTTCGAGAATACTCAAGCTTATTAATTGAAGTAGGTTAAAGACCAGTTAGCCGCTGTCTTATGTAGCCCAATCACATGTTGTGACACGTGACATTACTAGGCACTCTGACTGTAAATCTTAACAATAAGATTAAACTTCCTACTGTGCCAATTCCAGTAGTATCCCCACAACAAACCTGTCATGTTTGGTTCTCATTGCCTAGTTGCTGTACCATCCAACATCTCTTATGAGCTAGTATTGCTTCACACTACACTCGAAGAAATCCTTGGGCTAGTATTGCTTCATGCTACACCCAAGAAGAACACTGAACCAATCTATAACCAGCAAGCCTCTGATTAGGAATCACGCCCGAGAGTTATACATCACCACTGGTGCATGCCAAAGAACCAACCTGATTCCTTATGTACAAACTACAAAGGTAGCCAATCAGAAGAGTCCAACCACAAGTGTCCGACTAGCAGACTAACATCATCTGAAGAACCTGAATCACCATCATGGATCAGTGAGATCAACGATCAAACAGAAAACTACTCAGATTATGAATCTGATGAAAACCCAAATTCATCCAACTCTATTGATTCTATTTTTAGAACTAATATTACCTCTGACACACAACAACGTATTATCAAATTAATACTCGAATGACACCTATCAATTGTCATTCATGAATGTCCAACAGCTCATCTTCCAACAATCGTAGAAGAGCAGACCCCCCACACCTCGCAGCACACCTCTCTAAACAATTTCAAAGTCACTTTCATCCTGAAAGCAAATGTGAACAACCAACAAATGAAAACTCCTCAACTGAATCCCAAGAATCCCAAAACACTCTCTTCACACAACAACCCCCTAAACTTCCTACCCCTCCAACAAGACCATCTTTACTCCCAGCCGTCCAACAACAACAAAGCAGACACTATGAAGAAGAACACAAAGCAAATCTCAATGAAACCCTTGCTAGACTCGACAGCTTCCACCAGAAAGAATCCCCTACACTCCAAATCAAACCAATCAAAACCCAAGAAATGCCTTTACAAGGATCTTCCACTGTTACCCACCATTCACAATCAGAATCTGAAACCTCTTACAGATCACAAAGAGAAGGATCACCAATGGAATCTAATGAAGCTTACAGAGGATCAGAAACCCTGGCAGCAAACACATCTGGATATAAGGCAAACAACCCAGAATACAATGTCTACCAACCAATACAACAAGGTTTCAAAGGGAAAGGACCGCCTGGAGGTTCAGACAGAGGAGGAGGTGGAGGAGGAGCAGGAGGTGGAGGAGGATTCTTTAGACAACCACAACAACAAAACCCACAACATAACTACAGAGGAATTAAATATGATCTACCCAGAGAGTTCAACAGCACCATTCAAGATTACCAAAGATGGAAAGAGCAACTTTCGCTCTACTTCTTGGCAAACTGTGATCAACTCCTGTCTGATCACGACATCATCATCTGTGCACTCTACAACATGGGAGAAGGAGCAAGTTTCTGGTGATGAGATTTCCTTACCCATCACATACAAAACAGAGTACCTACCTTCAGTTCCACTGAAGCATTTTGGCAGGCCCTGGATCAATCATTCTTACCCTTCAACGAAAGTGAAAGTTTCCTCAGAAAATGGCTTGCACTCAAACAATTGCAAAGACCCATCAAAACCTATATCATGGAGTTCAGAATCCTGGCTAACCAAGCCGGAGTCAGAGACACCCAACAACTCATTCATCAATTCCGAGAAGGTCTCAACCCAAGCATTGCAATCCGAGCTATTTCAAAACATCCAGGAAACAACTTGGAGGAATGGTTCACAGCGGCATGCGCAGCAGAAGAAACCAAAAGAATGGAGGCAGACTATTATTGAAGACACCCCCAGATATACTCCCAAAGAAAGATGGCAAAACCAAAAAGGCGTAATCATTACCAGAGTCAAGGCTACATCCCACTCCAACCTAATAGAGACCTGAATGCGATGGACGTTGATGCTATAGAAGTATTACTTCAGAACTTCGCGATTTCTCAAGGCCACCAACAAAACAATGATTCATCATCTGATGAAAGTGAAGACAATGATGAAGATCATCAAGAAAACATTAAGCAGTCGATCCTACAAGCATTCGATACAATCCTTTCTACACGTCAAAAAGAAAGCCTCAGAAAAGGAATGTGTTTTGAATGCGAACAAACTGGACACTTTGCTCAAGACTGTCCCAAGTGTAAAGCATGCCTTTCGAAAATCCCACGAAAATCCCAATCCAAAATGCCAAACATAAGCGACCCGTATTGCCTAGGAAACCATGTGATAATGACAAGAAGAACCAGAGACACTTCCAAAGCATGCAACTCAATGAAATCATCCAAAGCATCTCTGACAATGAAGAAGTTGTAAACGTCTACAATGAGCATGCAGATCAACCCAGATTTGTCCATCGAGAAATCCAGGATTTTGCCTGAGACAATTAGCATCCATGTCTAATCCATCAAAACCCTCTACTGGACAGTGCACACCCTCTTATTTATCCTCTTGCTCATCAACCCCTGATTCAAATGGACCTATTTATTTCTCGAATGGACTACAGAATGATAGTTATCCCAGACCAAAGACCCCGACAGGACTCTCTTATTTAAACGAAGTTTCCCTTACTCCTATGCAATCCAACACTCTTTACCTTCCCCTCAAAGTGCACCTACCTGAGAGAACCGTGGACACCTTAGCACTCCTTGATTCAGGAGCTGGAGCCGATCTTGTTGATCAAGATCTTGTAAACAAATGGAAACTTCTGAGAAGAAAACTCCCAAAACCACTCACCATCAGGAATGGAGACAGATCAGTAGTAGAAAACACATCCATCACCAATTACATAGTAATCAAAACTACTGTTTATGGAAAACGAATCAAAACCAACGCAATCATTGCAAATCTAGGACAACCCTGAATAATCTATGGAATCCCATGGTTTTCAAAACACAACCCAGATGTAGATTGGACCAAGAAAACCCTTTCTTGGCGATCTTATCTTGAAAACCAAGAATTCACTACATTATTAGATTCAGCATTCCCCAATGCAATCGGACTGGATGAACTCAACCTGTCAGACAGGGATTTCATCGAATTCAATGCTAAAACATCACACTCTCAAACATTTGCCCAACAACATGGAGAAAAGAAAGAAACCAACCCTACGAAAATTGTACCCAATTACCTCCATGAATTCCTTGACCTCTTCAGTGAAAAGAAAAGCAAATGATTCCCACCATCTCGAACTTATGACCATAAAATCGAGATGAAACCATCTTTTCAACCCAAAGCTTTTCCTTCGTACAAACTATTGTATGGAGAAACTCTCAAGCTTGACAAATTCTTAGAGGAAAATTTATGAAAAGGATACATTCAACTGTTGAAATCACCAATGGCCCCTCCTTTCTTCTTTGTATCCAAGAAAAACGGATCTTTGAGACCATGTCAAGACTATCGATACCTCAATGAACACACCATCAAAAATGCATATCCAATTCCCAGTATCCAATCAATACTTGATCGACTCCAAGGATCAAAATATTTCACAGCACTCGACGTATGATTGGGATATAACAACATTCGCATTTTTGATGGAGATCAATGGAAAGGAGCTTTCCATACACACAAAGGGTTATTCAAACCTACTGTTATGTTTTTCGGAATGTGCAACAGTCCAGCAACATTCCAAAACATGATGGACACCATCCTCGCTCCTCTCATTCATCAAAACAAAGTTATCATTTACATGGACGATGTATTGATTCATACAAAAATAAAAAAGGAACTATGAGAAATCACCTGCCAAGTCTTCGAAATCTTTTGAAAACATCATCTCTATCTCAAAGTAGAGAAATGTGATTTTGAAAAAGAAAAATTGGCATATCTAGGATTCATAATTTCACCCGACGAAGTACGCATGGACCCAGTAAAACTCAAAGGAATAGCAGATTGGCCAATACCCAAAAATCCACATGATATCCACAAATTCATTGGGTTTTGCAACTTCTACTGAAAATTCATATGAAATTATGCCCACTACACAGCCCCTCTTAATGCCCTCCTTCGCAAAAATCAACTGTTTCAATGGAATTCAGAAGCTCAAACATCATTTGACACCCTCAAAAAGAAATTTCTACAAGAACCTGTCCTCATAAGGTACATCTCGATAGATCACTACACCCATTATGTAATCAAAACCTCTCCTCAACACTGAGGTTAATAATGACAACAACAGCCTACCTTTGCCCAATCTGTCTGCTAGGACCTTTTGTCTAATGTACTGAGACTACATCCTAGAAGTCAAAATCTTAAAATTCACTTTTTATTGCAACTTATAACATCATCTGTCAATTTTTAGAAAATTGCTCAAACACGCCATTCAACCATATCTGAGTGAAGAGAGATGAGGGATGGGTAGGGCAAAGGCTCAATTTCGCCGCTTATGTAATCTATTACGTGATCAATAGGCGCAAGATAATCACAGGGTTGTGGCTGAAAAGAATAGACAAAAAGCTATATACTGTACTTGTTTCGATGGCAAATCATTCTAGGGCAACAAAGGCACGAGTCAACAACCTGAAGAAAGCAAAAACTCTGAAAGAAATCGCTTCCAGGACACCTAATTTGGCCAAACTCACCTCTGATTGTCTTCCTTCCTCCTTGGCAGCCGAAGACCAAGCTGTTCATGAATTTCAAGGCTTATCCTTTGTTGGGCGTTCATTGGATGATGAAAGCGATGTTGAATACCATTCAGAATATGCAGGAGACTCACCTATTGAAGAAGAAACTGGTCCAGGAGAGGCACAGGTTCCTGATGCCTTTCAGCTTATATTTCAAGGCCAGAAAGCATCGGAATTGGCGGAAACAAAGGCAAAGGAGGGGAAACCGAATCGCCCCAAGCATTACATGGGAAATTCAGCCAAGACCAAGCGCAATCAAGCCGCTCAATGAGGCAAAATTGAGAAAACTAGTCAGAAGTTTGTCAGTGACTTCTTCCTCAAAAAAGGCTTGGATACTGGCATACAAGTGGCAGGATTGGGATCAGATGGTACCTGTGGTATGGTAGAGGTTGAAGAAGGAGGAAAAGGGCGAGAGGGAGCCGCACTTTGGCTCGAGGATGAAGTTTTGGAGGTGACTATGGCTGAAGAAGAGATGTCAAATGTAAGCATTCCTCATAGCTCTAGATGTATCAAACTCACAGATACTGTCAAGATCATGCGAAAGTCTTGTCCAGACAGTAGTACCAATAATATTTCTGTTGAAGAATCAAAGAATTGCATCAGAGAGCTCTTTAGTAAACTCAAAAGGCTTGAAGCACCTCCTGACACAAGCCCTGACACACAAACGGATCAATTTCTCAATTCATTGTGGTACAAAGACTTCCCAGCTCTTCAGAAAGCCAAAGATGCATTAACTGCAGTGCTAAATGACAAGAAAACAAGTCTTATTGTTCGTTCTCAAGTGGCATCAATGATCAGCACTTTAAACCTTTATCTTGATGCTGAACTCACCTACACATGGTGTGAGGCATCCGCTGTTGCAGCACGAGCCTCTGGAAGACAGGCTAGCTATGCCCGTACTCTCTGAACATGGATTGGGAAGTTTCTGCAATCTTCTGAGCTCCCCTTGCCCCAGTACATTGGCCAGCCTGGTTGGTCACTTCTTGATGATGAAGACTTCGCAACAGAGCTTCAGCTCCACCTGATGGAAAAATCAAAGATGGGTCACATTCGTGCACAAGATATCATTGACTATACCTCTCGAAACAACATTCAAACTTGATACCATATTGGGGTGGCTATATCTCTTGCAACAGCACATTGGTGGCTTCATAGGTTAAGCTGGCGGTACACACGGAAGCGAAATGGGATGTATGTAGATGGGCATGAGCGTGATGATGTGGTTGAATACCGGACAGGATTTGTAAGGAGATGGAAGGAGGAGTATGAGCCAAGATTCATCACATATGATAATGATGGAAACCATACTTTGCCTTCTGGGTTTCCAGTTGCTCAGCGTGGCTGCTTTCAACTTGTGCTTATCACTCATGATGAGTCGACATTCTATGAAAATGACAGAAGGAAGACACGCTGGGAACATGAGAGTATGACAGCAATAACAGAAAGGAAGGGAGAAGGACAGTCACTGATGGTGTCTGATTTCCTCACTCCAGATTGGGGTCAATTGACACATGATGGCAAGTGAGTCTTCTATTTTGATCTAATATATCAATATCTGTCACTTAATGACCAATAATTTATTTAGAGAAGCTCGGATTTTGTTCAAGGCAGGGAAGAACCATGACGGCTACTTCACTGGTAAGGATTTGCTGGAGCAAGTTGAGACAGCAATCGACATCTTTGAGGCAAAGACCAATGGGTTTTCAACTGGCCTCTTTATTTTTGACAATGCACCTAGTCATCAGAAGTGGGCACCCAATGCACTATCTGCTCAAAAGATGCCCAAGCGACCATCTGAGACCTGGACTCACAAGAAGGATGGCCCTAAGATGTGCACTACCACTTTTGAAAAGGATAGTGTTGTCTACCATCAAGACTTCTATTTTCCAGATGACCATCCAACCATGCCTGGTTGGTTCAAGGGAATGGAACAAATCATATGTGAATGTGGAATGTGGCCAACAAATGGCTCAACCCTTAATGCACAGTGCGAAGGCTTCAAATGTGAGTCTGGAAAAACTGATTGCTGCTGCTGTTGTCTCCTATTCACTCAACCTGACTTCATAAATCAAAAATCCCATCTCGAAGAACTTGTGACTTCCTGTGGTCATCTTTGTGACTTCTATCCGAAGTATCACTGTGAACTCAACTTCATTGAACAATATTGGGGGGCTGCTAAGCTTCAATACCTCAAAGCAGCTCACACCTCAAACATTGATGAGATGGAGAAGCTGGTCAAAGCATGTCTTGACAAGATTCCAGTCATTCAAGTTCAATGGTGAGGACTATACTGCATTTCACATGGTATTCACATTGGCTTACTCCCACATGCCAGTTATGCTAATTGTGCTGTAAGGGTCATTGATGCATATTCAAAGGGCCTTGCTGGTCCCGAAGCTGCATGGGCAAATAGGAAGTACCATGGACATCGGATCTTACCACCAGATATAAGGCTTCAACTGCATGAGGATCATCAGAATATGCTCCCCTGAACATCATAGATACATAGATACCAATATTTCGAGACTTTTGAACTTTTGATTTTTTGGTTCTTCGAAATTGAATATTTTGCCACTTACTAATCATATTACGTAAAGGTGTAGTGATCTAGCAGGATGTACCTTAACCCCTGACCCAACCAAACCCTTCGAAATACAAACCAATGCCTCAAACCATACATCAGGCACAGTTTTACTTCAAAAGGATTCGAATGGTATCATACACCCATGTTTCTTCCACTCAAAAGGATTTTCCCCCACTGAAAAATGCTATCATACATCTGAACAAGAATTCCTAGCAATCATCCGCGCATTGCAAGAATGGCAACACTATATTGATGGATCACCACACAAAACCATCATATGGACAGATCACAACAATATCATCCATTGGGCTAAACCATCAAAGTTATCCCGACAGACAATTTGATGGTCTGCCCTTATCAGTGCCCATAAAGTCAAGATACACCACATTGCCAGCATCAAAAATGTCACAGCTGATGCACTCTCATGTCAACCCAACCACCTCACTGAAGAAGAAGAAAAACCACAAGTGGCCATCCCTGCCCATATGTTCAATACATCATCCCTCCCAGCAATGGACGTTGATATCCTTGATCCGGAAATCCAAGAAGCACTCCCAACGGAACCTGATGGCTCACCACACATCAACAAAAAAGGACGTTTCACACTCCCAGCCAACAACACATTCAAGAAGCGTTTACTCCAATGAGTACATGATGCACCAGCAGCAGGACACCCTGGTACAACCAATACCATATGCAAATTAGAAGAATACATCACATGGCCTGGAATGAGAGCTTTTGTCAAGAACTATGTGAAAGGATGCCCTATCTGTCAACAACACAAAATCAACCAACAACCTTTCAAACTCCCACTCCAACCCATTAAAGGACCACGCTCTCTCCAACCATTTGCACAAATAGCTATGGATCTCATCACTGATCTCCCAGAAGTTGATGGATTTGATTCTATTTTGTCCATAGTGGACCAACGACTCACAAAAGGGATAATTATAGTACCAACATGAAAAGAAGCCACTGCAGATCACATCTCTGATCTGTTAATCAAAAACATCTTCTTGTGTTTTGGAACCCCAGACAAAATTATCTCTGATTGAGACCCTAGATTTGTTGCTAAATCTGTCCAAGCTCTGTTCAAGAAGCTAGGAATAGAACACACACGATCTACCACATACCATCCACAATCTGATGGTACCACTGAATGCTTCAACCAGGAAATTGAAATGTACCTCTCTGCTTACTGCTCCAAGAACGCACTTGACTGGCCAAAGAAATTACCTCTCATCAAATTCGCACACACCTCTAGAACCCACTCCAACCAATCACAAACACCCTTCGAATTGATGTATGGCCACCCCTTCAAAGCTTTCCCAACTGATCAAGAACCAATGAATAATCCGGCGACTGAAGACTGCATTGACTGGATAAAGAACATCTGCATAGCCACACAGGATTTGCATGAGAAAGCAAGGCAAACTATGACCGAATGCATCAAAGGTCCACTTCTGAAACTAGAAGTAGGACAAAAGGTCTGGCTGGATTCATGCAACCTCCCTATTTGAGCACCATCAAGGAAACTATCAGTGAAACGCGTAGGACCTTTCGAAATCACCAAGAAGCTTGGACCTGTGAACTACAAACTAAAATTACCCAAATCATGGAAAGTTCATCCCCACTTCCACATAGGACTCCTATGGCCAGTAACTGAGAACGACAAATATGGAAATCATTTTGAGAACCCACCACCTGATCTTGTAGAAGGAGAAGAAGAATGGGAAGTTGAAGACATTGTTCACCATCACAAAACACATTGCGGAAAGATCGAATATCTGATTCACTGGAAAGGATACCCCAATTCGGAATGGACATGGCAGCCTGCAGACACCCTAAAGAATGCACAGGAGATGCTAGACACTTATAAACAACATCACAAACTTCATTGAAAAACCAGAATCATGCAACATCTCATTCCAAACACCACCCCAGAACCATATACCTACCAATCCAACACACCTTTAGTACCCCTTTGCAAATCAGACACCACGTCTAACTCCAGTCACTTATCTCAACGACCTCCAACATATACCTCACCCGGAATAGGAATGAGCTATGTCGTTGCCCCTCCAGTCACAACCATCACTCAGTCCTCTTTCTCAATTTCGGAAGATTTCCCACCAGAAGAAACCTACACTGACCCCACTAGAGCCATTTGAACCTTCCAGCTCTACAATACCCCCTTCACTGAAGCTAGGGCCACTCTCTGCAAAGATTCACTTGATGCTATTCAGTTTGACCTATTCAGGGAGGACTGGACTACTCTCCTATTTCTTAGACACACATTGCTCCACCACTCGCATTCCTTCAAGTGTCACATTAGTTCACTGAACTGAACTGTTGAATTGCCTGTCATTAGGAAAATTGTGTCAGCGGCTGAACAAGCCCTTCATGCTTTCCCAAAGACTCCAGATCCAAGTGAGCCTAGCAAGACTCGACAAGGATCTGAACTTCCTACTCTCCAGTACCCAGATGGACCTGATGATGGAACCAATGGAATTCCTGCTGAACTTCCTGATGTGGCTCAACCTGACACCCCTCAGAGAACGGAACAGACTGGAATGAATGATCATAGACTATGATTGCCACAAATGGAACCCAACTCGATTCCCACCCCCAAAAGTACTACACCAAGAGAATTCTGCACAATCTGTAGGATCTATGGTCATTTCATGGACCAATGCAAACATTATACCTGCCACTACTGCCAACACTCTGCCCCTGGACATCTCGGAAGATATTGCTTCCTCAACAAATACTGAGCATGTACCACCCAAGAATTCGCACAGGTCTTACAACAATGAGCCATCGCAAAGTTCCCACAATTACACCTCTTTCCCCTCACCTCATTCATCAGCAGAGTCTCTGATCGAGAACAACAATGGCTCAAACCTATCCTTACCTGCAAACATCCATCCCAAGTATTTAGACCTGGAGACCTCCCCTTACCTTCTTCCCAAACCACTTCAACTCAAGGAGCCTGCCCGATCCAACCCATTTGATGCCAATGACAAAGGAAAAATGAAGTCTTCCTCCAGGTGGGACTTGACTCAACAGACACAAGTAGAACACGAGTTCTACCGCCACATTCTCCAGCTCGCCCAACTCCTGACACCAGACATATGCATCACCAAACGCCTCACTGTCGACCTCATACCCAATGCCACCTCAGACCTTGACGAGTCTCAGATGGAGGTTATGATCATAGGGATGCTTATGGAGAAGAGTACGATGACCCCTACAATGACGTCACAATTGCCAACATCACAGGAGAGCCCTATGGAGATTACTGAGCCTGATTTGGATAAGGATGTTGATGAGGACATCAAGTCCTACAAAAGGGATAATGTTATAAACATCAATTTGATTGATGCCCACTGTGACTTAATCATCTTAGATGCCGACATAGCCACATGGTCCGAAGCTGTGGTTCTAGATTGGGAAGAGTATGTTGGAAAGTTTGATATGGAAGAAGAATGATTCGATGTTGACTGGGACAAGTATAATTGGATGGATGTTATTAGGAGAATCAGAAGGAATGGTTTCGCTGTTTGATTATTATGGACTAACAGAATTGATAAACAGACAATGATGGTTTTATGGACATCGCATTTGGATTGGAACTATTCAATATCTAACTATGATAGCTGTTACATCGGTGGACAGATATGTATTTATCAGAATCGTGATAGTGATACCAGACTTGTAGTTGTAGTTTCATAGCTTGATATTGTTTCACTTAGTTAGTATTTAAGGACTTTGTACTTGGAAGATTAAATACAAGTTTAATCTTTCCTTTGTTTCCCAGACTACTTGTATTTACTTGCCCCACCTTGAATTCACTTGTATCATTGTTGTTGTCTCAAACCTCGCGCTACCTTAGACTTACCTCAAGTCTTCTTGGCCTTCTCTTACTGAACTTTTGAGAATACTCAAGCTTATTAATTGAAGTAGGTTAAAGACCAGTTAGCCGCTGTCTTATGTAACCCAATCACGTGTTGTGACACGTGACGTTACTAGGCACTCTGACTGTAAATCTTAACAAGATGAGAGGGATTCAGTGAGTTCAAGTGCAGAAAAGTTTGCCCATGAATGGGGCAGAAGTGATTTCATTTTATTTAAAACATGAGGGCTTACCGAGTGGCCCAATGCAGAGTTGTATGATGAGTGAAGTGCATTCCACAAGTCCGGAAGATCATTGCAAGGGTGTCCTTGATACCGAATGCCCTCAATGGCAGGGAGTTTTTGCTGTTTGACCCACTCCATGAGATCCCAAGGTTGTTTGTTGGTTGAAGCAATCTCATGAATATGTTCATCAAAGAAAGAATGCTTAGCAGCCTGAGTAGCCAATCTAAATGCTTGCCAATCCTTTCGATCCTTAGTTCTTCTGTAAGTAAGTAAAGTCTCAGAACAGTGGGGATTCCACCATTCTTTTGACTGGTTAGTGATCCATACAGTTTTAGAGTTCGTGTTCCAAGAATCAGAAAATATATGGGAAATAGAATTGGAGATATTGTCTAAGTAAAAGGTGGAATGAATGTTCAAATAGTTGATAGCCGCTAGATGCTCTGAGACCTGAGAAATAAAGGTAGTCTCTTCATTGCTATCCTTTGGCAATACTCATTTTTTATAATTAATATGGTCCAAGCAAATTGGGAGATCAATGAGTAAGGGAGGGTGATCCAAAGGCAGTCTCAAATCCACATCAATAATATGAGGAATGGAAATGTTGGCACAAAAAATGAGATCGATAACTGAATTATCATGTGCCTCAATTGAAGAGAAGTGGGTAGGGTGGGAGATGGTCGGTATAGACCTGGTAAGATTGAAGCAATCCACTAACTCCATTAGAGTTATGGCAGATCAAGGGAGATGGGAGACTAGTGGATCCCACTCAGGGGAACGACAGTTAAAGTTGCCTCCCATGTACACAATGTTCAGGATATCAATGAAGTTTGTCAAAAGAAAATTGATCATAGATGATGATGAGTCAGAATATATGTTAAGGAAATGAATATAATTACCCTGGTTAAAAAGACCCAGAATTTGGATATCACAATGATTGACCCACTCCTGTTGAAGGATGGGTCTCATATGGAGCAAACATTTGTGAACATAGGTCAGAGTACAGGGGTGGGGGTCGTTAGGCTTGGTAGGGCAAGCCATACACAACCACTTGGGATGGATGGGGGCACCTATGACATCATCCCCTTCAGGGTTAGTTGTAGAGGGTGCCTTGCGGATATGATTCCAGGGGGGTTCCTGTAGAAAAATAATGTCAAAGTCCAGTTTCCTGGACTCAAGGATGGTATCAACCAGGGCATAAGAGTGTCCCACATTTTGCAAATAGATACAAACAGAAGAAATAACATTGTTCCTACCAGACATATTTAAATGGCAACTCCACCACCGGAGCGATTGGTATTGGCACAGACAGCATGTGCAGTATGTGACTCAGTGGCTTTGTTTGGGTACCAGGTGTGATCAAACCTGTTTCTCCAAAATGGACACTTAGTGTCGTTAGCATGGTGATCACCTTTGCATTTGAGACATTTGAAGTTTTCTAGGTGAGGGCATGGGACACCATCAGGGGTGGCATCACAGGGGGGGGTTTGATTTGGGATTGGCCTTGCAACACCAGGCCATAGAACAATGATTCTCAATGCAATGAGGACCACCACAAATTTGACAGTGTGCACCAAGAGCACAACATGCATGGGTGGGGTGGCCCCACCGCCAACAGTTTCTACACTGCACAATACCAGGATGCATGCTGGTGGTGCAAATTGTGCTGATGTGGCACCCGAATTAATAGTACAGTTGACCAACATCTTGGCCTTAGTACTATTTTGTGAATCCCAGATGTCAAACCACCACAACTGCAGTATCTGACTTGGGGGAGGCTTTCATAACTTGAGGATGAGCAGCAAGAATAACATTTTCGAAGAGGGATGATTGTCCAAGAGCTTGCTCAACGAACCTGGGGGAAAGGGGGTTAGGTGAATTGACCACCCAGTATGGGACGCCAACAATTTTTAGGAATGACTTGGATTGTGGGAGATGGGGCTCAATGGGAATAGCATCTCCAAGTTGCCAGGCTTTTTTCAGCCATGATTTGATGGTGTCAAGGTCATTAGGAGTAGTGACACCAGAGGTAGCAATGGATATTCCGTTATATGATTTGCAAACAGATTCAATGTGAAGTTTGGATTGGGCAGCAACAAGGCCATGGTTGCAAAATTCAGCTGCCTTATTGAAATCTTTGATTCAGTCAGCGATAATGTTTCCCTTGAAAGGGATGAGGACTTGGTGATGAGTGGGCCTGTGCGTTGTTATTTTGGGTTTGGTGCATTGAGCACTTGTAGTTGATGGATCTGGTGCCTGAGTTTGGGTGCTACCAAAGCCTGCCTTGTACATGGCAAGGACTTTATCATATGAGAGTTTGGGGAAGGCAAGTATCATTTCATGCATTTTGACCCCATCAATATTGGGAGAAGTTGAAGAGGAAGCTGCTGGCTGGACACCCCATCAGGCAGCATCAGCGAATGACATGTTCTTCTTGTTGAAGTGTTCCATAAGGGGTTTGGTGGATGCCTTACGGTCAGGAGGGGGAATGGGAGGCAGCATATCATGGGCACCTTTAGGGTTAGGTTTTGATGGTTGAGCCTGGCCATCAGAAGAGGGGCGCCCAACTGAGTGCTCAATGTTTCCATTCCCAATCCTTGAGGTCACATGATTGGAAGGTGGAGGAGGGGCTCGGGAGACACAGATAGGACCAGAGGGCTTAGAAGACATAATGTCATTCTTAGCCTTACAGGAGCCTGATATAGACAAAACATTATGTGCTTTGCCAGAAGATGAAACATCATTCTGGGGGAGAGGAAGAGTGCTCTCACTGGGAGGGGCTTGGTCAATATTCATATGGTCATTGTCGATACGAGCTGTGGAATTAGTCTGCCCAATGACAATGCCAGGTGGGAATAGGGGGGTGGGGATAAAAGATGGGGAAGGTTTATGTACCTTCTTTCCCTTGCCCTTACCCTTTGGAGGGGGGGAGGAATCTGTCATGGGGATGTTGGAAGGATGTCAAGATTTGCGAAATGCTGGCACTTACGAAGCACGTGAAAATTATGGAGAGGTCGGTCATTGGCTTCAGCATATGTGCTGTGCCCTTCCGATATCGTGTCGACCGATTTGGTCTATGAGGAAGATGACAGACAGTGCGAATTGGAATTCAATACTGAAGGAATAACAGACAGAGAATTCAGAGTGGAATCTTAGTTGATATTCAGAATGAATAATACATGAGCTAGTAGCAACATATTTAAGATAACGCGAAATTGGACAAATAACACGTAAATATCGCGAAGCTCACAATGCGACGATAAACAAATAAACAGATAAATGAAAAGTAAATAGACAACGACAAACGCGATGCGACGGAGAACAACAAACATAAATGGAATGGTGGAAACGAATATGAGCGCAAATGAAAGGATGATAGAATGATGAGCAGAGACAGGCTGCGAAATATTTATAGAAATGATAGATAATGAAAAATCGTGGGAATCAGAAATCAAAAAAAATAGTCAGAGATCAAATCGGAGAGGTCGCAATCACAGATCGTGACAGTATTCCCCCTTTAGGACCAAGCCCTCAAGGACTTACTGATCCTTGATCCCTTATCAAGATCATCTTGCCTCCTACCACCATGGCTCCCTGCTCCTCAAAGAAAACCCCTGACCTAAGTGCAATGACCAATGACGAACTCATGGCCGAGATTCAACATCGGAACACCAAACAGGGAGCGAACGTACGGCCAGCAATGGCTGCAGTGTCAGGAATGACAATGAGTCAACCCAGCAATAGTGCGACAACGAATCTAGCTTCTACTGCAACATGAAGGACTACTAGATCGCGACAGATAGTCCAAAGCGATGATGACAATGATGATGAAGAGGAAGAGTCGCAGATATTGTCGAAGGGTAAGGGGAGAGCACCAATGAGGGCATCAACATCAGGAATATGCGAAGTAATGGATCATGTATCCGTTCCTGTCGCAACGTCGAGTAGGGCTTCATCAAGCTTCGCTTGGAAGAAGAACGGTGCCCGTCAGCAGAACCTGACCAATGGGCTACCTTACCGAAAGAGTTATGTGATGTGTTCACAATGCGTTGCTGGGCAGCAGGAGTGTAAGTCGCAGTGTGGATTAGGGAAATGTACGTATTGTGTGCAAGCAAAGAAGGGGTGTTACGATCTGCAGGATGATCCGAAGAAGGAGGCCTCTAGTTAAGGAGTGAGCTCGTCGCTGATCAGAACGACAGCATCGAAAAAACAAAAAATAACGGTGCCTCCCATGAGTCAACCATTGCTATTGAGCTCTGGTGATTGGGGATCGAGTTTCACACCACCTCTGTCTACTCAACCATTGTCCTCTTCACAGTAGAATCTGCCTGAAATCCCACCCGCAGTGGATGATGATACATTTGGAGCAATAGAGATCAGGTCACCTGCAATCGTCGCTGAACAGGACACTAGGATGGTGGTAAGTTCGTTTGCAGATTTGTGATGCAACATTACTAAAATCACGATGAAGTCTCCTCAGCCCCTTCTGCCCCAACTATCATGGGCTCCCGGTCATTCCCCAAGTCTTTCGTGAGAAGTCGCACGATTATCATCAGCAGTGGACAATCTGGAGATCACGATGAGGGAAAATACACAGGCACAACTTCAAAATCGGGTTATGTTGCAACAGCAGGTTAGTGTGTTGGATGAGCAGGTGTCGGCATTGAGGGAGACTATGAGGGTGTTACAGGCACATGGAAGGACACTTGAGAGGCTCGTGGCAATCGAGGAGGTGAAGCTAGCAATGGCGCAGGGATCAAAGGATGGTGCGGGACGTGGGTATCGGAAATGAGGGAAGGAGGGAGTAGAAAGGGAAAGGACTATAAAGAAAAGGACTATGAAGATCGCTGTCGTCATCATCTCTGCTTTTAATGAAGAATAATTGTATACTACTCGAATGTTTTTCTTTTGGTTTTTCTTGTTTTGTAATAAATGATATCTTGATGGAATGAAGTGAGTATGGTGTGAAAGAAAAGGAAAGTGAAAATGAGATGTTAAGGACTGGGAATATCGACTTGGAATGAAAAGGAATGTTGTGAAGAATATGCGAGAATGTCTGTAAAAGATTGAAAATGATAGTGAGTAGTATTAAAGTGAAGAGAGAGGTCCAGGTTTATTGGGGTACATGCGGTGGAAGTCAGAAACTAGGTCTATGGCATGTTCGAGCTCTGTCGCAAGTAACCACGACTCTGCTTCATCCGTATCTTCGTAACCAAGCCATACTACTTTGTAAAGGAGTTTACAAGCATGTTGATGTCAATCGATCTTTGAATCAACGATGCGATCAACTTCATATTCTGGTTCTCCATCAACCTCCACTGCAGATGGTGGTGATGCGATGCGATTTGGAATGGAGCTAGGGGTGAAAGGTTCGAGCATGGAAACATGGAATACAGGATGAACAGCATGCATAGAGTCAGGAAGTCAAAGAGTAAAAGAATGTGAACCTGGTTGGGAAATAATTTCGTAGGGTCCAAGGTATTTTTCGGAGAGTTTCTTCAAAGGTCTCGTCGTGCGGAAGTACTGCACTTTGACAAAGACCTTATCACCAATCTTAAATGCAGGTGCAACAAGACGGTGATCATCAGCATTGGCCTGATAGTGACGCTGGGCATGAGCAATTTCCAACTTGAGAGTCGAATGTAGTTTGTCTAAATCCACAGCAAAGTTGCGAGCATGAGCTGATGCAAGATCCCTCTCAGGGTGAACTGTGATATTAGGGTGGTAACCTTTATTAGTGAAGAACGGAGAGATACCAGTGGTAGTGGAAGGAGAATTATTGAAAGCAAACTCAGGTATAGGTAATAGGTCGGACCAATTACTCTGTTGGTAGTTGCAATAAATGCACAAGTACTGTTCAAGAGTTTGGTTAGTTCGTTCAGTCCGACTGTCACCTTCAGGATGATAACCCGACATGAAGTGTAACTTCATGTCCAAAGCTTCTCCTAGTGATTGGAAAAAGTGCGAAACAAATTCCGAACCATGTTCAGAGGTAACATTAGCAGGAATACCATGTTTGGAGAAGACATGAATGATGAAGAGTTTAGCGAGTTCTGTGGAAGTAATGGTATCATGAGTTGGAATGAAAATCACTTGTTTAGTTAGCCTATCCACAATGACCAGAATTGAGTCAAACCCTGAGGACTTTGGAAGTTTTTCGATGAAATCCATAGAAATTGAATCCCAAGGTTGTGATGGTATGGGAAGTTGCTTGAGAGTTCCATAGGGACAATGGCGTCGAGCTTTCAATCTTGAACAGGTAACACAACTTTTGCAGTAATCCTTGACAAAGTTGCAGATATTTGGCCACATATACTCATGGCGAACAAGTTCTAGAGTTTTGTTTTGACTGAAATGGCCAGCGAGTGCATGGTCGTGATAGTACTGCAAAATGCGCAAATGAAGATTGTTAGTATCGGGAACGTAGATTCTACCATCAAGTAACAAGAAACCCTCGGAGTCTTTGGACCAGCGACCCTCTGGATGAGCGAAATGATTGGAAACAGAATCGTCAGTGGAAATAGTGGAAAGAATGTCTGTGCGAAGTTGCGAAATGTCCATAATAAGACCAGCATGCAGTGCAGGTGTATAAAGATATGAAGCAGGAATAGAAGTAGAAAGTTGTTCGTTAGTAAAGACAGGTCGGAAATTGTGAGGATTAACTGTGGTGTAGCCATTTTTCCCCCTTTTGGGTAGACGTCCCAACATCTAGTTAGGGCATCTGGTTTTGTTCCAAGCTTACCAGGTCTAAATCGAATAACAAGGTTGAACTGTGATAAGAACTCGGACCATCTGGCTTGTCTGTGCGTTAGTATCTTTGTGGTAGAGAAATACTCAAGGTTCCTATGATCGGTGACCACATCGATAGGAAGCGCAGCGCCTTCTAGATAATGGCGCCAGATTCAGAATGCTTCAAAAATTGCAAGCAGTTCCTTGTCATGGGTGTCGTAGTTAAGCTTGGATGTGGAAAATGTACAGGAATGGAAAGCGATAGGGTGAATATCTCCATCAGGAGCAATGATAGAGAGTATAGCTGCCAGAGCATAGTCAGAGGCATCAGTTTCCACAATAATTTGTGTATCGGGAATCCAATGGGTAAGAACTGGTGCACGTGTAAAGGCCTCCTTGAGGGAGTTAAAAGCCTTGCAAGCTTTTTTGTCAAAGTTCCACTGTATGTGTTTTCGCGTGAGGCGAGTTAGTGGTACAACAATATCGGAATAACCATAAATGAAATGATGATAGAAGTTCACGAAACCAAGGAAGGATTGTATGTCCTTGACCTTCTTCGGTTCGGGCCAGTCCTGGATAGTTTTTACCTTTTCTTCTGACATTTTCAGACCGTCTGGAGAAAGAATGTAGCTGAGGTATTCGACTGTGTCAGTGTGGAACTTGCATTTATCAGCACGAGCATAAAGGCCATTTTGGCGCAACCTTTTAAGGACTTTGCGAATGTGTTTGCGATGCGAATTAATGTCCTCCGAATATATGAGAATATCATCAAGATAAACGGTTACGCACGTATCAAGAAGATCCTTGAAAATGTCATTCATGAATCACTGGAAGGCAGCAGGAGCATTGGTGAGACCGAAAGGCATCACAAGCCACTTGAATGAACCATAGTGAGTGCGGAATGCAGTTTTCCACTCATCGCCTTCAGCAATACGAACCAAATGATAAGCATGTTGGAGATCAATCTTGGTATAGGTACCAGCCTTTCGCGGAGAGTCCAGCAAGTCAGAAATGAGTGGTAGTGGGTAGCGATCTTTCCTAGTGATTTGGTTAAGACCACGGAAATCAACACAGAGTCGAAGAGAGCCATCTTTCTTTTTGATGAAGAGAACAGGAGCACCATGAGGAGAATTAGAAGGTCGAATAAAACCAATGGAAAGATTTTTGTCAATGAATTCTTGGAGTGCAGCAAGCTCAACCTGCGAAAGCGAATAAATCATTCCGACAGGAGGAGAAGTGCCTTCCTTGAGATTAATGCACAAGTTGTAAGGTCAGTGAGGTGGAAGAGTGTCAGCATGGGATTTGCTGAAAACATCTGCAAATTCGTGATATTCCGAAGGAACGTTAGAAAGGTTGATGGGATCCTGCGAAGAAGAAGAAGCAGCTCCAGCCACAGATGAGCACTGGAGATCCAGACCAAAATGCATAGAGCCAGGTTGACGACAGACACGCGCAAATGCAGCTGCGCCAATCAGTCGAACATCAGGTCGAGAAGGAGAAGAATCAGGAACTGGTGAGATTGTATCAGGAGCCGGTGATTCAGCAGAGATAGGCGCGCAAACAGAAGGAGTAGCAAGATCTGATTGCAGAGTAGATTGGAAAGCGATTTGACCTGAAACCCAATCAATCAATGGATTGTAGCGGGCAAGCCAATTATGTCCAAGAACCACAGAGCAAGACGGATCAAGCTGAGTGATATAGAAGTCCAGATTTATACATTCACCAGTTGGAAACGAGATAGGGATTTTCGCAATCTCTGAAATGAACGAATTAAATGAATCATCAAACAATCGCAACTCTACAGGAGGAATCAGAATAGTGGGTACATGATATTTACGAATAAGCAAATTGTCTATGAAGCAATGAGTCGAACCACTATCAACGAGCACAGTAAGTGAAATAGGGAGTGAAGAAGATTTGTCCAAAAGCAAAGAAGAAGTAAGCGAAATATGAAGAGAGTTCGGATCAGAAAGAGCGGACGCGTTGAGTTGAATACTCTCTGAAGCACAGGAGAGTTCAACGTGATCCTCAGCCTGTGCAGAGTTCTGAGGATCACTTGCTATTTTTTCGAACTCTCGGATTGAGAGCCCAAAGGTTGCAAAGCATCCTTGGAGTCTGCGTTGGCCTTGGCTTTTTGCCCTTTAGGCTTGTTCACGTTAGAAGAAGAAGAAGAAGAAGAATTGGAATTATTATTAGTATTACTGGACTCGTTCTTGCAAGGACAATCGCGAATCATGTGGTTTCCACCACAGTATAAGCATTGTCCATTTGCGATGCGGCGCTGATGCTCTTGAGCAGTCAGCTTACCGTCCTTGTTGAGTTTTCCGGCGAGAGGATTGGAGGGTTGTGATGAGGAAGAAGGATTTGATGATTTCTGGAATGGTTTAGGATTGTTGGAAGGAGGATTGGAAGGTGTGTTGGACTGTTGTGATGAATTCTGCTGGTGATTGTTGTTGTTCTTCCCCTTGTTTTTATCCTGCTGGTTCTGCTGGTTCTGCGTATTAGGACACGTTGAAGACTGACCTGGTTTTTCACCAGTACGCTTCTTTTTGCGGACATGGGACCAGTAGTTGTTGTCAATTTGCATAGCGAGACATCACATAGCAACAAGGGAAGAGGGTTTGCCAGTAGGAGAGCTGGAAATGATGTCGGAAATGCGATCTGGAAGGCCTCAATAATAGCAGTAAACTAGGACATTGTTGGGCCATCCCAAGATACTAGCGAGTCATGAGAACTCAATGTTATACTTGGTTATAGTCCAGTTATGACCCATGTGAAGGTGTTCCAACTCCTCCACTGCCTCTGTCTCGTGATCAAGGGCCCCAAAATTCTTGCACAACTCGTCCGCAAACAATTGGAAATCCTAAAACCAGGAAATGACGTCCCAATCGTACTCCACTTGAAGAACCGTTTGAAAGTGCTGCTGAGCGGGTCCCTTGAGAAAGGTCATCGCAAAGCTAACCTTCACACGTTCTGTAGTGAATTGTGACAGGTTAGTATTGAAGTATAAACGGCATTGAAAAAGGAACTCGTCTAGTTTCTGAGGCTTGGAGCCATCAAATGTGTCAGGCTCTTTAGCCTGAATGCGTTCCGTTTTAATGACAGGCTGGGGAGTATGGTTGCAATTTTCGAGATTAGTTGCAAAACGATCCATAATGTTCAGGAATCATTCTTCAGGGTCTGGGTTTTGATGACAGCGGCGACAAGGAGGCTCATCAGGCTCATCCTCTGGGTCACCTTCATCATCAGGATCATCATCGGGAGGACCTCCATCGCCATCTCCACCTCCTGCATCAGCACCATCATTATCCAAATGTTCATCATCCTGACCCAAATCTTCAGGTTTGAAAAATTGGGTATTGCCCTCCGGTTCTTGTGCGTTATTCTCCTCTTCCTCCTCGTTGTCTTCATTGTGGTCAACACTGACCTGGTCGCGCTCAGGCTGGGGTTCATCTTCTTCGGACTCATGAATAGTCCTACGCGAAGCTTCACGCCCATTTCGAGGTGGACCTGAAAACCGAGGAGTAGAAGGAGCGCCACCTCTACCACGAGTAGAAGGTGCATGTCAAGAGGGAAGTGGATGATTCTGGACAGAAATACCATGAGTACGAGCAGTATTGCGAGTAAGTGTTGTAGACATATTAAGAGAACAATACCAAAAGTTGGGATTCTGAATATACTGTCAAGATTTGCGAAATGCCAGCGCTTACGAAGCACGCAAAAATTACGGAGAGGTCGGTTGTTGGCTTCAGCATATGTGCTGCGCCCTTCCAATATTGCGTCGACCGATTTGGTCTATGAGGAAGATGACAGACAGTGCGAATTGAAATTCAACACTGAAGGAATAATGGACAGAGAATTCAGAGTGGAATCTTAGTCAATATTCAGAATGAATAATACATGAGCTAGTAGCAACATATTTAAGATAACACAAAATTGGACAAATAACATGTAAATATCATGAAGCTCACAATGCAATGATAAACAAATAAACAGATAAACGAAAAGTAAATAGACAATGACAAACACGATGCGACGGAGAATAACAAACATAAATGGAATGGCAGAAATGAATATGAGTGCAAATGAAAGGATGATAGAATGATGAGCGGAGACAGGCTGCGAAATATTTATAGAAATGATAGATAATGAAAAATCGCGGGAATTGGAAATCGAAAAAAATAGTCGGAGATCAAATCAGAGAGGTCATGATCGCAGATCGTGACAAAGGAGGGCTGAGATATTGTCTCAGTGCCTCAATGATCATAAGTCTGCTTTCGCCATTGATGGGTAAGCAGTCCCAGCCTGACTCAAACATAGTGGTGAGTAGACAGTAGATTGGCTCCCCCATTTGGGGAAACCTCAGGTCTTTCTCACCAGGCCATAGGCCCAGCCCAGTGCGATGTTTGAAGAAATTAGTAACATATTTAAGCACCTCAAGTGCTTTGAAGGCAGCTTCACCGACAATAACAGTTTCTTTGGTGGCTGTGTTTGATGGATCCTTGAGATCCAGGAGATGTGGCTGTGCAGGCCTAGATTCCTGTGGCTGTGCAGGCCTAGATTCCTGTGGCTGTGCATTGATGTCACCAGTGACATCATGTGTGACATCAAGTGTGACATCATTAGTATCAGATGAACTGGCAAAAAAGGTAGCTGGAGTGCCAGTTGGCCCAGCTTTGGCTGACTCAGCAGATCTATGGATCGCATGAGGCAGCCTTAAGGTGGGTGGGGGTCCAAAGAACTGATTGGTAAGTACCCCCATTTTCGAGTATCCCATCCTCTTGGTTGCTCCATGCATCCCCGCAAGAGTTCAAATTCAAAGGATCAGGTGGTTGAAGCTCACCTACAGTGGCTCAAAAAACTGTCCCAATGTTTTCGCATTTTGGACATATTTGCTAATACCAGGGCAGATATATGGCCTAGCATCCTGAAAATATTCACACAGGTACCTTGACATATTGGGCGCATATATTGCCATGATCACATGACCTTGTCCATCAATGAATTAATAATGAATTATCGAAAATATCTACTCATTGGGACAGTTTTTTGACCCCCTGTCAGCCTCCCAGTATCTACCTTGTAACATGCCAGGGGAGCATCAGGGCAGGCGTGGGAGTAATAAACAAGATCATGTGACCTTGGTTGACATGTTGAGATGGCTACAACTGTCTTTCTTCCTGCCACTACATCATGAAAGCTATCTCCTCTACCCAATACTCCCAAGTCACTTCTCTTCTCAAAGATGGCTATTCCTTGCGCCAGATTGAACATAAAACTGGTCTAGGAAAGTCTACTGTTGGGAGGATCAAGAAAGAAGTTGATGGGGACAAGGAAAACAACAAGGGAGGACGTCCTTCCAAGCTTTCTCCTCGTGATAAAAAAGCAATAATTCACCAAATAACCTCTGGAAAGCTAGACAATGCTGTCCAGGCTACAACTTTCATTAACTCTACTCTGTCTGACCCTGTCACACCCCAAACTGTCAGAAATACCCTTCAGGATAATGGATTTCGCTCTGTAACCAAGATCAAACGACCTCTACTCAAAAAGTGACATCGTGAGGAACGCCTTGACTTTGCACATGAACATAGGAATTGGACAGTGGAGGACTGGAAGAGGGTGTTGTGGACAGATGAAACAAAGATCAACAGGATTGGGTCAGATGGAAAGGTGTATACCTGGAAGGAGAGGGGGGAACCACTGTCAGATAGGACCACTCTCCCTACTGTCAAACATGGAGGAGGTGGTAACATGATGGTGTGGGGGTGTATGGGGTGGAATGGGGTAGGAAAGCTAATAGAGGTTCAAGGGAATATGGATGCAGTGCAATACTGCGAGATTTTGGACAATGGGGTGGTGGAAAGCTTTGAAAAGTTGGAGATGGAGGAGGAGGAGAGGATATTCCAGCAGGATAATGACCCAAAACACACCTCAAAACTGGGACAACAATGGTTTGTGGACAACAACATTCAAGTTCTACCATGGCCTGCACAATCCCCTGACCTAAATCCCATTGAACACCTCTGGACCTACCTGAAGGACCAGCTGAAGGCATATGAAAGACCACCCAAGGGAGTATTTGAATTGTGGGAGAGGCTAGTAGAGGAGTGGAATAAGATTCCAGCAGAAAGGTGCCAAAGGCTGATAGAAACCATGCCCAGAAGGATTGAGGCAGTTATCAGGGCAAGAGGAGGTCATACAAAGTATTGAGTAGGTAGATAACAGAGGGTCAAAAAACTGTCCCAATGAGTAGATATTTTCGATAATTCATTATTAATTCATTGATGGACAAGGTCATGTGATCATGGCAATATATGCGCCCAATATGTCAAGGTACCTGTGTGAATATTTTCAGGATGCTAGGCCATATATCTGCCCTGGTATTAGCAAATATGTCCAAAATGCGAAAACATTGGGACAGTTTTTTGAGCCACTGTACGAACCCCTCTCCAAATGGGCGGATGTTATAGTGACACCGGCCCAGTCCTAAGCTGGCGTGATAAGTATCAGATTGATCTTATCAAAGGGGACTCCTTCTCGGTAAGCAACAAAGTCGTTTACTAAGTCAGAGTTATAATACGGCGATTATAGAGTTAAGACTTTAGTAATTGAGATCTTAGAGCTTAAGTTCAATTTGACTTTGTATAGATAAAGGCTCATATTGAGTCTCCACCTAACCAAGTAGAAACAATGTTTCTCCTTGGTAGATGTCGATGACTTATATACAATACAAGTCTGTATCTATTATTAGCTAGGGCTAAGGGCTTCTAATGAAAGAAGAGAAGCGTACAGCTTCCTTAACACTAATTAAACTATATAAGACACGATCTGTCAAAGAAGCTTTAGAAGTTCTTCTTTGATCATCTGATCGATCACAAGGTAAGTCCAAATATAGCACAGCTATATTTAACAATCACATGTCATCAAAATGTAAACAAAATCAAACAAGTTAAAACGAGTCATAATGAGACAAAGTAAATGAGTCAAAACAAACTAGAAAATACAAGCACAAATAAGATGAAAACATAATTGCAATATTACTTAAGTAAAGCTAATATTGACTTTGTGTTGTAGACAGAACAAATGCTAGATATAATCAATATACATAACAGCGGAAGGGGATAGGTGATTTGAAACCATCATATGCACTTATCAATGCAGTTCTTGAGATGGCCTTGGGGATGGTGTCCAGACCTCACTGAGTATCATGAGCACAAGCTTGCTTGGCATGCAAAGAGGGAGGAGGGGGAGTTCTAAGAGATGAGTGCAATGCTGCATGCGATAGTGTAGCAGGGACAACAATGGGTGATGGAGGGGGGGAGATTGAGGCAGACAAATCAGATTCACTCTCACCGCTCTCTGCTTCTTGATCAGAGCCAGCCCTGGAGGAGGCAGCAGACTTGGCATTGTCTTGAATAGAGTGCCTAGTCAATTTGATAGATAGTGCAGGAGATTTTGAGCAGTTGCACTTGCTGAATGAGACATGTGTTTCAGTGTCAGCAAGGTTCATGGGGTCTGAAGATGGTGGTGGGGTACCCTTAAGGTCCACCCAGTGTGATGGTGTAGTCATTTTGATAGTATTTATAGCCAATATGTATGTAGGCACCATCAAAGAAATCGATGATGGTGGTTAGAGGGAAAGGAGGATGATAAAGATGTAAACTAGATGTCTTAAAACACACCAACTAAGAGATGGTGGTGGTAAGAGGTCAAGGAGGATGACCTTCTACCCTGTTGATGCTCCCCTGCTGTGCCCAGATTGGTGACTTCCTCCAAGGGAAAGAAGAAGGAACTCACCCCAAAGCATGCCCTAACCAACCTCCAGTCCTTCCTCACATGGTTGGACACTATCAACTACACTGCCAAAATAGCAGACCAAGACACATGGGCCATGGTTACTTGCCTAGCCAAGGCCTCACATGCTGTAGCCAGTGAGCTGAAGATGAGCAGCATGCTGATCACCTTGAACTCTCTCAATGCCAAGGGCTGGGAGATGTTCACTGATTGTTTGGTGGGCCTCAGTCAGAGATTCTTGGCCAAAGCCTCCCCTAAAGCAACACACATCATCCACAAGGCAACCCATGGATCTGCTGACTCAGCGGGTCCATGTGATATTGACATGGGTTCCCCCAAGGCACCCACTTCAATGCCCCTGGATCATCAGCCTGCTCCAGCCTGTCCCTCCCTACTGCCTAAGCCAGTGGCAAAGCACCCACCCAAGTGCCCCCTGCTCCTAAGGTTAGGTCTGATGGCCAAGCCCAGCGAGTGCCCATCCCATCCTTGGTGGCTAAGAAGTTGTTCGCCAAGGTCGCCTGCACTCTGGCATCTGCAGCAGTGCTTATCAAGCTTGCCCAGTCCCACCCCACCCTCAAGCCTGACTGTGTTGCTGTGATGCATCAGGCTGCCCTTGCTGATGCACCTTCTGTGAAGAAGCCCCACATGACCATGTCGGGCCCCACCTGGTGCCAACTCTTCCTTGACTTCACTGGCGACACCAGTGATATCACCTACCTCCATCACAAGGCCATGCACCTTCTTAACAACTCCCTCACTTGCACAAAGAGCTCACTTCATGTTGAGAATATTGCTAGGGCATACAACACCATCTCATTGTACACCAACTCCATTGCCACTGATGCTGAGGCATTGGTGATCAAATACACCCTCTCTTCTGCTTTTACAGCCCCGTTTGAGCTGAAGACTAAATGCCCCAGGTCCAGGTCTTATCTCAAGATCCTGGATGTCCCTTACTACACAAGTGGTATCTGCACCACCCCACAACATGTCTCTGACCACATGCATTTGTCTCCCTTTAAGGAGATATTCACTGACATCTCCTCTGTATGCATCATGTGCAATTCCACCAAAGCCGACACTGCCACTGTTTGGGTTGACCTTTGGGATTCTCAGTCTGGTGCTAATGCTAAGCACCTGGTCGGCAAATACCTCAACTTCAATGGTGTACAGTCTATGATTAAGGCTGTGCATGCTCACCCTGGGACCCCCCAGTGTCAATGATGCTGGTGTTGGGGCCAACTACCACCACCTGTTGCAACTGCACTCTCAGGTGCTCACAATGTGGTGGGCCACATTGGTCTGAGAATCACTGCACCACCTCCTCCTGCTGTAAGGGGTCGCCAAAGGCTAACCCCCCCATTCAGCCCACACCCACTGGGGATCCCTGTTCCCACATCAAGTATGTCAATTGTGGCAAGGAACATGCTGCTACTGACTGCAAATGCACATTCTGGCATCACTGGTTTGATTGGGATTGGCTGCAAAGTCATTCTGGTCCTGCTGGTTGGCCCCAGGCCTAGGGGGAGCTCCCTAGTGTCAACGCATTATCCCCCATTCATTGCCAGCCACTGGGTGGGCCCCTATGAACCCCAAGGCCTGCCACTTTAGATGCAGTGATATCAGTATATGCTATCGCGCACCGCATTATAAATTTGGACCCCTTTGGGGTCCACTGAATAAAAAAAAAAAAAAAGAAAAAAAGCCAGGGTAGAAGGTGGTTCCACTGGCTGTGAAGGGTTTTAGTGGCAATGAGATGTCAGCTGCTGGGGGAGCAACTGATAGTGACAGGACATTAGCAGTCAGTTGGGAGGGGCCAGGCGATGAGACATCAGCCTGGGGGGAGCTGAAGAACCCACATATGTTGAGTGGGTTGTTGTAGGGGTTGAGGTGGTCATGTTCAGCCATCTTGGCAATGTTAAGCTTGTCATCAGACATGGCGGACTCAGATTCAAGCACTGCAAACTGGTTTGTGGTATTTCTAGACTTGTGCCTACCCATAGTAATGTATATAGACAATGTAAGAATGCCTCAGAACAAACACCAACTTTCAATGGTGGTGGTAAGAGGACAAGGAATGATGTGGACCAGAGGGTTCATTTCACTGATAGGGATGATTCTGTCAAGATGTGGACAGATTTGCAAGCTGTGCACCTTCAGAGGCGTCCTGACACTTGTTTTAATGCCTATGATGACCTCTTCAACATCAGGAAGGCTGAGGACAAGCCCCTGCAGTCCCTCATCAACAGGGTGGAGGAGAGCATGAAGCAGATCCAAAATCTTCGTCCTGATGACTTTGACCTCAAAGGCCTGGATGAGGAGCTCACTTCTATGGCTCTAATCTGAGCCCTGCCCACTGAGGAGTACTCCTTCATTTCCTCCCTCCTCCTCAAGGACAAACTTGACAAGGCTGCTGTGTATCAGGCCTTTGTCACTGAGGACACTGACATCGCAGGAGGGCCATAGAGCTTCCCTCTTCCTCCTCTGTGCTTTCTGCCACCTCCAGAGGCCTCAAAACGTCGAAATCGACTGATCCATGTGGCTGGTATCACAAAACCGGTGATATAGAGGCCAAATGCTCATCCCTCCTTGTCCTCTTACCACCACCATCGAAAGTTGGTGTTTGTTCTGAGGCATTCTTACATTGTCTATCTATGTTACTATGGGTAGGCGCAAGTCTAGAAACACCACAAACCAGTTTGCAGTGCTCAAATCTGAGTCCACCCTCTCTGATGACGAGCTCAACATCACTGAGATGGCCAAAGATGACCACCTTGACCCTTATGACAACCCACTCAATGTGCGTGGGTTCTTCAGCTCCCCCAGGCTGACATCTCATCACCGGGCCCTTCCCAACTGACTGCTAATGTCCTGTCACTATCAGTTGCTCCCCCAGCAGCTGACGTTTTGTCACCACTAAAACCCTTCACAGCTGGTGGAACCACCTTCTACCCTGTTGACCCTCCCCCTGCAGTGCCTGAGTCAGTGACCTCCTCCAAGGGAAAGAAGAAGGAGCTCACCCCAAAGCACTCCCTCACCAACCTCCGGTCCTTCCTCACATGGTTGGACACCATCGAATTTTATTTTTTTAAAACAAATCAATGATTTATTATGTGGTGCATGGTCGCAGTCCATGCCCACCAACATAGTACAGGACCTAAGTACCACTACCTAAGCCAGACACTACAAAGATGGGAATAGATAAAGTCCTGTCCAAATATAGTACACTACTCAACGGCAAAGAAACATGGCATAGTAACAAAATGAAACTACAAGTCCAACTTGCAGACCTCTAACAGTAAGCTTACATGCATATGTGGCCCTAGCAACATACCAATGGGGTTGGAAGATGCATTGAAGCAGGTACACAACCTACAACCAGGGCCTCCTATTGTCCTCCTTGTGATGGCTAAGCCAATCACAGTCAAACTGGTGGTGCCAGAATGGGCACTTTCAATCATCAGCTGCATGGTCACCCTTGCAGTTGATACATGGGATGTGGGGACAGGGCTCCCCAGTGGGTGTGGGCAGGATAGGGGGGTTTGCCTTCAGACTCCCCTTACAGCACGATGATGTGGAGTAATAATTCTCACTATGGTGAGGACCACCACACTGGGAACACCTGAGCACACGGTTGCAGCAGGTGGGAGTAGAGTGACCAAAGTGCCAGCACTGCTGGAACTGGGGGACACCAGGGTGGGCATGGGCAGGCTTGATGACAACCTGCATACTGTTGAAGTTGAGGTACTTGTTGAGGAGCTTCTTGGTGCCAGCTCCTGACTGAGAGTCCCATAGGTCAAACCAAATGGTTGCAGTATTGGCCTTGGGGGAGTTGTGCATGATGCACACAGATGAAATGTCAGCAAAAGTGTCCTTGAACAGAGACAATTGCATATGATCAGTGATCTGAACTAGCGTAATACAGATGCCATTCATGTGGAATGGGACATCGAGGATCTTGAGATAAGACCTCAACCTGGGATAGTGTGTCTTCAGCTCAAACAGGGCAGTGAAGACAGAGGGGATAGCAGACTTGATGACAGTGATGTCGGAGTCTGAGGGTACAGTGAAGGTGTACAGCATGATGGTACTGTATGCCTTGGTGATGTTCTTGACATGCAAAGAAGACTTGGCATGTGAGAGGGCATTGTTGAGAGGGCACATGGCCTTGTAGTGGAGATAAGTGATCTCACTGGCATCCCCAGTGAAATCAAGGAACAGTTGGCAGTGGGTGGGCCCAGCAGTGGTTATGTGTGGCTTCTTGGCAGAGCTGGCAGTGGCGGTGGTGGCCTGATGCATCACAGCAATGCGATCAGGGTTGAGGGAGGGGTTTGCCTGTGCCAGCTTGATGAGCAACTGTCAAGAACTGGGTTACTAAGGATGGGAAATGGAGCCGATGTTCAAGACTGGGTGTCTAAGACAGAGGAGCAGAGATGACTGATCCAGTTGATGAACACAAGAGCAGGTCTTGGCCTCAACTTATGTGTTGTGCCACTACTGACACTGACCTGTATTTCAGAAACAGATATAGATGGGAGGGCAAAGAGAGAGCAAAGATCAGACAGAGTAGTAACACGTGACTTAGTCGATTATCAGACTGAGGAATACAGTACAAGTTTGACTACTTATATATGAGGCGGCGGATAGGGTCAGTTAGCAAGAAACAAAGACATAACAGAAAAAGGATAAGAGGATAATTGGCATCTGACATTTTGGAAAGGCTAGAAGAATAATAATATCTGACATTGGAAGAAGACTAGAAATGACAAGAGGAATGAAACATGACATGACGTGAGAAAGTCCAAACACAACATGCCAAAAGCCAAAGGGTAAAGAATAAGAGTGGAGTGAATGGAGTGGAAGTGAGCCAAAGCAATAGGACGGAAGAACAGGATGCATAAAAGATTCTAAGTTGAGAAATTGCCAGCTGGGCCAGTGGCGAGGATCGGGTCATGACAGTGACACAGGTGGCACCGAAGCACTGGAATGAGCAGCTTCTGCAAATGAGTGCTAATGAGGCACTGGAGCAGGAGTAGGGATGGGCACCTTTGTGGGTGCTTGAGGGGGGCCACTAGCACATGCCTTAGGGGGTGCTTGCTTGGGCGGTATGGGGGGATGGGCTGGGGCAGGCCATGGTGCCTTGGGTGTTTGCTTGGGCACCTTAGGGGAGCCCATGTCAATGTCATGTGGTTCCTCTTTGTCAGCAGATCTATGGGTTGCCTTGTGGACAATGCATATGTCTTTAGGGGAGGTTTCAGTCTCATTGAACTGAGTGAAGCCCTGGATGAAGGAACAAAAGGTAGTCCACTACTCACCCATGGAAATGCATGCACTCCCATGCCTGCTCATCTCGAATTCATAGACGGCACTAGCAAGATAGCTAGCACATGCCTTGGTGTATTCCTCGTCGAGGAGGGAATTGTCAGGGAGTTCACACATGAAGCACGAGAACTTCTTGAGGCCGTTGAAAGCCTGCTTGGCTGTGGCATTGTCTCCAGGTATGGTCCCAGTGGAGGACAATGGGGTGGATGGCACAATCAGGGGAGGAGTGGGGACTGGGTAGTATGTGGTACCACCAGTGATGAGAGGGGCCTTGGGACCAAAGGTCACCAGAGGCTGAGTAGTAGATGCCAGTGATGGAACATCAGTGGGCACCGAGGGGAGGGGTGAGGGCAACTGAAAGTCAGCCTTTATAGCAGCCTTGAAATCCACCATCGTGTGGACCAGCTGGGTGGAGGTGGAGGGCCTGGGGGCCTCTTTGATCATATCAAGCTCATCATCACCAGACATGATGTTGGACTTGAGGTCCATGTTCATGATTTTGTGAGCAACAGCTTTGGATTTATGCCTATCCATGTTAGCTAGAGTAGAATCAGTGTATACTAGACATCTAACTGCACACCAATGAATAGATAGTGGTGGTAAGAGATCAAGGAGGGATGGACACCATTGATTATGCTGCCAATATCATGGACCAAGATGCATGGGCCATGGTTACTTGCTTAGCCAAGGCCTCACATGCTGTAGCCAGCAAGCTGAAGATAAGTGGCACACTGATCACCTTGAACTCTCTCAACACCAAGGGCTGGGAGACATTCACTGATTGTTTGGTGGGCCTTGGTCAGAGATTCTTAGCTGAAGCCTCCCCTAAAGCAATATGCGTCATCCACAAGGTGACCCATGGATCTGCTGACTCAGTGGGTCCACGTGACATCGACATGGGCTCCCCCAAGATGCCCACCTTACCACCTCTGGATCATCAGCCCATCCCAGCCTATCCCTCCCTTTTTTTTTTTAATTTTTAAAATCAATGATTTATTACATAGTGCCCAGTTGCAGTCTGCGCTCACCAACATAATACAGGGCCTAAGTACCGCTACCTAAGCCAAACACTACAGAGACGAGAATAGATAAAGTCCTGTCTAAATATAGTACAATACTCAATGGCAAAGAGATGTGGTATAGTAACAAAATGAAATAAAACTAAAGTCCAACTTGCAGACCTCTAACAGTAAGCTTATATGTGTGTGTGGCCCTAGCAATGAACCAACAGGGTTGGAGGATGTGTTGAAGCAGGTATGCGACCTACTACCAGGGCCTCCTATTGTCCTCTTTGTGATGGCTAAGCTAATCACAGTCAAACTGGTGGTGCCAGAACAGGCACTTTTGATCATCAGCTGCATGGTTGCCCTTGCAGTTGATACATGAGATGTGGGGAAAGGGCTCCCCAGTGGGTGTGGGCAGGATGAGGGGGTTGGCCTTCAGACTCCCCTTTTTTTTTTTTTTTTCTTTAAATCAGTGGATCCTGAAGGGGTCCATTTATAATGCAGTGTGCAATAGCAGTCCATGCCCAACTACTACAACATGCAAAAAGTACCACTACCAACTACATATCTACATACAGTGGCTCAAAAAACTGTCCCAATGTTTTCGCATTTTGGACATATTTGCTAATACCAGGGCAGATATATGGCCTAGCATCCTGAAAATATTCACACAGGTACCTTGACATATTGGGAGCATATATTCCCATGATCACATGACCTTGTCCATCAATGAATTAGTAATGAATTATTAAAAATATCTACTCATTGGGACAGTTTTTTGACCCCCTGTCAGCCTCCCAGTATCTATCTTGTAACATGCCAGGGGAGCATCAGGGCAGGTGTGGGAGTAGTAAACAAGATCATGTGACCTTGGTTGACATGTTGAGATGGCTACAACTGTCTTTCTTCCTGCCACTACATCATGAAAGCTATCTCCTCTACCTAATACTCCCAAGTCACTTCTCTTCTCAAAGATGGCTATTCCTTGTGCCATATTGAACATAAAACTAGTCTAGGCAAGTCTACTGTTGGGAGGATCAATAAAGAAGTTGATGGGGACAAGGAAAACAACAAGGGAGGACGTCCTTCCAAGCTTTCTCCTCATGATAAAAAAGCAATAATTCACCAAATAACCTCTGGAAAGCTAGATAATGCTGTCCAGGCTACAAATTTCATTAACTCTACTCTGTCTGACCCTGTCACACCCCAAACTGTCAGAAATACCCTTCAGGATAATGGATTTTGCTCTGTAACCAAGATCAAATGACCTCTACTCAAAAAGCAACATTGTGAGGAATGCCTTGACTCTGCACATGAACATAGGAATTGGACAGTGGAGGACTGGAAGAGGGTGTTGTGGACAGATGAAACAAAGATCAACAGGATTGGGTCAGATGGAAAGGTGTATACCTGGAAGGAGAGGGGGGAACCACTGTCAGATAGGACCACTCTCCCTACTGTCAAACATGGAGGAGGTGGTAACATGATGGTGTGGGGGTGTATGGGGTGGAATGGGGTAGGAAAGCTGATTGAGGTTCAAGGGAATATGGATGCAGTGAAATACTGCGAGATTTTGGACAATGGGGTGGTGGAAAGCTTTGAAAAGTTGGAGATGGAGGAGGAGGAGAGGATATTCCAGCAGGATAATGACCCAAAACACACCTCAAAACTGGGACAACAATGGTTTGTGGACAACAACATTCAAGTTCTATCATGCCCTGCACAATCCCCTGACCTAAATCCCATTGAACACCTCTGGACCTACCTGAAGGACCAGCTGAAGGCATATGAAAGACCACCTAAGGGAGTATTTGAATTGTGGGAGAGGCTAGTAGAGGAGTGGAATAAGATTCCAGCAGAAAGGTGCCAAAGGCTGATAGAAACCATGCCCAGAAGGATTGAGGCAGTTGTCAGGGCAAGAGGAGGTCATACAAAGTATTGAGTAGGTAGATAACAGAGGGTCAAAAAACTGTCCCAATGAGTAGATATTTTCGATAATTCATTAATAATTCATTGATGGACAAGGTCATGTGATCATGGGAATATATGCTCCCAATATGTCAAGGTACCTGTGTGAATATTTTCAGGATGCTAGGCCATATATCTGCCCTGGTATTAGCAAATATGTCCAAAATGCGAAAACATTGGGACAGTTTTTTGAGCCACTGTGTAGCTAGGTATAGATACAAGTCTGAAGTCCACCTAGTACAAACAACATCTTCACACAGTGGCACATAGTCTGAGATGAAAGAGATACTATACAAATTGACTTGTTCTGATTTGCTGGCAGATAGAAGGTGCACAGCATGGATCTCCAGGGCCCACCACACACAGCATGGGGGTGGATAATACAACCTGCAGGGAAGAGAACCCTACAGATGTGACCAAGCAGCATTGCAACAATGGTGTTCAAGCCAAAGCCAGTCAAACTGGTGTCACCAGAATTGGCATTTGTGATTGTCAGCTGCATGCAACTTGGTGCAGTTGACACACTTGATGTGGGGACAGGGATCCCTGGGGGGGGGTAGGGAGGATAGGGGGGTTGGCCTTCAGACTCCCCTTACAACAGCTCAAATGGGAGCGGTGGTTCTCAGTACAATGAGGACTGCTGCAAGCAGCACATCACAATGCATGGGTACAGCACAATGGGGTAGAATGTCCCCAGTACCAGCAACACTGACACTGTGGACTGTCTGGGTGAGCACATGCAGCCCAGATCACAGACTGAACACCCTCAAAGTGGAGGTACTTGCCCAGGAACTTCTTGGCACTTGCTCCTGATTGAGAGTCCCAGAGGTCAAACCAGATGGTGGCAGTGTCGGCTCTGGAGGAGTTGCGCATGATATGTATGGAGGAAACATCTGCAAAAATGTCCTTGAAGGTGGACAATCACATGTGGTCAGTCACGTGATTCAGTGTGATGTGGACACCGTTCACAAAGTAAGGGACGTCGAGAACCTTGAGGTAGGATCTCAACCTGGGGCAGTGCATCTTGATTGCAAAGGGGGCAGTGAAGATGGAGGGGATGGAAACCTCAATGATGTCACAGTCAGCATCAGAGGGGACAGAAGAGGTGTGCAACACGATTGTGCTGTATGCCTTGGTAATGTTCTCCATATGTAGGATCGACCTGGCATGGGAGAGGGAATTGTTGAGAAGGTACATGGCCTTGTGGTGGAGATAGATGGCCTCATTGGCCATCCCTTCTTGTCCTCTTACCACCACCATCTATTTGTTGGTGTGTCATGACTAGAGTACAATACTACTGCATCTACTTGTAGCTATATGGGCAGACATAAATCTAAGTCTAATAAGCCTCCCCACCAAACAACTGAGCCCACCGAAGCCTCTGCCAATGAGCTCAACATTGCTGAGATGTCTGAGGATGAACATCTCAACCCCTACAATGACCCCTGCAATGTTTGTGGGTTCTTTGGTTCTCCCTGGGCTGATGTCTCATCACCCAGACCCTCCTCCCTGCCTGCTGCTGATGTTCTATTGCAGCCGGTAGTGTCCCTCATGGCTGACATCCCATCACCATCTCCAAAGCCCTTCACTGCTAGTGGACAGACATTCTACCCTGTGAAGAACCCCCCTCCCCCAGCACCACTGTCCACTGTCTCCTCCAGGTCAACTGAGGAGTCTGTTGAGACTCAGGCTCTTGCTGGGCTCTGTTTCTTCACCCGCTTTGCCAGGTCAACCCCCCCAGGCCTCCTACCTGAGGCCACCACTGCCATACTGGTCCCAACCCTCATTGGGCTTGTTGCAGAAATCTTCAACCAAGGCCAAGGCAACACGGCTCTCAACAGTGAGCATATGCAAGCCCAGGGATGGGCCACATTCATGGATTTCATTCAGGATTGTGCCACCAGAGTTCTAGAGGCTGACCCTAACTGTATGTGTGTTGTCCATGAGGCAACCCATGGATCCGCTTTGTCAGCGGATCCACGTGACATTGACATGGGCTCCCCCAAGGTGCCCAAGCAAATGCCCAAGGCACCATGGCCCACCCTGGCCTGTTCTCCCCTACCACCCAAGCCGGCACCTGTAAAGGTCCACGCTAGTGGCAAAGCACCCACACAAGCACCCCCCACTCCTAAGGTTAGGTCTGATGGCCAAGCCCGGCAAGCACCCATCCCAACCTCGGTGGCTAAGAAGTCATTTGCTGAGGTTGCCTGCACCCTGGTGTCTGCAGCAGCTCTTATTAAGCTTGTCCAGTCCCACCCCACCCTTGAGCCTGATTGCATCACCATGATGCATCAGGCCACCCTTGCTTATGCACCTTCTGCAAAGAAGCCCTGCATGACCTCATTGGGCCCCACCCAACACCAACTCTTCCTCAACTTCACTGGCGATGCTGGTGATATTACCTACCTCCACCACAAGGCCATGCGCCTCCTTAATGACTCCCTCACTCTTGTGAAGAGCTCACTTCACATTGAGAACATTGCCAGAGTGTACAACACCATCTCATTGTACACCAACACTGTCACCACTGATGTGGAGGCATTGGTGATCAAATCCTCCCTCTCTTCAGCCTTCACAGCCCCATTTGAGCTGAAGACTAAATGTCCCAGGTCCAGGTCTTACCTCAAGATCCTGGACATCCCTTACTATATGAGTGGTATCCACACCACCCCACAACACATCTCCAACCATATGTGCTTGTCTCTCTTCAAGGAGATATTTGCCGACATCTCCTCCATGCACATCATGTGCAACTTTGCCAAAGCCAACACTGCCACCATTTGGGTTGACCTTTGGGATTCTCAGTCCAGTGCTAATGCTAAGCACCTGGTCGGCAAATACCTCAACTTCGATGGCATGCAGTCTATGATCAAGACCACATGCGCTCACCCCAGGACCCCCCAGTGTCAATGATGCTGGTGGTGGGGCCACACTACCACCACCTGTTGTAACTGTGTGCTCAGGTGCTCACAATGCAGTGGGCCACATTGGTCTGAGAATCACTGCACCACCTCCTCCTGCTGTAAGGGGTTGCCAAAGGCTAACCCCCTATTCAGCCCACACCCACTGGGGATCCCTGTCCCCACATCAAGTGCATCAATTGCAGCAAGGAACATGCTGCTACTGACTGCAAATGTGTGTTCTAGCATCACTGGTTTGATTGGGATTGGCTGCAAAGTCATTCTGGTCCTGCTGGTTGGCCCCAGGCCTAGGGGTAGCTCCCTAGTGTCAATGCATTGTCCCCCATCCATCACCAGCTGCCAGGTGGGCCCCTACGAACCCCAAGGCCTGCCATTTCAGATGCAGTGATATCAGTATATATTTCATTTCTTTGTATTTTGTCACATGCCTAGCCCCCTTCTGCTGTCGATTTGTGTATTGTCTTGGACAGGACTATTATATATTCCCAGTTGTTTACTCTTGTGTAGTCAGTAGCGGTATCAGTTCCCTATAGTAGATAGCTGGGCGCAGACTGCTATTGCACACTGTGTTATAAATTTGGACCCCTCCGGGGTCCACTGATTGAAAAAAAAAAAAAAAAAAAAAAAAAAAAAATAACCTCATTGGCACTGCTAGTGAAGTCAAGAAAGAGTTGGTGGCAGGTGGGGCCCACAGTGGTCATGCACAGCTTTCGGGTGGTGGGAGCAGTGGCTTGGGCAGCCTGGTGCATCATGGTGACATGCTCAGGCTCAAGGGAGGGGTGGGACTGTGCCAGCTTGATCAGCAATGTAGCCATGGCAGGAGTATGGGCTGCCTCAGTAAAGGACTTCTTGACTGAGGTGGGGGGAGGGGGTGCCTTGGTGGGTGCTCACTGAGCTTGGCCATCAGACCTAACCCTAGCTTGAGGAGGGCCACTAGCATGTGCTTTAGGGGGTGTTTGCTTGGGCAGTAAGGGTAGACAGGCTGGGGTGGGCCAATGATGCAGAGGGGATATGGTGGGCACCTTGGGGGAACCCATATCAATGTCACATGGACCTGCTGAGTCAGCAGATCCATGGGTTGCCTCATGGACAACATGCATTGCTTTAGGGCTGGCCACAGGCATCCCACACTTGAGCCTGAGGTCGTACATTACCTCCCCAAAATTGACCAGCCTGTGAGAGCTAAGTGAGTGTGAGGTGATGGGGGTGCCATTGAGTTCCAGCTTATCAACAATGATGATGGCTGCCTTAGCAAGGCATGTGATGGCAGCAGAGGCATCCCCCTCTACGATGGAGGAGTGAGAATTGGAGCACTTCTCCAACCAGGTGAGGAAGTGGTATAGTCCAGCAAGGCCTTTCTGGGCTGGGGTCTCCTTCTTTCCCTTGGAGGAGGTTGACGGGGGGGCAGGCAGGGCAGGGGGTTGCTCTACAGGGTAGAATGTCTGTGAAGGGCTTGAGGGGGGCCTCAGGGACAGAAGTCACCAGAGGTTGAGTAGTAGGCACCTGGGATGGAACATCACCAGATGTCGAGGGGAGGGGGCCAGGAGACTGAAAGTCATCCCAGGGAGGACCAGAGAACCCACACATGTTGTGGGGATCATTGTACAGGTCAGGATGGCCATTGTCAGCCATCTTAGCAATGTTGAGCTCGTTGTTGAATACAGCAGTGGACTCGGTTTCGAGCAATGTGAACTGATTTGCAGTGTTCTTAGACTTTCATCTACCTATAATACTGTAGATAAATGATGTATAAAGACCTCAAAGCAACAACCAACTTTTGATGGTGGTAGTAAGAGGACAAGGAAGGGATGCTTCAGACTCCCCTTACAGCATGTGTTATGTATATTGATTATATCTAGCATTTGTTCCATCTATAACACGAAGTCGATATTAGCTTTACTTAAGTAATATCGCAATTATGTTTCCTTCTTATTTGTTCTTGTATTTTCTCGTTTGTTTTGACTCGTTTACTTTGTCTGATTATGACTCGTTATGACTTGTTTGGTTTTATTTGTATTTTGATGACATGTGATTGTTAAATATAGCAGCGCTATATTTGGACTTATCTTGTGATCGATCAGATGATCAAAGAAGAACTTCTTTAGAAGAACTTCTAAAGCTTCTTTGACAGATCGCGTCTTATATAGTTTAATTAGCGTTAAGGAAGCTGTACGCTTCTCTTCTTTCATTAGAAGCCCTTAGCCCTAGTTAATAATAGATACCTACTTGTATCGTATATAAGTCGTCGACATCTACCAAGGAGAAACATCGTTTCTACTTGGTTAGGTGGAGACTCAATACGAGCCTTTATCTATACAAAGTCGAATTGAACTTAAGCTCTAAGATCTCAATTACTAAAGTCTTAAACTCTATAATCGCCGTATTATAACTCTGACTTAGTAAACGACTTTGTCGCTTACCGAGAAGGAGTCCCCTTTGATAAGATCAACTCGATACTTATCGCGCCAGCTTAGGACCGGGCCGGCGTCACTATAACATTAAGTAGAAACGATCCTTCTCTGTTAGCACAGAGCCGTTACTTTGCCCAGTAACCCAACAACGTTGCAAACACTGTCGATTTGGGTTATCGCGGTTATCGCACAAGCTGTCCCAAAACTATTGTGCATAACAACGAAGAGAGGGTCGACACACATTGCCAACTAGTGGATTAGTTGAGGATCACTCTTATTGATCTGAGCGAATACCCACGCTCTTAAAACATTTGGAGGCTTGTGAGAGCTAAGGTCGTTGTACCTGAATCTCAAATAAGATACCAGACCCGAGGGTAGATACTCGGAAGGGAGAAATTTGCCAGAAAAGTTTGGCATATCTCTGAAGAATACCAGACCCGAGGGTAAATACTCGGAAGACAGTTTATCTGTTGAAAGTCTTAAGAGACTATAAATACACAGTCCTAGTGACTATAAGGTGAGTCCATAGCGACTATAAACTAATTTTCCAACCACGGCAGAATCAAACTGCAAGTGTGATAATTGTCTTAAGGACAATTTACCATTTAAGACCATACCAGGTGTCTCTATAGGCACCCATAAACATAGTCCACAACGGACCCAGCAGAGTTTGCAAGACAAGTTGAAATCTTCGCAAGAAGAGAATTCCCAGAAGAATCCTACAGTACCTACTACAGTGAAACCCGAAGAACAAGGTTCTACAGAAGTAAAGGATCAGGAAGATTTTATTACATCAAAGAACACGAAGGGAAAGTTGCCTACGTCCCAATCAAGAAAGAACAAGAAGGAGTCCTTGAAGCTGAATACGCAGCAGTTGGTCACAAGCAACTTCACAGAACTGTCAAACAACAAATTGAAAAAGGAGCTGGTCTTGAAGAACTTCGAGACGTTACCGAAGAACAGTACATTGAAGAAGCAAAAAGAAGACAAACTCCATTTCCAGAAACCCCTGCAGAATCTAGCAGGACCATCGAACCAGAACCAACCATTGACATTACCCCAAGAACTGAAGACACCTCACAAGACAATCATTCAGAGCCCAGAATTGACACTCCAAGTTCAGAAGAATCTGAATTTGACGAAGAAGACGAAGAAGAAGACGAAGAAGGAACAGATAGTGGAGAAAGAAGCCAACAAGAATCTGAAGGAAATCGAACAGAAGAGGAAGCAGAAGCACTCGCAAGGGCAATCGACAATCTCAAACTTAAATCCCCAGAGAAACCCAGACTCGATAGACCCCCTTCTTACTCCTCGAGCCCAGCCTTTGGACATAGCCCAAGGTTCCTCAGTCCCATTACGAACCCTATCCCCTTTAGCTTTACCAATTCCCCCACCGGTATTGCCAGTACCAGTACCTTACCAACAACCAATCCCAACATTACTACAGCCAGTACCACCATCACCGTACCCACTAACACCCAAACAAAAGGGAAAGCAAAGGCAGTTGTCACCAACACAGGAGGTTCTTCAAATCGAAGAAGTCCCACACCGCCACCACCAAATCCTCAAGGAGGACCACCAAGTCCCGGAGGTAATCCGCCTGGAGGACCAGGAGGACCAGGAGGACCAGGAGGACCAGGAGGAGGACCACCAAATCCTAATCCAAACCCCCCAAACCCAATGGCACAACCTCAAGCAGGATTCCAGCTTAAGTACCCAAAGCCCAACAGGTTTGATGGCAACCCAAGCTATTACAGACCATGGATGGCCGAAGTCGAACTCTACTTCGACTCATATGGTGTCACAGATGACCAATCAAGAGTCAACTACACCCTTGGATTACTCGATGGAGCTGCCAAGTTATGGCAACAGGATTACAGACTTAGTCAAGCAACTGCAGCTACCCAAGCAGGATACACCCCACACACCTTCGATCAGTTCAAGAATGCGCTCGAACAGTCATTCGCTCCAACACAACAGAGCTTTGAGGCTGAAAGAGAGCTCCGCTATTATAGACAACGAAACAAATACATCGAAGAATACATCGCCAATTTTTCCGTCCTCGCCTCACGTGCAGGACTTACTGACAGCACTTCTCTCCGATCCTACTTCGCCGAAGGACTTGACAACGACGTCAGATTCGAAGCAATCCGAGCTGACCCCCAAACCCTCGCAGAATGGAAAACAGCTGCAAGACAGGCATACAAAGTTGTCCAAGAGCAAAAGAGATACCGCATTGGAAATTCTAATCCAGGATCTTCAAATAGATCAAGAAAGACCAAAAAAAATAGTAGACAACACGGATCCCAACCACGATATAATGACGTCTATAGTCAACCCCTATCTAGACCCAGACGATCCGAGTGGGACATGGATATCGACAGAATATCAAGAGGAATATACCGATTATCAATCAAAGATGATCGGGAAGCAGACGACGGAGGTATATACGAACTTGGCGCAGAGGATGATGATAATCCTGAAGAGGAGGAGAGTGAAGGAGAAGACATCAATCAAACGTACAATGAAGGACCAAGCAACACAGACAGAGATGTCTATGGGTCACTATACTCCCACATCATCAATAACGTTCTCACCGACGAACAAAGAATTGCACTCAAGAGAGGAGAATGCTTCTTCTGCCACAAGAAAGGACATTTCGCTAAATCTTGTCCGGCAAGGAAGGTTTGGTTTAAGTCAAGAGGAAAGACAAACATGGGATCAAAGCAGACGCAGAAGTCCCAGTCCAAACCGAAACAAGGGAATCGTAGACCTTTCAAGCCTAAAAGGAAAGATCCAGACGCCATGGTTTACGAAATAGAACAAGCTAGTGATGAAGACGACCCGTTTCAAGAATACTCAAACGAAAATTTTTAAGTACTCACGAAGATCAGATAGACATCATCAATCTTCAATCAAACAAAGGATTAACAGTACATGTACCAATATTGCTCCATACAACTAGAGCAAAACACAATCTACAAGCACTACTAGACTCAGGAGCTAGTGGAGAATTTATCGACCCACAACTAGTCGATACCTACAACTTGCCAAAATTCAAGATGAAAAAGGCAATCAAAATCCGTAACGCCGATGGAACACAAAACCTATCAGGAAGTTGTACTCACTATACAAAATTAAAAATAGAAGTGAACAACAAAATTATGACGATCTCACCAAGAATAGTCAAACTTGGATCAAACCAACTATTCTTAGGAATCACATGGTTAAAGAGATTCAATCCCGACGTTGATTGGCAGAAACTGTCATTACGTTGGCGAGATGAAAATTCTCATACAATCAAATTAACCAAAGCGAAAACGGATTCCATCAATCAGTTGTATTATGAAATCAATGTGAAATCTAACACATCACAACAACTTCACAACTCGGCTACTAAACCTAAAAAGGAATCAGACCCTGTGAAAGCCATACCTAAGAAATTTCATCAGTTTCTCAAAGTCTTCAACAAAGATGAATCTGAGAAATTACCACCTAGACGTCCTTGGGATCATAAAATCGAGACTATACCTGAATTTGAACCCAAACGAATGCCAGTTTATCACCTGACACCTCAGGAAAGAACTGAACTTGACAAGTTTATTTCCGAAAATCTACGAAAGGGATATATTCGGAAATCCAAATCACCAATGGCCTCTTCTTTCTTCTTTGTAGGAAAGAAAGGAGGAGACTTACGTCCATGCCAAGATTATCGATTCCTTAACAAGAATACAATAAAAAATGCTCACCCAATACCGAGCATATCACGAATCATGGATAAACTCAAAGGATCTAATTGGTTCACCAAGTTAGATGTCCGACTAGGATATAATAATGTCCGAATCCATGAAGGACATGAATGGAAAGCGGCATTCCGCACTCCAAATGGGTTATATGAACCCACAGTCATGTTCTTTGGAATGACAAATTCCCCTGCTACTTTCCAATCCATGATGGATCACATCTTTAAAGACCTTACTGAGAAAGGCGGGGTCATTATTTACATGGATGACATCCTTATCCATGCAAAAACAAAAGAACAACTCGAAAGACTTACTAAACAAGTCTTGAAGATTCTACAACAGAACGAGTTGTATTTAAAGACTGAGAAATGCGAATTCGAGAAGCAACGCCTAGAGTACCTCGGAGTTATCATAACTCCTGACTCTATCGAGATGGACCCCATTAAACTTAAGGGAATACAGGATTGGCCTGTACCCAAGTCTGTCCGAAATATCCGACAATTCATTGGATTCTGCAACTTCTATCGCAAATTCATTCACAACTTCTCAGCTATCGCACAACCACTTAACGCATTACTTCGCAAAACAACGAAATTTGAATGGAACTCAGAAGCACAGAAAAGTTTTGAGAAGCTCAAGGAACAATTCCTTAAGCAACCTATACTTCAAATAGTTGACGAATCAAAGCCATTCGAAATCGAATGTGATGCTTCCGCATTTGCTACTGGTGCAGTACTACTCCAAAGAGATTCAAATGGAGATAAGCACCCTGTGGCTTATTATTCACAAACCCTCAACCCTGCGGAACGAAACTATCATGTGTCTGACCAAGAATTCCTTGCTATTATTAGAGCACTAAAGGAATGGCGACACTACCTTGAAGGATCAGCACACCCTATCATCATATGGTCTGATCACGAGAATCTCACCAGATGGCGAGAACCACAACAATTAAATCGAAGACAAGCTAGATGGATGCTATATATGACACGCTTCCATTACTCCATAAAGCACTTAGCTGGCAACAAAAATACTCTTGCTGATGCATTGAGTAGAAGACCAGACCTAGTCCCAGATGGAAAGGATAACGAAGATCTAGTTGCGATACCATCAGAAAAATTCATTAACTTCCTTTCTGAGGAAATTAAAGAAGAAATTAAAAATAAACAAAAGAAGATCAACCTATCTGAAAGATTTACAGAAGATGATGGCATTTATAAATATCAGGGAAGACATGTGATACCTGAAGATGCCGAACTAAAAAGAAGACTTCTACAACGTGTACATGATCACGAGACATCAGGACACCCAGGAACAGCTGAAACGTTCCGTAAACTATCTAAATTAGTTTACTGGCCTGGAATGAACACATATGTTCAAAACTACGTGAAAGGATGCCCTATTTGTCAACAATACAAAATCAACTGTCATCCAGTTAAACCACCAATGCAACCAATTAAAGGCCCTTCTTCCACAAGGCCCTTTTCCCAAATATCCATGGATCTTATCACAGATCTACCACCTGACGATGGATATGATTGTATATTGTCCATAGTGGACCATGGACTTACGAAAGGGATAATCCTAACTCCAACAAAGAAGACAGTAAATGCTGATGGCATTGCTGAAATTCTTATTGACAAAGTATTTTCGAAATACGGAACACCCAACAAAATAATCTCAGATCGAGATCCACGATTTGCTGCTAAATCAATGCAAAAACTATACGAAAAACTCAATATTACCCCAGCCCTGTCTACAGCATACCATCCACAGACAGACGGAACTACCGAAAGGTACAACCAAGAAATCGAGTTTTACTTAGCAGTTTACACATCACAAAACCCAACCATATGGAAACGAGCACTTCCAATGATTGAATTTGTACACAATACGAAATCCCATTCTGGAAGAAAACACTCACCATACAAATTAATCCTAGGATATAACCCACAAGCGTTTATCTCAGACATAGAGACAGACACACCTTCTATCAATGAGAAGTCTCTATTCTTGGAACAAGTCCGAGAAGCAGCTTTAGAGGCACATGAACGAACACGTCTCATGATGGCTCAAAGAAAGAACCAACCATGGACACCATTCAAAGTAGGAGACCGAGTTTGGTTAGATAACCGAAATCTCCCTTTACCCTATGCTTCTAAGAAGCTTAACCAAAGAAGAGAAGGTCCATTTACTATTATTAGAAAGACCTCTCCAGTCAACTACGAACTCAAACTACCACAAAAATGGAAGATTCACAACAAGTTTCATGCTTCACTTCTCATGCCAGTAACTGAGAATGACGTTTATGGTAAACACAACCCTAAACCACCACCTGTCCTAGTCTCAGGAGAAGAACAATATGAAGTCGAAGCAGTCCTAAACCATAGAACTCGCAGACTACGTTCTGGAACAAAAATAGAATACCTAATTCGTTGGAAAGGATATGGACCAACTGAAGACTCATGGGAACCAGAGAAAAATCTTGAAAATTCAAAAGAAATAATTCAAGAGTATAAAAACCAACACAATCTCTCTTAACATTCCCCAGCTTCAATGACTACTTCAGAAGTCAGTGAACAACCAACAGTACCAGTCTTTGGAACTATTATCTGCGAATCGCCCTCACCTATTACCCCTCCTACTACACCGACCAACACCATCAACGATGCGAACAAGGTCGAAGAAAGTCCTGGTCTTGCCTCATCGCAAGAACAAGGCACCAAATCCCCTGCCGGAGATAGTGCAGGCGGAGACACTAGCGGTGAAAACTCTTCACCCTATAAAGAGAATGCCACCCTACAACGAGCATTTCTTCGAGAACAGACAGCCGTTGACTTTCTGTCCGCCTACGGCAGCAATCCTAGACTCACTTCATATGTCTACAACATCGGGAATCGGATTGATGCTCTCGCTTCTGCAAGAAGTGAATACAAGCGTCTCCAGGAAGAAATGGACTTCCATCTTAGTAACCTGGCACGCCATATCCCTAGGGGTCCCTATACTCAGAACATCGTCCGACGCATCCAACGCACCGACCCGGACGGAGATTACTTCGCTACGCTCAAGCGTCAACAAGCTCCAGAGCGACGTGCACAGGATTCTGAGCGCGCCTCAGCTGATGACGAAGGAAAAACTTCCCCACCTAGCGTCAAACCTCAACAACGTCATGATGTGGCTACACACAATGCCATATTACCGAATACACCCCCTCCAACGCCTACTAACGAGCCTCCTCGAAATACCAATCGAGACGCGACTCGCCCTGGACGTACTAGTCAAACCTGCGACATATGTCACGGAATGGGTCATATCAAGACGCTTTGCCCGGGATATCATTGCACCTGGTGCGACACTTTCGCCCCCGGCCATTTCACCAAGTATTGTTCCCGAAATCCTTATAAAGGAATTGCTCGACGGGATCTACCCCCAGTCGCCCTGGCAGCACTTTCGATTACCGAAGGAGTCGATGCCGCCAAGGCTCTTGCTCTGCAGTCCATCTCCGGATCTGCCAGAATACAGCCCCGACAGTCCGGTGTACCAACCGGCAATCACGGCGCCCCCGTCACCGATGCCGTCGGACTTCGATCCGAACGACATAATCCAACATCCACGGCCGTTAACACCACCTCCCTCGGCCCAACCTACAACCCTACTTTTATGCCGCGACGAGGTTGTAAACCTGCACCACGAGGAAGACAGTATGGTCGTCTCCAGACCTCAGTCCGTTCCTCCCATCCAAACCATCGAGGACGCAGTCCGAACGGACGTCCCCATCACGGTCGAACTTCTCGCATCTATGAAGGAGAACGCCCCCTTACACCCCCATACGAAGATGGCAATTACGAATCTCATTACGATGATGAAGCCAACTTCAACATAGATGGTGAAGGTAATTTACCTTAGTGACTTAGATAGTTACTAAGATGTGGACATCTTAGCTAGGAAAGGGATAATGTTATGTATATTGATTATATCTAGCATTTGTTCCATCTATAACACGAAGTCGATATTAGCTTTACTTAAGTAATATCGCAATTATGTTTCCTTCTTATTTGTTCTTGTATTTTCTCGTTTGTTTTGACTCGTTTACTTTGTCTGATTATGACTCGTTATGACTTGTTTGGTTTTATTTGTATTTTGATGACATGTGATTGTTAAATATAGCAGCGCTATATTTGGACTTATCTTGTGATCGATCAGATGATCAAAGAAGAACTTCTTTAGAAGAACTTCTAAAGCTTCTTTGACAGATCGCGTCTTATATAGTTTAATTAGCGTTAAGGAAGCTGTACGCTTCTCTTCTTTCATTAGAAGCCCTTAGCCCTAGTTAATAATAGATACCTACTTGTATCGTATATAAGTCGTCGACATCTACCAAGGAGAAACATCGTTTCTACTTGGTTAGGTGGAGACTCAATACGAGCCTTTATCTATACAAAGTCGAATTGAACTTAAGCTCTAAGATCTCAATTACTAAAGTCTTAAACTCTATAATCGCCGTATTATAACTCTGACTTAGTAAACGACTTTGTCGCTTACCGAGAAGGAGTCCCCTTTGATAAGATCAACTCGATACTTATCGCGCCAGCTTAGGACCGGGCCGGCGTCACTATAACAGCATGACAATGTGGAGTGATGATTCTCACTACGGTGAGGACCACCACACTGGGAACACCTGAGCATATGGTTGCAGCAGGTGGGGGTAGAGTGACCGAAGCACCAGCAGTGCTGGCACTGGGGGACACTGGGGTGGGCACAGGCAGGCTTGATGACAGCCTGCATACCATTGAAGTCAAGGTACTTGTTGAGGAGCTTCTTGGTGCCAGCTCCTGACTGAGAGTCCCATAGGTCAAACTAAACAGTAGCAGTGTCAGCCTTGGGGGAGTTGCATATGATGCACACAGATGAAATGTCAGTGAAAGTGTCCTTAAACGGAGACAATTGCATGTGGTTGGTGATCTGGACTGGTGTGATATGGACACCATTCACATGGAAGCAGAGTCTGAGGGCATGGTGGAGGTGTACAGTGCAATGGTGCTGTATACCTTGGTGATATTCTCAATGTACAAAGAGGACTTGGCACATGAGAGGGCATCATTGAGAAGTTGCATAGCCTTGTAGTGAAGATAAGTGATCTCACTGGCATCACCAGTGAAATCAAGGAACAATTGGTGGTGGGTGGGCCCAGCAGTGGTCATGTGTGACTTCTTGGCAGAGCCAGCAGTGGCAGTGGCAGCCTGATGCATCACGGCAACATGATCAGGGTCAAGGGAGGGGTTTGCCTGTGCCAGCTTGATAAGTGACACAGGTGGCACCAAAGTGCTGGAACAAGCAGCTTCTGCGAACAAGTGCTGACAAGGCACTGGAGCAGAAGTAGGGATGGGCATCTTCATGGGTGCTTGAGGGGGGCCACTAGTGTGCACCTTAGGGGGTGCTTGCTTAGGTGGTATGGGGGGATGGGCCAGGGCAGGCTGTGGAGCCTTGGGCATTTGCTTGGGTGCCTTGGGGGAGCCCATGTCGATGTCATGTGGTTCCACTTTGTCAGCAGATCCATGGGTCACCTTGTGGGTGATGCGCATATCTTTAGGGGAGGCTTCCAGCTCATTGAACTGAGCAAAGCCCTGCATGAAGGAGCAAAAGGTGGTCCAGCCTCAGCTGGCCCACTATTCACCTATGGAAATGTATGCACTCCCATGCCTGCTCATCTCGAATTTGTAGACAGCACTAGCAAGATAGCTAGCACATGCCTTGGCATAGTCCTCGTTGAGGAGGGAATCATCAGGGAGTTCATGCATGAAGCATGAGAACTTTTTGAGGCCATTGAAAGCCTGCTTGGCTGCAGCATCATCTCCAGGCACAGTCCCAGTGGAGGACAACAGGGTGGATGGTGCAATCAGGGGAGGAGTGGGGACTGGGTAGTATGTGGTACCAGTAGTGATGAGAGGGGCCTTGGGACCAAAGGTCACTAGAGGCTGAGTAGTAGGCACCAGTGATGGAACATCAGTGGGCACCGAGGGAAGGGGTGAGGGTGACTGAAAGTTGGCCCTTATGGTAGCCTTGAAATCCACCATTATGTAGACCAGCTGGGTGGAGGTGGAGGGCCTGGGGGCCTCTTCAATTATATCAAGCTTGTCATTGCTAGACACGACGTCAGAGTCGAGGTCTATGTTCACCATCTCATGACTAATAGCTTTAGACTTTTGCCTACCCATGTTTTGCTAGTGTAGACAATGTAGTATTGTACTCAAACTAAGACACCAACTCAAGAGATGGTGGTGGTAAGAGGACAAGAAGGGATGTAATATTGTATACTCGACACTTTCTGCACATGGGTAAAGGTGTTTATTCATCCAGATGAGCTCTATTGACATGAGGTTTCTGTTCAGATGTCTTGCTGGGCTGATGGCACTTGTAATGATGATATATCTATAGTAAAGAAGCATGCCATATCATATATCTCTCTTGATCCATTCACAACTTGCATGCTTCCTCCTATTCCCACTAATACCAAGTCCCTTCAGGGATTCAACCACACCATGACTGCTCAACTTCTAACTCCCGAAACTGACATTGAACAGTTTGATGAAGACCCAAGGTAGGCCATTTCCTTTCCATAGAAGACATGCTTGTGCCCCTGACCAAGACCCACAGTCAATATATCCAGGATGTTCATGACAGGAAAGTCAGGCTCATAGCAGCACAAATTCTATCCTACATGTATGGCGAGATGAGTTATGACTCTAGCAACCCTGATAAAGGGATGTTCAAGGGTCATTATGTTCCTTGGATGAGTCTTGTCCTTTTACTTTCACCTTGATAATGACTACTCTACTCTCTAGATTCACCATTGTGTAATGACTGGGCCTTCATCAGCCCTGACCATGGCTCAAATGCTCTGAAGAGCTCAAAGGCTGAGCTTCACCACCAGAGTAAGCCAACTGCCCAGACCATTGCATATGCTTGTGTTCTCACCTGTCAAACCCTTTCTTTGAGTGAGACATGGACCACCCAAGATGGAACTTTTGATTATGGTGACTTTTATTGTCTGATCCTTCAGCTTCTTGAAGATCAAGACAATCCTTGGGTTCAAGGTGTTCTCAAGTTCTATACTTGGTGCATGCAACTGGTATTTCCTTTATTTTGCTAATTAATTAATTTACAGTGAAATGCCTGATCTCAACCACAAATCACACAAGAAGAACACAGGCATCAGCCTTGATGAAGATGAGGAGGAGACGGTCACATTCATTGACCAAATCCTTGAGCTTCATTGCCATCATGCCCATGTGGTAGTATGTGAGAACACCAACAACAGCAACCAATGCCGTGATGTGTCACCTCTCCACATTGATCACCAGCAAGATATCATTAACAATATCTGCGGCAGCCAGGCTGGAAAGAAACACACACATGAAGATGATGAAGAGGGTGAGGAGGAGGTAGAGGAGGAGGATGAGGAGGAGGATGATGAGGAGGGATTGGTTATCCGATGGCACCATCACCAGCCTACGAGGATGGGTAGAGACAGCTTTGACAGTGAGGAAGAGGGTGATGAAATGGCTCCAGCTAGGTCAGTCCTTAAACCAGTCCCTGTCCCCATCTCTGCTGCCCACTGCCTGACAAAGTCATGGTGGCTTTCTTACTCAGCACTCATTGCCCCACAAAGCCAAGACTACCCCCACAACAACAGTAGTGCTGCCCAGCAGCCACCTGTTCCACAAACAACTCAGTGGTCAAACCAGCAAGCCAGTCCTTCAGCTCAAGGATTGCACCAGCAAGCACCAGCAAGTCCATTGACTCAGGGACCTTTGACCCCTCAGTCAACCTGCAGTAATGACTTGGCAATCATGGGTACTGGTGTGGGAGGTCAAGGCAGTAAGGGAGGTTGAGGGGGTTGTGGTTGTGGTTGTGGTTGTGGTTGTGGACCAGGATGTGTTGGCTGCTGAGGTGAGCTATCTGTTCTATTCTCTTTTGTTGGCTGACAGTCAGTGTAGAATCTTGCATTCCATACTTCTCAGTCATTTGCTTTGCCTGGGCACTCTTCTCACCTTGTTTTTGGACCTCGTATTTACTGTATCACAAGCTCTCATGTACACTGCATTCATTTGGACGTATTATGTACTGCTACTGTCAAAATAACATTGATATTCCTGCCTCCTCCAACCTGAGTGTGATTGCTATCAGAGCCTAATCAGTGAGTAGCTTACATCCTGTTATGTTGTGGGACATTGAAGACCTGAGCATATCTTAGCTCACCTGACCATTGAACAGGTGCCATACTTGGGAGCCTGGCAGACATGGTGTCATCAGGTACATCCATGCATGCTCTTGCGGTCTGGCATGAGGTGGCATTGGTGTGCAATCTGGCAACTGCTGGCCTGGGAGCCCAATGCATGCCTGTGCAGTCATTGTTATGTATATTGATTATATCTAGCATTTGTTCCATCTATAATACGAAGTCGATATTAGCTTTACTTAAGTAATATCGCAATTATGTTTCTTCTTATTTGTTCTTGTATTTTCTCATTAGTTTTGACTTGTTTAGTTTTGTTTGGTTACGACTCGTTATGACTTGTTTGGTTTTGTTTGTATTTTGATGACATGTGATTGTTAAATATAGCTACGCTATATTTGGACTTACCTTGTGATCGATCAAATGATCAAAGAAGAACTTCTTTAGAAGAACTTCTAAAGCTTCTTTGACAGATTGCATCTTATATAGTTTAATTAGCGTTAAGGAAGCTGTACACTTCTCTTCTTTCATTAGAAGCCCTTAGCCCTAGTTAATAATAGATACCGACTTGTATCATATATAAGTCGTCGACATCTACCAAGGAGAAACATCGTTTCTACTTGGTTAGGTGGAGACTCAATACGAGCCTTTATCTATACAAAGTCGAATTGAACTTAAGCTCTAAGATCTCAATTACTAAAGTCTTAACTCTATAATCGCCGTATTATAACTCTGACTTAGTAAACGACTTTGTCGCTTACCGAGAAGGAGTCCCCTTTGATAAGATCAACTCGATACTTATCGCGCCAGCTTAGGACCGGGCCGGCGTCACTATAACAGTCATGGACCAAGCCCAGTCTGGTGAATATGGTGGGCCTGGCTGGCTCATGCATGTTCTGTTGAACATGCTATGTGCAGGTATTTATTTGGACCTTTTACTGATGTAATGCTCAATGAATATATGTATATGAGAACAAAATTGAGCAAGACATGTCTTAGGTGTATCCAAGGTACTTGTGCAGATCAGCTTAGAGCTACCCCATTGTCATAGCATGCCTAATATAGGTATGTTAATTAGGCCTAGAAATAAGTTGCAACTGTTGATGATGTATCCACCAATGCAACTGAGATATTTTTTTTTTTCACTCAGAAGTTGAAGAAGCACATTGATGAAAACTCTTCCTTCAAATCTATCAAGGACTGGTTCATTGAATCAATGAATTGTCTCCTTTAGCTCAGTAAACATGCCAGTTGGAGGTGGCAGCTCACCCAGCACGGGAACTGTGGGCCTGCTTCCACTGCCCCTCCTGGGCCACTCCCAATCCAATCATTTGTCAGTGAGCGCATAATCTAAATCAAGTATAGGTTCCATAGATGCTGCTGAATCTATGCACGAATCAAATTCTATAATATATTCGTGGCTCTCTTTCGAGATTAAGCCTTATTGTGTGGTTGAATTAAATTCGTCACCATGTGCTAAGCTAATGGAATATTCTGTCCCTATGGCTGATTCTATGCCGAGGGACTAGTCTTAGATAGATTTTGAATCCCAGATAGGTTTGGTGGTGACTAACAGATTAATAAACAAGGATTGAATGGCTCCTCAGCATCGATTCTAGATCTGGACAATTGTTTGGTCGTCATCACGGAATCAATTGTTTATTTTATGTCTGGTATAGGACATGTGGTTAGTTACGAATCAATCCATGAATCAATCTCGTGAATCGATTTCTTGGTACATTCGTGACCCATCGCCGAACTAGCTTTGTCTCTTGTGCTTGTTCTTACTCAATTTTGAAAAAAAAAATTGGCACAACCCAAAAAGCGTGGGAAAAATACAAAAAGTGTGCCAATTGATGTCTAAAATTGAGCTGAGTCTTGTACAGGTCCTTTTATCAAGCCGATCCTGAGAAACCCAACTAGCTGAGTTTGATTGTCCCTTACTGTAGTACATCCAACCCCTCAATTGAGTCCAATTACACCATTACACAGCTCAAATTCAATAATAACATCAAGATACAGTAACCCCTCTCACTGCACAACTCTATCCAACCACTCACTCCCCCATTCACTCCTTCCTCCTCCTCTTCACCTCACGCACTTCCACAGTCGGCGTCCCCTTCCTACTCTCATTCCTACTCTCCGATCTCGGATTACTAATCCCCATCTTCTTATTATACGCCCGCTGCAACGCCCGCTTCATCTCTCCATCGGGAAATGTCTTAAGGTCAAAGTATAGCGGCGCAAACTCCATCAGCCTATACCAACATGCCGTTAGCTACACCGGCGTTCGTGGTTGGAAGTTAGAAGACACACCATTCTGTTCGGACTTCTGTTACAGTCCGGATGTAGGGTCTCGTTGTCAGCACAAACTCATTAAACAGCACCCACTCCGGTTGAGTCTTCAACCCACACGAAGGATGCAATCCAACAACCTACCGGTCCATCCCATCAGCTCACAAGCACCCAAACACGAGATAGGATACAACTCACCTGATGATCCTTGACCGTCGTATAACTTCCCTTGTCACCCTCCTTGTGCGCAACCTGCATAAAGAACCCACAAACCAACGCTTTTCTTACATTTAGGAAAAGCTTTATCTCGTCATCCAACGAAACCAGATCAATATCCAGCCTCTCCATAATCCTCTGCAACTGACTCCGCACGTTCTCGGCTTGTCCAAGTGCTCTTGCAGAGAGGTAGTTTGTCCATGTCCAATTTTTATCCCACTTGTCTGTTTCAAACGAAAGTTAGTATTAGAGATGCTGGTTTCAGAGACGGGCTTACTGAGGATGAATTGGTTGTAGACGTTGAGTAGTGTAAGGTGATCACTCTCCGGCACAGTGAACAACTCTTTAGCAGCGTCGGCTTCGCGACGCTGGTTGTTCGGTCGTAGCCATACATTTGGTACCGAAAGCATGGCTGTGATTGTCAAAATCTCGTTACTGCAATTGAACTCTGGACTTGATATCAAAAGCTTCGCGAGCTGTAAAAGTAAACGGACATTATCACTCTGAAAAGTTGAAAGGGATTGGTGTATACCTGAGGATCAAGAGGGAACTCAGCCATGAGTTTCCCTAGAGCAGTCAAATTCCCCTCATCGTCCATCGCAGCCAGGAAATTCAAGAGTTCCAGGGCCCGCATGAGTGTTTCAGGTGCGGGAGCATCCACATAATCAAAATGCACAAGATCCTACAAACATATACGTACACCTTCATCAGTCCAAAGCTCAAAACCTTTGTGAGATAGACCACCCACCTTGATACCAAGATTCACCAACTCCAACACCGTATTCGCCAAATTACTCCTCAAGATCTCAGGATATGTCTGCTCCTCCAACTCCTTGATGAAATCCTTCTCCGTGTACAACCTGAAACATTTGCCAGGCCTCGTCCGTCCCGCACGCCCAGCCCTCTGTTGCGCCGACGCCTTGGATATTGGACTAACCAACAAACTCTCCACTCGTATCCTCGGGTTATACACCTTCTGCTTCGAGAACCCAGGATCGACAACATACACAATCCCATCGATTGTCAATGAGGTTTCTGCGATATTCGTCGATACAACAATTTTCCGACCGGGTGGACCTCCTTCTTTTGATGATTTCGGCGCGGGGTCGAATATACGTTGTTGTTGCTGTGGAGGGAGAGATGAATAGAGTGGGATGCACACCAGGGGACCAACACTGTCAGGGTCCTGATTGACAAGGTCATCAGCCTCGATTTTAATCTTCCTACACGCATCCTCAATCTCCTCTTCTCCCGTCAAGAATAACAAAATATCTCCTGGTTCCTCCGCTCTATGAATCATCAACACAGTCCGAATAGCAGCCTCAACATAATCCGGTTCCGGTTCCTGCGTGTAAAACACCTCCACAGGATGCGTCCTACCGGGAACCTTGAATAAAGGTGCTGAGGCCTCCGATCGTAAGCTGAAGTATTTCTGGAACTTGACAGCGTCTAGAGTAGCAGACATGACAATTATTTTGAGGTCTGAGCGACGCTTGGCGAGATCTTTGAGTAGACCCATGAGGATATCAGTGGCGAGGGTCCGTTCGTGGGCTTCGTCGAGGATAATAGTCGAGTACCGCTCGAGGTTGTTGTCGTGCATGGCCTCGCGGAGAAGCATACCGTCGGTCATGTATTTGAGGAAAGTTGTCCCAGGTTCCGTCATATCCTCGAAACGAATAGAGTAACCGACTTGCCGCCCGAGCTGGACTGGAGTCATGTTAGCCTACCGAAATAGTGGCTGTGGCTAGTTGACGTGACTCACCATCCATCTCGTCGGCCACGCGTTTGGCGACGGACATGGCAGCTACTCGTCGAGGCTGCGTGCAAGCGACCAGCTTGCCCCTGGTATGGGGCAAGTCAGAGAAGGCAACAAACTGCGGTATCCTGCAATGCAAGGAATTAGGTCTACATCCCCGGGAGCGCAGCAGATAAACGAACTGAGTGGTTTTTCCTGAGCCTGTCTCTCCGACCATCACAATGATCTGGTTCTTGTTAAACTGCAATGCAAAAAGCGGGGGTCAGCGCAAGTGAAGTGGAAGGAGGAGGGTTGATTCCTAGAATAGCAGAACTCAAGCCCTCCTCGAGCCAGATATCATAACAGGACATACCATCTCTAGGAAGTCATCCATCTGCGCAAACACCGGCAGTTTCTTGCGCGCCTCGAGAATCTTTCTGTACTGCGCGGTATGGGGGGCCTTGGTGAACGGGTTCAGGTCATGATCCTGTACAGAGGTCAGCAGGTGAATTCTAAAGAATTTTTGGACGTGCCAAGGCCTTGCGGACAGCTGCACCGGTGACATTACGAGGCATAAAGCCATAGAGAGGCTCAGACGCTGACGGATCCAACTTGCCCATCGTGTTTTCTGCCAACAACAGTCCCTGCCAGAATTTTAGAAATCTCCCCCACGTGACCTATATGATGCCCAACCAAATCACAATTTCATCCTCCTCCTCCACCGCGATGGCGCGCGCAGACTCCAAAAAAGTCACAGCCGCCCACACAAAACTAGTAAAACATGATGCAAAACAAAAACAAAAAGAGCCTGCAAAATCAGACTCGACTATCGTGCCCCCATCCTCGCTCTGGCACACTGTCCTCCCTCCACTGCCATCTACAGACCTCCCAACACCGACTGCTGCCCAGGTAAACTCTCTCACTGAAAAGGGCGCTTCTCTGCTGGACAAGGACACCAAGAGCTTTCTCTCTGCTTCATCTTCATCCTCCGAGGCCACTTTTTTCACCAAAGTTATACACTCTGGTACCCTCTCCGATAGGCTCAGTGCTTTAACTTTGCTCGTGCAAAGTAGTCCTCTACACAACACAAAAGCCCTTGATACGCTCAAAGGAATGTCAGGGAAAGGCGGTGGAGGCAGAGACGAGAGCTTGAAGGCTTTACGTTGCATCGTTGATTGGTGGGTTGGCGGTGGTGCACCAGGTCGAAAGCTCAAGTAAGGATTTGATCAATTATCTCCCTGATTTTTTACTCATATTTATCAGATATTTCCGCGACCAGCCACTTCTCCACCCTAAAGTCTCTGACGAATACCTTCTCATATGGTATTTTGAAGACTGGCTGAAGAAATATTTTTTCTCCGTTCTCCAAATTCTCGAGGTGGGTTCAACATAGCCCTATTCCCACTCCCCATCTCACACTTTAGTAGACTCTTTCGCTCGACCCACTACCTTACGTCCGAACACAAGCGATATCCCTCATCTTTACCCTCCTAAAGGACAAACCCGAACAAGAACAAAATCTTCTCCGACTCCTCGTCAACAAACTCGTACGCATCTCATCTCTTCCCTTCACTTTAACCCACCCCTAACCCATCTCTATCACAGGGCGATACCTCAAAATCAATATGCTCACGCGCATCCTACTACCTCCTCCAACTCCTCCAAACCCACCCTTCCATGAAATCCATCGTCGTCCGCGAAATCATCTCTCTCGTCCTCAAACCCTCCCCCTCCGCACCTACCACGACGCCTACCACGACCCCAACCAATAAACACATCCGCTTCGCCTCTCCCGAACCCTCCTCCAAATCAAAGTCAAAAAAACCACAACAAGATAAAAAACCTCGAAGTAACCCACACGCCCAATACTACGCAACCATCACCTTTAACCAAATCGTGCTCACCCCCTCTACAACCGATCGCGAAGTCGCCGTTCGTCTGATTGATATCTATTTTGAACTCTTCAAAGACGTTCTCGGCTCCGATCCCGAGAAAAGTAGTGGCGACGATGTTCAAGAGGACGACGAGGATGAGAAACTCTTGGAAAAGGACGGTCAAGTTCTCAAAGACAAAAAGGGCCGTGTTGTCGTCAAAGGGAAGCAGGGCAAAAGCAAGGCAAAAGGCAAAGAAATTAGCGGTGCAGCAGGGTTCATCGAAGTCGAAGATTCCAACTCCAAACTCATCTCTGCTCTGCTAACGGGCGTGAATCGTGCTCTTCCCTTTGCCAAAGTCGAACTCGGCGACACAAAGTAACCCTTCAACTTCCCTTCCTTCCGTCTCCATAATACTTATCTCACTTTTTATTTCTTTCAATCCAGAATCAACGCACACCTCGACACTCTCTTCCTCATCACCCACAAATCCACATTCAACATCTCTCTCCAGTCCCTCGTCCTAATCCACCAAATCTCTCTCACCCTCTCTTCTACCTCCACCTCCCCTACGTCCCCTCCCTCCTCGTCTACAGCAAAACCCATCATCGATCGTTACTTTCGCACACTCTATTCCTCCCTACACGACCCGCGTCTCAGCACATCCTCCAAACAAGCCATGTACCTCAACCTCCTCTACAAATCCATCAAAGCCGATCCCGAACCTTCACCCGAACGTAAAATGGCTCTTGTTAAACGATTTACGCAAGTACTTGCGAGTGGCGGAAGTGGTGCAACGGAGTTCGTTGCTGGGGGTTTGTATTTACTCGGCGAGGTTTGCACTACGGGCTCTATACGTCTGATGAAATCGCGATCTGATTTTTTTTTTCGTTCTCGCATTTAGTTATTCAGTACAGTCCCGGGACTTCGTTCTATGATTTTCTCCACTCCCAAACCCAATAGCTCGAGCGAAACATACGATCCTCGCAAACGCGACCCTCTCTATGCACACGCAAGCACCTCGCCCCTGTGGGAACTCGTGCGTCTCCTCCCTCCCTCATCCTTTCAGCCACACCTAACTCCTTCCCCCTTTCTTGTTTCGCTAGACACCCCTACTATACCACTATCACCCCACTATATCGCTCCTCGCCCGTCAACTCCTCACAGCCCAACCACTCACTGCCACACCCAACCTCTCCCAAAATACTCTCTCCCATTTCCTCGATCGATTCGTCTACAAAAATCCCAAGCAAAAAATTTCAGCTATCGAAGGCAAAGGTAATAGCTCCACCCCTCCCTCTCATCACTCCCTTTCTCACTTTTCCTCATTTCAATCCATTACTCACCACCCATTCCCTTTTCAACAAAGGTTCCAGCGCAATGCAACCAGCAGGCAGCTCCATCCAAGGCGTCAAACTTCTCAAAGGCGAAGTCCCCGACGCTACTCAAGTCAACACTCCCTCATTCTGGAAAAACAAAAAAGAGTCGCAGATCCCCGCTGACCAGATGTTTTATTATAATTATTTCAAGAGGAAGGACGAATTAGAGAAGAGGGGCAGAAAGAAGCGGGAGGTTGATGAGGAGGACGAAGATGAAGATGAAGATGAGGAAGATGACGAGGGTGAAAGCGAGAAGGATCAGGAGATGGGCGAGGAAGGTGAGAGTGAGGGCAAGGAGGATGATGAGGGTGACGAAGCAGCAGATGAGGACAGCGACCTCGAAGAAGCCGAAGTCTGGAAGGTAAACCATGCACTTTTTCCTCTTCTTCAAATACGATAATTTATATCACCTGCAGGCCATGAAAGCAACAATGCCAAAAGAAGGGGACGACGAAGACCTCGTATCCGACAGCGAACTCGACGACGAAGAGGGCGAGGCCGGCCTCCCATCCGATTTCTCCGCCGCCATGGCTAGCGATAATGAGGACCTCGTTTTCAACGAATCCGAAGCCGAAACTTCCGCAGCCTCTGACGACGAAGAGCACGATAAACAAGATGACGATGACGACGATGACGCCCTCTCACTCGTCGAGGGCTCTGACAACGAAGACCTCATCCCTCTAAACGACCTCCCTGACGGCCTTATTGCCTACGACGGCTCATCCTCCGAAGGAGAAGGAGAAGGAGAATGGGGAGGGATCACCACCTCTGACAAAAACAAAAAGCGCAAGCGAGGCGCAGGAGAAGAAAAGGATTCTACTGACAGCAAACGCAAAAAGTCGAAACGTTCTTTACCTACATTCGCCAACTATGAGGATTACGCTAAGATGATTGAGGAAGGACCGGAGGATGATATTTAAGTTGTGTGAGAGTAAACTACTACGTTATGTATTAGGGAGTGAACTAATCTCAAAGGCAGGAGGTAATGCAATGTGATAGCCTACCCTCAATTTGTTCGCATTAGTATCTAACTGGGTTTGTCATGCCTGACCGACTTGTCTATGACCAACTTGATTAGCAGAGAAATGAGCTGAAACCTGAGTGGTCTGGTGTAACTTGTAACAAGACTATTACGCAAATGCTGGTGCATCTGAGGGAGAGCATCTTGCTGAGACCTATTCCAATTGCATTTTCCACGTGTATGTATATTATATAATCGAGGTTCAAACTTCGACATTTTATTTCCGAGCGCCATAAATAGCTAGCCGAATTTACTCAATCCTCCTTACTTGCCTCAGACTTCAGCTCTTTGCCTTGTTTGCAATCATAGTGATGATCTTTGCTCAAGGAACAGGCCTGCAACAATCAAATCAGTTTCTGAAAACAATAGGAGCGATACTTGAACAAACCTATCGGCGGCTGCAGCTTATTCTGCCAGATGTCAACACGGCATCCGGGGCTAACACAGAATATCTCGAACGTCGCGATCTTGTCAGCAGGGCAACGGACCTCCCGCGATACATGAGTGCTATTGGGCTGCACCCGAAAACTGAAAATGTGGCCTCTGCGCCGAGGACGAGTATTATACGAAAGGTATCGTGGGTCGATCCACTGTGAAGCTTCGAGCTCCCAGACTTCTAGGTCGCTTGTATCACCCTCCAGCAACCAGTTTCTCTCGCGCTCTGCTTCGTTGTCTGGGTCGCTCGGGTTATACTGGGCACTTCCGGGGAGAGCAAGCTTTAGTTTACACCATTCCATTCCGAAATCGCGAGCGCGGAATTGCATCACGGTTGAGATCTACTACCAGCGTCAGCAAGCGTTTATTTTGAGCATGCAGGATTAAACGAGCCTGGTTGGTCGCTAAGACGTTGCGGTCATCTGGAGAGACGGTCCCGAAATATGTGGATCTACGACGAGGATCCACGGGGTAGACGAACTTCGGTCGGCTGCGGTCAACTTGAGCAATAACGCCCGCGAATGTTGATATCTTGACATTCGGGAAAGGGTGCCTGGTAAAGTTTATCCTTTCGAGCCCAATGAACTGATTCGGGCGAGGGAGGGACGCCAAGTCGGGCTCTCTGTGCAAGAGATATGGCACTGACATGTACGCCAGGTACACCAGATTGAAGGTTGTGCATGTGATCGCAAGGAGAGTTGCTATCTTCGACAACCTTGACATCGGGGCTGCCGACGGGGTGCTCTCTACAACAAGATTTGTTAGGTACTCTTCCTCGGTTGATTCACGAGACTTACTTCCAAGGAGACCTTCCTCATCGCTGAGGTCAGAGTCGGAAAGTGTAACACGGTGTTCGCGCTGTCTGAAAAACAGCATGTTGGGGGATGTATGTGAGGTATGTGAGCAAAGGTCTGGTTAGGTCCTAATCATGGAACTAATATGGGAAGATAAATATCTATGGGCCAGATATCGATTCGGGGTCCCCGCTTTATCCACCAAACAGATGGCATCCCATATTTGCGTCGAAATCGGTCCCTGAATCGCAACATGGCATCATCCTTCTTTGGTGGCTGATTTGTGCTACATACGGGTTACCGCTGTTGTGGCTCGATTAATTAATTCAAGCAATGAAACGGAAGACCTATGGAGCCATCAGATGCCATAAGTTAAGATGTAGGAAAACACTGACGGACAATCCCAAGACAGCCCTAACACCAAAGCTTGCCATGCCCTCCACCACCTGCAGACCCTACAGCAATCCCCTCAAATTCAGTGGTCTAGCCACGCTCGTAGCAATCGTTGTCTTCTCGATTGTATTAACAAATCGCGGGCCCAGCGCTCCATTTACGCCTGGTAAGTACCTTGACGGCGGCGCACTAGGCCAATCTAATGTCTACCATGCAGAGCTTCGAGCTAAAGCGTCTACTCAAGAGTTTCGCAAAGTAGGCGTATGGATTGACAACTCCCAACATTACTTCATGAGGGGAAGCCCCGCGGACGAGGAATGGAAAGCCCTTGCTCCGCCCGTCGATGAAGATGGAGAGTTTTCGTCCATCGCCATGATCCACCAACTCCAATGCCTCGCTGCCATCCGCCAGGAGTACCTATACCACGCAACCCCCGAAGTAGCGCAGCACTGCATGGAGTATATTCATCAATCCATCCTATGTTCCGCTGACACTCGATTGGAGACCGTGGGCTTTTCCAAGCCTCCTCACGTAATTGGTTTACCAGGAGAATATGTGTGCAAAGACTGGAATGCGTTGTTGCCGAGGCGCGCATGAGAAAGATCAAAGCCCACTCTTTTGTCCATGTATCATCATTTCATCTATCTGATATATACAAAATACTACAATTCTTCTTGGCAGCGAGTATATATTCGAAGGTTATGAGAATAGGCTGCATCTCTCCACCAACCGGGTCACAACCGATCTCGATCAACCCTCTATCTCGATCAACCCCTATCAACCCTCTATCATATGATGAAACTGGCAGGACATTACTTACGTACATAGTAACACACAATGTTAAATATAGCATGCTGAACCGCGACCCGTCGAACCTCGAAAACAGTGTTTATATATAGCAACAACATGAAACTTCGACGCATCATTTAGGATTAGGCCACCCAAAAGCACCAGCCGGCTCTCATCACTACCCTGTTATCCAGAAACCATGCTCTCTCAGCGAGGGTGGACCATCATCCTCTTTCTCAATATTGCCTTCATTATCTCGCGTACCTCCTTGTGTAGCATCGGGAAAGTAAAATACAGTATGCTTCATATTAACTTATCTCCATTTCTCACCTCACGAACGCTGGTAGGTTACATTGGCAAAGACTATCCCGTGCAGCTGCCCGTGCAGCTAGACCTAGTGCAGGCCACATTCGACTGCTCAGTTCGCTACACCCTCAACACCTCCGTCGCAGGGGAAATCTGGAACAAGTCCACCGACACCCGCAACGGAGGCTTCGTTCGTCTTGGACCCGATCGTCGCGTCTTTGCGGTCTCAATGTTCCACGAGCTGCATTGCATGTCCGCTATCAGTAGTGCATTAAACGAGCCAATCCAAACACCAATGCTGGATGGACACATAGGACACTGCTTGAATTATTTGCGAATGTTCATCCAGTGCAATGCGGATGCCACGGAGGAGCCCGTTGTTAAGATCTCGACCCTGAAGAGTCAAGGCTGCGCACCTTCGTTCATTAGACGGTGTTCCAACTGGAATACTCTATACGATTTCCTCTCCGGAAACTACCTCGCCTTTCATGAACACAAAGTTGTGAATGGTACCTGGACTCGTGAGTAGGCTCTGCAAAACGATTCTGAAACTCGATACTGAACGAGCAATAGTAGAGTGATTCACGGGAAAGCTCTAGGGAACCAATCAACAGACCCATGTTGATTAACGCACGTTGACTAATCAGATAGGTTAATTCTAGAGATAGCACAACGTAACACAAAGCCTGGGATGTAGTATAGCACTGGAAAGAGATATTAAAATGTGATTCACGATTCACCAGACTTTGGGCAAATTTTCTCAAGGTGTGTTGGTTCTACCAAACCTCTGGGACGCTAAATCAAAACCAATGAGCCATGGAAGTGAAAGGGCATGCAAGGATCTATAGACGAGATGACCGATGGCCCGAGGTTCCCTTTAGGTTTGAGTTCAGCATCTTGCTGTTCGAGAGGTCAGAATCAGAAGATAGTCACAAAGCCACTCGCATTTTGGTTCGTTTCAAGTGTACGGGACCGCGCGGTAGAGATAATAGAAGTTACAATCTTTGAAATCAGAGCTTTTTATCGTTGAAATCAGAACCTATCTCAAGGTTGAGACAGTAGAAGTCACAATCGTTGAAACCAGAACCCACTATTTTCAATCTTTTTCTCCGGCATTGATGCTCTCACTACTGCGGCCCTGTCCACGAGTCGCATGCCACAGATGGTGCATCGTCTTTGATGGATTGAAGACGCCGCCTGCCAAATACCATGTCTCCGAGAATAGGTCGTGACACTGTGGGATGTGGTATTCGGATGTTCGCCAGATGAGGCGCCACAGCAGCAGTTGAAGCAATTGGAGGTCGTTGACCGTTGAGATGCAAATATCCTCGGCAGTCCGAGTCGTAGCTACTTGCTCACCGAGGCCTCAACGCCGTGTTTTCGCATTTTGGTACCTTGTTCTTCTTGCAAGTTGCCACGAACCCAGTTTTTGTAGAATTCTTTGATTGCGATATGCCACCGTGAACGCTTCGTTGATCACCTCGAAACCCGTCCGGCCATACTAGTCGTTTTCTCGACAGTTTACGATCCTGTTGTTCCATTTGGCTAATGTGCCGTATGACCTCAGGCTGTGCTGCTCTCCTGCTACATCTCATACCTGCCTCGGCATGTTTACAAGGAGTTTATCCGTTTAGATGGGTCTCACTCACAAGTATAACGTCACGGTCTTATTAGCGACACGATGATGGCAGTCGTGGAATGGAATATGACTACTTGGATAATACTGCTGCCTTCATCATTTAAACTAATTACTTCCCTTCACCGCGTCGAGCCTCAGACCAACTAGGGCATGTTCATTCCCTCTATTCAACGACGCAATATATTTGTAATATAAGAAAATCACATTTAGTAACTAGGTAACTCTTCTCTCAAGGCCAATGTACTGATAATTTGTCATCTGTGAAGTGTGTAGAAGGTAGGATAATATTTATTTCGCGCGACAATCACTACTTACAATCAAGATGGGTGACCCCTAGAACCAATGAGGAGCATCTTGTTGAGTGCTATCAGGGTCTACAAATTCTGAAAGAGATGACGCATGTCAATTATATCATCCATTAATGAAGGAGGTACGAGCGTTACCTCCGTCATCGGGCAAAGGGATGGCAATGGTAAAAGCGGTGAGAGACGCGAGGACAATCAAGGAGGCAAAAAAGCGCATGTTTGTGTGAGTCGGTTGGGTTGAAATGGTTATGGTTTGCGTTCGTGAATTAAAGATGGTAGCTAGTTATACTTTGAGGATTCTTATAGTGCTGCACAGCTTCTCGGCATGATGAAACCTTGTGATATGAAGATTCCATTTTGGCCAGCTCTCTTTGCCAACCCACAGGCTCCACAAATAGTAGCAACAGAAACAATGCGATTTCTTGTGTCACGACCTTCGCGTCAGTAACAACTTTGATTTGACAGATTCGAATCCACGATGGGTGCCTGTTGCAATAAAAGTTTTCCGATGTAAAGTAATACAAGTCCCCGGACGTCATCACATGCAAAAAGGGACGGTGACCCCCTAGCTTGCCGGCTGAACATTTTGAGTCCACCTGCATTTTAGCGCATATACATTTATCTTGTATATCTAGTACCACGCATATCTTTCATCACACAATTACGACTTGGATTTTTTGTTTTTGCTGATGCAGATCGGGTATCAAGAATGCAAAACGCGATCTGGACGCGATCGGAGCCCTCCGATTGAGGCAGTCTTGGCCAATTCAAAACTCAACTTTTAAGCCAAATTTAGATCGTATTTGATCAAGTGATAAAAAAAGCTCAAAAACTGTCATGTGAGTCATTTAATAATCACTAAAACATGATGGTTCAGCGTGTTAACGCTCAAGGCCGGTCAACCGCCACACATACGAAACGTTGAATCGAAGCTTGGATAACATCCTGGCTTCTATTCGAGCGACTTCATTCCCTATAGACCGAACTGGGAAGAAAACTGCACACGCATTCCATTCCCGAACTGCCTTCCGCATCTCCTGTGTCAATCAACGCCTGCACTCTGCTTTCTGATGAAACGCCAGCGGGAAACCCACTTATTGCAGCTCTCCGGGTGTGCGTACAACTTAAACATAACCACGCTGGAATGTCAGGGGTCCCGACATGGCTTCATTGCTAGCTCACAGAATCACTTCGCTTCTTTTACCCACGTGTAGTAATTAAGTACCGTCCTTTTATCACTTGTCCTCAACCCTCGTCGTGAGCTCATCGAAAGCATGTCACAGGCACCGTCTAAGGAGACGACAGAAAATGAAGCCATCGTGGCTAAGACTCCAACTAAGGGCACGCGATTCTGGCTAGCCATGCTCTGTATCATGTTGTCAACTTTCCTAGCGGCCCTGGATACAGTGAGTCGAACTACCTCGGGGATACGTCACGTTTTCCTCACCTAGATGTATAGACATCTGTTGCGACGGCCCTTCCCACAATCGTAGCTGATTTGCATGGTGCTGAGTTTGCATGGATAGGATCCGGATACATACTCGCGTCGGTTGCTGCAATTCCTATGTCGGCGCACTTAGCCAACATATTCGGTCGACGACCTATCTTGTTAACATGCATCTTACTTTTCGCTCTTGGAAGTGCGTTGTGTGGAGGCGCACAATCAATGAACATGCTCATCGGTGGTCGTGGTGAGTTTTGCGTCCCTAGAAGGATAATTAGCACTCATCTCATCCGAAATTATCAGCTGTTCAGGGCGCCGGAGCAGGCGGCATTCTCGCACTGTCAGAGATCATCCTTTCTGATCTCGTTCCGCTTAGGGAACGAGGGATGTATCAAGGCATGATTGGTTCGGTCTGGTCTATTGCATGCACTTTGGGTCCGCCTGTTGTGGGTAGTTCACATTCGCTACTTGTTGATTTCCCCTGATGGTGCTGCACAGGGAGGGGCCTTCGCTTCAAGGAAAGACTGGACGTGGAGAGGGTTATTTTGTAAGACACTTGTAAATTATTCTTTGCACTCTTTCTCTCCTAAACCAGTGCTACAGATTTGAATCTCCCTCTCACCGGCGCCGCGTTTGCCGCCTGCATTTTCTGCTTGGATCTCAAAGTTCCCAAAAGCAATCTGTCCCAGAAACTGGCAAGAATCGACTGGGTGTGAGCACCAAAATTTATATCTCATGGCCCAAGGCTCACGACACGTTCAGCGGAAATATAATCATAGTCGCCTCGGCAACTTCCGTGCTCTTGGGGTTGACATGGGGAGGTGTACGATCCCCCTGGTCTTCGGCCAGTGTTCTCCTTCCCCTCATTCTTGGTCTCGCAGGCATAGGAGCTTTCGTTGTCTACGAAGCGCTCGTACCAGTTGAACCCACTATGCCAATCAGACTTCTCAGAAATCGTACAAGCGTCAGCGGGTAAGCAGTCGGTCGGGTAGTTTATCCGACCATTTCCTCACTTGATGCAAAACAGGTATATCGCTACAGCTGTTCACGGAGTATTGGTAGCCGCAGCCTTTTGTGAGTAGCTTTAATCCTTACTACCCTTTTTATTGTAACTGGATAGCTGACTCGCCATCCACAGTCTATATCCCAGTCTATTTCCAAGCCTGTAAGGGCCATTCGCCAATCCGCAGCGGCGTCGACCTTCTTCCATACAGCTTCTCCGTTGCACCAGCCGCGATATTCATAGGAGCAACAACCTCCAAATTTAATTGTTATCGCATACAGAATGTTATTTCATGGGGCTTCGTCCTTGTCGGATTAGGATTGCAAACTACCCTTCATGTGGACAGTGCAGTGAGGAATTGGGTTGGATTCGAGTTTATAGCCGGGATTGGATTCGGGATGCTGGTTCGTCCATATATACAGGTCATCTGGAAGAACTCTAACTGAGGCTACCGTGCAGTATGTGGTGACGACCTTCCCTATCCTGTCACCTCTTCCGGTGAGCGATAATGGAAGTGCGTTGGGACTATACATCTTCATTCGGTCGTTCTTTTCAGTAAGCTCCCTTTCCTTTCTTTATTCATTTCATGAGATGCCGACGCGCTGTTTACAGGCATGGGGAATAACCATAGGTTCAACTATTCTCGAAAATCAACTCAAGGTAAAACTTCCGGAGGCATTCATTCAATCCTTACCCCAGGGACTGGAACTATCTTACGGCGCCATTCCCCAAATATCAGCACTCGCAGAACCTCTGAGGAGTCAAGTGCGAGATGCATTTTCGGGCTCCTTGGCGGTGCTGTGGCAGGTCCTGCTAGGGATATCTGCCTTGGGGTTATTGAGCACGTTGATAATGAAAGAGATACCCATGCAAACGGTAGCAGATGAGCGGTACGGTTTGAATGAGCAGGCAAAAACAGAGGCCAAAGAGGAGTCCGTTAATGCCAGTGTCGATACTGCGTAGTACTGTGTCGTTGAATAGATCTCCATGCACTTCAGCTCATGAATCAGAGGCATGATAAACTATCTTGTCGCAATGAAACCGCCCATTCACAGCGCCTTTCTCATGCGCCAAATCAGCGTCATTCATGTCCGTTTCAATCCGAAGTTGCATGTCAATGATAGCTTCGCCGTTGATCGACGACCTGATGCGACCCGTGGTACATTTGGGGTAAACACTATAATCCTTTCGCCTGTACTACATATCATTGAGCCCACACAACAAAATGGAAGAATTAGTGTTAATGGTTTCACATGAACGCCCAGGTGGGGGTGTTATTCCGAGTCGAGCAGACATCGTTCCATCCCAACTTGCATGAGCCTCAGAAGCCGGACACACTCACACAAGCCACTATCACGATCATATCTAGGACCCCAAAGCGCCATCCACTTCAAGATGCTACTATGCAGAAGGCCGCAATAAGCTGATGCTGTTGCTGGGAATACCAAGGATTGTGTCCAAGGCTAAGGTGGATAGTCACAGGATGAAATCACACGCAGGTACACCTTGAAGATTGAATACCACGACTGCCTAAGCTAAGGCCTAGTCCCTCGCACTCAAGTGGGGCGATGGCTTCCTTTGTATGATGGTCACGGTATTAATTTGCAGACTGCGGCAAGATAAATTCTATCAATCGACCCCGGAGGCTTTACCTTAGGCCTCCACCTTCTGGCATCTGATGAGATCCTGACACGGTGATACATCGTCATGATACGAACAGTCTACAACCTCTGGAAACATCTACTACCTGCGACCCTGTTGTGGAAATGACCCCAGACGGGCGTTAACAAATGATCTTAACTTGTGGCGCTGAGTGACTTTAATCACTGATATCAATCCATGAAGCCCCGTTCCCCACGGAGACAGAGAATTTGCTTTATTCTTAGTCTACGACGCTCGTTCTATCATCGGAACATCAGATCTCTCGTCATCTATAATGTTCCCCTGTCACACGCTGTACACAACCAGCGGAGAAGTTAACGCTTCTCCGCTTGTTAGCCTTCGTCCCGATCCGAAAACATCTGCTATCTGTGGGAACTGTCCTATCAATGCGGCTTAATTGTCGACAATGCTAAGTTTGATCAGATTACTGTGTGGGGACAGAAAGCACATCTTATCATGGGACAGGAAGAGCTATTACTATGTGCTGCACTTCGGACTATATAATCAAATTACACAGTCATCTTGCTCTAATTTCGGCTGGAATGTCTCAGTCCACCGCTCCTCCTCCGGCTACGGTGCCATCGCCCTTTGTTCATGAGGAGAATGGTCTGTTTGTCGGAATTGCCTTTGAAAGCATATTCTATGGTGCACTCCAATCCCACTTTGAGTCTTTTGTAGTCTGACTGCTCTTAGGAATAACCGTCCTTCTCTACGGCCTGACCATGCGCAATCTTTTTCCGCGGGCCTCGAAGAGCGGTTCTCAGGCATTATGGAAATTGATGGGTGCCTTGACCCTTCAGCAAGTTGCCCTCTTGATCGCGGTCCTATCCAACATCCAATTCTGTGTTCTGGCATTCGTGTACCACCGAGACACACCTGGCGGCCCGGTAGTCTACCAGATAATGAATAGTAACGTTGCTCCGGCGTATGCGAGTATCGCCTCGTATTCTGTCTGCAACTGGCTTCAAGATATTATACTTGTACGTCCGTATTCTCGAAAATTTGTTCTCATAACTAATTTCTTCCACAGTTATATCGATTCTTGGTCCTTTACGATAAATGGTATAAGCTCTTTATTTTTCCCTGCGTGTTGTTCTTAACTTCAGTAGGTACGAAGCCTATGCCCCTCTATTCCACTTAACTCTAGTTGACTTGCCTTCCGAATGCTTTAGCCTTCAACCTGATTTTGCTAATTCAGCTATCCGGGCATGCTGGATTGCTCAATGTCGGCAACAATTTGCCCGTCAGCACTATCTACTTCTCTTTGTCGGTCGGCCTGAACGTCCTGCTTACCCTCCTGATTGTCGGAAGAATTCTTTACTGTGCGCGCACGGCAACTATCAACCAGTCCAGTTTGCCGAAACGCTATGTCTCTGTTTCGGCAGTGCTGGTCGAATCCGCTGCTCTGTCTGCAGTCACGGGAATCATCCTCATAATCACTCTGCATACAAACGTGGCATCTTCTATAGCCATTGAAGCCCTTTATGGTGTAATGACGGTATGTTAGCCAGCATATAAGTTTCGCCGTGTAAATCTCATTCGTATGTAGGCTCTGGCACCGGTCCTTATATCCTATCGAGTCTCAACGGGTGATGCTTGGTCCGAAAACACGACACAGCAGACGAGCGTTAGACCCTCCATTGTAAACTCTGGCGGCGGCAGCCGCACTGTTTTGGGAAGCAGTGGGGAGGATATTATTCTGAAGTCGAGGGACGGTGACCTCGGGTCCAAAACCAGCCATATCTATCGCAAAGATTACGAAGCTGATGAAGTTTAAATAACGGACTTTACTTGAATTATGTTGATACCTAGGCTGTACGGAAGAATATAAATATGTATTCAAATTGGAGAATATTTTTATCCAGCAGGCGGAGCACATCTGTACCCTTGAAAGCACTGGCCAGAATCCTTAGAAAAACGCGAGTAAATTGATTGTGGAGGAAGAGAGTCGTAATAGCCAGATTGTCGCCTGGGTTGTCAAAGCAAAAGGGTGGGTGCGATTTCTCGGGCCTTGACGTGACAGTCACACACACAGTCCCCTTCAGGCCATAGTTACACTTCTTACTTACTTACTCTCCCTCTCCTCTGTGTCGAGCTCGAACAAACATATCTCTAACTTATTTTTAATTTCCCCACCCACCACTCCCAAAAGACAAGAACAGAACTGTAACTGCGCAGTGTACTGAAGGGGGAACGCTAGAGACGACCCGTCCGCGTTCCCCTTTCGGCTTCACACCCTGGTGTTTGGAGACCCAGTCTCCAAATCCACCACTCTCAAACCTTTGTGCGCAACTCTTATTCTATGGACTAACATTATTCATTATTTCACTACTTCTTATTACCTTCAACTACCTTACAGTCACTTCACCAGTGCGAGAAGGCGGATTCGGGATCAGCAGGGGCAGGAGGGGGTAAGACGTATGCATGACTCTTCCTACTCCCGCCATATCCTCTGATCAAGCCTGCCTCATCCTACCTCATCCCTTCACCGAGGCCATGCGCGTAATATCCTGTTGAACTGCCTAAGCTCACACATCCTCTAACATGTCCATGGGTACATACTTGCCCTTTGCCCGTCACCCCCTCCACTAACTACTGCCCCCTGGTAGAAGTTTAACTTCCGATCGTCCCCCGGACACCCATCGAGGCTGAGATGGTGTATCGCCGCTTGGTGACTCGGATTGCTGTCCCCGTAAGTTAGCATTGACTCTTGTATTGGCTTGGGCGCTGTCCTCACATGCCTAGTCCCTCAGCATAGACTGAGCATCTACGATGTTTGTCCGACCCCACCCCATCTCGGTGTAGGGGTACATAGTACGTGCGTTGTTGAGCGTCTTCCCCGCTGTTAGCTAACACCTCTGCGCTGATCTCCGGGCCCAATCGACGTCGACCTGACGAATCTTGGTTGTGGCTTCCAGGTATCGTGGGTCGTACGCACAAATGTCCTTGGCTGCTTACAGCACCCCGTCAGAGGTTCATTTTCTGGTTCTCTGCCAAGTGCCCCAGACCAAGACAGCCGATATGGCCCCCTGGGCTGCGGCTGTCTGCGAGAATTGACGTGTCAGAAGCTTGACGTATCCGATCGTGTGCTCGTGATGTGCCCCTCGGTAATGAAAACTCCTAGTACTGTGACCACGAAGACATGAACAAGCAAAGGACACCGTTTCAGACACCACCGAAGTCAATGATAGATCTAGGTATGCAGGAGACAGGGGAAGGAGAGAGGCGCGGGCCAACCCCCACCGCTCTGCCCCATTGGCAGTGTTTACCAGAAGCTAGGCCTGGCAAACTTGATTGGCGACAGCTATCTTCTAGGCTGTGCATTTCGAAAGCTCTGCCACCCATGCATAAGTATAGCATCTATTTGATAAATCTGACTATGGGGTGCAGTAGCAGTCAATCAACCCGTAAATCTAGCAAAGTAATCATGTCAATTGTGAGCGGGATGTCGACTCGAGTTATGCGGTGGTTTGGGCCTGTGTTGGGCTCGTGCCAACGATCTCAATAACAATAAACAAGAAGTAACCATGAAGGCTCCTCAATACTAAGCCCCTAACATCCGATGATCTTAAGTAGTGACATGGAACATTGTTTATAACTGGACACTTATATATATTAGTTGTACGTTTAAACTCAACTAATGCCCATGCGTATGCAGAATATTACCACTGGCACTCATTGCGCATAGATCGGCTTGAGCTGGCCGATTTGAGGTCCCTGTCCCCTTTTCTACATGCTCATTGCCGGTACCTGCTCAACGTATATTAGTATTAATCCAGGAATATCCGTGAGGTTACTCACAGCTCCAACTACCATTCTTCGTCTTAAATTCATGGAATGCGAGATAGTTGTCTGAGATGTAATCATACAGAGTACCCCAGTTGGAGCATTGTCTAATGAACGGAGGTGCGCAACCTTGGCTCTTCAGCGTTGAAGCTTTAACTACAGGCTCCTCCGTACCATCCGCGGAGCACTCGAATACCTGACGTAAATAATTCAAGCAGTGCCCCACATGCCCATCGGAGGCTGATGTCCGGTTCGTTGCGGCCAATGCTTTACTAAGACCAGCGAGGCAATGCAACTGGTGGTACATGGCAATCGCGAAGACACGACGATCAGGCCCAAGACGAATAATACCCCCGCTCTGGGTGTCGGTGGACTTGGTCCAAACCTCTTCCGTGACGGAGCTATTGATGGAGTAACGAATAGAGCAGTCGAATTGAGCTTGCACTGGCCCTAGTTTTACGGGAAGTCGCATGGGATAGTCTTCACCGATGTAAGCTGTTTTGCCGTAAGGACAGAAATGAAAGTTAATTTAAATGCTGCATACTGTATCTCAATTTCCCAATGTTGCATAAAGAGGTACGCGAGATAATGAAGGCAACATTGAGGGCGAGAATGAGGGCCCAACCTCGCTGGGAAAGCATGGTTTCTGAGAAGTAAAGAGTTGAAAATGTAAAACGTACAAGGAGTGGTTAGTGATATGAACTAAAAGTTGGTGTGGGGGTGATTTGATGCTTACCGGTTACCATTGGCCTGGAAGGCAATTGCTCGACGGATCCGGCCTTTGAAAGCTACCAATAACGTGCTGTATATTTATAATTACTAAGTATCGCTCACGGCCGTGGCTTCTTGTGTAGTGCTTTTCACATTTTTCTGATGAGTAGACTATCAGAGTAGCGTATTAGACTTGACACACATCTGGATATCATTAGTGTGATGGCGGCATTAAAGATTTCTCAGGTTTCATTAATCATTGGATCACGATTCGTACAGATTGATGAACAGCCTATGACTTTTTAGTACATACCTACAAACCACGACATGATCAGTCAGGACCCCGGTCGTTAGTCAAAAGCTGACAGTAATGCTTCAAATCCTCGGGTTTGACGTCGCTGCCACTACATATAGAATGTCGAAGCAAGTACGTAGTACTCATGTTATGTCTATTATGCTTTGATCTTTCTCATGCGCATCCCGACAACAGCGCATTCTAGTCCCTACATCTCAAAGTTGAAGTTTCAATCAGATCCTAGGCAGTTACACGCAGGTGTGACACGCGGAGCGCCCGTTAGAAGCTCGAGTCCTCGCGAAGCTCCGTGAGCAGAATCTTTCATCCTCCGATACAAAATAGATATCAGGGTCACCCTCTCACGATGTGACATCGAAGTAGTTAGAAGCACGAGGCGAAAAGACGGCTGGTTACTGACAGGGCTGTGCGTTCTCTTCATCTGATCCAGGTCTAGTTTAAGGGGGTCCAGGTCAAGACAGGCGCCTCCGTTGCCTCATCTTCTCCCTGCTCTCACAACATCTCGACTCAAAATCCTTTCCGAACCATGGCAACAAGTATCTCTACATTTTCATCATCTCTCACTGGTATGGATAAGGCTGTCCTCGCTCTTGGTAGTGCATGGATAGTCTATCTTCTCTCAAGGACAAAGGGAGGAACACCACTTCCGCCTGGTCCACGTCCACTACCTTTAGTTGGGAATATGTTCCAGATTCCACAAAAGGATGAATGGCCTATTTACGAGGCTTGGGCGAAGAAATACGGTAGGGTGTTCTTGAGAAACCTCCTAACTAAACACTTCAATTATCATTTCCCCAGGCCCTATCACGTATCTCACCATGCTGGGAACGCCTATGATCGTGCTGAATTCGTTGAAGGTTGTTCGGGACTTGATGGACGAAAGATCGGGGATTTATTCTAACCGACCATTAATGGCCATGAAAGAACTGTAAGGGCGGAAACCACTGTTTCGCATTTAACACTCCTAAATATAGCATGTAGCTGTGACCTAGACTGGGTACTCACGTACGTTTCTGGCGAAGCGCACCGAATCCGACGAACAGTAGTCCAACGCTATTTCTCTGGTCCAGCATCAGTCAAACATCGATATCATCAACAGCAAGAGTCCCGTGTTCTGGTCGCAAACCTTTTGAAAAGACCTGATGATCTCGAAGATCACATCAAACAGTTAGTCGTTCTTTGAACGTGTGGTCGATGAACTAACAATTCCGTCATAGACATACCTCCAGCTCTATCTTGTTGGGAACATACGGTTATCGCGTATCCGGCGCTGACGATCCTATTGTCCATGAAATGGAACGGTCGTTCAAGCAAGCCGAGCAACTCAACGGACCGATGGCATTCTTGATCGAAGTCGGTCCCAATTGTAAGTATTGTCCGAGTTACATTCTAGCAGCTCCGTAGATGACATTCATGTAAATAGTGAAGAACTGGTCGACATTCTTGTCGCTTTCAGGCCTCGACAAGAGCTTGTATGAGATCAAGAAGGTCTTCACTGCATGCAGAGTTGATCCCTTCATACGTACCAAACAAAAGATCGTATGTCATCTTCGTTGTTCTCTTGTTTAACTGTGACCTGATTTCATCCTCTTTCTTTCAATTCTGAAAGGAGGACGGAACTGCCGTCCCGTGTTTCGTCTCCACCTCCCTTGACGATATTGTCTCCGAAGGTTCTCTCTCCCCTGATAAAGTACAACAGAAGGAAGAGCTCATCATGGATTGCGCATCGGTTATGTACGGTGCTGCTACGGACTCTGTGAGCCTTGCATTTTCTTGTCTTCTTCACGTTACATTGACCTCGTTCTGCTACAAAGACAAGTTGCACCCTGCGTTGTTTCTTTGCACTGATGTCACTCCACCCACACGTCATGCAGCGAGCACAGGAAGATATAGACCGTGTAACTGAGGGAGAGAGGCTACCAACGTTTGATGATTGGGAGAGGCTTCCATATATCAATGCAATCATTTCGGAGGTTATGAGGTATAACACTGTTACCCCGCTCGGTGAGTGCTTCCTGCAAGAAATGAGCATTGTGCTCATTGGCGTGGCGTTGATTGCAGGTCTCCCGCATAGCGTAGCCAAAGATGATATCTATAACGGGATGCTTATCCCTGAAGGGTCAATGATTTGTGCCAACCTATGGTGCGTTTGGGGTTCGTGATGTTGCACGACGGAATGACCAATGAGTTTACACAGGCTCATCTTCCGTGATCCCGAGATTTTCTCTGATCCCGATACCTTCAAGCCTGAACGTTTCTTAGGCGATGAAGGTGCCCGATGCAGGGAGGTACTGAATATTGCTTGGGGTTTAGGGAGAAGGTATATATTGAATGCGGGGTGCTGCTCGACTCTTATCTAACGGTCACTGTTTGCTACCAGATCCTGCCCTGGTCGACAATTTGCGGAAGCAGCACTATTCATAACCATCTCATCGGTTATCGCATGCTTCAACATGACACCAAAGCTTACACCCACAGGTGAAGTACCGAAGTTGACATTCCACGACGGGTTTATCAGGTGTGTTTCCTCGATTTTCCTTTACGTTCGCATCTGGATTAACGATAAATATTTTAATAGGAGGCCTAAAACATTCCCCATATCTATAACACCTCGCTCGAATAAATGGGCGGACCTTGTTGATAAGTAATGAATTACTCGTGTCTAGATGTTTGGCTCGGAACGAAGGTAGACGTAGAAAGCATTATAGTCCATATATTCATGCACGGATGCGTTTTGAAAGGGGAATCAATGGGACTTTGACTTCGAGGAGGATAATATAGTATTCGTGGAGGGAGTGATCACATACTCGTCCCGTGTGCTATATTCGGCAGAGAGAAACTATTCGCCCACCGAACGTGAAGCATTAGCATTGAAGGAGAGTCTGATCAAGTTTCAAACAGCATTTCGTCCAGCAGGTCAGCAAGACTCTTAGTGGTAATAACAGGTAATACAGAAGCAAGGAAAGAGAGGTGTTGAGCACTGATAGAGTAATATATACGGTGCTTACCGTTGTGACCACAGCATTCCCTTGCTTGCAGAGCGCTCTCTGTGGCCAGTTGGTATCATGTAGCCACTTCTCGTCAAACCAGCAATACGCATTCCTTTTGTCACCCTTTGTCGTCATCCTCTGTTACGCTCAGGTTGCGCTTCCACTACAGCACCATGCATTGGCACACAGAAAGACTGGGCTCACATCCATCATTATCCGATATTTTGTCTCAGTGAAAGGTCTGGGTGCCCAATTTGAATAACGTTTGTTTTGGTGTTGATAGTAGGGTTATATTCTTAAACAGCCTCCAATGAGTATGAGAGATCAGTAGATTCCGGTGGACTCGAGTGGAGCGACTGAATGGTCAATTCCAGGTGGCCGGGTATTCCTGATCCCCTGTTAGGATTAATATTTCATGTAGTAATACAGTGGCTACATTTGTGACGGGCCAATTGCCAAAGTTTTTTTTTTTTTTTTTTTTTCTTTTTCAAATGTGGTGAGATTAAAAATAATGTTGAGACCGGCTTAAGTGGTGTCGTTGACGAATGATTTTCCAGTGGTTTCAAAAAGCAGTAAGTGCCAGTGTTGGCAAATATATGCACAGAATTTCTTGCTTGACCAGTGCCTGGCAAGAGCTTGGATGACATTCCAGTCTGCACCGCACTGTGCTACTAATCTATACTCACCCCGGAATGTTTAGCTATGAAACTCAATCTTTCCATTATGTCTGCCGTCTTCATGTTCGGTGCACAAGCTGCGTTGGGGGCCATACTCGATAGAGCCGCTGGTATCGAGTGCATATTAGTTAACGAATATACTACCTGCACTTAGTCATGCCCTGTATTTTGCGGGTCTCGGAGCAGCCAGCCATACTGTTGCGACAGGCGCCTTTGAACAGCTGAACATAAAGCTGCTTGGCGGAGAGGGGAGTTGTACTAGTACGCTACGTGGTGCTCAGAACTATCGGTCAGAAATCAAGAAAAGCTGTGATTATTGATTAAGAAACTTGTGATCAATACACAGACTGTCTTGTTAGGCGTCTCATCGCCTGAGTGCCTGAAATGGATCTAGTGCCAGCTAAACAATACTTATGTACACTTCAAATTGCGGGGGTCATCAATGATCAATGATTAATGATTAATCACCATCATCAAAATCGAAAGAGTTGCCTACCTTGGAACGTTCACTCCACCAACAGAAGACAACAGCCCCCGACTCGCCCACATCCCTTCAAAAAAACAATAACACTCATCTTAGAATCATAAATAGAAAGAAGAACGAAAGGACCGATAAACAAGTGGCCGCCCTACCTCCAGGAATATAATCACATTGCCCCAGTCACTATTTAAATACATCACACCCAAATTTGCGAGCTCGACGATGGGGCATACTGCTGTGACCGCTACCCTTCAACCAACTCAACACGACACAAGAAATTGACTGAAGCTCAATGGTCTGATGATGCGATGCCGGATCTGTCCTGTTGTACAACGATATTTGCTTCAATGATGATACTATGAGTCCCTTGAGTGAAACATCAGGATCTAGATACTAGACGCTATGAGACTGCGCCAGGTCTGAACCCATCAGGACCGATGAGGGTAGAGTCATTCCAGCAACTGAAGTCATCCACAGAACCTCAAATAACATGTTTTCTACAGTACTTTGGCTATTGAAGATGAAAGTCCCGGGATAATCTAAAGGTTTGTCATTGAATATACCATGCTATATCAAGATAACTTCTTACCTCAAAGTACCTTTATCATCTACCTTACCCATTTCTGTGAAGCATGTCTTCTTATCATATAGTCCGCATAGACTACGGAGTTCTTCCGATGGATCTGCCGGCGAGTTTTCCTTCCGGTGAGCCCAAGTTCGGACATTCAGCGGCTCCTCAGTCCAAAACCAGGCTTCGTACATGTGTTTTGCAGCGCCCTAGCCTGTCATAGAATCCTTCCATCTGTCATTTTACTTGTCAGAGCGATATAGTAGATTCTGTCTTAACTGATAAGTCTTCCGGATCCCGATATTTGCGGGAAGACTCATGAGTTTTCACTATCAGAGAGCTATCAGGAGGTCAAAAGAGAAATCAGTCAGGGACTGTCCATTCGACCACGAGACCAACATCCCTTCCGAGCTGGGAAACCACATGTCCACTAGAATCACGCTGTTGGGCGATTCTAAATTGAGTCTCTCTTAACTAGTGATAGCTGTGGTTTGAGCCTCGGCCAGGTCGGTTAGCAGAGAAATGAGCCGAAAACTGAGAGGTCTGTTGTAGGCAATATATTTCATTCTCGGGGTTCTCGTCCATCAAGTTCACTACGGCAAAGAGATGAAGGAGATGAATTCTATTCACTGTTATCAGCTGCATTCAAGACAAGACCACGGTCTAAAAAAATCGGGCGTACTTACACTGCTGGAAAATATCGGACTCGGCTCAAACCTAAACAAGCTTAAGAGAGTATTCCGGTCTACTACTAGCCGCCACAGGTCGACACCCGTTATGATTCTTTCGTAGAGCATTGCCACATGTTTACTAAAATGTGTTCTCCCACTCCTTTAGTGAGTGAACGGACTGACTGACTGATTCCATAATACCCTTGAGCACCGGGAGGTGCTCGACAAGTTTCAAGATAAAAACCCAGTAGATTCCCCAGTTGCTTTACAGACTCCTTCATCTAGTTGCCTCTGTAAGCCACCGCATTCATATGCAAGGATGTCTATCGCTCATCATCTTTTGCAGACATTCACTAACTTCAAGACACCAAGCTTAAGGTTTGTCAACGAGTGAACCGGATTATGACTCCGGATCCATACTCACCTTGGAACATTTAGCCATGAAATTCAATCTTGCTATTGTGTCTGCCGCCTTCATATTCGGTGGGCAAGCTGCGTTGGGCGCCGTACTCGATAGAGCCGCTGGCGTCGAGTGTGTGCTAGTTAGCGAGGATACTATCTGCACTCAGCCGCGCCCTGTCTCTTGCGAGTTTAGCGGCCAGCCATACTGTTGCGACAGCTGCCTCTGAGGAGCTGAACACAGAGCCGCTGGGTGGAGGGAACATGTACTACTACGAGACTAGCGGTACTCAGAGCCATCAACCAGAAATAAAGAAAAGCTGTGACTATGATTGTTTACGAATGGTGCCCGATAAATAGGTTGTCTATTTGAGACGTCTCTTCGCCTGAGCGCCCGAAAATGGACCCAGGGCCAATCCAGTCTGGCATGAGCACTCTTTCGAAACCGTCAAGCTGGGGTGACCCATCAATACATCAATACATCAATTATCAATGATTAATGGTTGATCATCATCGATGCATCATCATCGAAGTCGGCAGTAAACTTAAGTACGTTCATTCCCGCAACCGACCCCGACTCTCCCACATCCATTTACAAAAAAAAACGCCCATATTGGAGTAACAAATAGCTGACGAGCGTGGAAACACAACGCTCCTGTCAGCGCAATGAATGCCGACAAAACCGCTCTTGATAAAAAGAAGGACGAGAGGATCGACATGGCCGCCCTATCATCAAGAGTACGATAACCACCTCTCAGTCGCTATTAGAATACACCCCACCCCCAGGGAAAGAAGGATTTGCCGTCCCACAACTAGCTTTTCACGTCACTGATCACCTTGATCCCGACTACGTCAAAGATTTCGGCAGCTTAGAAAGCCCAAAGATATGGGTTCGCCCGTGGGCAGCCTTATATTCCGAAACACAAACGAGTCGTTCCTAAGATTGAAACGTTCCTCAAGAGGTTCCTCGACAGAGCAACCAACCCTGGGACTGTCGACCCCTTCCGGCAGACAAACCCGCCGATGCCACCTTCACCGAGGCCCGACTCCCTTGGCACTTCCTTATCCACAAAATCTCAGAAGACGAGTACGAGTTGATTATCAAAACTCGTGTACTAGAAGCAGACAATTTTGCGCTTTTTGTACTTCCCTACGAGCAGCCAATCCCCTCCTTCCTCTTGACTCTCGAAAAGTTCTCCCTTCACCAGGAGTCCGATGCAAATAAGGTAGCAAAAGCAACGAGAGACAGCCTCGCAGTGCTTGAAGACTTCAAAGCTCTATATGACGAAGCAACTAGCAGCGGGGGCGCGCGGGTCTCAGCATCATGCTTTCTCGACAGTATCATCGCAAGGGACCTCAAGGTCCACGCCGACTCCGATGCCCGACTAGACATACAGTGGGATGTATACTACACCTACGAGTGCCCCTTCTCCTCCTTCCAGAACTACCAAACCTTTGTCATCGCAATTAGGCAGAAGCTAAGAGTCAAGATCACCGGGAAGGGCATTGGAGAACCACGGACCAGCGACAACCTCCTACTCTGCGGAGCCTGCGGATCTGCCGGTCACACCTCCCACCGTTGCCCCTTCAATCCCGCTGACACGCCGGGCTGGAAAGGCCCGCCTGTGGAGCAACCGCCGCTTCGGCCTAGCAACAAGACAAATCTCCATACTGTGGCTGAGGCCCCAGATTTCCGTGAGTTCCAGGGTCTTTTTACCACTACATCACGCTAATATCCTTCCAGCTTTGCAGCTCCGGATCAACTGTTGGGTCCTTGGAGATTCCATTAACGGAATATTCATCGTCAATATTGGATCTCAGGAGAGCATTTCAGCTTTGAAGGATATTATCAAGGAGAAAAGGAAACCCGAGTTTGATCATGTGCCCGCAGCCACTCTTGCTCTCTGGAAGGTGTCCGTCCCTGTTGGAGAGATCGAGGGTTTAGGCCGTGAAACTCTCGACACCCGACTACTTCCTACCTTCGACCTCTCGCAAGAATTTCTCCACTCCCTTGACAATGACCATCTCCATGTTGTGATCGAGGCTCCAGGTTCCCGTGAGTCCCAATGGTCCTTTACTGCCTCTCGTCCCTCAGCTGCTCCGCACCTCTGACCTCTCTTGTGTATTTCCTCGCTCCCTTGATAAGGACCGTCTCCATATTGTGGTCGAGGCCCCATATTTCCGTGAGCTCTAGTGGTCTTTTACTCTCATTTGTTGCCACGACTAAATGCTCATTGTTGCCCATCCGCTATCGAACTACCGTATCACTGACCAACTGACAAAAATCCGTGACGAATATTTTCAACGCTACCCTAAGATGTCACCTTCCGAGATTGCCGCTCCCAGCCAGTTAGCCAACATACAGGCACTATCCCCCGCTCGCACTCGAACTTCTTTCCACAGCCGTCCCCAGACTGCTGTACCAGCGATTCCCCTCACTCTCCGTCATCCCATCTTTAACGAATTCCTGGATGACTGCCGCAACCACCAACCGGCCCAGCAAGATAACGCTCTCGCTCTTGAAATCTCCCAGGTTGCGTCCGCCTTTTACACCAGCGAGGACCATCGCCAATCCGCATTCATCGAGATTTTTCAAAAGCATGGCATACACATTCTCACTACTCAAACTCCCTACACACAGAATCGCACAGACGGTGTCATGCAAAGCCGTGGCTTTCTCTATTTCATCTGTGAGTTCAAGCACGAAGTTGGTCACCTGGGTGCGTATTACGCCGCACGTATGCAAGCGCACAACACCTTAGTCACCGTTCCATATTCCCTTGTATCGGTTTATATGTCGCCGGTCAGTATTTCCAATCGGGTATCCGAGCACCCGTCTCATTTTTTGTCAGGCCCCATTATTGGCTTCGTTGGCCTCGGTTATGGAGAAGATGTGATTATTCAAGTCCTTGAACAACCCATTCGCCTCGATTACCACCATACCGATACCAGACTTCGACTCACGACAGCTCGGTACTTTGGCGCACTAAAGAACGCTGCACGCAAACTCCGCGACTACTACGAACTCACCGACTTTGCTCTCGGTCCTCCAGCCACACTGCCTTGTTATACTGAATATACCTGTCTCATAAGCGGCGCCAAGCTCTCAGTCTCGTACGAATCACAGGAATCCAGTAAGCTAATATTCTATGGGACAGCAGAAGGTGGCCATCGCGTCTGTGTCAAGTTCGTGACAAGATATTCGCAGGAAGCACACAATGCATGCGCCAAGAACGAATTTGCACCCACTCTGAGAGGTTTCGAGGCACTCCCTGGTGGATGGTTTATGGTGGTTATGGACTCCATCGACAACTCGTTTCAATCTTTATACAGATCCTCACCTAACCGGCGCCGGGTTAGTTTATATAACGTAGCAGAGAAGAAACTCGCAGGTCTCCATCAAGCGGGCTATGCACACGGGGACGTACGCGACACTAACCTTATGGTTGCGAAAGACGGCTCGGACAAGTGCGTGTCGATAGATCTTGATTGGGCAGGCGAAATTGGAAGGACACACTATCCTATGAACGTCAATCTGGAATTGTGGCGTCCCGAGGGAGTACTCGACGGAGAGATGCCCAAGGCCGAGCATAACATTAAAATGTTAAAACACATATTCAGGATCAGATAATAGAAGATATTTTATCAGTCTAAAATTGAGTAACACGATACTGTAGAGCTCAAGGGTATCTTCGAGAGCTCAGAGCACTTTCCGGTAATTTAAACTTTCCCACCACGTGCAAAATCACGTGCCCGGGGAATTCTCTTGGGCGGTTAGCGAACTTGCAGTGTCAAAGGCCCGACATATAACCCATATACCCCATGTCTGCACCCCCACGAAGACCAGATCTCAAGAAGAAACTCGTCGTTGTCGGAGACGGTAAACCACCCACCAACTCAAACTCCAAATTCCAAAAAGGCTGACAACGCACACCCACATCCCTAACAGGCGGTTGCGGAAAGACTTGTCTTCTTATCGTCTACGCAGAAAACAGATTCCCCGAAGTCCGTATCCATTTTCATACCACACCAAACTCGAAAGGCTGATTAACCCACAGGCATACATACCCACAGTCTTTGAAAACTATGTCACCCAAGTACATTTCGAAGGCAAACAGATTGAACTCGCTCTCTGGGATACCGCTGGCCAAGAAGAATACGATCGTCTCCGCCCACTCTCTTATCCAGAAAGCGACGTTATTCTAGTAGTCTTCTCTGTAGACTTTCCAACAAGTCTCGCCAACGTCCTGGACAAGGTCCGCATCGCCCGTCTCTACTACCTCTTCTTCATGTTAAACGCGCTCGTATTTCAACTTACGTCTACACGTCTACATTTCTAGTGGTATCCTGAAGTTTCCCATTTCTGCGAATCAGTACCTCTGGTACTCGTCGCTACCAAGATCGACCTACGAACCGACGAACATACCCGCCGCATGCTTGGTGCCCAGGGCCAATCACCTGTGACTCCTGAACAAGGGCAAACCGTTGCCAAAGAGATGGGCGCAAAGTACATTGAATGTTCCGCCAAAACTGGTGTTGGTGTGAAAGATGTCTTTTCTCTTGCTCTAAAGGAGAGTATGAAGGGTCGGTGGGGGAGAGTGGTGAAAGAGCGGAAATGCACGATACTATGAGGGTTTTATGGGAGAGGAATGGGCCCGGTGCCTCTGCACTCTACTGATTTCATACGATACGTATAATCTCTCTTTTTTCAATCCTTGGCTCTGCTTGGCTATTCATACCATGCTCTTGTGCTCACTATTCTCATACACCATGTATACCAAACCACAAATAATGCACTTGGACATGAAACACGCTCTGCAACCTCATGACGGCACATAATATCCCTCCATCACTGCAAATACCGTGTCGTGCTCAAAATACTCGCGCTCGTCCACGTCAACTCGAGTATCCTGGTAGCATGACGCTGCGTGCTTCCACCTACCTCTCGTATTACAGATCTATATCCATGGAAATACATTCTGGGACGTACCAAACAAGCTCCTTAACCTAACGCGAATATTAGTCTGGCGCAAGGAGATGTAGACTGAAACGTACCTTGCTCTCTACATCCTTGACCCCTTCAACGGGCACGAATTTGCGGCATTTTTGGCACTTACCCTGGAGAATATGTGACCGCTCCTTCTTTGCCGCATTAGGACGGGCCACGACTTGGAAGGCTGATGGTGGCGCAAATGGATGCCCAGTGGCAGCCGAGATACCTGTTTAAACATTTAGACCTTGAAAAGGGGACCAATGCCAAACTAGCGCACCATGAGCGTACTGCATGTGATAACTGACCGTCATCAGAAAAGGTACTACAGTAGTGGGAACCGAACTCTGCCGAAAGAATTAGATACAAAAATTCCAAATGAAGGACTTCGTTTACCACTTGAAAGCACTGAATTTCATCGCTAACCAATTCTTTCGATTTTCTCCTCCCCGTTCATAAGGCTCGACACAGATGGGGCAGAGTCCGAGTTTTCCTGGTCCCTTGCCCTTGACAAACCGAGGTGTGTAAAGGTCAAAAGCATTTCGTGGAGGATTATAGGTGCCACCGGGATCGCGGACATTCAACAGAGTAAAGGGAGAGCTAGGGGTGATGTTAGCGTTGACTGGACTCGGGTGTATGAACGACGTACTTCAAATGAGGAGGTTGAAAATAAGAGCTGATAGGGTACCGACGATAGAAGAGAGGGAAACTCGACGAGATCTGAATAGTAGGGGGGAATGTACGAGTAGTAAAGACGGGAATCAAGGCAGTAGCCGTTACAGGCGAAGACGAAGGTGGATTTCCGGCAGTTTCCAGAGTAGTTTTTGTGCGAGGAGGGATTATCAGCGAGATTCTGGGTCTTTTGGAAGATATAGTTAGCGTTTGCGACGAGTCATCATCCAGTCTACGCTTTTGAGTGAGAGAGCGAGTGGTTGGGCGAACAACAGTAGGCAGTGTATCAGGAGAGCCGAGAGGAGTTGAGTGTATGATTGGCGTCAGAGGTGTCAGCGGGGAGAGAGGCGAAGCAAGATATGATAGTTCGGGAGTCTTCGGTGGATCCTTCAACTGAGCGTAGCTGCCAGAAGCAACAGGCTGGACTAGAGAAACCTCTTGGGCGAGCTCAAGCCCTTCTGTATCAGTTTCCCCGGGTTCATCAGGAGTAACGAATCTGGGTAATGATTGGATCATAGTAACGGGGAGGATCTTGCAAGGCGAACCAAGAGGTGAGGTAGTGTGGTCGCGACGAGGTGATACGTAGGGGGAAAGATCAGGGTCCAAAGAATGAAGCTGGTGGAGAAACGTATTCTCCACTTCAAATTGATCAGAGTATGTCTCTTCTTCTCCTTCATCGTCATCTTCGCCATCAGCATCAGCGTCCGTAGCATCAAAGCTATCCTCCTCGGCCAAATCAGACTCGTCATCCTCTTCCAGGTCGCTAGAGTACATCACATGATCTAAACAAGGAACTACCCTCCTAGTCGGCTCCCTGGGAGGCAAGATAACAGCCTCGACTGGAGACGAAGCTATAGCATCCTGAGAGGACGAAGCACGAACAACTGGAGATATTTCCTGGAGGGGCCGAAGCCAAGCTGGAGAAAAAGAGACACCAAAGTGCTTCTCAAAGGGAGTACTCTGCAGAGAATTTTCTGCATCAGCTGCTAGAAGAACAGGAGTACGCGCAAGATCTCTGCTGGAAAATGCGAGCGAGCGCGGGGAAGGAGTATCCAGAAGAGTCCGAGTTGAGTCCGACAGCGACTGAGTCCTGCTACATTGTTGCTTTATGGGTATTGGCGAGACAGAAAGATAATTCCAGGGTGTCAGTACACGTGCGAGGTTGTCTGGAAGGAAATCCTGGTGGAGGATCCCTCCCGAGTAGAAGGAGGACATGGAAGGTAGATAAGAAATAGGAGCGTATTTCTGTCATAAAATGACCCTATTGTTTGGCCTTATTTGGCCAAAACACCCGACAGCCCTTCGTGTCATCATCACACAACTCTCAACCAAGCTCACGACTGCCATGTCCCCTCTTTTATCCATTTTCCTCTCATTTTTGCTTGCTGTAACGGTCAATGCGACTGCTCTGACGACTCCAATTGCCGCCAATGAGAAACTTTGCTTTTATACAGACGTAGACAAAGCTGGGGAAAAGATTGGCGTATGTAACACATTACTCTTTCAAATTCATATCCACTGACCAGCTCTCTAGTTCTATTTTGCTGTGTGTAATCTTACCTGGCTTAGTGGTTTCATACTCATATCCGCGCCCAGGTGCAATCTGGAGGCTCATTTGATATTGACTATGAAGTTAAGGATCCAAGTGACAAAGTCATCCTCGACGGCCAACGGGAACGTCAAGGAGACTTCGTGCTCACCGCCAATATCCCCGGCGAATATGCCTTCTGTTTCGAAAACGACATGTCAACCCTGACAGAGAAGCTCATTGACTTTGATATCATGGTCGAGAGTGAGCCTCGACGCGAAGCTCCCGCAAAGGCCGGTCAAATCTCAGAACACACCAGTGCTCTGGAAGAAAGTATATTCAGGCTGAACGGAATGTTGATGGGACTCAAGCGACTGCAAAAACAGTAAGCCTCTATTCTTGCCTCCAAATGCACGTTTGACTGAACAATGTCAGTTTCCACACCTCAGAGAATCGTGGCTTCTCAATTGTCAAGTCGACACAGAAGTAAGCCCTTTCCTCTCCATTGCTAATTTAACCAGCTGACAACATTGTCAGCCGCCTCTTTTGGTATGCCACATTCGAGAGCTTGGCTGTTGTGGGTATGGCAGTGTAAGTCGTCTCATCTTCATTAATCGTTCCATCACTGAGACGATGTTATACAGCTTCCAGGTCTACATTCTACAAACATTCTTTACGAAAACGGGTCGTCGTTACAAGGTGTAATTCGTTCCCCTACCCATGTATATCGCTTTCGACTTCCTGTACTTATATCAACCTCGTTAATCATGGCACGCATTCTTTTCTTCCCTCATAAATTAACTGCGTGGTATTAGAGTTTACAGATGATAGGATTATTTGCGACATTCAATCCATTTTTTATCAGCCACACGAAGCACTAATGCATTACTACCGCGATTACCTCTTCATTTCCAAGCATCAGGACACTCTGAAATGCACACTCTCTACTGCTGTATAAAACGTGGCTGACGTCAATAGTCTTCACCAACATCATGTCCTCCCTCGCAGTTCCCTCCGATACCCACAAGTCAAGCTCACGAGAACGTGCCAGCACATGGGCTCAACCTCCGACCCTCATAATCACCTCGTCCGACTCCGCTTCCAGCTCCGTTCCGTCCAGCGCCTATGCCAAATCCGAACCCGAACAAGCGCCGGGTTCTTCGGCTGGACCTGAAGACTCCGAGATTGACGTCCTAAATCCCGAGCCTCGAGGCCACCGCCTGGCATGGACCATTCCATCACAAATCGTCCAGCCGCCCAGCATCCCTGCATTCTCTCAAATTTCCATTTCCCTTTCCACGCTCTCATTCACTCGTTCTCGGTCTAAACCCTCACCGTCATCATCTCAATTGTTCTCTTCTCCCTCAACCCCCGCTGCGCTTTCCTCCAGTGGAACCAAGTCTGATCAGCGAGACACGCAGAATAAATCACCTGCACCTTCTCACTTTCTTCGTGCCCCTTCACCTCATCCCTCCCACTTTGCTCACGATTGGGGCAGCAACGATACGAGCTTATCCGACAGAGGGCGCGCTAACTCGTTCTACACAAGTTTTGCACCTTCTGCTGCGTCTCGCCGATCAGCATTCACGTCCACCGCAGCGTTCTTCACCTCTATGTCACGTCCATCTTGGGATCCTTCGCCTCTCATTATTTCCACTTCCTCAAGCACAACTGCCAGTGCTTCGGCTAGCCCGAGCACAACCACGGCGCCAAAATCGATCATCTCAAACTCTAATCCGATCAGTCTCGAGGACGCGCGTCTCCTAGACCCGACATACCTTTCCTCAGTTCCAATACCTTTCCAGAACATCTCACACGGTCTATGCACTGGAGGAAGCAGCGGTCTCGGCGCAGCAGCCTACAGTCACGCGATACCTTACGTCGATCCGCAAGGGACACTTCATGATCCTGATTACCGCCCTTTTCCACTCATTCGTCAAGCCAAACGTCCCTCCATTAGCCCGTTTGCAATTCGCAGACCGTACTGGGAAACAGACCTTGATGACGAAGATTCGGATTCATTTTTAGGAGGAGGAGAGGACGGATATGATACCGACGGTAGCACTCCGAGCACACCAACGTCGATCACGCCTTTCATTTACTATTTCCTTGAAACCCATCCTCTGAAACGCGGGACCCCTTTGCGGAATAACCATAAAATTAACGACTCGTCATCGATATTCGGCTCAAATTATGGTTCTAGTGATCGCCGCAATGCTGAACGGGGAAAACGGGGCAAAGGGCCTGGATCTCAATTCAAACTCGGCACTGCATACATGTGTGCAACAATTGCTACTGGACTTGGTGGAAAGAACAGCCAGGGAGGGCACAATGCATATACACCGACGACACCTACACGTGCCACGGCTAATTCTATCAATGCACCAATAATACCACAGTATGCTGCCACGTTGTCGACTAGTCCTCCGCCTACGGAAGACGTGTCACATCATGGGAAGGAGAAAGAGAAGAAAGGCTGGGGTGGCCTTTTGTGGAAGTCTGGTGGTAGGAAAGAAGGGGGTGACTAGAACTACGCTTTGGCTTTTGTTTACTTGGCTAACCAACGTTTAGCCCGTGTCTATACCTAGGTTCACTTATGTATCTATACTTAGAAGCTTCATACGATCTTACAATTAGTTTAACCATTCCTGTTGTAGATAAATCTTACTCTGTCACATAATTATCCTCACATATAAACAAACTAGTTTATGCCTTTGATTGGAATCGATATCATCAAAACAAGAAGCCCCAAAGCCCACTGTTCGTCTAGAGTCATCGAAAGGGTAAGGGTAAATTAAGTATCTAAGAGTCGGTCAGCATCGAAAACGGTCTAGAACACGCTGGTTGAGCTCACACCAAACAATGAGAAAAAAGCTTCACATCGTGGTATACCTGTGCGCCAGATGGCCAACTAGGTGTTTCTAGCGATCGCTAAGACCGTGTCGACATCTAGGTCTAGCTCATTAAAAACTGATTGACCCTGAACTTGGCGGCTTGAAAGTATATGTTCTGAATTCCCCACGCCAGTCGAGGTACAAGGTTCGCTTGAGCACACTGGGATTTCCACAGGGCCACGGGTAGAATGATCCCTTCCGTTGGATTGGTCAGGTATGGTAAAGGCGGGAGGGGGAAATTGAGGCTCAGAATTATTAGTTGAAGATCGGTGAAGGGGTAACGAAGAGTTGATAATTGACCGACGGACAGAAATCATCCAGCCAGTAGGTCCAATAGAACCTACAAAGGTCCTAGTTGGTGTTTCGGAGGTGTCACTTGGCGCTAGTATCCGGGAGTGGATCTTTCTCCCTGCACTGAACAAAGGGATAGAGAGACCGTCTATGAAGGGTTATGTTATGATCATAGGAGAATGACAAATTACTCACGGACAACGATGGATACCAGTACCACGAACCCGACTATGGGGTGAAGGACGGTAGCGAGGATATCCTCCTGTGATTCAGGAGGGCTCCGCGGGTTTGGTAGGCGATGTATAGCAAGAGTTGAGATAAAAATGGCACCGACTCCCATCTGACAGAATATTGCTATATAAACGAGCCCAGGTCTAGTAATAATAAAATACCCACCGGTCCTACAATACTTATATGAGGATGATGCCACTAAATCAGGAGGAGAGTATTCTTACCAAAGTGTCCACAAAACAAAGCCTCCTTCCAATTTGAAATCTCGGGGACCCATCTGTACAATGTCAAAACGGCCGGAATGCGACGTAGAAACAGGATTCCGAGGCAAAGCACCACCAATCTCCATGGGGTGACACCAAGTTCGGGCATGGTGAAGTCAGCCCAGGGAAGCCAAGCACCAATGTAGAAGAAGCAGCCGCAATTGAGAATGTACTCGATTACACTCGCGAATGCTTCGCCTTCGGTACGAGTGATAAAGTCACCATCCCAGTTGATGGCACAACCTGGTCAAAAGCGTAAACGATCCTAGTCAGGTAAGCCTGAGTCAACATTGCATACCAGCCGCGAAAACAGCCAAAAGGTCGTCACTTCCGATAGTGTTGACAATACCCATAATAAAAATAGACAGGGCAAGATATTGCGCCACATACGACTCGCGGTTGATATACCCTCTGTTGTGCGAAAACTTCATGATATGCGAGAAAAGATAGCCTGAGGGCAAATAAGCATGTATCCCTTTGAACTAAAGCCATTTTCACATACCAATGATGGCACCAATGAGAATTCCAAGGATGACCTGATCTATCTCACTGATCAGGTGCAAATTAAGAGAAGGAAGAACTAGTCGTACATAACCACCCAACGAGGATCCAGTCTCGAATATCTTTCCGACGGTCCGGTTCTAGGGTTAAGTAGATAGAAATGCTCAAGAAAGGGTACGCAAGGCTATCGTTTGAGGCCGATTCTGAAACCCGTTAGGTCCGGTTTGAAGGAAAGCGTTGGCAAGTACACACCTGCTGTAATGATATGGCGTATTTTATCCGGTACATATTTCCTCGCAAATTGACCGCCTGCACCAAGATTACACGTGTCAGCAGATCGTCGATGTATATGGAGGTGAAAAGGTATTAACCAACAATTGCGGCGCTGACGATGGGATCCGTGGGTGTCAGACAAGCTGCGAGGACAAGACATGTGACGTAGTCAAAGCGAGAGAAGAGAACTTTGAGAAGACCTGGAGAACAAGATGAGAGGTCCAAGTATCACCAGAATAAACAACCCCTCGCCTGCAACGATCACCCAACCTATGGCCATAGTGGGAACAACCATAGCCAGAAGCCCCTTCATGTGTTTGTACATATACAACTTGGGCAAGTCAACCCCAATAGCGAACAAGCCTGTCGCAAGGACGACACGCATAATTTCAAGGGTGATGCGAGTGCTTTCAGATCCCCATGAACGTGGATCAAATATTCCTGCACAGAGTGGCCCCATTAAGATGCCGAACCCTGTACCAAGGATGGCTTCATTCACATACACCTGTGGCATAATATAAGACGGCCAGGCAAACAGAACCGACTGTCTTGCTTGGCAAAAATACTTACCTTTTCCCGTACAAGGAGCGAACAAACGGAGAACTAGATATATCAGTGTAGGCTTAGGCAGGAAGATAGTGGCTCAAGCAGCCCGTGACATACTAGTACAGCAAATCCGCCGAGGGATATGTATGCGAGCCCTGTGGGCGACACCTGAAAATTGTTTGTTCAAAGATGAATACATAGCAATATTAGGAAACCTGCCAATTAACCTCAAGTAAAGTCCCCATAGATTTCAAGGCAGGAGGAGTATAATAATTGATGGAACGAATGAAATCGTTACTCGTCCTAGGGCTCTTGAGTCCGAGCCGAAAGTTTGGGGCTAGTCATCAAGTCATGACCTCATTATCGTCCTCGGTGTCGGCAACATGTACAAACATAGATGCTCTCATTCAGCATTCACGAAGTTCGAATCGCCAAGACCATGAGTAGCTCTCATCTAAACAACGTATGGTTCAGTCTCATGCGGAAGCAATTCGTCCCAATGGCCTCCCCCAAAATACTATCAAACACCTGAAGATTTCTGCCTCCACTAGTGATTTTTTTTAATTCAAAGCTTCACAGGATCTATGTATTATCTAATTTCTTAAACCAAGGACTCCTCACTCATCTCGTCAAGAATCACCAACAAGTAAACAAAAAAGAAAATTTGAAACGCGAAATTTTGCATCGGGGGAGTTCAGATAGTCTGGCGGTTGGTGGCAAATAACGCACCAATACATCAAACCCCAGTTATCCCAGATACGAGGCCCCCTAGGAGCCGCATGCCAATGTTATTGCGCTCCTGCGATGCGCACAGTGTTTTTTCCAGCCACAGCTCTTTTCATGACTTCATCGGAAGTGGCTGCCGCAGGAACGCCCTCCCCTTCATCGTTGTCAACGCCTTCAACTATCTTCGTCTTACTGTCAGATACGGAACCGTGATCCTGTGAGTTCTCATCAACGCCATAGTCACATTCTTGTACGGTAGCTGAAATTCGGTGGCCACGCGAAACCTTGAGGTCTTGAGTTAAACTTGTTGAAGGCTGCGTTGAGGCAACGGACATGTTCCCAAGGTGAGAAGTAGGAGGATCCATTTCGTACCCTTTTTCATCCCTGACGTGAACAAGAGGAGGTAATTGAGGGGCAGATTCGTCGGTAGAGGAGTGGTGGACGGGCAATGAAGGGTCGGTTGGTGATCGACGGACAGAGAGCAGCCAATCGGGGATCAAGGGCCCAATAGTTCTTGTGCGCGCCCCCAAAGTATTAGTTCGAGTCAGAGTGCGAGAGTGGATACCTCTTCCAACATTGAAGAAGGGGATAGAGAGACCATCTGCAGGGAGTAAGGCTCACGAAAAACTAGAGACGGAAAAATACTTACGGACAATGATGGATACAAGAACAACAAATCCTACTATAGGTTGAAGGGCGATTGCGAGAATATCTTCCTGTGTTTGGGGAGGATTCTGCGGCTCCGGAAGACGATGCAAAGCCAGGGTCGAAATAAATATGGCCCCGACACCCATCTGGATAGATATTTTCAGGAAAAACCAAGTCCCAAGTCAACGAATGTCCAACTCACTGGCCCTGTAATGAAATAAATGAGCTGATCCATGGCCCAAGAATGAGCCTCACTTACCAAAATGTCCGCAAAATAATGCTTCTTTCCAATTTTCAATCTCAGGCACCCATCTGTACAACGCCAATATGGCTGGAATGCGGCGTAAAAGCAAGATTCCAATGCAGAGAACCACCAGTCTCCACGGACTGAGGCCTATTTCCGGAAGAGTGAATTGGCTCCAGGGAAGCCAAGCACCGATGTAAAAGAAACAGCCGCAATTGAGGATGTACTCAATAACGGTAGCAAATGCTTCGCCTTCAACTCGAGTATTGAAATCACCATCCCAGGAAATAGCGCTACCTAGATAAAAATGAGACTAACTAGATGAGGTCAAGTCGATATTTCGTACCAGCAGCGAAAGCAGCTAGAAGGTCATCGCTTCCGAGTGTATCGACAACTCCCATAGTAAAAATAGCCAGGGCGAGATATTGCGCCACATACGACTCGCGATCGATGAATCCTCTCTTATGCGAAAATTTCATTATGTGCGAGAAGAGATAGCCTAACACCGAGTCAGTAATTGAGCTGACCACAGGAGTGATTCCATCTACCAATGATGGCGCCGATAAGAATGCCAAGAAAAACCTGATCTGTTTTCATCGATAAGTCCCAAGATAGAAAGTACAAGAGCTTCTCCTACATAGCCATCCAATGACGACCCAATTTTGAATATCCTTCCTGCGGTTTGGTTCCATTGTCAAATAGAGGGAAATGCTGAGGAAGGGGTACGCAAGTCCATCATTCGATGCGGCCTCTGTGAACTATGAAGTCTCAGAACAAAGGCGAATAGTTTACATATACACACCTGCTGAAATGAGATGTCGAATATTAAGGGGTACATGATTTCTTGCAAACTTTCCACCTTCAGGCGAGATGACAAGTGAGCACTCCATATCGTTCTATGCTGGCAAAATTGCAATCACCGACAATGGCAGCACTGATGATAGGGTCCGTCGGAGTTAAACAAGCAGCAAGGACAAGGCATGTTATGAAATCGAAGCGAGTGAAAAGCGCCTTGAGGAGGCCTGGCAGCGAGGTGAAGGGGGGACACAACCAGGCATTACGATGACTCACCTGCGACAATGACCCAACCTATGGCCATGGTAGGAACAACCATAGCGAAGAGCCCCTTCATATGGTCGTACATGTATGATTTTGGTAGCTCGACCCCAATAGCAAACAACCCTGTCGCAAGGACGACACGCATAATTTCAAGCGTAATATGGTTGCTTTCAGTCGCCCAAGAGCGTGGATCGAATATTCCCGCACAGAGCGGGCCCATCAGGATACCAAACCCGGTACCGAGGACGACTTCATTTACATAAACCTGTTGGAGAGTAAGAAACAATGGGGACAGGTTGAGTTACTTGTGAAAGGACCTTTTCTCGGACTAGAAGCGAAAAAACAGAGAACTAAGTGTAATTATTAGCCAGGAGGAAGACTCTGAGCCAACAAACGGAGTCATACCGCAACAACAAAACCCCCAAGGCATATATATGCGAGCCCTGTAGGCGAAACCTGTAAACTATACGATAAGTTCAAATATATACCGAAGGCAACAGACTCACCTCAATTAAATCCACCATAGGAACTGAGGCAGGGACAGAGAATGGATGGAATGGATAGCGGTGGAGGAATGAAGGCGATTGCTAAAATGTTAGGTCCTCGGCCATGACATAATGGATTGCTTGCGGCCGTAAATATCACCTGATACCACGTGCAAGAACAAAGGGTCTTATCGCCTTCGGCCTCAAGGTTGGCGACATTGACGACAACAAGTGTAGAGAAGTTCTGAAATACATCGATAGCAGAATAAAACCTTCTCATGTACACAGTGGCGTATTTTGCGGCGTAGCGTGAGCTGCGTTTGGTCCGTGGCCTGTGATAAGTGGACTCGGACGCCGATCGGCATCTCTTCTATCGTTCATTCTGTAAGCGTGTGATCAGTCTCTGAATGACTCACCAGACTCTGCTGTTTCGCTACCCAGCTCTTGGAATAGGGGGTTTTGCTAGGTGTTTCTGTTCTTCCCTCATATCATTCACACTTGCCCTATTATTAATTGATCATTCAACAGCAGATAGTCAGAGGCACCGCTGCAGCTTACTCGGCTAATCCATGTGTCCTAGCGCCACAGAACTCGTATTACTGCAACACTCCTCCGAGCCCAGACTTGTGTTCCTCTGAAGGCGCCCGATGATTTCTCAGCTCGAAACCACTTGCAACGCCACTTCTGTGCCCCTGTGTTTTTAAAACTCCCAAGTCTTCCACTCTACCAGTGTAGGCAGTATATGTCTCCGTGTAAAGGTCATTGACACTATTCCCGGTCCGAGGTTATCCATATATAACCACTTTCCCACCGGCGTGCAACACGCGACTTATAGAAGCTCTGATCATCACTAGGATCCCGATCTCAAAGGTCATTTTCAACGCCTTCCCGCTGTTCATTACCTTTGGCCAGGTTTGTGGGTGGAGCTTTAGATGGACGACTGCCGAGCTTCATGTGTTCAGCAGGATGTATATCGTTCTGAGAAGACAGCATGCCTCGGATATCTCTCCGCCCGTGGTTCTGGCTGCAATTTGGCAATTGCAACAGTGCTTCCTTTCCTCGTTTTCTCGACAGAAGTAGCGACTACGTATGGGGAAAGCACCCTCAGGTTCATTCCTCTGCAGTGTTGCAGTATAGACCAGGAGTGCCGCCTCTGTGAGAGGAAGGTATACGAAAATATGGTGTTGGACTGACCCAACGGCAGTGGGCGACTGCCTAGTGCACTACCTTTGGGCTATGCTGCTCATATACCATTTTGATCCTCAGCCACATGTTCCTGGTACTTTTCAGTCTGGGTGCCACATTTATTGAATCTCTGGTGAGATTGATTACTATCTGCTCCAGAGAAGGACTGTTTTACATACCGATTTCTAGGGTCTTTACTACGGGTGCTCCACTTCTCTGCCCTCTCAGCCACGGAATATCATTTCCGGAGAGACCTCGGCCAAACTTCGTGCCAGGATTTGTGTCATTATATCGCAGCCCACGAGACGAAACGAATAACCGTATAATAGATTTACGGGAAATATCTGGACCAGATACGCGGTATGCTCACGGTGGTCTCGACAATGGAGGTCGGTTAAGTGCGAAGGACACCTTTAACATAAAAGATATTCGTATATGGATATAGTATAAACTCGCCGTCGGCCGTTAACACGTCGAAAGTGGGGCAGTGGAGTGATATGTCGACACTCCTCATGCGGCACAACGAACAAGCAACTCATGGCGTGGTCACTCTAGCGCCTCTCCTCTGCCTTCTAATCGTTCCCTCACTACCGGTGATCCGCGTGAGGCATTCTCAAATATTGACAGGTCGAACACGCACAACTACCCTGAAGCAGCGCCTTTGATCAAAATTAATACCTCTTCCAACCGAGACACCGAATCAGCTGTCCCCAAGAAACAAACACGCAAACTGGTGCCGGGCGTTGATAATGAATCCCTCAACACCGTTCTCCTCGATTATCATTGATATCATTGAGAGACATGATTATTTCTTGCAGGCTCAAAATACTGATCAACAATCACGCATCCTGAGACCTCCACGATAATCTGCAAAAAGAATATTGAACCAAATTGTCATCCCTCCGTAATTACTTCTGTGTTTTAGCCCTCTCGGCACTGTACTAATAATTGCTTGATTCGACCGCGTATTGGGCCAGAAGTAAAAGCTGGGCAGGTCCTTCTGCAAACTTCCGATGGAGAGTGTTTGAAATAAGTCTAATTATTCTGGCTAATATAGACTGATAATAACCAATTCACTTGCAAGATGTTGCGGTTCTTCTGCTTGAGAGAGCCAAAAAGCGCGAGTCCGGACCGGGTGGAGCACATTTCAAGTGCGCTACGCATGTACGTCAATAATTTAGGCAACACCCGAAGTTGCGAGCCCCGAGGCTTTTGCCAGTCTCGCCACTAGGTTAGTTTGGCTAGACAATTTACTTATGGTGGTGATCAGCGCGCTGCAAAGGTCGTCTAATCGGGGAAACCTCGTCTAAATATCCTTGGATGGTTTCATCCCAACAGGATGCCTGGTCTAATTGTGTTGGCCGAGGGATCCTGATTTTTCGATTGAAAGTAATCAGGTTCGAATTTTGAGTCCTGAATCTAACTTACTTTATCCCCTTTTTTCGAGGCAAATCTACCTTTCTTTGACTGAGAACACCTTTGAAACTTGGGGTTTGGTGATTGGCAATACAAATTTTAGCCTCTGCTGAGGAGAGCAAGGTACCGTTTTGGCGTCTTTGGGCAGGCCAGGGAGACGGACGGGAAGAGAGAATCCTCTGGACTCTCCGTTTGTTCTCGAGGCTGAGAGACAACCAATTTTCTTGCAAGAATACATGGCATAGTATGTTCGGGATTTAGCTGTTGCATCAGACTGCTACTGTGCGACTCAACCCCGGTTCCTTCGGGAGGTAAATTGTTCTGGGTAAATTTCCCTTAGGTTGCAAAGAGGAGCAAGAGCCACGATTGAAAGCGATGACCCTGGCTCCATGAGGCGATGAGAGTTCCATCGCAATGATAAGTACTTCTTGACTCGAAGTGGCAAGATTGTTCACCACACAACGGCCCGTGGACTTATTTGTACATGTTGGGATCTATGTAAGTCTCGACAAAGACCTACACGATCATGAAGTTCGCGTCTTAGCTGTCTTCACTGGTAGCGTTGGGTAAGTATCTTTATAAAATTGCTTGTATTCATATTCCAATCACCTACATGCTTCAAATCGCACCTAGCAGTATTCATCGTCGTGAGGCATTTGTTTCGCCTTAGGAAATCCCAATTGTCAGAGTACCACCAGCTCCATGGTTGTCTCTCCGGAATGCCGCTGCAGTTTTGGGGAAGCTCCAACAGGATGGTGTACCAGGTCCCTGTCGCCATATTGCTATATTCCGATAGAAGGACGTGAGCTCCCGCAGTTAAATATCGACGCCTCGAACCACAGCATACCAGGAAGGCATCTCAATGTCCCCGAGTTCTAAGAACCTCACGATCACTTTTGATTTCTCTGGCTGGGGATCCAAGTCACGTCTTTCTCTGACCGAGGATGACGCGGTAGCTGGCCGTGAGGAAATCCAGACTATCAAGAGCTGTCAAGTCCTGGGGCAGTTCACTGCCAGTGCCGTTGCTGGGAACGCAGTTCTTGGCAGTGTTTTTTATGCTCTTCCGGCGGTCGTCGCGGTCGGTGGAGTCTAGTACGTGATTCACGATTAAAACATATCACCCGTTCTGACTGCTCCCACCAGCTCTCCTATTTGTTTTTTCACGGCAGCACTAGTCCTTTTCGTCTGGCGACCCATTATGGAGGAACTCGCGTCCGCACTTCCAATCAGCGGTGGCCCATTTACATACTTGTAAGGTCTTTATATCGACTAACCGACTTCATTTTATTGATATGGACACACCATAGCCTCAACGTCACCTCCAAGCCTCTAACCCTTGTGTCCGCCACGCTACTCCTCTTGGACTATGGCTCAACCTCTGTAGTTTCTGCCGCCACCGCTTCAGCCTACCTAGCAGGAGAGGTTCATCTACCATTTCCATACTGGGTTGGGACTGTCATCGTGATTCTGCTTTTTGTATGTTTCAGCTTGACAGGAATACGTGATAGTGCTCGACTCGCTTTCGTGGTGTTTTCATTCCATGTAAGTTGTCAAAAACTCCCAAATTTCGGCCTCCTGCCGCGAGTCCGGGTACTTTGAAAATCAAACACTGGTTGTTAACATCACTATGATAGGTTACTACCATAACGATCTTGATCATTGTATCTGCTGTACATTGGGCGAAATCCGGGAATGATCTCCTGTGCGAGAACTGGAAAATCGGGCTAGAGCGCAGCGGAACAAGCCCTGGGCAAATTATGAAACAGGTTTATTTTGGTTTTTGCCTTGGAATGCTGGGGCTGACTGGATTTGAATGTGAGTATATTCCTCACCATCACCAATGGTAGCTCACTAAAGGCTATGGGTTAGGTACACCCTCGTATGTTGCGAGTATCAAGGACAGACAATTTCCACGCGTACTACGGAATTTGCATCTTCCTGCAATCGTTCTTAATAGTGTCGCCATGTTACTCCTTCTGGCAATTGTACCTTTGGACACCATACTCGCCGGAGCAAACGTTCTCAGTGTTTTGAGTGCCAGAGTAAGTTTCTTTCCTGGTCTAACGTATCACCAAAACCTTTGGTAAGATAATTGATGATGCTCTCAGGTGGCAGGGCGGTGGCTGCAAATATTGATTGTTGTCGACGCAGTTTTAGTGCTATGTGGTGGAGTTCTCACTGGTGGGCTCTTCTGACAGAATTAGATGTAGCACTTGGCTAATGACAAATTAATAGGCATTGTGGCAGCTTGCGAACTCTTTGGCCAGCTTGCGCGAATTCGAGCTATTCCAGCCTCCTATCTTAAGTTACTTCCAGTGACTGGAGCTCCCTATACTTCCATCCTGTCATTTGCTGGGTTTTGCGGCTTGTTGTACGCAAGTGCTGCGGGACGGCTTGACGTTCTATCCCTGATGTGAGTTGTATGTGCTAGCTGTTTGACGGTATTGCTCACGTAAATGCTGATTCATCCGCAGGTTCTCATTGGTCTGGATGAATGTGATGGTTATGTTCCCCCTCGCATTGCTGTTGCTGAAGCACAATCGAGATCGCTTAAAACGGGATAGGAATACCTCGTTACTGGTGATCCTGACAGCCTTTGTGATTATTTGTGTGATTGTCGTAGGCAATGTTATCGTTTCTCCACAGAACTTGGAGTCAGTATGACCAGCTATCAAAGCGACTGAAACAGCTGACGCTTCCTCTCAGGTACTTTACGGCGTACTTTATCGGAATACTTTTCTCCTTCTTTTTAGTTCAAAACAAGTCGCAAATTATTCGTCGGCTGCATTGGACCTTAGGTCAATTTCCTTGGCTCACGGAATGGAAGAGGACAAGTCATTGGATAAGTCGTCTTATCCGTATGGTTCGAAGGTTGAAAACACAGCCAGTCTGCATTCTGGTGAAGAACGAAGAGGTGCGCAAGTTTGTGCACTCTTGCTTGCAAAGACTCAGGGCACTCGCAGATTGACCAATTATGCCGCATGGTTCTGTATGTCCGACAGAATGAGGAGACGTCCTGCATCAAAGTCGTTCACTTCATCGACAGTGAAAAAGGTGTGCCACCCGAACTCGAAGAAAACTCTCGCGGTGTGTCTGTCGTCGTTACCTAACTCACCCAATGCTTAATATATATCTTGATGCAGTCCTCGACGAAGCTTTCCCAGAGGTGACAATAGATATTGTGAGTGATATTCCTGCATTGTACCGTACCAAGTAATCTTATTTTCGCTGAAGGTCCTGGTTCAAGTTTCATTTGAACCTGCATCGGTTGCTGCCTTGGCTCACAAAATTAACATTCCAACAGCTTTGATGTTCATAGGATGCCCAGGCCCCAACTTTCCTCACTCCATTAATGAACTCGGAACAAGGATCATTCCGACCTGAAATATTGGTTCCAACCTAGATTTTGATTTGCGTATCTCACCTGGCCTGCTCGCGTAGACTAAGAGTTGTTTCCATTGTATGAAGTAGCCCACTATTCCCATTTCGAAGCCTTGATTAACGCCTTTTTCCTTCTAAAATCTCCCTAAAATGATAGAGGAGTAAGTCGGACGTGTATGATGCCTTATTCCTCGTCTCATCATCAGCGACAAGTGCTCTTTTCGACGCCACTAGTTCCACTGAGAGAAAAGAAGAGTACGCAGCAAGCGATCCTTATTCGCCAGGTCTCAAGAAGATCTTAAGGATGTCGACGAATACCTCGATAAAAGGACTCTAGTTTATTTTCCTTCAACACAGCACCTCCCTCGACTGCCCATGTCTTCCAAACATGCTCGAAGCTAACTCCAGCTCTAAAACACCACCTCTGCTCACATCTGTCCTTGCACTTGGATCGCTGCTCCAAAGAGATCCATTTTTCTCCTGGCTTCCGGATGCATCACTCAAGAAACTATGACCAATCGATGCAAGTGACTTCGTAAGCGTCCTGATCAATCAATGTCCTCAGTCACTGCTTCATCTTCACCTACCTTGAAATATCAACGCAGTATTCAAGTTTATCATCAACCGGCTCCCAATCTTCGACGCGAGCGGAAACTTCTTAACACAGCTAGTAAAGCCATTCCTCTACAGGACAGTGGCCGACGCAACTCCGATTTCTTGAAAAAGGAGTACAGGCAAGAGAAATCATTGGAGGTTATCGTTAGCCCTCCCACAACGCCAGGACAACTCACCAGAGTCATCATTGCCACCATCATATATCTCGCTAAGCTCTTGCAGCTACCGTAAATACATTACGGACTCATATATTTCATTGTGAGAGCCTGTCCCCAGGAATAGTTCTACGAGAACAAGAGTATTGTTCGAGTTTTCTGGGACCCTTTTCGAGTATCCCAACGAGGCTATCGGAAGACAGCGAGTGTGGAGTTAGGTCTATTCAAACTTCAGTCCTCTGGAGACCGGCGGCACCTGAATATTAAGGTTCAGGTACAGCTAGCTACTATATTATATAGTCACCGGCGCTATTGGTTTCTCCCCAGGAGCTATGGTTATGGGTTAGTGCAGATTTATGGGTTTTACCATGAAATCCCCTGCAAACCAACTTGAGAGACACATAATATGGTTTATTACAGAGACGACTGCAACAGTGTTGTTTAGTTGTCGAGAAGGCAGAAGATTGGGAACTGCATTTCGGTGACATCATGAGCTAATTTGATTGACATCTTGTCATCTCGTTCCGTGAAGCATCACGGATGCGAAAAATCTGTGCACAAAGAAGGCCGAACGTTTCACGGTTGAAGCTTTGAAGTTTCAAGCCATTCCGTTATCTATTGATTTCTCAGGTAAGACTACTTTTGGCTGGAACGGCATGGCAAGGAAACAGTGACTGACAACCCCCATTCTGTTGTCCAGACAGAACCCACGATGTTTCCCCGGTCCCAAACTGCTGGACGCCCCGACTTTCCCTCGGAAGCTCGACTATTGGCAAAAGTAGATTATGCCGCAATTCGGACGTCTAAACTCCCCTTTCACATCGTTCATATCGAAGACTCGCCGTTCACTTCGAAACCCCCAGCACGCGTAGTATGTATACGGCCGACAAGGAAGACAAAAACCTCGAGCGCGGATACAATACTATAGCATCACGTACAATTCAATAGGCCAAGCATCGCCTGACTCGCGACAGCTCTGAATAAGTGTTTCATTGGAATTACATATGAGCCTGAGGGAACACCATGGCGCTCTTTGATACGTCAACACTTCCCGATATCCTATTTCTTCAAACTTGCCACCTCGTTTGGCGTATCTGACGTTTCCACCACACCTAAAAACAACCTCTAACCTGCCTCGAGCCCACCGAGCTCCGCTGGTGTGTATCTGCCTGAGTCTACCTCCTCTACGACGAACAGCACGAAGACAAATGGAATCGACAACCCAGAGTATCGGATTTTTCTTGCACGGCAAATTCAATGGTATGAATATTTCCTTAGTATCTGATACGACGCTTCTCAAGCCATCTACAAACTGGGCCGGTTCTCGGACTGTAGGATAAAATATGCAACTGTCGGTACGTGGGAATAGACATTTCCGATCTCAGTAAAAGTTCTTACTTGTGTTCTATCCAGCCCCTTGTACGTTTAACATCAGCTCAATGAATCGCAACCGCATTAAACTCGAGATTTGTAGATGGGGTTATTCTCTGGGAACTCATAATTCTGTATGATACTACTCAGCCACTCCGGGTACTACTTACCCCTTCCAAGGGTCGAAAAAGAAGTTCAATACGTAGGTTTTAACTGGTCGTGGCTCAGTAACTCAGCTCATCCCCTAACCTATTTAGATATATTTCGACGGTGGACAGTGGACGCTGCTAAAGTGTATATATATTGCCTGCCGGTATTTACCACCCATACTCTGGCCATATATCCTCTGGTGCTACGTGCCGGATCACGTTCAAGAAGACTGCGTTGGAAGTGTGATAGTTCTGCAACAAATGATATTCATGTTGCTCGTTCGTGCCATCCCTTCTTTTCAAGCTTGAACAGCCAGTGACACTTTTCCAGCAACTTTTCCCGCATTGTACGTGTCTTCCGTACTCAGCTCCTGGGCCGCCTGATCATTTTCATTGCGTTATCCAGGTGTCCTTGCCATCCGCGCATACGCCTACACAGGCGGAAGAGCAAAGATACGTGCTATCCTTATCTCCCTCTTGTGTTGTTATATTGTTTTGCAACTCTGGGTGTATTTGTCGAGTCGACAGCTGGAGACTAAAACCTTCGCCCTGGTTGGGCGATCCGGCTGCTACAGAAATTGGGAATCCCTTAGGCCTCGCATTGGAGTAGGTAGTCTTCAGTCATACTCTTCATCCCGGACGGTGTGACTAACCTGGGGGATTAAGTATATCCTTGTCTGTCTGTAGCGCTTCTTCTCCTAGCAGGACAAGCTAATCTGTCGTTGGTAGCTTGTTGGGACAGTGGTGGATGTGGTATCCACTGGACTTGTCATTCAGGTGGAATAGTGATTTTCTTTTTGACTATAGAATTATTGAACCTGGCGGCTCTGATCAGCATGGGATACGCTCGCTCAGTTTTGACGGCGACCTTCAGCGGATGTTCCTACGACAAGGTCCTGGACTCTTTGGCCATTCACTCAACCATAAATTATTCTCATACAACCAAATTTACAGGCCTGTTCCTTTTCGCATTCATGATGTTTGCCAACATCTTGTCCTTGACTTCCTTCCTTGGGTATGTGTTGATTATAACTGATTTTTCGGTGATTGACGTATCAACGTTCAGACAGCCAAAGCCGTGGGAGCCCTTCGCCTTCGGTGCTGTTCTGGTAACCCCCAACCTACTTGTGAGTTCCTTTCGCGAGCTCGGACTTTTCTGGATTAAGTAGCGCTGAGAATGCTCCTCAGTCATGTCGCTTGTGAGTGCAGACTCGGACCTCCTTAATTTCTGTGCAATAACTTACCTACACATCAGTATCTTGGAACTACGCGAGGCTAGGGCTTCAAAAGCCGAGCAGGATATTGTTCTCCAGGACTTCAGCCGCGAAATGAGACGCTACCTTGCGGAGGAAGACGCTGAGGTTGAACAAGGTCCTCGTACTATTAACAGTTATAGTTGAACCTAAAGTTTGAACGAACTCTACGATACATCTGGTATGTTCATCTTTTTTATGAGTCGCTTGTTGAACATGACTGGACCAGGATCGTTCACTTCTCTAGTCATAAGTAGGATATATCATAATTTATTTGGAGCTACGACATAAGGCTCCGAAGTGTCGATGACTGCAATTCCTTGCATTGTGATATCTGCAGCAGCAAATTCGGAAGAAGCAAGTCTATCTCATGCATGCCTGGTATCCGCCTTTGACTGGTGCCTGTTGAGATGAGGAATCGCGTACTAGGTGTGGTACTTCGTGAATCCCGGGGCACAGTCAAGTAGGTTATTGCTAATATGTTACCGGTGCGGAGACCGCACCACTCAACATCCAATACTCAAGGATCTACCAGTCCCAAGATCTGTTCGGCAAGCGAAGTAATACCACCACTATAATACTTCCCACAACTACTCGTCCGTTGGGCACTCGAAACAGGGAGGCTCAACACCAAAAGCGATTGTGAGTGTGATCATCATCCATTATTACTACGAACCATAACGCTTGAGTGAACAACAAATGTTTTGCCTATCAATCCTTCGGCGACTGGCTCACCCCGCCACTCGAGGCCACCGATCTCGACAATTTGCGTCCGATCAAAGGGAGGAGGTATACGACGGGCGCAACTTCTCAGGGAAGAAACTAACGAGTCCCGCTCCTCTGCTAATCAACTACCAAGAATTTACCCCCGTCGGTCATGGGAAACATTCCTGGTCTAGGTTCCAATTTAGGCGACGAGGTCAACAATATATCTTACCTGCAACCACCCGAGTATTCTGACTAGGTTTTCATAGGCACAAGAAAAGCTTCACCATCTATTCACCAAAGTCGAGGTCGCCTCAACTATCACAGGTTCCATATACCTTTCGACGGCGAAATAGTCGAAAACACGATCATTGCCACCCTCAAATGGCGTCCAACTACGGCTGCCAATTATCGGAAGACGATAATAGTTGTGGTCCAGATCAAGTCTTCCTCCGCATCAAACCCGCGAACGAGAATATCGGAGTAATTGACATCTTCTGCGTGATAGACCTGACCTACCATCTTGTAAGCTACATGTGGGTCTGGAAGTAGGAACGAAAGCCAAGAGAGGGGAAGATTTAGGTGTATTCAAGTATGGAAATGGGCAGTGTACGATGTTTTTTGAGGGACTCGGAGTTGGTGTTGGTGGCGGTGTGATCATAGAGCAAAGAGGCTCGGTTGGCATCAAGGTCAGGGACTATGACCGCTTCACTCCAGGCCTGAGGAGGCCGTCTCTGCTCGAATGGTGACTGTGGTGTAAGCCTATGTAACAGAACAGTACATAGCAATTCGATCAACTCTCACCGAGAATGGGGAAATCATGAGGAGATGTCAGATCATCAGAGCTCTCTGACCCCCATCCTGCACCGAAGACCACGGAGTATCCTTTCACCCCAAACGTTGCAGTTTCAAAGCTTTGAACAATCACTCAGAACAGTCCAAAATTACCGGTTATCAAAAGACATGAAGAATCTTACAACGGGAGAAAAAAAGGACTACAGAGCATTCTACAGACATGGAGACATATAAAACATGGACAGTCTTAACACCACTCATTTCAGAGGTATCTCAGTGGTCCCTGGACTTCCTAAGCAAGAAAATGATCAGAGTGATGCTACAAAATAAGGAGGGAAAACTGTGTTCACCTGTATTCACCCTCGGCAGCGACACTGAGTTCCTCAATCTCACCCTGAACAGCAGACAGGGCCTCGGCGGCACTCGAAAAGTAGATAAGCTGCGCTTTGGCAAGCTCATTCAGATCCTTGAGAGGCTCGGGCTAGGCAGCGGGTTGAGGGTCAAAACAAATCATAAAGCGCGCAAATTGAGACTCACGTTCTCAAGCACAGTCTTCATGAGGGTGATGGCAACCTCCGTCTTCTGAACCAAGTCATCCTCCGCGTTCTCAACCTCGAGGCGAACCTGTTCTTGTCGTGCCGGATTGGCATTCTTCAACCTGTACGCGTAACCATCAGTTTAGCCGAAAATCCATCACCACCACCGACGACGAAAGAGAACACCACTTACGCCTGCTTAGCAGAGTCCAACTCCAGCCTGCTAACCTTCACCGCCTGCCTCGCCTTCATCGCAACCGATATACTTGTATTCAACGTAGCCTGCCACGGTAGCAAAAAGTTATCCTGAATCGCAATATCCTGCTCCACCCTCGCAATCGCAACCTTATCCCATCCCTGTGCATACAGTCCCAAAGCCTTCCCGAGTTTATCCTGGTCTCCGGAAGGGGAGCTGACAATAGCACCATGCGCGGTTGTAGCCGCGCGCGTAAGGGCATGAGGTAAGGTCTTGTGCTGCGCTGGAGGAGGTGCTGCGGGTGCATTTGGAGCGGGGAGGTTGGTATTCTTGAGGTTCTGGGCAGCGAAAGCGGTAACATTATACCCGAACGCAGTGGAGAACTCTGAGAGTGTTTCTTGAACCTGAGTTGGGTAGTCGTACGTCTCGGTATCGTAGACGCGGGTTATCCTGCCCGTAGTTGTTGAATATCACACACAGCACAATAAGGAGATAACCGCTCACTTCTGCAGCGCAAGGTGCGCATTACGCAGTGCATCGACTCGAGCTTCGAGATCCTTATACTCTGAGAAGTATGCGATTTACAGATGAACTATTGACAGAGAGATATGGTCACTTACCCTGCGGGAGTTCTGTGATATCCTCTGGCGCTACCTGGCCAAGGCGTTCCTTGGTAGCCTGTACGGACTGGTTAAAGCCCTTTGAGAGCTTTGAGCCCGCCTGGGAGAAGTTGATAGAACCGATGCTCGACTGTAGTGCTTTCCAGCCTTCCATGGTGGGATGAGAGTGACAAGTGGCCAAGAGTGGGAGAGATCACTTGTTGATTCATGCTGTGCAGCCTCGGCCATCACTAATATTTAATATTTATCCATGCCACATTCTCTCGGTTATCACTCCGGATTTCAACTTGCTGAACGTATCGATGCCTCTGGTGTTCTAAGCCCAGTATCAACCACCTCGAGCCACGTTATGAGGGAAAGGGGCGGATAAAAAATGCGATACACCACTGACTTCGGTACACCTGCACCTACTCCGCCACCGAAAAATATAGCACGAGAGCTAAAGTACGCCGTACGAAGAGAATCGAACAAACTCCAAAAAAAAAAAACGAGAGATCAAAATCAAAATTTCTCGACTCGAACTAGCCATAGGACTATTGAACAATATCCGTTACCTACCAACTTTTGAGGGGTATCATTGAGCTCGCCGCTGTTGAGTCGGCACTTGAGCTGTCCACCTTGTTTAGACGATCGGCTTCTTGCCGAGCGACATGGATTTCACAGGAGCGGGTAACATGAACTTGGACTCCGAAGAGTTTCCAAGCAGTCCCTGTTGCTCAGATTTTGGCATGTGAACGTGGCCACCGCCGATGCTCTTATTAGGTACGTCTTCTTGATCGACAATTTTGTACTCGTTAAGGAGAGCTCGCCAATGCCAAAGGAAATAAAGGGCCACTAGAAACCCGATCATTAGTTGAAATGCCCAGTAACAAGAAGGAAACTAGCACACCTGTCTGGATCACTGTCTCAACGATAGAGGTAGCCCAAATATAGGGAAGAGGGGCGCCACGGAATGAAAGGAGATCTCGACATAACTCAACGCTCTCATCGTCACTGTCTTCTTTGATTTTATCCCTGCAGTCTTGAACCTTCTCATCTTTGATAACCCGGTAATATACGATGATGGACCAAACACCGATGCCAATGTGGCAGATCCAAACAAACGCTTCAGTTTTCCAGAATTGCTTCATGAAGCGCTTTCGGCGAATGGTGCCATATACCCTACGGTAGGCTCTTAGTTACTTCATAATCGTAGCAGTAGAGGCTTGGTCGCCTGCTTACCCAACGGATGCAGTGAAGGCTGCAAAGACCCCCAGATGGCCAATGCAAGGAAGCACCCAATCAAGGTATCGAGTGGCTCTACACCTGTTCGAGTTCGAGTAAGTTACAGTGCTTGGAAATCGAGTCAAGGAGGAGAAATCACCGTCATCGTGGTTCCTTGCAATCCACCACATCAGCCAGCCTGCCCCTACTGCGCCTAGAGCCATCTGAAGTACCAGGGACACTAACAGCCCACTGAACACGGGGATACAGTTGAGGACTTTTCCAGTCATTAGGGGTGAAAAAGGTCGTGGCAGGGGGTTCAGATCAGAATCCTTTCAGCAGGTAAGGGGTAGAGTAGTGGCAACATGCCAGCTGCTGGGTTACAGCACACATCGTGTCACTAGCTCTGACGTAGGTATTTCGAGTCTACATGAAGCCTTCATAATGGTGCAGAAGCATCGTGGTCAGTGCCCGATCGGTCATTTCGGACACCGAGTTTTGCCAGCGAAAAAACTATGCATTCTTTAGGCTTGGACTATGACTGCCGAAAGGTTAAAATGAACGCCAGTCAAAGAAGCTCACCATGTTAAGCAATGAGAGACACTCAAATAGTATAGTCTCTTACCCTCAACTTGGATGCGGTCAACCAGAAAGGTTTGATCATGGCTATTTTTGGAACAGCGATTGCATGCCAAATGCCTGGCTATCTTATTCTGATCATACCGATTAAGAGAGCAAAGAGCTCAGGTATTGAAAGGCATATCATAACATGGGATAACGTCTTATATGAAGAGCGTCTGACCTTGCGGTTAGACAACTCTAGTTCTGTGGCTGAGTAACCAACAAATCGGCGGTTGATCCAATCCTCCACTACCACCTTATTGCCTCTCCAACGTATTGAAGATTGTCACAGTGCAGCCACGCCGACATCACCACTTCATCTATGACCTTCCATGAGATAAGAACCTACAGCAGAGGAGAAAGTTTCAAACGAGCGCCCGACGACTTAGAGTCTTTTGTACAGAGTTGTCCAGAGGATATGTGGTGTAGCCAAATCAACTACAGGTGCCTCTCGTGACTATTCGTTTTGAGTACAATGTATTGGACATGTGAGTGTACAATCTACGCCTATCTTACAGCTATGCATGAGTCATTGAATCCTTCGTATCTATTGTCCAGGGAGAGAAAATAAGCTGCCAAAACCCAGTGCCAAGTCCAACCAACTATCCCTACATATAGTACAACTTCAACTTCGGAGACAATTATTTTTCGAACTTAGATGTGAAACTTCGCAAAAAGATTCTAGCAAATACAAGAAATTAAACAATGACCAAGAAAGAATCGCCTGTCAAGTCAAAAGAATATGACAAAACCAAGCGCAAAGTTCATATTCATATTTCCTCATGATCAGGAAGGGTCAAGTCAATCGTGGCGATGGACGGAAGCACACCGGGCGGAGTCGGGTTATCATGTGGAACACCACTGTCACCAAGCTGGTCGTACTCTAGGCCTCCCACGTGTTGTGGACCATTTGTGTCTGTCACGGCATCAGCACGAAGGCCTTCAGCACCCGTGATCATTACTGTCGGGTGAGTTGCAGTCGGTATGATCGAACGCTGATCATCGTCAGTGAGAGCACGAGATCCTAGTTGGGGTTCCGAGTTTGAATGTTCAGCTCCTGAGATATCGCTAGGACACACAGTATCAAGAAGCATCTGGCCTTCAAGCCCCTGTGTCTTCGAGGGCTCCTCATTAAGCCGAGCATCGACTGTGGGTTTTTCAGCCAGGGGTATATTTTCCTTATTATCGCTTCGTCGCACTGGTTTGACTGGTACAGCTAGAGCAGCCTTTATCGTGCCGTCAATCCCGTCCAATTTGGATTGGATGGATCCCAGCTCCTTCAACACTCGCTCATAGTGGCTAAATTTAGAGTGCGATTGAGCAATCGGGGTTGTGGACACTCTGATAGAGCTCTTTGGAGGATCAGGCGGCGTAGGCTGAGTAGTGCGTGAGCCCTTGCTCGGACGAGGCTGGATTAAGGGAGGTGTAGTGGAATAGTGTAAGTCTTGCATCCTAGACGACCTCCGAGTTCGAGTCTTTGCTTTTTTCTCTACAAGAGGTGAGCCATGAAAAACACAATTTTTCAAACAACGAGGAGTAAGCGACCCACTATGTGCTGCATTTGAGGACGAGGCAAGAGGTTCAGACTGTGATTCGTCATCCTCAAGCTGATCGACCATCTCTTCATCACTATCTTCAGACTCCGGCTCCAGACTTCCATCCTCCTCCTCCGAACTCACTTCAACAACAACAACAGAGGGGCGTCTCCTTTTGTCAGGAACACGCTCCTCCAGCTCTTGATACTGTTCCTCCGTCAAATTCATATCTTCCATAATCATCTTTTTCCTGAAGAAACTGGTCCGTTGACAAGAGGCATGTCGCTCAACACACGATTGACAGCGCAGCTCTTTCCGATCGCAAACCCATTGAGTTTCAATGCATTGTTGACATTTCTATCGAGAAAAAAAAGGAAGCGACGTTATTATTCCGTCCCTAGAAAAGAGGGAGAAAGAGAAATCAACTGACAAAGAATTTATCGCCCTTCTTGAGAGAACGAAGCCAAGCCCTAGCACGCTTCCGGTGAGGTGAATGTCTACTTCCAAAAGGATGCCTGTAGAGTTTACAAAAGCGACTCAAGTGGCGTTTGATAGTGGGAGACGATCGTGAAATGGGTTTTGCACGAAATTTGGGGGACTTTGACGAGCATTTGGAGGTGTTTGTTCTCATAACTCGAGATTTCAGAGGTAAGAAATGAGAGCGAGCTCGGTTCGGTACTGAAAGAACGAAGGTGGTATCGAGGCTGAGCGGTGAGGGAAAGGAACGCCGAGATACGTCGAATTTATGTCCAACGGACACAAAGTCTTCCAAACATCTTTAGGCGAAGCATGTCCAGAAATATTGAAAGGAATCCGCGTTACATAGCTAAAACAAATAATGTTTGCACACGTTCCAGTGTTCGGCGCAGCATGGGGCGGACATCATCCTCGTGTCAAGGGCTCATGGCCGTGCCCGCCTCCCGAAAGAACATTCGCCGCAGCTTTAAGGATTCCAGACACAAAACACGACAGATTTGCCAGAGGGCGTCAGCTACGATTTGGAAGTAGTGACTCCTCTTCGGGGCTTCGTCTTTGATAAAACCATCAGACACCTTCGAACTAGAGGGTTACTTCCCTGGATGAGCCTTTTGCCGCAGCACCAAGACATGGCACGTTCCCCACACAGCTCAGAAGAATGTCGCGCGGGCCATCGAGGCATGCCACAAGTCTTGACGACAATCTTGAACGTGACTCCACCATCATAAGTTAGGAAATCGGCGAGAAAGAAACCATGAATTAGAAAATCGTCGAGACAAGTCGGAAAAAAGAAGCAAGCCCTCCGCAGCGCCTCCATGCTCGAATGCACCCAACGACGACAAAACAGGGACGAAAGCGGACATGAGGGAGAAAGCAGCAAATTATGAGTTGGACCTCGAGGGCTTCTCGATGCAAAATCCTTGATAGATTTCATCCACAACCGATGGCGCCCCGCGGTGGGCAACAAAGGGAACACAAGAAGGAAAAGAAGGGACCCGAGACTGGTGATGACGGTTTTTTCCAACAAGCAAATATGGTATCAAGCGTGCCTCAACCAATTAGCAGACATCTGCGTAACAGTGGTGTTATAACTCCGTCCCAAATTCAAGTCTCAACTCGCATTTACCCCTCCTCAAAAATTACAGTACCACATGAAATGCAATTACTCCACGGAAAAAAAAAGAAGACACAAAAAGGGACATTACTCGTATTGCAAAAAAAGAAAAAGAAAAAGGAATGACAAGACAACCCCAAAACAAGAGTCCACACCTTCCACATAGACTCATAAGGAGGAAGAAGAAACAAAAACGAGTGAGAAGTATGCGCCTCAAACAAGAAAACAAAGGGTATACTCGACGGGAGGAGAATTTTCGGAGACAAGTACTTTACTAGGCTGCAAACGCCTCCGTCAAGAAAAAGGGATCTGTCCAAGCGGGTAGAGGGGTATGTAATCAAGTCGTACAAGAGAGCTAGGGTCATTTATCTCCTGTTCGTGCCACGGTTATAGTTCAATCCATCCAACTCAGCCTCAAGCTGTTTGATGGCACTGTGAGCCTCTTCAAGATCCTTGTTAAGACGGTCACGTTCTGCAATGAGCTAAAGGGCACAAGATATCCCGTCAGCGACCATCGAAATACGGGAAGCGAAGAGGGGAAGGTGACAAATAAATGAAATCAGCCACATACATGTTGTTCCCACTTCCTGAAGCGCGATTCCTCAGCCTTGACCTGTTCGGTAAACTTCTTCCTAAGCGCCTCCTCTTCCTCCTTGAATTTGGGATTATCAAGTTTCTTAACCTTGGGTTCGCCAAATTTGCGCGTCTCCATTTGCTGTTGACGGTAATTCTCATAGTGAATCTCCTCAGTAGTCGAGACAAGATCCAACATGTGAGTGCGGATCAAAAGCGACCGGAGTTTCTTGAAATCGCAGTGGTTCTCATTCTCAACTGTGTGCGTGATATTTCAAAATCCAAATTGAGTATAGGTTACGGAGATAGAGATACTTCTAGCGTACCTTCGGCAACACCCCAGAGGTATTCACGACCCTTAACAACGCGGCCGTCCGAAGTCTGGACGTCCTCTGTGGAGCCAATGATGGAGAATGGCATGGCCTCAGTGAGGGCACGAGCAAGGTCGGCGCTCTCATCCTCGGGATCGATGGGAGGAGTATAGATGCGAATGCCTTGGGCGTTAACAACCTCACGAATCTAATATATAATTACGTATTAGAACCCCAGAACTCCCCAACTAGGACAAACAACAGAAACTTACCCTCTGTTTGAAAGTGTGGAGGTCATTTTGGGTCAAAGTGTCAGCTTTGGCGACGACAGGAATCAAGTTGACACGAGTTCCGAGACGCTTCATGATTTCAATGTCGAGAGGTTTGAGTCTACACGAAGGCGTGTCAATTGAAGCTAAACGCGAAAAAAGGCGCTAGATGACTATCACATACGTGTGTCCAGTAGGGCGTATGAAGTAGAGACAAGCGTGTACACGCAGGTCAGTCTTCTCGCTCCTCTGAGGTTGCTGCTCCTGCCTCATATACGCCTCATGCTGGTCGTCAATGAACTCCACAATGGGTGTCCACGAGTCACTGTTGTTGACATAGTCGCCGAATCCAGGTGTATCAATGACCGTGAGCTTGACCTTGAACTGCTTCTCCTCAAGCTCAGCCTTGATTATCTCCACCTCAGTCAGCTTGTCAAGCTGCTTGTGGTGACGCCTGTTGTAGTTTTTAGGAGGCGAAAGTTCGGTGGAAAAGAGGGTGTTGATGAGAGTGGTTTTTCCAAGACCAGACTCGCCTGCCACGAGGTATAGAAATGAGTACGACGCGTGTTGTAAGATGAGAAGAAAGCAGATACTGACCGACAACCATGATTGTGAAGTGGGCACCCCGCTTGGCAACAATCTTGTGCCTCTGCAGACGCGTCAGACGTGGCTATCTCACAGGACGACAACAGCGAGCATACCTGGTTGGGGAGGTTGGCAATGCCAATACCATCATTAATGGGTGCGACGGAGGCCATTGAGGGAGGATGTATGGGGAAAGGACGACTACGGTGACAATGCAGCTCAACCAAAAATCGTTTCAGAATGAGGCTACCTTTGTTTGGCTCTGCTTGCACTCTACTTCTCCATCACTCCCGCGCCTCCTAGTTCCCGGCTGTGGCTTGGTCCAAGCTCCTCAGGCTCATTCTCGGAGAGCGCTGAAAGGGGCAGGCTATCTTGTGGCTCCTGTTCATGCTGCAATAATTATTCTTGGAATTCAAGGGGGAAAATATCGAGTTTAAATGCGTTGCTGGATGGTCCACAGAGGCCACACTACAAAGCTCATTTATTTACGACGATATACCAATGAACACACAACAACTGCAGCGATATCTCCGACTAACAATTCCCAAGATACATTTTCAAGGCGTCTCTTTCCGGCTGATCAACCGTCAAGTTATAAAAATACTTTACATGGATCCAAGAACGAGTATAAATGCAACGGAACTGTAACGCAGGGGGCATCCAAGATGTAGGACCTAACCAGTCACATAGTCAGCACAACCCTATGCATTGGCTCCTGAAAGCCAAATTGGCGAAAGAGAGGGGGAGGAATGACGAACCTTGAGCTCCTCTAGCACCATTAAGCTCACGAGTGACAGCGACGAGTTGGGGTCTTGTTAAATCATTAGCGAAAGCTTCGCGTAGACTGTTGTTCCATGAACTAGCTCCTGAGATCCAAGCTTCTTCAAGTGGTACGATGTGGCTCTATTAAAAAGTCGCGGCATGCATAAATGGGCGGCGGTCAGTCGGCTGCGAGAGGAGGGTACTAAGTAGTAGAAAACGCACAATGTCAAGGCTGCTTGCTCGGTAAGTGACGATCGCGTCATAAGGCGAATACCAGTTGCCGTGTTTCACAATACAGTCAGAATCAGTGACGACAGCATTTCCATCGCGTTTCAAGACGGCTGTAGATTGAAAATGTCGTTAGAATTCCCCATCTTGGATCCAGAAGTAAAGTCAACTGACCGTTTCTCGTATCGCATTTGTCGTAAGCTGTCGGTCAAAAAATCAACCCAAACCCCACTGAGAAAATCAACGCCACGTACCGATAGACCAGGTAGGGAACAAATCGCGCTCATAAGCCGGCTCTGCACTCTTTGGTGCAACCGTCACTAACAAACAAATTAGCCTCCTCCTTTTCCATTGAACCGAATTTTTGCACTAACAATTTCCAAGGTAATTCGTCGCAGTAACAGTATCCACAGGCTCAGGAATCGTTGCAAGGGCAGGAACCGCGAGGAGGCCAAAGCCAAAAAGGACAAAAGACACGAGCTTCATGGCCACGGTGAGGACAGAGTTGAAAAAGTGGAGACGAGCGTCCAATCATGACCTCCCTGGTTTCCTGCTGTCTGCCGCATTGTTTTGGCTTAGCGGCATTTCTGGGGCCTTTGAACCTGAACAAATGGGCGCATCAATTACGTTCCCGTGGGCGTCTAACCGACTGATGGATTTCGAGCAGATAATAAGTTACAGTCGCAAAAGCAATATTAAACGTTTCTACAGCGACTCCGACTCGGCTACTTTGTCGACTCCACTCGCAGTCGTTTCGAAAGCGAATTGATGACCGAAGTATATACACCGAGCGTCTACCGACCGATCACCCATACTAGATAACTCATGTCTTCTCCGACTCGGTTGATATATTACCGATTTGAATTAGACCCTCACGAGTCCGTCTCGCAATCGTTAGTAGATGAACACTACAGTCCCATGGTCACTAGCCAGTTTCCGATTGAAATTGCACCCATCTCATACCCAACCCAACGTCAGGAGCTCGAGCTAAGGAATCAAATGAGACCATTAAAAGCGACATACAGCTCCCGAACATTTAGTGGCAGTAAGGACAGAAGACTAGTCGGTTTTGCTCCATTGATTTAAATTTGTCAAGTAGGACTGTAAGACGTCTTTCCCGATCGCATCGGCGATTTTGACACTCCACCTGTACGGAAGAAGAGGCTAATCGCGGGGATCCGAACATCTCTTAATGAGGTACTTTTTGGTTAGCTAATTGAATTAAGAAGCAACTCGCCATCCTCAATGCCAATTTGCCTGCCGATACACATAGGATAACGTACCCATTAGTACTTCCCAAGGCATTCAGAATGTTTCACCTGGATCGGACACCCAGATTATCTCCAGCGCAGGGCGACACAGCATTGACAGCTCGCAGCCGACAGAGTTTATCGTCAAATCCATATGTCATATGGAACTCTCGGATAACGGCACGAAAAACATAGGTGAACATACACCAAACTGAGATTCGAAGCCTCAACAAGGTCACAAGTCTTGTCTAACTGATGGACGAACTATTCACAGAGTGCCACGATGGCAAATTGCTTGGCTCTGGAAACCACGCGATACCCATTTCAAACATATTGCAAACAAAAGTCTAATCATAGGTTAATCGCCTGACTCGCATGCTTAGACACGCTGAGCTTCGCCAAAGATGAGGAAACAAGCGCAGATTGAGTGCTCTGGATCGTTGCAAGCGTCCGCCACACATGTTGGATTAAAAAAAGCCGAACAACAGTGAACCCGAGAGTCAATCACCCATTTGAGTAATTCTGATAACTAGTATGAATGTCCACCATGGCGAAACAAAGGCTTTGCCATGAGAGCGTGCAAACTCCACGTTCAGATCGGAACCCCCGTTTTGTCAAACACAATCTTCCTCCGAAGTCATAGATGACGCAGAAAGAAGCGCGAGACTAGCGTGCCGAGATAGATAACAGAGGTATTTGGAGTGAATAGGCATTTCAGAAGACTGTGTTGCAAACAGCAGGAAGCCATGAGACACGCATAAGGCATTTCTACACAATAAAGTTCTTCTGCACGCTGATGCAGGAATGTATTGATGTTACACAAGCCGATGGGGAGCGTCAGGGAAGGAAATGAGATTGGGCTAAAGAATGGGTTCCGAAAACGGAACGGGGAATTGATGAATGAATATGTGCTTAGTCAGCAGAGATGCGCGTCGAGCTTGCGCGTCCAGACATTTATAAAGTGTCACCTTCCCTTTCTGCCCCCTCCACCATGGATCACTTTCCGACAAATTGGGGCCGCCCCGTATGTTTTCTGTCTTTTGATATTCGCATTATGCTAATTACTAGAACAGCGCAATGATGCCTACGACGCCTATGGCACATTTCCTCTACCCCACCGACCCAATAACAATACCAAGGACGCTTTTGCCTCTGCCGTTCAGCGTACTCAGTGAGTAGATCGATGTGGCGCTACGTGCATTATTTACTGAACGACATTCACAAGGCAGCCGATCGTCACAGGAACGAGTGTTCTTGCTCTGAAATACAAGGACGGTATCATGATGGCTGCAGACACCCTAGGTAAACCCCTCAAACATCGCGCTTATTTTGTTTGCTGATTGAAGATAGCTTCATATGGCTCCCTCGCCCGCTTCAAGGACATCCAGCGGTTGCACCCAATTGGCAACTATACCGTCATCGGCGCCGGTGGCGATATGTCCGACTTCCAATACATCCAGAAGTTCTTGCAGGAGCTTATCATCGATGAATTCACCTCTCAAGACGGTCACGATTTAGGCCCTGCGCAGATTCACGAGTACCTATCTCAAGTCATGTACTCTCGTCGATCAAAGCTAAACCCACTATGGAATTCCTTGCTCGTTGGTGGCTTCAAGGATGGGAAGAGGTATTTCAGGCTAACTGGATCTATGCCAAGCATTTCTGACCGTTCTTCTCAGCTTCTTAGCCTACGTTGACCTCTTGGGAACCACCTACTCCGCTTCGACACTCGCCACTGGCTACGGAGCTTACATTGCCCAGCCACTACTGCGCAAAGAAGTCGAAGGCAAGGAAGACACTCTGACAGAAGAAGAGGCCGCACGAATTATGGAAACATGCATCCGAGTACTCTACTACAGAGATGCTCGAAGCATTGATAAGGTTCGTCTCCCCCAATTATAGCGTTAAAAACCCATCGGGCTCAATTTCTTGTAGTACCAACTCGCCACCATCACTGCGGACGGAATCAAGATTACCGATTCTCGTCCTATTTCAACATCATGGTCATTTGCTGAAGGTATCCGAGGGTATGGTGCCCAGACCCAGTGAACTTCATGAACAACGTGTACATTATGTTCTTTTCTCGTTTTGTCTCTGTTAAATTGCAAAGGGTTTCTCTTCCCATGCTTCAAGAATCGAACCACGCTCACTCATTCAATCCGCCGGCCTTTTCTCTGATTTAATTGATCCCTCGTTGGCCGGTATTTTAAGAGACCCTATCACGTGTATACCACCTCTCGGTGTAAGTATACTTAGGACTGACTACCCTCCAATGATCCCCCGCGTTGATGCACTCGGCAGCATGCGCAAGCCCGCACAAGCTTCGTTCTCGTTCTGATGCCATGCCTCACATGATTATCGTTATTCTGACTTTTTGAGCACTTTGGGCAGTGCCACGTAACCCCTTCGCCTTCAATCGTGGTATACATAAGACCGTCAAAGCCACAAGACAGCTGTCTCCCACCACCAAGTCGTACACTCTCCCTTCGGCGGGCCCCGCATTGTGCATTGTGCAATGCCCTTAGACCAGGCCTCATTCCATTGACCTGAGCTATTTTCTTGAATGAAACTCTTCCCAGGGTTATTCTACATTGCCTGTATCGTCCTTTTGGGTATCCGACTGCGCCCACTCCACCAGCACCACTCGTCCCTTTCGGCATCAATTAGCAGTGTTGGTCGGTGGCAGAGAGAATTCAATCTCTGTATTGGATGGCTGCATAGACTTTTCACCGCGCTCATATCCTGGCTATACAGACACTCGGCGCCGCTGTATTGCCTTCCTCCACCTTCCACTGCCACCCCCGACTCGGGGTACACATTCTTCACATGGTTTTCACTGTGGCGTTCAGCTGCCAACGTTGAACGCCTCAAGTCTGTCGTTTCTGGGTGTGGACTACTAAGAGAGGTTTCGGGATGTGTTTATGCCCCTGTGGCTGCTACCTTTGAGTTTATACGGATGTACTGTATGGGTAGTGCGCAGGCCGGGGATCAAATGTCAGACTCGATGATGGTGAGTGTCTAGTCTTTAAAGTTCATGGGTTTTCGGGAACGGTTCCTTGGACCACTCATTTATCTCTTATATGTATATGCCAATGACACGTTGATCAGTTCGTGTCAATGGAGGTGTCCTATGTTTGATCTGATCCGAGGGGGAAAGGCCCAAGGGTCGGGGCGCATCACACTGATCGGCAATGTCATTCTTAGGGCACTGCTGATTGGAAGGTGAAGGATAGTGGGGGAATTTATTTTTTCCTTTCTTTTTTCCCCCTCTGGATTTATGGCTCCGATGATGTTGTGCTATTTATTCCCCGAGATGGCCTCGACCCTCAGTTTCGCTTTTTATAGCCCTGCTGTGGACAAAGATCTTTGATGGACGCCTATGTAAACGCTCGATCCCAGCAGTGCCTCTAACTGTACATCAAAGGGTGTCCCAACAGTGTTGGTTACTTACTGACCAACAGATTCTGACTTCTTTTTTTTTGGCTTTCCCTTGGTTGATCCCATCCGGCCTCGACTCCGTCCGTTGACTAACGAACGAATCTGCCAACAGGGGAGAATTCTCGCACTATGTCGAACAGCATCCGACCCCTTGTTAGAACTCCCAGGATTCGGTACGCCCATTCCTTTGATCACCGAGTTGGAGGAATTGGGGGTTGTTGAAGAGTTAAAAAATCGGATAGTAGGTGAGTGGCCGATTTGTGCTTGTGGTGACATCCGTCAGTGCGCCTGGGGTTGACATCGTATTTCATATTCGCTCAGGTCAGGTGTGACATTAACTATCAATATCGGGCTTCAAGGGAGCCATTCGAGAAGTAGTACCATGGTCCACCAGATACTAAATATAGCCACGGCTCCAATCATCCGCTGTGATTGAGATAATATTTATCTTACAACTGGGTAGTAGGACGATGACCAGGGATGCATCAAGCACACCTTTCCAAGTCACAGAATTTTAACTGTATCCCCGTCCTGTGTGATTTTCTTTTTACGCGCGTAAAGCCTGGATCCCACCGCACCACCAATCAACAGGAGCAAGACTAGCGACACAACCACACCAACGATTATGGAAAGCCGGTGTTTAGAGTTCTGAGCTGCTTTCCGTGCGGCATTCTGTTGATCGAGCCCTTGCTGAGTGGTCGTGATTGTCCCGAACCCAATACAACTGACATCCGTTGAACCTGAGAGTGTGGTGAGACGATCTGGTTTACTGTGCTGCAAATTACTCACCATACGTTGATACGAACTGCGTTCCAGTGGCCCACCTGCCCATGCTGCGATGAATAATGAAGTGAGTAACGTTACAAACAGAAACTCGCAAAGACTGGTTGACCTATCAGTAACGGCCGCTGCGCTATCGGGTGAGTACATTCAAATCCCGCGTCAAGGAGTACGACTCACCGAAAAGAACGGTATTAGGGTCAGCGCGATTGATGAAAACGAGAGCGTCGTCGGTCGATGGAACGGTAATATTTGTAATTACAGGCGAGTTCCTCGCGGTCAGGACAACTGTATACGGAGGTTGACCACCATTAATGTTGAGCCTCCATGGTTGGCACGTTTCGAGAGTCCCGCTACCGTCTTGTGTGGTATTGGATGAGATTGTAAAGTCTTCAGGGGAGGGAGGGAGGACGCAAGTAGTTGAATCGGCATCTAATTGAAATGGATCTTGAGTATACAAGGAATTTGAAAGAAAGAAATCACCGGAATACGCACTTTCTGCTATCTCGAATATTGAGCCAGATGTGCCACCCGTGTCCCCCAAAGAATCTATCACTTGCAAGATCAGCCTGGTGCCTGCCACATACGTGAGTTATGATGAGGCAAAATGATGTTAAATCAACCGTTACCAATTGGATGTTGTGGGGTCCACGAGAGTGTATCATTGTCGTTTCCGATAGGAGAGACAATCGGCTGACCGCCCTCTGGAAAGGCCATCATGTAGTAGGGAGGAGTGCCAGAGTAGTTCCCGGCGGTCGCATTCTTTAGATTCGGAAATACTACGATTGAAAATTTGAAGCACGATGGTAATGCTATTGACAAGAACTGGGGGACCGATCAGGACGGATGGGCAGAGGGGAGTCAAGAGAGAGAGGACGCTTACATCCGTCCGAAACTTCCAACCGAACGTCTGGACAGAGTTCTGTCCTAGTGCTTGCAGAATGAGAAACGAAACGACGAGGAATCGGACCAGAATTCTCCAAAGAACAAACATTTTTGGAATAGGAAGCGGACCGCTGCGGTGTACTCAGTACGGGTAGTGGAGGAAGAAATAAAAAGGAAAGGCCGTAGGCTGAAGGAGGTCCTGACCTCCGGGAAAACGAAATGTACCAACGATTCCCAGTAGAAAGAAAAGCAGAAAAGCAGATAAATGAACAGCGTCGTTTGGTGGATACTGACGCCACGATTCACAAAATGAGTCCTGTCACCATGATCAAATCAGAACTGCCTCTAGATTAGTCTCATCAACAGAGGATTCGGAGGAAACTGATTGCGACGAGCCAATAATAAACCTAGTACAGATGTGAGCTCCAGGCAAGCGCGCGCCAGTGGGTAACAATTGGTACTATCAGTTTGTCCGAGCTCTACCTTGTACCCAACCTCTTCAATCAGCTTTCTTCGTCCTACTTGTTTTACTCAATTATTTCCCTTATTTTATTGTTCTCGAACTTGTCTGAGAGTGTTACGTTTCGTTGATGATACACACACCTTCTTCTGTATTGGAATCAAGCTGGTATTGGGATACATCGATTATTTGGATAATTTAGAGTTCTTAAGGAGTATTAGATGCTATAATTAGCCTCCAGCTGTAACGTGACGACCAACATCTGACCAAATGCTGAGGACCTTTGATGGGTTTGTGGACACTGGAAACGCGAATCGATGCGAGTAGGAGCCATTTATTGCATTTCACAGGTCTTCCTGCTCAACATTGTTGGTTGCTTACTGGCTCACATTTCTTTGTTTGCTCCAAGTTGATCCCATATGACCTCGATTCTGTTCATTGCCAGTTACTGACTCACGATCATGAAAAAAGGACATATTCTTGCATTGTGTCGAACAGCGTCCAACTGGGGCTTTTAGTGCTTGACACGCCCATCCCTCTGGTCACTGAGTTAGAGCCCGGGAATCGGGGGCTGAAGACGTTAGTAAATCGGACTCCAGGTAAGATCCCGATTTGTGCTTATGGCGGCATCCGTCAGTGCGCTTGGGGTTGACCTTGTATTTCATATTCGTCCAAGCCAAATGTGACATTAACAGGCAATACACTATCGAGCTACGAGGAGGCCATTCAGCTAGCAGGGCACCAGGGCAGCGGATATAAATAGCCAGCGTTCTGATCATCTGTCTGACGTTTGAAATGGTGTTCAACTCTTCATTGGCTGTAGAATGATGACTCGGAATGTGTCAAGCCCACGTTTCCGATGTATGGTCTGCGGAGTTGGAACAGCTTTATCTCAGTAGCACTCGCAGACGAAGATGCCTCATAGTAAGGGTGGTGCATAAACCTAGCCTGAGCAGAATAGCCCGTCACCAGTCAACTGAGATATTCCCTCGATTGCTCACAGGTCGAGTATGGCTACCTCAACAGTAGTAGTCACAGAACCTGTGTTATTAGCGATCCTGAAGTCAATTTCATTGTGGTGATCGGCCAGCCGAACCGAAAATCCATTCAGTCTTCATGAGGCACCAGAACCATAGCCACAGTGGGCACTTGTGGGTGGTCATTATGGCAGCCTGTTGGAAAGCTTCAGCCGAATGGTCGGAACACGTCGGTAACGAAGAAAACGACAACTGAGTAACCGAATCAACAGCCAAAGGAAACTAACAGGGTTCATCCTATAAGCAGGTGACTAGCTATCTGAGCATGGACGTTCATCCATATGGGTAGTGATGGAGAGAACTCGTCGCTATCAAACCAAAAATAACCTCATACCAGGAACCAAGTGAAGCTGTGAATGATGGGAGTAGCTACGATACAAGATCGCACCGTGGCGTCACAATTGAATGGAGAGGAGCATAATGAGGATAATGAAAAAGCAACAAGGGTTGATATCGTCGGGTGGTTCGTGGGGAGAGGAAGGTTGTAAAGATAACATATACGAGCCATTTTGTTACACACAGACAGGGACACGGGTTAATGGAAAACAAAGGATACCCAACAATAAAACATGCAAGAGGGGAAAGAAATGAAATAGGAAATGAAAACCATGGCGGGTCCAAGGCAACAACAAATCACCGGCACTTCATGTTCTCCGCTCAGTGCCCTCGGCTGTAGAGCTCTCCGCTGCGTCTGGGGGTGCAATATATGGGGGAGGAAGCTCACGGACAACTTGACCAGCATCTCGATGTTGATATATGAGCTCGTCACCACCTGTCCCCTGTAATGATCCGGAACGGGCAGGCCACATGGGTTGCCCAGAGGACCCAGAAGGTACGGAGTTCCGAGTAAGAGTAGTGGGATTTGACTCCGAAATGCGATCTTGGGCCGCTTCTTGGGCTTTGGAGCGGCGGACTGATCTCGCCGGGAAGCTGGCGAAACTCGGCCGACTCTGGAGGTTAGCGCCACTAGAAGGGGACTGGGAGGTCATGCCAGATGAAAATCTAGTGGAGGTATCGTCACTGAGGGTTTCCGAAGTGTATGGTTCAACCACATAAGGGAGTCCATGCGAGTCAGGAGAAATAAAGCTGGCTTTTCCGGGGGAGGGAGTGATGACGCTCGAATCCATAAAGTTGTTGATGGAGAGGACTTGGCCTGCGGAGCCGGACTCGACAAATTGACGGGGTGTGACATCGAGAACTGCCTCCTCGTGCCTTGTGGTTCTCTTCTTCTTACGCACATAAAGCCACGTTCCCGCCGCACCAGCAATCAACAGGAGCAAGACTAGTGACACAACCACACCGACGATTATGGAAGTTCGGCGTTTAGAGTTCTGAGCTGCTTTCCGTGCGGCATCTTGTTGATCGAGCTCTTGCTGAGTAGTCGTGATTGTCCCGAACCCAATACAACTGACATCCGTTGAACCTGAGAGCGTGGTGAGACGATGATCTAGTTGACTGCGCCGCAAATTACTCACCATGTGTCGATACAAACTGCGTTCCGTTAGCCCATCTGCCCATGCTGTGATGAATAATGAAATGAGTGTTGTTACAAGCGAAAACTTGCAATGACTAGCTGACCTGTCGATCACGGACGCTACGCTATCGAGTGAGTATATTAAAATTACGTAGTAAGTACGACTCACCGAAAAGAACGGTATTAGGGTCAGCGCGATTGATGAAAACAACTGCGTCGTCAGTCGATGGAACAGTAATGTTCGTGATTACAGGCGAGTTCCTCGCGTCCAGGACGACGGTATAGGGAGGTTGACCACCATTGATGTTGAGTCTCCATGGTTGGCACGTTTCGAGAGTTCCACTCTCGTCCTGTGTGGTATTGGATGAGATCGTGAAGTCTGAAGGAGGCGATGGGATGTCGCAATTCGTGGCATCGGAATCTGAGTAGAGTGAAACCTGAGTACGCCAGGCGGAAGCAACCATAGGAATACATACTTGGTACTACCTCGAATATCGAACCAGATGTGCCACCTGTATTCCCCAACGAATCCACCACTTGCAAGATCAGCTTGGTGCCTGCCACATACGTGAGTTATGATGAGGTAGAACGATGTTAAGTCAACCGTTACCAATTGGATGTTGTGGGGTCCACGAGAGTGTGTCGTTGTCGTTTCCGATAGGAGAGACAATCGGTTGACGACCCTCTGGAAAAGCCATCATGCGGTAGGGGGGAGTGCCGGAGTAGTTCCCGGCGGTCGCATTCTTTGGATTCGGAAATACTATGATTGGAAAATTGAAGCATGATGGTACTTTTTGTGACAAGAACTAGGGAGGTCGATCAGGATGGATGGGCAAAGGCAAGTCAAGAGAGAGAGCGCTTACATCTGTCCGAAACTTCCAATTGAATGTCTGGTTAGAGTTCTGTCCTAGTGCCTGCAGAATGAGGAACGAAGCGACAAGCAGTCGCAGAAGAAACTGCCAGAGAGGTAACATTCTGGGAACAGGAAGGAGTGGGCCGTGTACCCAGTACAGGGAGTGGAGGAGGTAACGAAAAGGAGGGCCAAGGGAAGAAAGCGACTAGCGCGGAGGAGAATCTTAATAAATAGTCCCCAAAGGGCGGTGCCTAAAAGGTACGTAAGTGACTGGAGCACGCTTACTTATTTGTGGCTCAGCGCCCATGTAGGGTGGACTGCGGCACGCACCAGAGAGGACTGGAGGTCCTAGCCTCCGAGAAATAAAACGCACCAGCGGGAGATAGAAAGAGAAAAAGAGAAGCAGAGATGCGCTCTTTGCCTACAGGCACCGCTTGGTGGATGCTGATGCTCACGAGAATAAATCCTGTTGCCATTTGCTGCCATTATGATCAAACTGGAAGGGCATTTGACATCTTCTCTCACAGGCATTGGCATCTGGCTGCACCTAACAACATCAGTTTCATCAACAGAGTACGCGGAAGCAACTGATGTCAGCAGGCCGATAGTTGACTGTAGTAGAGCTGTGACCACGAGTATACACCTGTGGGTAACGGTCGTGATCCAATGATAGCCGAGCCTAATTTGGGGCCGATCTCTGGGCGGGTAACCTGACAACACCGCCCGCTACATGTTCACTCACCGTCATGGGCGATTGGATTCGCTGATGAACTCGACAGCGGCAGCTGTCTTCTACCATGGGCTGCTCGTCCTGATTCTACCTTCATGGCCGCTCTGCTATTTGCTTGTTGCTTCGTGGCCGCCTAAAAGCCGAGCTCTGAATGATACCCACTGGCCTGGTTCAATGTCCGCAGGACACCCTTCAAAGCCAACGCAGCCCTCCCTACCCTGCGATTTAATTGACAAGCCAGGTAACTGTGAGGGTGCCTTGATGCTCGGGAGAATGCGCGATGGCGTGGGGAGCTAAGAGAAATATAACATTTGATTCAGGGGACACTAGCTTCGATTGAGTTGTGAAGTAGAAGTGATTGGTCTCAGTGGGTGGTCAATTTCCCTAGACGGAGAAACCATTGAACAAGACAATCATGTTCATAGTAGATCTACTCCAAGAAAACGTCATATGCACGCATGCTGATGATAATAGACACCGCTCGTCCGTTTGGGTTGACAGGTACTAGAGCTGTGCCAATACCACCTTTGCGTCTGTGACAGTGAGGTTACTCGGAACCTCTTCTACGGCAATCGAAGACACTTTCTCGTCTTCAGCAATAATTATATATCGCTGAGCATTGTCGGAAACACGATGAGTACTGAAGGCGTCGCTATCTCAGACACAAGTTCTCACCTTTGAGCGCGGGCCACCGAGGCGAGGTGTGGCGTCAAACAACAAGCCCAAAGCGGAGGTAAAGGCACCCTTGTCATCCGCTATGAACTGCACGTCTAGGAGGTTCCGGGTTTTCAGGAGTCATAATATTAAATCCCGGATCAAGGACTCACTCGTGCCGCTCGGTGCCAGATTTTCTTTCCATGCCCTATAAAATATGAGTATATGCACTAATCGCCATGTATATCGCTCACTTCATCACGAATACATCGTTTACAGAGACGACGTAGATGTTCTTGACCCCCTTCGCCTTGAAATCATCATAGGCCTTAATATAACCCGGGATCTGGGCACTGCAAGTTCCTGTGAACGCCCCAGGAACGCCGACCTGAGTATATCAAACATATCATTTGAGCCAATCGCCGGTGATCTAAAGGGCATAATCAACGACTTACGATGATGTTCCTTCCACTGAGATCGAGTTTCTTGGACTCGTCAGCAGCGTTCTCCTTCAGGTCTGAGGTTGAAGGTATATCGGCTCCGGGTTGGATTTGAGCTTTCGCTAAAATTGCGGTGGCAACAGAGTGAGCAGCCTGTGCAGCGGATGCCATAACACTAGCCATTTTGTAAATAAAGGTGATGAAGAACAATGGATGAAGAGAGCAGACTAGTGGGTAAAGTGGACAAAGTTTATATCTACATAATCAGCGCCTTTGATGCGTGACGTCATTCCCAGGGTTTTGATGGGCTCGATAATACTTCCAAGAGGTGGCTGAGCCAATGCACTATGTACGCTTTGTACCTTTTAGCATACCACCGTATTAGATTGAGATACATGGATAAATTATATGTTATTATTGGCGCAGTCCTCGTACTCACGCCTTGGAGCTACTCTTCTTGCTGGGCGTTTTCTTGGGCAAGGTAATCATCGACAGCTCTTCCGAATCGATGCACGATAATATCTGTTTCAGCCTGGCCTGCAGTAATTGCTCGTAGCTCTAAGATGCTATATATGTTGTGAAGACATAATGCTCAATATTCAATAGAGTATACTCACAATCTACATGCCTGTAAAGACCGAGGATATTTAGCGGAGAACTCGGATATCAGAATCGGATTTTTTAGTATGGGGAGAAGAGAAAGCGACTCACAACTGAGTTCGGGACTAAGAGAACCAAGGCAAAGCAAACCACTTCCCATGGCTCTGAAGGGCTAATGAGACCGTCAAAAAAATCTCGCTAGCCTAAATCCGACCACAATGACCGTGGTGATGTGCCTACCGATTGAAGAATGATACCGATGTCATAATATTCGCGCAGAACATGAAGACAAAGAGTGAAATTCCTAAAACACAATGTTAAGCGATCTATGAGACCGACTATAAGGAAAGAAATTCTGACCTTGAAGTAGAAAAACCATGCGAAGTTTCCCATTGATCCCCATCGTCGTTATCGCATGCTTATGGCAGTATTTGATGAGAATTTTTGTCTATCAAGATACGAGGGACATACAGAAACTGTCAGGGCAATAGACATGCAGTCTATAACTGTGCCTGTGATCTGTACCATTCGCTCAGCATACATTCTTTCGACGGAACACAGTTAGAGAAAGACTCACCATTACATACTGGATTGCAAAATTTCTAAGTCATAAAGAACCAGAAATTAGAAGGAAGTCTTACGGCAAATGGACGCTTGCTCATGCGAGCATCTCGATAGCACCCGGTACGCCCCAGTAGTTGAAAAAGACTAGGATCGAGGCGTCGACTCTCCTTGATCAAATAGGCCCAGACTTGGGTACCAATATACCCACACATACCCAAGGCAAGCAGTATACGAACTTCTCTCGTCCTGCCTGTGTATGCGTACGCACGAATGGCAAGTACACCTACAAGATTGTAGTGAGATCACGGTTATATCACTCAAGCAGAAGTTTGATTGAACCCACCATGTGGAACAAGTTGCTGAAGGGGATGGTGGGATTAAGCTGGAAGCTGGCAATACTACGCAAGAGACTTACCAAAACCATGAAGATGAGATGCTCAATCAGGAGTTCTTTGCCTTTACATTCTTCCAGCGTATGATCTCCAACCATAAGCCACATGGCGATAGGCCACAGCACAATGGGCAAGAACCGTCCTGCAAGATAGATGCACTTGAGCGCCGTCCAGCGTGACAAATATATCTAGTACAGCAGAAATGTAGCTCGGCAGTTTCAGATTGATTGCATCACGTACCAAATTGATCTCCTGTGGTAAGCTATTTCGGGGACAACCGATTAATGAAAAGCGGAGAACAGGAGAAAGAGTCATACACTGCTAGAAACTCCCATATTACAATTGGATCTGAAAGGATTTACATCATCAAGCATTTTCGAAGTTTGAGTGAGGTACGAGTCCTACATGGTGCTAGGCAAGGGATTTGTGTGAGTTGGAGTGGATTCCCACAAACGACTTAACTGACCTACAAGGGAATATTTGGCCCTGTTCGAATTATTTTGCCGAATTATTGAGACGAACCAGTTGAACGAGCTGTACGAACCTTTGTATCCGACTGACTGCAAAAACCAATCTCTCCGCCATTTGAAGGGCCCCGAGGCCGCGTGGTGATCTGGATTCGAAGACACGAGCAAATGATAGGGAGAAATGATAGGGACTGTAGCAGGTCAGCGTGGTAGGGAAGAAGTAAGAGAGGAGACACGTAAGTTATGAGAGCAGTCGCCCTCTTATCCGGCCTCGTATCACACGGTCGTGTCAACCCAACGGTGTCTAGATGGGCGGCAGGGAGAACCGAATAACACCAGGATCCTGACATGTTGGGCAATCCCGAGCTTGGCAGTATTTGGTCGCAACATTGAATGCAGACGGAGCAAAGAAGGGTCGCCATAGCCTGGGACATAATTGTTAGGTTTAAGGTTTCTCTCGCTTCAAACTCAGCGGCTGTGTCACAGAAGTAATGCTAAAGTGGCCCTACAAGGTCCCTTTGGCAATGAGATATTTTTAACATCAACTTGCAGCAGCCTGGAAGAAAGGACTTGAGAAAGATGTGGTTTGAGTAGAACTTCGATGGCTGGTGCTCGGCCTCGTCGGTGAAATTTACCGCTGGGCTCAATCCGCTACGCTATTGCAAGCTTGAAGACTTACAAGCCCCGTTTTCAGCAGACCGAACGCAGTACATAGGGTCCCCTTCTATCAAATATTCTAGGCCCTCGGTGCCTGAATTGGTCGGTATCTGCCACTGCACGGAGATTAAGTATCATCCCAGCACCGATCACGACTCACCTCCTAAGGCTATACTAATAGCCTGGGAGACCGTTCATGATTCATTAGTTGAGTGGGCTGTGTTGACTCCTCACCCTCATTGTCAGCATGGGCTGGATGATTGCCTATTGCTTTCCCGGATTCAACCAAGACGATCTCGGTCTCTATTCTGTTTACCAAAACTTGACATAGCTCTAAAATACTGATGTAGAAGAAATGATCTCGGAAGACACCAAGACGGCAGGTTGGGGAGCTACTTACAAATCGCATGCCTGTATCGGATTCCCAAGTATCAATGATAGTGTTGTCATGGGCTCGGCTCAGAGCCGTGAGTCAGCCGAGTTGAGCCGACCTGAGCCGAGTTCTTAGTAATGATCGGCTCATGCCTGCATCACTGCTCAGCTCAGGGTAGGAGCAGCTCAAGCCCGGCTCGAGCGGATCAAAGACACCACTTTTGGACTTCAACACACGTGGCTATTCTGGATGGCATTTTGCAGAGTTCAGAGAGTGATATCTGTTCATTAGGCATTTTTAAGCATTTGTGATCCTGCTGAACTTGGTGCAGACGATTGAAACGGGCACACAGTGTGTCCGAGGCTAAAAATAAATAAATATTATAATCTGTAATGATGTTATATACCATTGTATATTACTATGTCTTCAAAACTTCGGTCTATTCCAATGACAAGACCGAAGTGAAAACATTGAGAAAGGTTGATTCTGAATGCTGGGTGCTGAGCATCATTCATAAGTATCACGAATCCAATCCATTGACAATCCGCCCATCAAACATTAACTAGGTGCCTGTCGGTTGATCCGCCATCAGCACCCATCACTGATGAATTAGCGACTCTGATGAGGCATCAAGACAAAGTAGTTCCGTCGTTCTATCCTCGAATTTATGTGGAATACTTCACACATTTTACTGCCCTTGGATTTCAGTTTATTCTAGCACCCACAAGTTCTTTATATTCTATGTATAAGACATAAATACAGGTGCACTGTATCTTTTCACTTAAAAGAGGAAACTATATTACGGCTCATCGACTCGAGCCAGCTCTGAGCCGAGTTGAGCCCGATTTTCGGCTCCCCGGCAGCTCAGGAGCCATCAATGAGCTGAGCGGACCCTGAACCGAGCTGAACCGAGCTGTGATAACACTAAATGATAAATACCTGAACTGAGATTCAACATACCATGGTGTTCGGAAGAAGTAGAAGTAAAGAAAAGCATGTGGCTTCCCAGGGTTGGCAAGGGGCTGAATGGGCGTAGGTATCGTATCAGGGCATCAGTATAACAATAGATACTTGCCTCCCGAAAAGGATACATGGTCAAAATATTTCTGGTAAGAATGAAGACGAGGGGTGAATGGCCTATTTCAATATTTTAGCACACTAGGGTCGGGTCTACACTGGTGTGGGTTTGCCTTCGTGCATGAACACGCGCTGAAGATTTCCCGTTAGTCCTAACGTTCTTACTGAATACTAATCTAAGTTAAACAGTAATCATTCTTTCCTATACTTTATGCTATCTTCGTTACTACCTCGGTTATGCATTCAACGCATTTGCAGTACAATAAACGGTTGTGCCTGCTAGCTGATTTATCGTTTCAGCAGCGTCGAACTCTGTACATAAAAGACGAGTGTGGAGACATAGTACGAGGTCATACTGGAAGCGACGACAATGAGTGTAATATTATCTTAAGTATTAGTTCGAAGGCACCTACTCCAAGCTGAGGTTTTCCGAACCCTGCTTCAGGATCTTGGAAGCGGCTCGATTCCCTCAACAGGCGAAATATGTCCCGGTCTAGTTTCCGAGTCCTTTCCGACGTGTATGACCAAAGTAGAATACCGCAGTATGCACTAACGCACAAGGCAGGGAATGTGCCAATGGGATAAATTACTATGGGTAGAGTTTGACAGAGAATGTAAACGCACTCGATCAGAACCGTCCACGAGCCCCTGGGGAGATAGATCTAACATCGAATGTCGAAGATCAGCTGATCATGCCTCTAGTAGTTCGATGCTGGTGGCCGCCTGACGAACTAGGTCAAGCTCTTGGGGTAGTCTGCAAAGGGTCAGGTACCACTCGGGTTATGTCAAAGGAGGACTAACACAGCGAGAAATTCCCAGTAACAATCGGATCTAGAACAATTCACCGCGGTATAAGTTTGAGTTTGATGTGCTGGAAACTGCATGGAAAGGCTTACAAGGTGCTGGAAGAGACGGTTTGAGGTCCCTATAGTACCAGGGTGAGATGAGAGACTGGGCTTACTGGTGATCTATATTGCGCCCTAGTAGTCGTAACACAACCCATATTTAAGCGGGCCATCCCTATGGAAAACAAGAATACTTACATCTCAATGTTACTCACCCTCTGGGTTATTGTTTGGGAGAAAAGGTGCACCATGATGGTCTATGAAAAGGATTAACTAATGCTTCTTGTCGGCTGCAGGTGTCGCCCGAAGACCTTCGATGAGCCTAGCAGAGTGACAGACTTTCAACTAGAACTTGGAGAGCAGAGGAGCTTTGTGAACGATTATTTGGCAGTGGCGGGGGGATAAGTTGGTAGACGTAAAAGGTGCCAACCCGAGTTACTTTGCCGAGTAAACTGGAACTTAATGTATGAAACACGGAATCTGCCGATTACAGGCATATAACCCGCCACTAGATTCCAACTATCCACCGTGACGACATGACAGCCTTTCACTGAGGCCTTATAGCCCTGACTAGTTAGAACTTCGTTGGAAGGGTATGGGAGTTGGTTATTATGAGTACTGCTGTATTGATGATCAGGTTAGCTCATGATGTCACCAAAATATGCAGGTCCGGTCTTGAAGGGGATGAAGCAAGTGGAAGGCATGAACCCAACGATCGAGTCAAACTGTGTTTCGACCCAACCTGCCATATCGTAGCCTTCTGCGGAAGCAACGTCGGCTGGATAAACATCAAAGTTCACGTCCAATCACAAGCATCGTAGGGAACACCGGGACCCAACCATGTACCCGAAGACGCTGCTGTGTATTCTGTCGTCATGAGTGGCCGTATTTGCATCTTGTACCAGTCTATTCAAACACGCCTGACAAACTCGGTGACTTCGAGGGAATGATCAAATTGCACAAGGTTCTTGTGCGTGGTAAAGGAATGGGAATGGACTCAAGCCTTCGTAGGTGCCTCTGATCGATCTGGGAACGTCAAGCATCATGCATCATGACTAATAATGTCTGAAATCACATCAAGACGAAACAACAGTTTGGAAAACGTCCCACATAAACATACACAGGAAAAGAAGTACACTGCACCTCACCTGTGCCCCCACCGCACACTCGTACAGTACACCACATCCCACACATTCTCACAGAACCAAAGCTCTTAGTCAAACCACTCTCTCGTAATTTATGATCTAGAAACATTCTGATAATTCAAGCTCGCAGAAGGATATTCTGCAAGGAATAACTGATCGCGCTCAGCTTCCATCCACCTGTAGAATGAGAGAGAAATTTAATCCAATGAAGGAAATAAAAGTTCCGATGAGGCATCCTTACTTCAAGAGTTCATTCACATAATCTCGAATGAGGAAAACACTCTCTGCATCAAGAGACGAAAAAGCAATCATTTGTGGCAGAGATACTGAAAGTAACACCACCGTCAGCTGGTGCGAGAGAAGGCGCAGAACTAAGCCCAAGAAAAGCTCACCTATCATTCTCAACAAATGTTCCGCCCCATACACTTGACTCATCTCCTTCTCAGTCCCAACAATCACATGTTTACCTGTGATATATTCCTTCCGCACAGCGGCGTACTGGGGGCGTTCGAAACGGTAGAGCAAGTTGGCACCGAGAGAACGGTCAAAGTAGCATGTGAGTCCAGAGACGATAGTAGGTAGGACGAGTTTTGGCTCCCGGAGGCTGTTGGGGCACGACAGCGAGAGTAGAACATGATGAAAGTAAGCATGGAAGTGGAGGTTCAGGGAGGATGGAGATAAGCTTACTGAGCAGGTTTGGGGTCGAGTTTGAGCATGTACTCTTGCCACTGCTCCAGTAGCTCTTGAACGGTAGGCGACCGTGGAAGCGGCGCAGCGAGCTACAGCAGAGTAGCCGAGTGAAACATGTCAACATCAAGAAAAAAAAATGAGCATCAGGACACGAACTTGGTTATTCTTCGTGATAGACTCCCAATCATCCACCAACGTCGCTTTCAGTGTATCCGGGACAGTCAACTTCAACTCCGGTTTCTTACTTGCATCATCCTGGACACAAAAAGATCACGGTTAGTACCACAGAACGAAAATTGAAGGAAGGGCATAACGTACTTCATCCCGGGCCCTCTTCTGACCTCTCCCACCGTGTGTCCCATCCTTCCTCGCGCCACCTCTCGAGCCAGCACCCTTTGGACCACTCGAAACTCCTACACCAGACCCTCCAGGTCCACCGCTAGAACCCCCGACAAGAGGCCCTCTGCCAGAGCCACCATGCCCAGAAGAAGCTTGAAGCGCTTTTTGCGTTGCGATGTTTTGTTCGTTGAGCTTGAGGAGACGCGATACTGGGACCCATTCATCCCATCTATGGGGAAGAAATGATATGAATGCGGGCTATGGTGCAATGTGTGCAGAGACTCACGTCTGTTTCCAGCCTTTGTAATGCACGAAGTAATACGGTCCTGGTCCTGACGGAGGCGCAGTTTCCTCGGTATGAACAATAGGCGGTTTCGTAATTTTGGCCTCGTAAATGAGTGGACCATGGTAGCAGAGCACGCGTTCATTCACGTCGTATGTTGGTTCTGCCGGGGATGTCATTTTTGTCGGTGAACCGGACGAGAAGTTTGAAGAAGATTCAGAGGTTGGGAGAGTACAACTAAGGCAGATTGAGGTTTATTTGTCGCTCTATGATTGTGTTTTGTCGTAAAGCAACAAGGAGCGCGTGTGTGCAAAGAGTAGCGAGTAGAAATGCGAAAGTGCTGGCTGATGAATATTTGAATGATGAAGACTGAGAGTAAAAAGTGAATATAACCTTGTTTATTTCCGGCCACAACCAGATTTGGTAACCGCCGAACGCTCAAGCGCTCAAACTGCACCACTGTTCAGTAAAAAGGATAAAATATCCTGTTCGCCTTGGTCACAATACACTCAGCACTCTCATCATACAGCAGTCGGTCCATCTATAACAACGACGTCCAAAGTAACAGCCACGAACGGAGACATGAAATGGTGAGTGAATATCCAGACCGTTAACTCTTTGGCGGCCTTCACACAATCTCAGACTCGTGGATAATTTCAGGAAATACATAAAGGGCACATAAAAGGAGGCCTCCTGGAAAGGCGGAGGAACCACCAGTATACAAAGCAAACGAATACTCTCCCAGGAGCACCGAGCCATATGCTCAGAAAAAGGGACAGCAGCTTCGAGCCAGAACCACGCTCTTACTCAAGTTAGCAGCTTTAGCTAACACCAAAGCACCATCATCACATGAGATCCGCAGGCTTGTAGTCCAAGCGGGTTGGGGCTCTTCACTCGACTCACAGGGACACATATCGGACTACACGTGTATTCTTGAGGAAAGGTCGCTAGAAAGGAGAGAATGTCGCAAAGTTCTGAACTCTGGAGAGATTGTATCCAAGTCTGCACCACTCGGTATCTCTCCGCCAATAGATTCATTATGTCTCTTTGCAATTAACTAAATGAGAGCTAGCATCCACTGAAAAACGAAGACGGCCGGAATGCGAAATTCGGAGCCGAAAAAGACAAGCAGGAGCCAGACACAACTAGTAAGCAAGACAAAGTTGAGCCCATGGAACTCCCACAGACGCGGAGCAGGAAGCCAGAAGGCACGGTGGGTCTAGCAGACTGGTCCAGAGTCAGCGCGACAGATGCTCAAGAATCTTGCGGGCGTGGCAATGTGGGATGGACTGCCCAGTAGTTGTATAGTATTGTTTCAACTCTTGACCATGCACAACACGTTCTAGCATTGGTTTTTCTGACTTGAAACTTCACTAAACTTCAATACAAAGCGGTCCATACTATATACATAACTTTGAGTTTATTTCTCGCGAAGATACGAACACAACGGAAACCGTAACCAGGAGCTCCCACTACTTATCCGACCTACTAAGTACTATAGGAAGTAAGAGCTGCTCCGTAAGTGTCACCTAACTGCTCGGTAATCGACTTGACCTTCGCGGTACAGTTTGCCTGTAAATATCACCTTGAGCTCACAGTCTTGTACGGGACACGGTTACTCGACTCGTCAACATACCGGAGGTGTAGAAACAAATTGTTGAAACACATGCGCGTACATACGCTGCTATATGCGTGTTCACTCTCAATTATGACATATGCATTCTATTATTAGATACCACTATGTTCACGCACCGATACTTCGTGTGGACTATACATGTTTTACTATATGTTTTACTTGTACCCTTTACCACCTCAAAATGATGGTGCAATGTTCTCTTTATGGTAGATATTATTCAAACACTCTAGTATAAATACCTTGTATTTTCTTCGTATTTCTTTAGTCAATGTTACTCTCTCAGTTGCAACTACTACCCCATACAAATTCCCATAACAGTTTACTGCCTAGCAAAGTAAGTCATCAACTACATCATCTACCTTCACCACTATGCTCCCTGTTGCTGCTTCAACAGGTTATGGGCCCCGATCGCCAGCTCAATATCACACTACTAGATCAACCTGTTATGGGAAAGCCGCTTCCTAGTGCCACTGCTGTACCTTGTGAAGGGCCCAGCATCCCTTCTTATTTCTGTGTCTTACCCTAGCCCTTAGGTGATTTGGGTTCAAAACCTTGCTCAATTAGCGCATCACTGCTGCTTCTAACAAACAATGTTGACTGACAACTTCTTTTCAGAATGTCTTCTATCAACAATGGAGCTTCTCACATTCCTGTCCTTCAAGGCCCCAGAACTACCAGTTTTGGTCCATGAGAATGCAGGGATATCTCTCTATGATCACGACCCCTGGAACCCCTCTTATGGGTTGGACCATCACAAATGGTGTTGTTCCTCCACTCCCAGCTCTTGTTAACCCAGTCATGGGTGCCAACAATGTAGTAACAAACGCTGTGCAGGTCACTGCTGCACTCACAATTCATGAAGAAGAAGAGCATTGCAGGAACTTCCTTGAGCAATCTGCAATTGGCATGCTTATCCAAGCTGTCCCAGATTCCATGCTCCACCTCATCATCCAAGGAGATCCAGCCACCACCTGGACTGATCTCCAACGTCCTTATGGTGTCCAAGGTCCTGCATCAGTCTATGGCGAATTCATCCATGCCATCTCCTGGTCTCTCCCCAGCAACACCAATCTGGCTCAGTCCATTGCTGAGCTTGAATCTTTATTCACTCAGATTCAAAGCGCGACCACACAGCTTCCTGAGGTGATCCATGCCATGATTCTGCTTCGCGCTATCCCGCAAGGAATGGAAACCTTAGTGTAGTCTATTCTTGCAAATCAAATGCAAATGTCTCAACTTATATGGGACATAGTCCAAAGTGCCATCCAGACAGCTTGGTCCCAGAAAATGACTGCTTCCACTTCTCACACCAGCCATTCCAATGGTCAATGGCAGCAAAACCGGAATTCTGGCAATCAACAATGCCAGGGGCAAGGACAACAAGGGCTGTTTCGATGACAGCCCCAACAGCAGCCACAGCAGCAGCAGCCTCCTAATCAAGGCACTGGCCAGAAGCCTGGTAACAACCAATCTGGCAATCCTGGAGGAGATGGTAAGAAAGGAAAATGTGGTAAGAGAGGAGGCAAGAAAGGCAAAGGCACTGCTAATGAAGCTGCAACTGATGCTGACCCCTCCAACTCCTCTAGAGTCACCACCGTCGCTCCTCAATATGGCGCTTCCAGTGCCATTGGTTTCACTACCCCCACTATTGCTAACCGTCCTCTCCTTGCAAACCGGATCACCTTGATGGCAGAACCAGCTAATGCAAGCTCTTCATCATCCACATGCCACCTTGTTGCAGAAGCACAAAAGAATACATTGTGGCTTCAGGAGTGAATCTCCAAATCTCCTCAGTCCAAGGGATATCATTGCAGAAGCTCACAAGCTACCAAGGATAAAGTGCTAAAGATCTGGGATGAAAGGCTCGCTGACCTTGCAGTCAAAGCCAAAACGACGGGCTCCATAATCAAGGAAATTCCTTATTATGGAGGAAACATGGACAAATGCCCACTGTCGCCAAAGATGACACCTCTGGCTGATCTGATGCTCGAATCTGACTCCAAGGGGGAGGATTCTGATGGGTGGACTTCTGGGTTGTGGACAAGGCAAGTCTTTTCTTCTATCTCTGATTGGATTAACACTGATACCGTGACGCCACAGCACAACTGAGAAGGGGCCTGTTGCCCCCTTAGAGCCTACTCCCATGTGAGCGCTCCTGGCCATGCTGAACATTTTTGCGGACTAGTTACATCATCTTTGGCTCCTGTATATACTTGTCTTGTATCACACACTATTTCGGTCGCCCCTGTGGGGCTTTTATTGAATTGTGATTTGACCTCCGTGCTGTGCTGTGTAAATCTATCTAAGTGTGAAAAAGATTTTTGTTGCCACTGCAAGGGAAAGAAAGCGCCTTCATGGGCTGCTTCTTGGATTCTCGATTCGGGTGCATCAGCACATTTCACACCCTATTTAGACGATTTTTCTACAATCAAAATAGTGAAATTTGGTGAAATTCAGACAGCTAACAAAAATGCTTCCCTATCTATATCGGGTCAAGGCACTGTCTTGATTGAACACAAGATCCATGATAACAGAAAAATGATCACTGCAGTGACTTCATTGTCTCCTGTGTTCTATGTAAAGGGTATGCACGATCGCCTCATATCTGCTAGTCAACTCCTGGAATCTGGGTTGCACAGTGAGGCCAATAAACATGGTACAATCTTTCGGGATGAGTCAGGTAATGCCATTTTGTCAGCAGCTCCTTGTTCTGAGTGGCAGCCTATGCTACAAACAGTAAGATGTCGAATTGTACATTTGAATGCTTCAAGCCATGTTGCTCAGCATCCTGACTATAATATCTGGCATCAATGTTTAGGACATCCGTCTAATTGCATGTTGAGCAAAACTTCTGAATCCATGCTGAATGGACCTCAGGTTTCAATTCCCGATCATTTGTGCCCTTGTCCAGGCTGTATGAAAGGGAAGATGCACCAGAAACCCTTTAACGATAACCCAATTCGAGCCAAAGAAGCCTTTGAGCATGTTCACAGTAATCTCTTTGAGCTCCCCATCATATCTTATCACAAGTATAAATGGGTTATGACCTTATTGGACAATTACTCCTCTTTTGCCCACGTGGTGCTTCTACGATCAAAAGCCGAAGCAGCTCCCCATATGGTTGAGCTTCTGACTTATGTCCAGAACCAATTCGGCAAATCAATTCATTGATTTACATCTGATTGAGGAGGAGAATTCGTAGCAGGAACCCTGCAAGATTATCTAAGGGAGAAAGGAATTGAGTTCACACCAAGTGCGCCCCACGTCCATCAACAGAATGGGCGAGCAGAAAGATTGAATTGAACACTGCATGAGAAAGTGCAAGCCATACAACTTCATGCATGTCTTCTGGATTCATGGTGGGATTTCGCGATTAACACTGCAACCCACATCTACAATCACACATTGATGAACTGCATCCAATGGAAAACTCCTTTGAGTTAGTACATGGACATAAACCTGACATCAGTCACCTATGAGTATTCAGTTGTGCAGCATATGTGTTTCTTCCAGACAAAATGTGCCCAAATAAACTATCTGCGAAATCTGAACTGATGATCTTCATTGGATATGATCAGGAGAAGAATTATATTTTTCTCCACCATACTCGAGGGAATGCTGAGTTTATCTCGCCAACTGTCATCTTTGATGAAAAGATGTTCCCTAAATGTCCAGATCAAAAACCTGTGGTACACCCCAAGCCGTCTCGCACTGAGATTCCTCCAATCTCGACTATTCTGAATGTTCCACATGTAGACCATCTGCCTGCACCTCGAGGAGGAGAGCCACCTTGTGTGCCTTCACCTCGTGCTCCTCCACGCCCTAAAACACCTTCACCTCCTAGATTGATATGTCCACCTCTTTCTTACGCTGATCCTGAAGATCGTGATCCAAAAGAAGAGGAAGAAGAAGTTGAGTTACCTCCTTCTCCAAAACCTTCCCGATCAGAATCTGGTCTACGTAAACATGCTTGGTCTCCATCTCCACCCAAGGTACTGCCACCACAACCTTCAGTCCAAGATGATCTTGATGCACTAGAATGGCTTGACTGCTGGGTCACTGAACATGAGAACCACTGTCCTAGGCGAAATGTTCAACCTCCGAACAGACCAGGAAATGTGTATGGTGATAGGAGCAACCCTCTTGATGTCATCCAATGATATAGGGAACTCAATCCTAACTTACCATGCAATTATGCTCAATATCAACCTATTCCTGGAGCAATTTCCGATGAGGAAGCTTGAAACAGATTACGAAATTGGCATATCCCTCACCTGGATAGTAGGATTGACAATAACAAACTATCATCCACCGATTTTGCAAAGTTTGTGAAGGAAGGGGGGGTAAAATTAGTTGATTTCCTTCTCACACAACGTGCCAACAGACCAGTTCCTGGACAGTTTCGAGATATCATGGATTTAGACACTGATACTCAAACTAAATGGCAAAAAGCGATGCTTGAGGAATTAGACGTGCTTCATAAGCGAGGTGTATACAAGCTTGTTAATCTCCCAAAAGGAAGGAGAGCTATTAAGAATAGATGGGTTTATAACATCAAGTCCGATAATCAATATTGCTCTCACCTTGTTGCAAAAGGATTCTCCCAGATTGAGGAAATTGACTTTGATGAACTCTTTTCTCCAGTTGTCTGATATGAGACTGCACGCCTACTTCTTGGCATTGCAGCACTTGAGGACTTTGACCTTCACTCTGTTGACATCAAAACAGCCTATTTATATGGCAATCTGGATGAAGAGATCTATATGGAGCAGCCAGAAGGATTCCAAATTCCTGGCCAAGAAAAGAAAGTCTGGAGATTATGCAAAGCAATCTACAGTCTAAAACAAGCTGGCTTATCCTGGTGGAAAGTACTCACTTCATTGATGCTGAAACTTGGATTTAAGCACTGTAAATCTGACACTGGTGTTTATCATTTTACACATCCTAAGACCAGCAAGCATGTCTTTGCGGTCATTTATGTGGATGATGTCTTTTTTATAGGTAAAAAGAATTCCCTGCTCCTCTCTGAGTTGAAGCAAAAATTCATGACTACTTGGGAATGTTGTGACCAAGGTGAACTTTTGGAGTTCCTAGGCATGAACATATCATGTGATCAAAAAGAGAGAAAACTCTATATAGATCAATGTCACGAGCCAGGCCTCAAGAACGGCTGACGGTTTGAACTTGGTAATATTTTCATGAAATACTATCTGTTCTCGCATATCGGTTACTTCGGTTTTTATTGGTCTTTCACCTTCGGACTTATTCTGACATCTTCCATTTTATTAATTCATACTGCCTTGTTGAAATTTTCTGACAACCGTTTAATAGTAAATTTTCTATCTTCTAGCCTTGTAAAATTTGCGGACTCCACTTTGATTATTTCTCCGTTTACTACTTTGTTTGTTTTCCTTATCCGATCCTATATTCTGCATCGTATATAAGTAGCACGACTTTGTACTTGGATGGGGCAGTCTGATAATCAACTTAGCGATACGCTACTTTCCTCTGCTCTCTGTTCGTCCTCAGCTCTCTTATATTGTCTGAAATCCAGGTCAAGCGTCAGTAGTCAGCACAACACATAAGTTGAGGCCACGACCCACTCCCGCGTCCAACGACCGGCTCCTGCCTTACCTCTGTCACACCTCTGTCCAACCGGTCCTTGACGTCGGCTCCCTATCCGTAGCATTTGCATGCTTAACAGTATTATCAGACTCAGATTCTACTGTCGCATTTGCACTTCTGTCATCATGGTCAACACCCATACTATCAAGGGCAAGACCTCCATCGTTGCGCAACCAGAGCGGAAACGCCCTCACACTCCTCCACCTGTCCCATGCTCTTCTCATCTAACCAACGATAATTCTCATATCAGTATCCGTGCTCGCCATTCATGTCATCTTAATCCTAATCTCCCAGAAACTCCTCGATCTGCTAGTTCTCCTCCACCTCCTCGTCGCTTTCAAAATATCCGTCCACCCAGAACTCCTGCCCCTCCTGGCAGTCTGCCATCTGACAGAGATCCATCCGACCCTTCAGAACCAGGTGACTATGATGGTCCAGACTACGCCGATAATCAATCTATGGGCCATGACGGCGATGATGAAGACAATGAACCCATCTATAACGGCTCTCCCGGTGGTCCTGGTGACCCCGATGACAATGATCCTGAAGATCCTTCCCACTCTTCCGATGATGAGCCTCTTCCTCCTCAATGGGCACCTCATCTCCGAGCTCCCCGACAGGATCCAAACAATGATCATCTAGCTGATGCCTTGGGTAGGCTCGCTGACAATCTTGATCACCAAGCGGCTGCACAAGCCAACCAGACTCGCACCAATAAGGCTCACCTCCCAGACACTTTTAGCGGCTCTGACCCCGAAAAACTCAATACTTTCCTAATCCAATGCCGTCTATATTTCCGAACCAATCCCACTCAGTTCCAGCACGACAATCAGAAAGTTGATTTTGCCATGACCTACCTCACTGGTGTTGCACTTGACTGGTTCGAGGTCAGCCTCACTCAGGAAGAACAGGGTGTCTTCCATGACTGGTTCGACAATTGGAATGCATTTGTCCGCGAGCTCCGTACGCATTTTGGCATTGCCAACCCAAAGGGAGAAGCAGCCGAGATGCTCGATACCCTTCGCATGAAACCGGGTGATAAAATCGCCACTTTCAACATTGAGTTCCTCAAACACGCCTCTCAACTCGGTTGGAATGACGAGGTCCTCTGCCATTGTTACTACAAGGGACTTCCGAACCGCATCCAAGACCCTCTCAGTACCCGTGAGCAGGGTAAACCCACTACTTTCGAGGAAATGCATCGCTTGGCCATTGTTTACGATGGACACTACTGGGAGCATGACCGTGAACGTGTTCGTGCCTGCACTGCAGAAAAGGATGCTGCTGATTCTCTCAGTCGGAAGCAGCCCAACAAGCCCTCGACCTCCAATACTTCCAATCTGAATCCGCCACGCGGCCAGTCTCAACCTGGCAACAATAACAACAATAATCGAGGCAACAACAGTAACAGTAACAACAACAACAACCGCAATCAGTCGCAGGCTCCATCAACCAAATCCAACACCCCCGCTCCATCCACATCCAGTACCCAACATCCTACACTGAAATTCGACCTCTCTAGTAAACTCGGCCAAAATGGCAAATTGACACCCGAAGAGCGAAAATGACGCCTCAACAAAGATCTCTGCCTATTCTGCGGTGGCAAAGGCCACAAGGTCGAGAATTGCCACAAGAAACAAAATCAGGCCAAGATCTGCAAGGTCGAAGTGGCTCCGTCCAAGGACTCTGAAAAGAGTCCGGAAAAATAGAGGGTGACCCTCAGGACTCTGCACAGACTGGGGGTCGCGTTGAGCTCATCTGTGCACCAGAGAGTCTCCTCCACCTCAATGCGTCCGCTCTTTCCGACCCAAATTCTCTTATCGCTTCCCTCACTTCTTCTCTCATTTGCTCATCTGATAATATCCAACGGATACCGTTTTGTGCTCTCGTTGATTCCGGCTCCACTCATTGCTTCATAGATTCTGATTTCGTCTGCACTCACTCTCTTCCGACTTCGCCTTTACCTCCTATTGAGCTTCGCCTATTTGACGGATCGTCGAATAGTTACATTACTGAACTTGTGAACCTTCCTGTTACCTTCTCTACTGGTGAATCTATGACTATTGACTTCTACATCACTCGGCTTGATTCTTCCTGCTCTGTGGTACTTGGACACAACTGGCTCACCCGCTACAATCCGTTGATTGACTGGGTTTCGAGCAGCATATCTTTCCGATCGCATTTGCAGGATAATCTTGCCCCTTCTGCCCGTGTCGCATCCGCTCCCATAGCGGCTCCTACTTTGTCACCCACTCCTAGCCCAACGGCTGACACTCCTCCTCTGAATTCACCATCCTCTGGGACTTCTATGTCTACTCCTGGTATTGCAACAGCTCCTCGCGTTTCTATCATCAATGCTGCTGCATACATTCACGCTTCGCACCTTCCTGGTTCAGTAAACTTCTGCCTCAATCTCAGCTTGCCTTCCGCTTCCGCCAATTCGGCTCGGGTTTCCGACGAGTCAATTGACCTTTCTAAAGTGCCCGATGAATATCATGAATTCGCTGATGTGTTCAGCAAAGCTCGTGCTGACAGCCTTGCACCGCATTGCCCTTACGATCTCAAAATCAATATTGAAGAGGGTGCTCAACCTCCCATTGGCACTATCTATTCATTATCTCCATCCGAGCTTGAGTCGCTCCACGAATTTATCGACGAGCACGTGTCTATTGGATTTATCCGCCCCACTTCTTCGCCTCACGGCGCACCCGTTCTCTTCATTCGGAAGAAAGACAGTTCATTACGACTTTGTGTCAATTTCCGCAGCCTTAATCACATCACCAAGAAGGATCGCTACCCGCTCCCGCTCATCTCTGACCTACTCGACTCTCCTCGCAAAGCCCGCATCTACACCAAGATAGACCTTCGACATGCTTACCACCTTGTTTGGATCGCTGAAGGAGACGAATGGAAAATGGCTTTCAGGACCTGCTATGGATCCTTTGAATGGCTGGTTATGCCTTTCGGACTCACCAATGCACCCGCAGCCTTCCAGCGGTTCATGAACGACATCTTTTCCGACCTCCTTGACGTCTGTGTCACAGTCTATCTCAATGACATCCTTATCTACTCTGACGACCTCGACACACACAAGAAACATGTTCGAGATGTCCTCAAGCGGCTCTGCAAGCATGGCCTATATGCTAAAGCGGAAAAATGCGAGTTCCATTCTGATTCTGTCGAATACCTCGGGTATATCCTCTCACCAGATGGTCTCAAAATGTCGGAAGACAAGATCAAAATCATCCAGGATTGGCCTGAACCGAAGAAAGTCAAAGACATCCAGTCTTTTCTAGGTTTTGCCAATTTCTATCGATGCTTCATTTACAACTATTCCGATATTGTCATCCCGCTTACGCGCCTCACCCGAAAAGCATCTAAGTGGAACTTCAACGAACAGTGTCGTGAAGCCTTCAACTCCCTCAAAGAAGTGTTCACTACTGCTCCTATACTCACTCACTGGATACCCGACGCCCAAATCATCATTGAGACTGATGCTTCTGATTATGCACTTGCTGCCATCCTGTCCATTGTCGCGGATGACAATGAAGTCCACCCGATTGCATTCCATTCCTGCACCTTCAACACGGCCGAGTTAAACTATGACACTCATGACAAAGAGCTCCTTGCTATCTTCGAGGCTTTCCACACCTGGCGGCATTACCTTGAAGGAGCCCCACTTCCTATTGACGTTGTTACCGATCACAAGAACCTGGAATACTTCTGCACTACGAAGATCCTAACTCGTCGACAGGCTCGTTGGTCTGAGTTCATATCACAGTTCAACCTCATCATCCGTTTCCGACCTGGCCGACTCGGAACCAAGCCTGACGCTCTCACTAGACAATGGGATGTCTACCCTAAAGGGGGGAATAATGGCTACGCTTCGGTCAATCCTCATAATTTCCGACCTGTATTTTCGCATGAACAGTTATCGGCTTCAGTTCAAGCTACTTATTTTTCAACTCCTTCCCTTCATGCTGCCACCATACTAGATCTTGAGAAACTTCATTCTGATATCCTTACTTTGCTCCCTCAAGACCCGATTGCATCTGCTCACATCACTCATCCCGAAGGCCACTGGTCAGTTGATTCCACTGGTTTCCTTTGGCTCAACGACAGGATCTATGTACCTGATGTCAACAATCTTAGACTCAGAGTTCTACAATACAAACACGATCACGTCCTTTCTGGCCATTTCGGTCAGAACAAGACCCTCGAACTCATCCGACACGAGTACACCTGGCCTGATATCCGATCTCAGGTCAAGGCTTTCTGTAAATCCTGCGTTACCTGTATGCGATCCAAATCTCAGCACCATAAGCCGTACAGTAACCTCAAGCAACTTCCCATTCCTGAACGCCCGTGGAATTCGATTTCAATGGACTTCATCGAGAAACTCCCTTCATTCTCTGGCTTTGACACTATCCTCATTATCGTTGACCAACTCTCAAAACAGGCTGTATTCATTCTGACTCACGACACTATCACTTCCGCAGAACTAGCATGGTTATTCGTCATTCACGTATTCTCTAAGCATGGTGTTCCTTCTCATGTCACTTCCGATCACAGTTCAGAGTTCATCTCACACTTCTTCCATTCCCTCGGCACGGCTCTGGACATGCGCCTTCACTTCACATCTGGTTATCATCCTGAAGGTGACGGACAAATGGAACGAACTAACCAAACGCTAGAGCAGTACCTCTGCGTTTACTGCAACTATCAGCAGGACAACTGGTCTGACCTCCTCCCACTTGCAGAATTCGCATACAACAACACGCCCAGTGCTACCACCGGAATTTCGCCCTTCTTCGCCAACAAGGGTTATCACCCAAACATTACAGTCCATCCTGAACGCGATATCGCATCAGCTCGCACACGCGACTTTGCAGTTGACTCGACGAATTACATATGACTCTCAAGGCTGAGATAGCCACTGCGCAAGAACGCTACCAACGATCCGCTGATGCACGTCAGTTACCAGCCCCGGAGTTCAAAGTCAGCTAGAAAGTTTTTGTGAAAGCTAAATTCTTCCGCACTACCCGTCTATCCAAAAAGCTTTCTGAAAAATATCTCGGTCCATACGAAATTATCGCCCAACCTGGCTCTCACTCGTTCACCCTTCACCTTCCAGATTCCATGTGCGCTGTTCATCCTGTCTTCCATGTTTCCATGCTTGAGCCGACCACACCCAATCCATTTCCTGATCGCACAGAACTGGCTCCTGCTCCCGTTGTTATTGACGGTGAGCCAGAGTACGAGATCGCCCGCATCGTAGACTCGAAGATTGATCGACGTCGTGCATGCAAACTTCTCTACAAGGTCATCTGGTTGGGATATGAAGATACTGATGAAGAATCTTCATGGTTACCTGCTACTGAGCTTACACATGCGACTGAACTTCTTTTTGATTACCATTCTGCTTATCCTGACAAGCCTGGCCCACTTCCTTTATCCTAGACTTTCTCTCGGCTACGTATTTTCTTCACCCATTTTATGATACCGGCTCACTCGTTTTCTTTTGGACTTAGACAATTTTTCGCACTTCCGTACTTACCATTTTGTTTTTGCTTACACCCAATAGCCTCATCTCCCTCTCATCTTTTTTCTCTTATTTCGGACTTTTTCTTTACTCACACTTGGCCCCAAGAAATATCATGCATTTCAAACACAAGTCCAAGGAGCAAAAGTAAATATGTGACAACAAAAAACGGATTCACGACGACGCGAGCTGAGCATGAGGAACGGGATGGACAAAACGACCTACTTACTCCCACTCTCATCCTCCTTCTCTCCCTCATCCTCCTCCTCTCCAGCCTTCCCCTCATCCCCAGATCCAGCTTCCGATGTCTCGGGCACGTTCTTCTTCTTAGCAGCCAATCTGGCGTCCAACTCCACCCGTGCCTTTTCATGCGCCTCATCGTCCATTACCTTGTCATCCAGAACAAGCCGGTCATAGAACTCTTCAAAGTCCTTAGCCAGCCCATCCACAACCTTGGTCTGTGATCGGATACTTGACAATACTGCCAAGTGCCGCATTCCCAACTCGGCTCGAATTCCCTTCAACTCCTTCAGGATAGCCGATTGCACAGCCCAGGTCTTCCTTTGCTCGACAATGAGCTTGTACGTTTGCTCATGAGGCTGTTTGTCAGCCTCTGTAGGAACCGCACACTTCTGCTTTGAAGTATGGCACGGCTCACACATGTACTTGCCCCTGTGGATGTTGTCAGTTGATCAGCCGAGCCGAAGAATCGGGAATTACTCACACGTCACTTTGCTCGGTGCAATTTTTGCCCAGGCGCAAGCACTGCCCGTACTCGTTACCTCCGCCCATCTTTATCTTCCCTCCCTTGGCATCGTAGTTTCCGCGTTTTCGGAGGGCAGCGGTCTCATCTCTTCCGTCTCCGGCCAAACCTGAGCCGGGCATCCACAGCGGGTCGTCATCTTGATCATCCAACTCCGTGAGTTGGTACTTGGAGGGGCCAGCAGCCGCACTCCATTGAAGTACCCTGGCGGTCTCAGTTGGTCCGCTCGTGGGTTTTGCACGAGGCTTTCGAGCCCCAGTCCCCGCCTTCGCATTTTCCGTTGTCTTCGTCTTCTTCGCCGGACTCTCCACTATCTCGACTTCCACCTCCATTGCTCTCTTCTTCCCTTCCCCTTTTTCTTTCTCCTGTCTCTCCTTCTCTTTCTTTTCGGCCTCTAACCGAATCCGTTCTGCTAGCTCGGCTTCCTCTCGTTCCCTTTGCAACTGCTCCGCCTCTGCGGCCTCCCTCTTTTTCTTCTCCGCTTCCTCCACCTCTCTCCGCTTTTTCTCAGCCATCTTCTTCCGTAATTCATCTTTTCTTTTTCGATGTTCCTCCTCCTCGCACCTCTTTTTCTCTGCCTCCTCAGCCTCCCTTTTCATCCGTTCTGCCTCCTCGGCCACTTTGCGATTGTCCTCCTCGTCCATTCATCGTAGCTCGTCTTCCAGATCGATATCGGACATCGGGTTGGAGCCTTGAGTGGTGGAGTTAGGCGCCATGGTAGATAAAGGGGATTAAGTTGTGAGAAAGCTTAATTTTTCCCTCAGAGCGGAATTTATATGGAGTTTGAATTGGTTCCCATGATCAAGTCACGTGGCTTCAAGGGCTCAGCCCTAAGGGGGGAATACTGTCACGAGCCGGGCCTCAAGAACGGCTGACGGTTTGAACTTGGTAATATTTTCATGAAATACTATCTGTTCTCGCATATCGGTTACTTCGGTTTTTATTGGTCTTTCACCTTCGGACTTATTCTGACATCTTCCATTTTATTAATTCATACTGCCTTGTTGAAATTTTCTGACAACCGTTTAATAGTAAATTTTCTATCTTCTAGCCTTGTAAAATTTGCGGACTCCACTTTGATTATTTCTCCGTTTACTACTTTGTTTGTTTTCCTTATCCGATCCTATATTCCGCATCGTATATAAGTAGCACGACTTTGTACTTGGATGGGGCAGTCTGATAATCAACTTAGCGATACGCTACTTTCCTCTGCTCTCTGTTCGTCCTCAGCTCTCTTATATTGTCTGAAATCCAGGTCAAGCGTCAGTAGTCGGCACAACACATAAGTTGAGGCCACGACCCGCTCCCGCGTCCAACAACCGGCTCCTGCCTTACCTCTGTCACACCTCTGTCCAACCGGTCCTTGACGTTGGCTCCCTATCCGTAGCGTTTGCGCGCTTAACAATCAAGTGAAATACCTTGATAAGGTTCTCGAGAAGTTTGAGATTCCTAAAGGCATGAAATTCACACCACTGCTATCTGGATTCATTTTTGAACCCTATATCGATAAGGTAGATCCTAAGTTTAGGACTCGTTACTAACAGTTAGTCAGATTGCTGATGTATCTTATGATCGGATTGAGACCTGACATATCCTTTGCGGTTGTCAAACTCTCCCAGCAATCTGCTGCCCCTTCTAATGCGCACTTCCGGGCTGGACTCCATGTGCTGTAGTATTTGTGATCAACTCACAATTATTGACTCATGTTTGATGGAGCTTCTAATCAGGCCATCATTGCTTGTTCCAATAGTGATTGGGTGCAAGACGGACAGTCTTGATGATCTGTCACAGGTAACTTTGTCACAATAGTGTGTGGACCTGTTAGTTGGCTTAGCCGCAAACAGAAAACTGTCGCTTTGTCATCTACTGAAGCTGAGTATATGGCACACTCTGACTGCAGCCGCCAGTTGATGTGGATTCAACAACTTCTCAAAGAGATAGGTTTTAAAATTCCTGCTCCGATTCTCTATGGTGATAATATCAGATCTATCTTCTGGAGTGAGAACCCTGTTCAAGAAAAACGCTTGAAGCATATTGATATACGATACCACTATATCTGAGATATCGTTGAAGAAGGTTCCATTGAGTTGGAATTTATCAAGGGCTCAAACAACCCTGCCGATATTCTAATGAAAAATCTTGGTTCAATTCTCTTCAATAAATTTGTTTATTCTTTGGGTATTGAATTTCTCTAGCACTTTCATAGCTGCTTAAATGATGCACTTCTATAGTTGCTCAATTATGCATCTCCCACCATTTCGAGTGAGGAAGAGTGTTGAAACACATGCATGTACATACACTGCTATATGCATGTTCACTCTCAATTATGACATATGCATTCTATTATTAGATACCACTATGTTCATGCACTGATACTTCATGTGGACTATACATGTTTTACTATATGTTTTACTTGTACCCTTTACCACCTCGAAATGATGGTGTAATGTTCTCTTTATGGTAGATATTATTCAAACACTCTAGTATAAATACCTTGTATTTTCTTTGTATTTCTTTAGTCAATTTTACTCTCTCAGTTACAACTACTACCCCATACAAATTCCCATAACAGTTTACTGCCTAGCAAAGTAAGTCATCGACTATGTCATCTACCTTCACCGCTACGCTCCCCGTTGCTGCTTCGACACAAATGTAGCACCCAGGTCCTCTGTGGTCCTTTGGAAGTGAAGAAGAGCAAGCTTGGTCACAGGTACTACGGATCCAACGAATGGAAGAGTGTACGCAGCAGACTTGTGGTCAGCAGCGGCTTTGATACTGGCGCCAATAACACGCCCCACCCGACGAGCAGAGGCTACCATATCCTCACACTCCTCATAGGACACGGATCCAGTGGGTATGAACTATCAAGAGATAAAGTTAGATAGGTCATCATAAAATTAGTGACGGTCCGGGGGACTATTAGTATGAACACACCTTAGCAGTGTCTTGAAGCTCATCCAGGGTTCCATTGCACCTGATACTTCCGAGTCAGTGAGGATGCCCTATATGATCATGGTCAGCACGGCAGTAGTGTCTGAGAATCAAGTATAGAGCACTCACTGGAGTATGAGAGAAGCTCAGCAAACTTGTCTTCGAGGCACCGATTTTCTGTGCAAGCGAGTCCACGGTGGACTCGAGCGTAGAAAATCCATTAATCACCTCTTGCGCCACAGAACTGGCGGCAAGAATACCAGCAGTGTAGGAGGCAATCACGAGCAATTGTTTGAGATACATAGCAGTGTGAAAGTGCACCACAGCGGAGGGTTGATTTCATGTTCCACTTTTCGCCTTTAAATTCCTTATCCACTGAGCCAGGAAGAGGCGCATGATTTTTGGAGTCACTCGTGAATGTCGGCTTCATTACGAGCTAAGATAGCTCAGGTATAAGTGCAAAAATACAAGGTAATAGAGCGGTCTTGCTTGTTTCAAGACGTTGTTTAGATAAGGTAAGTTTGGACCAGTTCAAAGATGCAGTCCGCTCCCTTCGAAAGAAATACTGCGTCCATGTATATGGGGTTAGTAACATGGAAGAAATTCACTGAGCAGCTGAATTCGGCGAGTAATCCAGATTGAATACCGTTCAAGGTGTAGTCTGGTAGAGCACGAAAGAGTATTAGTAGACGGTCGAAATTTATGACTATCACCCTGTAAGCAAATTGGTAAGTGAGGCCTCTGGATTGCGGGGACCCACCGCGGAACGGTCGTGACTTCGAGCCATGGAGGCTCCAGAGAGGGGATGAAAGGAAAAAGCAAAAAACTCACTTCTCCGAGTGTCTCGGCACAAGCAACCGAATGATTATGCGAGATATGTTTATAGAGGCGGGGTCGGTGGTGGTAATCCAGATAGAATGGGAGGGGATCAACTACCACAGGCAACTTGATAATCGTGAGCCATTCCGAGTGATAAGAGGTGCTGAGCGCAGGCTCTGCAAGTTCAATAAAGAGGGTGAGACCAATGCTGTTCATTGTATCCGCAGAGCGCGTCTGGTGAGAACGGAGTGAGATCGAGATACATTGCGATGAGGCATGTTGGTATTGGTGCGGAAAGCAGCAGTGTCAAACCACCTGGCTCGAGGGCTAGGCTGTGAGGGCCGTAGTGGATGAGGTGGGGAAAAGTTGGGAAATCACGAAGGTCACACTCTATCATTGACAACATTTTCACACGTGCGGGCCAGCGCCATACTAAGTAAGTTAAGTATACAAAGAACCTATTATGCATCACAACTAAGAATACGAAATTTCGGTGGTCACGAAACTGAGTCATGGGACAAGCTACATCGACAATTGAATTCAAGGTCCGTCCCCATTTCCCAATTATCCCTCCACCAATGCACGAACCTTCTTGTCAAGACCATCTGGAGTTAGAATTTGTTCACCCTGCGGCACTTTTGAAGGAATAATATTGTGGATGCGTTGACGAGAGGACGAGCACTCATATGCCTCAAATGCCTCTCTCAGCTCTTCCCACGTTGTTGTCAAAGCTAGGGTAGGTTTGAGCGTAAAGTCAAAGAGTTCTCTCAAAACATGGACGAGATCCATAGTGTAAGCGACTAGAAGACGTTGAACCTCAGGTCTAGGGGTCATCAATAATTATCGGATCGTACGGATAGGCAAAGACACGTACATGTTTTCCAAAGCAGTGGTCGAAAGCCATTGCAGAAAGATATACATCAAGCCTAGGATGGCGACGGGCGGCGTAATAGGAGCGGAGGCGGCAGTGACGAGGCTCACAAATTGAGAGATCTTGTCAATGTTCGGAGAACTGAAAGAAATGTCAAAAGTCATCAAGTAATATACATGAGCACATACGTCGAGACATCAGGTTTCGTATGAACATCTTGGACGAGATGTAGCATCAGTTGCTTGAATTCTTCAGTGTTGAGGACCTACGATGAGGACGTAAGTTGAGCAGGCGTCACATAAAACGAATTTAATCTACCTCGCCCTTAAAGTTCCAACATTTGATGGTGTCTTTGTGGACTTCCATGAGGCACCTGTGAAGCAAGATCCGTCCGAATCCAGGCATAGTACCAGTAAGGACACCTCTGTAATCTAAGACACTGTTAAGGGGTGCGACGAGACTAACACCTGGGTCACATACAACTAATGCCCTTGCTTTCCAACCAGAAATCGACGTGAATAAATGGTATTACAGCATAAAAGTGGATGAAACCTATGTGATGCAAGCTTCGATTTTGACCGGGAGACTCGCCCGTTGTGCTATCGCCCGCATGATCCAAGCATCGCCCTTGAGCCGTTCTTTGACAATATCCCGGGTAACTTCCACGAGAGCCGAAACATCTTCCTTATAGCCTGGACGAACTAGGGAGCGGTCAAGACCGGATAGATCATACAATGGCACAAACATACCGAGACTTTGACATAATCCGGCATCGGGATGTTGAGACGCTTCATTGTATGCTGGAGAGACTGCACACATATCTCAAACGCTTTCCGGGCCTTGCCTTTACCACGTTCATCGGGAGTCGCTGGATCCATATTTGCGTGCTCATCTTTCAACTCAGCCTTCTTCGTCCTTACTAATCGATCGTACTGAGTAAACACAATTACAACAGGAACTGATCGAGAATCACCAATCGATTAGAACGGAGTGTAACAAAGGAGAGGTCAAGAGCGTACTTTAGATTTTATAGGCAAATTCGAGCAACTTCTCGTCTCCTATCTCGAATACACGACCCCCGACCGCGGGCGTCTTTGTACAGAGCCTGTCATAATGACGGTCAAAGGAGCGCCGGTGGGTGGGAAGAGAAATATGCTCACCACAGACCATGGATTCGGTCCTTCAGGGGCAGTCCCTGTTGGGATCGTTGCTCGATAAATTCACGTACAATGTCAAAATTGGTAATCTCTCCTGGTTCGAAGCCTTTAGAATCGTGAAGAACAAAAAATGGGTTGTCTTGTGAGATGAATTCTTGCTCAATATCCGATTCTCCAGGTTTTAAGTGCGAAACGCGCTACAACAGAAGACTATCAGTGGTAGTTAACCCACATTCGTCCCGCATAAGAGCCTCTTACCGCGCCGGTGATACCGAATACACAGCTAACCAGCGACGATTTCCCAACACCAAACTGGTGGGCGATTAGCCCGATGATACGAGAAGGTAAGACCGCAGCTAACTGACCCGACCGATGGACAGAATGCGGAATCTAAATCACCGAAGTCAGCAGAAACGACTTGGGTCCTGAAAGCTGTACCTACTTCTGCACACTTTTGATGATATCGTCAATTGTGGATTCGGGTTCCATGGTAGTTGAGGTTAGGGAGTACTGGCCAATGCGCTCAAGTCACCATCACCCTTGCAGCCTTCTTGTTTGTTGACACAATGTGGGATTGACAGCAGATTACGATTGCTCGATAGCAGCTGCTATACTTAGGTGGTGAGAAATAGGACCGACATTATTGACAGATGAAATGAATGGCATGTACGAGCGGCAGGACTACGATTGGTCCAGTGGAGAGATCACACGCTCGATATGTGAAGAGTTGTAGGACCCATGACTCTGGGTGTGACAACTATTCATCGATAGCGAGGCACCCATGACTCTCATCCCTCTCCATTGCCGGACAACAGATGGGCATGAATTTCATTTCATTCAATGTCGAAGCGGATAAAACAGTGCTAGTGTTTACCTCTCGAGGGGAGAGAGAGGCTGGCTTGATACCGGCCCCACCCTGAACCAAGAACTTTCCTGAGTCAGGAGTTGAATGAGTGTGAACAATAACAATGAAGGGCGCTGATGCCTACATAGGATCACTTATATTAAATTTGAATTGGTCCAAGGATGACAGAACTTGCTGAGCCGATTTATTCGTCAACAATTCTGGCACCACGCCCTGCCTTCTTCGTTGGTAGCTTTCATGATAGCTCTGCCCCTTGATCAAGTTTCTTTGGTAATGGTAGGACCTGGTTGAGGTTCGTCAGGGGTCCGAGCGAATTCGTAGGCTCCGCCTAAGAGGTTTTGTAAGTGCGTGCATTGACGGGTGCGCTGCTCTGTGTGAGTTGATGAAGCAGGTATGGTCATCGACAGGGAGAGATGTGGGAAAGAGATGAGTTAGGTGCTGTTCGAGGTGTGCGAAAGGGAGAAAGGCGCATCTAATTTCTCCATACTCGGTGTCACCAGAAAAAGAAGAGTCGTAGGATGAATATAAATAGCGGGCGTAGTGAGACGCTGAAGATCGTACAGGACAAGAACTAAACGGGCGCATCAGCATCAGCATGGCAGGAGCGGACCGCTGGCACTCACCAGTAATAATGATTCCAACTGAACTTAAACTTGTGCTACTGAAAAGAAAAACGCCGTCAGGCTGGGAAACAAAGGCGAACGTAAATCAGTCACGTACCTATTGAGAGATCCGACCTCGGGCTCATCTCCGTCTTTCCTGTGTAAATCTTTGATTTGTGGTACTGTCAATCTCCGTCGGCTCGTCATCATCTTCCTGCTCTGGATTCCCATCGGCTGTAATGTAACTGGCAGAGGTTCAAAGCCTCCGGCGTCTTCGTCAACATCGGGGAAGCAGTTTCTTCGCCGGTACCGGATATTTTGAACTTGATGCGTACTTCTTCGTATGCTTCACCGAGGAACGATCTGAGACGCTCGCATGTTTGAGCGTTGACAGAGACGTGAGCCTATGAGGTTTAGTGATGTTCGGTGAGTACCGCGTGGTTCGGTAGAAGCAGTGAAGAGAGACGAACCTGGTTTCTCCATGCAGGATAGGTACTAGAAGTCATCTGAGTTCATTGCGATGGTTAAGCAGGGAGAAGGGCGTACAGGTAGTAGCGGTCAAAGGTGCGCTTGATTGTGTACTTGCTTTTACTGCGGATGCTGGTAAGCGGGGGAAGGGTAGAGAGGATGGGACGTGAGTTTGCCTTGTCACAAAGCTGACCCGGGTTTCTTGGCCATCGTGGAGGACAGCTAATGGTTCAATGAAAGTGTGCGGTTTGGGGAGGGTGACATTCGTTCTCTCTCCCGTGGCTCCCATTCATGATCGAAAGTTGCTGGCACTTCGCAAACTTCATTCGTTGAGGGGAATATGACCCCAGCAATGATCCTATACCTGATAGCTACACAAAATTCTTAGTCGCCCACCAACACGATGAGAACCAGTACATCACTTGCCTAGTTTCCCTGGATGTCATGCCTCTACCATTATCGATCCCAACGGGCATTCATCTATCATGTGCGCTCTTCAGAGTGTTGCTCTATCTCAGCAGCTTCCGCCTTCCCCTCCGGCACCAGCTCTATACCACGCTAACTGTTTAACTCAGCATGAGTATAGAGACCATGGAGGGCACTCAGGAGAACACTGGTTCAGCCCCTTCACGACTTGACTGCTCAAGCTATGAGCACGTTCCCCGATTGTTATCGCGCAGAAAGGGCCAGTCGATATGACCTCTTCACCGGCGGTACCGTAGGCTTGATAGCCTCTCACATTCACGTTGGATCCGGGCCTAGTCGTGCTCGTGGTCGAGGTGGTCGAGGTGGTCGTGGTCGTGGGGGCCGTGGTGACCGTTGTAGTAGTCGTTGGGCCCGAAAAGGGCCGCTAATTTGCTCACCTCATAACAGGAAAGGCAAAACCAAGGTGGAAGCCATAGCACCTCAGGTCGGCAGGTCTTCAAAAGCGGTAGAAGGGTTGACACCTCGAGAACGGGTACCGCCCATCCCTCAGCCTCTACCATAGTGTCAGCTCTTGAGCTCTGGGGCGTTAATGGTTAGGACTTACCACATCCTTATGCCGGCCTACAGCGCTAGCTCGGGGGGTTATCGCTTGAAGGCAGTTGACGCACGGCGTGAAAGGTCTGCCCAAGCAGAGGACAGCTCCAGTGGGGATACCGGTCCACAAGATGTCGACACACAAATGGCTCCTGTCCCGTCTGGTAGAAGCTCCGATGAAGAAAGCGTTAACAAAGAGGAACACTGCTGGCTGTGGTGATGAAGGTACTAACTTGATTGTATATGAGAAGTGGCAAGCACTGTAGTGGTCACGTGTGACCAGCAAGGTGAGCCTGGTGAGGCGACTCTGCAAGCTATCAAGCGGACTCGTTGCTGGCATGTCAAACCCATGAGCGGTTGGGCACGTCAATGCTGTCGACTATCCAGAGCGTAGTCGTCACCGAGCAGCAAACCCTCTTCTATGTTCTGACTCTTGAACCTGAACGCGACTCTTCCAACCTGCCACCGTGTTAGGCCCCTGAGCAGCCTGCACATTGTTGGTGACACTGCAGTAATCGCGAGTGTTGCCGCAGGCCAGAAGATTTCTTGCTGGCATGCTGAGCCCATGAGCAGCTTGGTATGTTAATGGTGGCGGCTGCCCTGAGCACAGCCGTCACCGAGCGAGTAAACGTTCACCGATTCATTAACCCGGTAGGCCAAACCTTGCCATTTTCCGGCGCTGGTCCATCGTCTCCCATGTCTCCCCTTCCACCCCGGACAATAATGCGGGAGAACTCACCCGCTAGGTCATTGGCGACAGTCAATCCACAGGACCTTCGTTGCTCACTGCAGAGTTGCACTTGAGGAGTGTTTCTCTAGTATTGCGCATTGCGACTCTCATCTCCAGCACCCGCACCACCGTCACCACGACCTGCACCCACCTCCGGGGAAGATGGGGGCATCGTTATCCCCATCTTCGTCATCTCCGATACCTGTATTGGACCATTGAGCCCAGATATCGCTCTACTCAGGCTGTTTGTTTCGCGGGCGTTCACATCAACGCCATTCATTCCAGGTTTCTCGAGGAATACGACGATGAAGCAGCAGTACCAGAACAATAAACTCTCCTCCTCTTTGACGCCAAAGGGCGCTTATTTACGGATGGGTATGGGGCGGCTACAGTGAGAGGAGAGACATGAAGAGGAGATGGCGATAATGTTGACGATTTTGAGCATTGACCTGCTCACCCCCTTACCATGAGTTGATTAATTTCTCTTCGCTTGATTTGGTCTCGCTCTTCAAATTCCCCTTCCTTGGGGTTTGGTTGTCGGGCTTCGAGATTATGCATCGCATTTCCTACGATTTTATGTGGTGGATCGGAGGCTGGAGCTTGAGTGATTCGGCCGGTTTCAGACCCTCGCTCGCGCCATTGTCGATTACTGCATGATTCAGATGCTTGTTCTATTCGATGTTTATTTAGTAGTTCTTTTAATTCCATATCCTCCTTCTCTCGTGTTCTGATATTAACTTTTGGCCTAACACAGCCATACTGCCACCAAAGCTCGTCCTTTGAGCTCAATGCCTCATTCCGATACCAGCTTCCCAAGATCCACGGCATCATTGCATTCCTCCATCAGCCACTCCTCAAATTCCTCGCAGCCCGGCCGTCTTCTTTTTACGTCCAGTCTCTAGAGATAGGCCAGGAATTACGAGGTCGCCACGCACAGCAGCACCTCGTTGTGCATCAGCCTACGTCATCGTTGAACGTTGAGGGCTCGAGTGTCCTCCTGTTCTATAATACCTCATATACTCACATATCCCAGGACTCGAGCTGGCCTCTGGAATAGCCAGTTCCTCTACTCTGCTCTCTAGGCCTCAACGAAGTGAATTTGTAGACTCGTTTCTTACACTACATATGCCTTGTATTCACAGGTAACTTCCGCTCTAACTGGTCCGTGGCTTTATCCCCGGACCTCTTGGCTTCGGCGAGGGAATTTGACCGCCGTAAGTTGCTGATTGCCAAAGGGATGGTTTATGGAATTGTCTGGCATGACTATCATCGGGAAGGTACCCAGACACCGATGGGAGGTGTTATTTTTAGGAGTATTCCGCCAGAGGAGTATGACCGATTCGACTCGGAGACTTCCAGGCGATGCGTCACTTCCTGACGGGAATGACATTATCTCACCTCGTTCGGTAATAGGGGATTAAGGAGAGTGAAAAGGCGGGGATTATCCAAGCATTTTATCCTCGTGTTCCCTCAGTCCTTGCGACAATGAGGAATTTCTATCTCAGCGTAGCCCAGGAAAATGTCATGAGCTCTGCGAAGCTGGTCGTGCCGAGAAGTCAGCGAATCAATATTGTGAATTCGATGCAACGGAGCAATATTTCTATGAGTTTGAGGCAATGGATTACATGAGAGCAATGCAGATCTACAAGACTGACTCGAAGTCCAAGATGTGGGATGAGTTGTGGGTCCCACCGTCTTCAGTTCTCAACGCCTAACTACCACAACACTATTCAATAGTTACTTCAGATATTCTTATGTGGAGTTGTGAAGTCGTATTACTATTATACACGCCCAGCCACTCTCCGGCGCATCCTTGTCGGACTATGGTGGTCGCAGGACTGGCCCGCCCTGCGGGCGTGATCACGTCTCACGTTCGGACTATTCAATGACTGTTGGTTATGGGGGACTGTTTGGGTGACGAGATAAGCCATCTTTGCATGTGGTGCCCCGGGACTAGCGGTAGATGAGCTGACTCGCCCTAGCTCTGTGGCCGAGAGTATAACCGACCGATCCACCCGCCCCACTGTTCCGAGCAGTAGAGTCGGAGTTAGACGGTGGTTGAGGTCGATGTTAAATTCTAGACTCATCCTGCTTGCAAATGAGCTCTTGGGAGCTTGGAATCCAAATTCAGGTCATTCTTCATGTAAGGTCGGTAACTTGTACGATGTTCACATGGACAACACATAACCGGCCATGATTTCACACCAGACATTGAAAAATGAAACAGTGCAAAGAGTTGAGGAGGGCTGATGGTAGAAATCGGTGCGAAAGAGGAGAGTTCGAGGCTGTCTACTACCGTGCGTTGTTCCCGTTATAGCAATTTTGATTTATCTGGTTGAAGACACCGCTCGGGCTCAATACGGGAACGGATTGCTCATCAAATGCTCTCTTCAACAAGAATATATTAGCAAGTGGCAATCTTAATCGACGAAATGAAGGACCCGGCGCGTTGGGACACCTATTAACTACAAGAGGAGCACGCTGGGGCAAAAAAAATCATTGGCAGCCCGTGCTTAACGTTTCTCGCCGTGTACGTAGCACAAATGATACTGACCACCTGGCACGTTTGTGGCCTGGTGATACTATCAGCACCGGAGTCGCGGAAGTGACAACTATGCGTGTGCTCGACGCATGGTGAAGCGCGTCCTCGTAGAGTAATAGTTTTCATGCACGATGCTGGGTATCGGTTTGGTGGTGTGCATTGGTGCTGGTTGGGAAATGGGTGTCACGCACGTCCGCATGAACGAGAGGAGGATAATGTAGTAGCCTCGAACCCTGAATAAAGCAAGAAAAAAGGGAGGTAGCGGGTGAGCATTGTTAGTCGCGCTCGGCTATGGTAGTTAACCCGCATTCGCCTGGCATGAGAGCCTTTTACTGCGTCAGTGATACCGAATACACGGTTAATCAGCGACGATTTCCCAACATCAGACTGGTGGGTGATTAGCACGATGGTGCGAGAAGACAAGACTGCAGGGAACTGACTCGACCGACTGACAGGATGCGGAATCTAAATCGCCTAGGTGAGTAGAAACGACTCGGGTTCTGAAAGCTGTACCTACATCTCCACACTCTTGGTGATCTCATCGATCGTAGACTCGGGTTCCATGATAATTGAGGTTAGGGAGTATCGACTAATGCGCTCAAGTCACCATCACCCTTGCAGCCTTCTTGTTTGTTGACACGACGCGGGATTGATAGCGGATTATGATTGATCGATAGCGACTGCTGTACTTAGATAGTGAGAAATAGAATCGACATTGACAGAGGAAATGAATGGCGTGTCCGAACCGCAAGACGACGATTGGTCCATTGCCGAGATCACATGCCCGATATGTGAACAGTTGTCAGACCCATGACTCTGGGTGTGACAACTCTCATCGATCATCGATCATCCCTCGCCATTGGCGGATAACTGAAGGGCGTGAACTTCATTTCATTACCAAGAAAGTCATTCAGAGGCTCTTCTTGCGCGACTCACTCCCGTCTTCCTTCCCAAACCCCGTTGTTGCAATGTCTACGCAACAGGCCCCTCGTCAGCTCCCAAAAATCAAGTTCCGAGTCCTGATTATTGGAAGGGCAAATGCTGGCAAAACCTCTATCTTACAGAGAGTCTGCGACACTACGGACAGTCCAGTTATTTACAGGCGAAATGGCTGGGAGGAAGAACCGGTACGGTGTCTAAGGTTAACTCTGCCAGTTTGGTCTCACCATCTTACTAGATTCAACTCGACCCATCCATAGATGTGGGTAATATAGTACCATTTGTTGGTTACTACTGATCCTTGAGCCAGCGTGGCGAACACAAGATTGATGACGAGATCGTTTTCTCCAATCATAAAGGTTATGTTTTTCATGATTCCCGCGGATTTGAGTCGGGGGGTGTAAATGAATTGGAGATTGTGCAGAACTTTGTGCGACAGAAGTCTGGAGAACCGCGACTGGCATCTAGATTACATGCAATATGGTTCGGAGTTTTGAGCATTTATGATTGCAACTACTGACAGTCATATTTAAAGGTACTGTGTTCCCATGGACAACCAGCGACCGGGGCTTGATTTGAAGCATTTCAAAGATATCTGCCCTGATCAAAATGGTGCGTGAGTATGAAGCATTGCCATAGAGGTTAACTCATGATTTTGAAGTCCCTGTTATTGCGGTGTTCACAAAATATGACCAATTCAAGCTGGACATGGAAATGGATTTGGAGGATGGGGATGTCAATGGGGTGGAGACCACACCTGAGATACAGTTTGAGGAGAGATACCTCTGCCACCTTGGTGCCAGAGCTAAGTATGTGCGATTAGAGAGTGAGTTCAGAATATAGATTTTTAGCTATGTGCTAATGCTTGTCTGTCAGAAATGCACAAGCCAGATGGGTGCTGCAAGGAACTTATTGAAGAGACAGCTAGAGCATTGAATGACAATGTGGTGACCTTGATGCTTGTGGCAGTGCAGAGGAGTAATGTGGAATTGAGTGTCAAGTTAGCTGTTGAGCGGTGAGTATGCTTGCATAAGAGATGTGGAGGATTATATGACATTCCACAAACACAGTACATTACCACATTTGAGGAGTGATGCTGAAGATATTATGAAGAAATGTCTGAGGCCATTCCCATACATCTGGGTGGGTGCCTCCACTCACTCCACTTGCTCTGTTTTCCCCCTGCTGATGTTGGCTGTCCTCTGTTCTCCAGTTTGTGAGTGCCTGTGCTGGCTTGCTCTGTTTTCTCTCTGCTGATGTTGGCTGTCCTTTGTTCTCCAGTGGGTGAGTGCCTGTGCTGGCTTGCTCTGTTTTCCCCCTGCTGATGTTGGCTGTCCTCTGTTCTCCAGGATGTGAGTCCCTGTGCTGGCTTGCTCTGTTTTCTCTCTACTGATGTTGGCTGTCCTCTGTTCTCCAGTCAGTGAGTGCCTGTGCTGGCTTGCTCTGTTTTTCCCCTGCTGATGTTGGCTGTCCTCTATTCTCCAGGATGTGAGTGCCTGTGCTGGCTTGCTCTGTTTTCCCTCTGCTGATGTTGGCTGTCCTCTGTTCTCCAGGATGTGAGTGCCTGTGCTGGCTTGCTCTGTTTTCCCCCTGCTGATGTTGGCTGTCCTCTGTTCTCCAGTTTGTGAGTGCCTGTGCTGGCTCACTCTGTTTTCCTCCTGCTGATGTTGGCTGTCCTCTGTTCTCCAGGATGTGAGTGCCTGTGCTGGCTTGCTCTGTTTTCCCCCTGCTGATGTTGGCTGTCCTCTGTTCTCCAGGATGTGAGTGCCTGTGCTGGCTTGCTCTGTTTTCTCCCTGCTGATATTGGCTGTCCTCTATTCTCCAGTGGGTGAGTGCCTGTGCTGGCTTGCTCTGTTTTCTCCCTGCTGATGTTGGCTATCCTCTATTCTCCAGGATGTGAGTGCCTGTGCTGGCTTGCTCTGTTTTCCCTCTGCTGATGTTGGCTGTCCTCTGTTCTCCAGTTGGTGAGTACCTGTGCTGGCTTGCTCTGTTTTCCCTCTGCTGATGTTGGCTGTCCTCTGTTCTCCAGGATGTGAGTGCCTGTGCTGGCTCACTCTGTTTTCCCCCTGCTGATGTTGGCTGTCCTCTGTTCTCCAGTTTGTGAGTGCCTGTGCTGGCTCGCTCTGTTTTTCCCCTGCTGATGTTGGCTGTCCTCTGTTCTCCAGGATGTGAGTGCCTGTGCTGGCTTGCTCTGTTTTTCCCCTGCTGATGTTGGCTGTCCTCTATTCTCCAGTGGGTGAGTGCCTGTGCTGGCTTGCTCTGTTTTCTCCCTGCTGATGTTGGCTATCCTCTATTCTCCAGGATGTGAGTGCCTGTGCTGGCTTGCTCTGTTTTCCCTCTGCTGATGTTGGCTGTCCTCTGTTCTCCAGGATGTGAGTGCCTGTGCTGGCTCACTCTGTTTTCCCCCTGCTGATGTTGGCTGTCCTCTGTTCTCCAGTTTGTGAGTGCCTGTGCTGGCTCGCTCTGTTTTTCCCCTGCTGATGTTGGCTGTCCTCTGTTCTCCAGGATGTGAGTGCCTGTGCTGGCTTGCTCTGTTTTCCCCCTGCTGATGTTGGCTGTCCTCTATTCTCCAGTGGGTGAGTGCCTGTGCTGGCTTGCTCTATTTTCTCCCTGCTGATGTTGGCTGTCCTCTATTCTCCAGTTTGTGAGTGCCTGTGCTGGCTTACTCTGTTTTCCTTCTGCTGATGTTGGCTGTCCTCTGTTCTCCAGTTTGTGAGTGCCTGTGCTGGCTCACTCTGTTTTCCTCCTGCTGATGTTGGCTGTCCTCTGTTCTCCAGAATGTGAGTGCCTGTGCTGGCTTGCTCTGTTTTCCCCCTGCTGATGTTGGCTGTCCTCTGTTCTCCAGTTTGTGAGTGCCTGTGCTGGCTTACTCTGTTTTCCTCCTGCTGATGTTGGCTGTCCTCTGTTCTCCAGGATGTGAGTGCCTGTGCTGGCTTGCTCTGTTTTCCCCCTGCTGATGTTGGCTGTCCTCTGTTCTCCAGGATGTGAGTGCCTGTGCTAGCTTGCTCTGTTTTCCCCCTGCTGATGTTGGCTGTCCTCTATTCTCCAGGATGTGAGTGCCTGTGCTGGCTTGCTCTGTTTTCCCCCTGCTGATGTTGGCTGTCCTCTGTGTTCTCCAGTTTGTGAGTGCCTGTGCTAGCTCGCTCTGTTTTTCCCCTGCTGATGTTGGCTGTCCTCTGTTCTCCAGGATGTGAGTGCCTGTGCTGGCTTGCTCTGTTTTCCCCCTGCTGATGTTGGCTGTCCTCTGTTCTCCAGGATGTGAGTGTCTGTGCTAGCTTGCTCTGTTTTCCCCCTGCTGATGTTGGCTGTCCTCTGTTCTCCAGTTGGTGAGTGCCTGTGCTGGCTTGCTCTGTTTTCTCCCTACTGATGTTGGCTGTCCTCTGTTCTCCAGGATGTGAGTCCCTGTGCTGGCTTGCTCTGTTTTCCCCCTGCTGATGTTGGCTGTCCTCTGTTCTCCAGAGAGTGAGTGCCTGTACTGGCTTGCTCTGTTTTTCCCCTGCTGATGTTGGCTGTCCTCTGTTCTCCAGTTGGTGAGTACCTGTGCTGGCTTGCTCTGTTTTTCCCCTGCTGATGTTGGCTGTCCTCTGTTCTCCAGAGAGTGAGTGTCTGTGCTAGCTCACTCTGTTTTCCCTCTGCTGATATAGCTTGTCCTCTCCTCTCTAGTCTACAAGTGCTTGTGCTTACCCTCTCTGCTTTACCCTTACTCACTTCAGTATTCAGCACAACATATTATGTCAATGACAATCACCAAACAGGTATTGCTTTTAAGAAAAGTCATTGTTTGAATCTCCTCATCTATCTTTCTAGTTCTCCTCTGGCACTTCTGAATGTCATCTTATGACTGGTATTTGTTTTTATAATCCTCAATATATCTTTTAACTTTGGTATAGTCATCATCATCCTTTTGAAGCATGCTACCACTTTACGTCCCTCTGGCCTTTCCCCCCAGTCAGCTCTATCTCAAGCACATTTAGACTGCCAGAAGTTGAATATTGGACCCAAAATCACACAACACTTTACTGAACCTCCTCAAAACTATTCTGTTCAGGATTTTGTGGACTTTATTATGGGTGTTATAGTTGGTCTACTCTTACACTATCAAGACAACATCTAAAATTGTTTCCAGTTTTAATCTCTATGCCAATCTTGTCATTTTCATAAAAGGAGTGAAGGGTGAAGAATGAAAGCTAAGGTTTAAGTAGTGTGGGGGTATATCATCTTGATCTTGGCAGAGTTTTTTGAACATGTTTTTCATACTGTTTGCAAATCAGATTTGTCAGCTTTCCATATAGTGCATACAATCTATAGGCTTCTATGGGTCTGGCTTGGGTATGGATCTTTTGCTTTGTGTTTAAATCTTACTGGCCCAGGTTTCAGATGGGTATTCTGCCTTATTATCTCTCTAGGATGGATTTCAACTCAGTATTTGGGTGAGATGTTCAATATGAACACTAGACTGGATTAGAAGCAGCACTAGTAAAAATGCCAGTACAGCAAAACAGTGGTTTAGCAAAGCTCCTGATATTGATAAGCCCAAATATACTGTAGAATTGTACTATAGTTGAGTCTGCTTTAACTAATAACTATCATAACTAATAGTCTATTATACCTGATAGGTTTATGCTGTGATGAAGTTGGCTAGCAGAGAAATGAAATACTAACTAATAGTTCTGTCATTAGTAATACTGATAGCTCCTGGGTCCTCACAAGTAATTGTACCCATTAGGCACTCAGTTCAGCACTCAGTCAAAAATGGACAAGCTATAAAAAATTGCTAAGGTGAATTTCATGAAAACAGTTCATTTTGGTCTTCACTGGACTTTTAGAGTATATAGCAACCAAAGCCTAAAGCCCTGTTTGGTAACAAGAAACCAGCAAGAAACCAGTTTCTTGGTACATGTGACTTCCCAGAATAGATCATGACTTCCACTTTTGTACAAGTGCATCAATACATCAGAATCAATTATAGACCCACAGTTTGTTGGCAGCCTGCCAGTTGATAACATTGACCAGTTCTTATATTGGATGTATATACTCAGCTTCACACCAAGCTTGTGTAAATGGCTAATACTCATACCTATTGGATGTATATGCTACAATATATCATTAGAAACTACAAAGCCTTTTGTGGGATTAAACTGGGAGCTCACCTCAGCTTTACACCAAGCTTGTGTAAACAGCTGAGGATCACCACTCAATCAAAAACCCTTTTATCAGTGGGAATTGAGAGGAATAAACTATATAGTTATGATGGAATAAAAATGGCCACCAGTAGAGGGCAAGAAAAGGGAAGGCTGTTGCATGCAGCTTTCATGACACTTTACCACTACAGTATGTAGTTTATTCTGTGTCAATACTGCAAAGATTTGTGCCAACTAATATGTTTTGTCAAGAAAAATATGCATACTAAAGCCTCCCAGGAACTCCCAGGATGGGGCTAGAAATGTTGAGAAATGATAGTCATATATAGTCACATGGATGGGTATCACCTGGCATCACTCATCAAAATTGTATACTATATTAAGGTTTATGAGCAGCTGGTTACTCATTACTGAACAGGGCCTAAGGTTTTCAGCTTCAATCCATTTCCTGGAAATCACTGAATTCCTCATGTCTTCAACTCCTAGAATTGTTCATTATCTATCTTTGAAAAAAGCCTTCAAAACAGCAGTGAAAAGCTTCCACCATTGATTACAGGTGAATCCAGCAAGCCATGCCCCTTCTAAAACAAGACTGGAGAGTAACTTGGATATAATTATTAGTTCAATGCCAAAGTGTGGATGACCTCAGTCATTTACCAGGAGTGGCTTTTACACTGGAATAATGTATTTCAAGCTCAACAATACCACATTATCCATCTACAGGACAGTTTCTCTGGTCACATTATTCCCCATAGCCTCACCAATATCTGGATCATTAATGTTGCACAGAATCTCACATTGCACATTTAGCCACTTAATCAAGGCATTATTCAATGTTTCAAAGCTCATTACCAAACAGATTTCATTGTATGAGCCATTGCCCATTATGATGTTAATCACACTCTATCTAATATCTATTCTATCAATATACTTAAAGCTATGTAGCTTGGCTGCTCCACCTGGGAAGATGTTGATGTAACTACTATCTGGAACTATTGGAAGAAAGCAAGTATTCTCCCAGCTTGCAACCCTGGGCCCTCCACCAACTTGACAATCCTCATTTCCACACTTCTTAACCCCTAGGAAACCTATGGTCACACCACTACTCATGATCCTATTGCATGTGTTGAGAGAGAATTGGAGTTGGCTCTTGATAAACTTCAGGTTTGGAGAGTCTTGCAGGCAAGTAATCAAATGAGCCTTGACATGTTGCTCAATCTGTTATAATGGTGCTAGCCTAGTCTTAAGCTGGTATGATAGGTATGAGATTGATCCTATCAAAGGGGACTCCTTCTTGGTAAGCAACAAAGTCATTTAGAGTCTGTTCAGTATCAATAATATGTACACAATATTACAGTATTAACCATGAAATTATTAATTTTAGTGATATAGTCAATATATTGGATGACTGTATACACATTAAAGAACCCTACTATAAGACCCTAGTATAACAAATACTTTCTTGAAAGCACAGCACATTCACAAAATGACCAATTATAAATTATGATTAGAGTAACAAGAGGCTATAGGATGACATTGAGACTTAGTGAACATAGTTGGGATATATACCCTATAACCCTTTGTGATCTCAGCCTGTAACCTGGGTATTGATCTGGTTGAAAGTCAAAGAACAATTACAGACTAAATGGAGATCAAAGGCTTAGCTATCTGATCTAGGCAGCTATTTGTCCACATTCACCAAAGTCTTATCATTTTAACATTGCTACAGCAGAAGTATACTCTTTTGCAAAAGACAGAGAAATTCTCCATGGCCACTGAATGACCCACTTGATTATAGAGCCAGATTAGCAGAAACTAATAGGATATGTCAGCACTTGACTACTGACTAGTAAACATTGCTACAGTCAAGAATGAGCTTTTGTGAAACAAGACAACAATCAGCAGTGAGAATAGTCTCATGATATCAGATGAGCAGATGTTATGATGTTGATCCAAAGTTTGTCATAAAATAAGCCTGTGACTGATAACAGCAGACTGTGGTCTTTGTAGGCATATTCACTGTCACATCAGTCACAGCCCCCTTTCCTTTTTGCCTCCATGACAGTGCTGGAGTGCTTGTCATGCACAAGTCTGTTTTTGCATCTCTTTCAATATAAATCCCTTTTCTACTCCTTTATACTTAGTTCTGATACAATATAATGTTAGACAACACTAAGCATATACTTGGATGGCAAACAATATACTACAACCTCCACTACCTCCTCTGGATCTTGCTGTACCAGAGTTTGAAGCTCACTGATGGCTGGCCCAACAACTTTTCCACATACCTGAAGACCATGTAGTAGAACAGCTCACCCAAGCATTACAAGGTCAACATCTTGGAGGGAGATGAAGATCAATGAAGGGATGATGAGCCAGGTCCTCCAGCTCAACAGCAAGACCAACAGCTGCAGCAGGACCCAACTGCAAAGAGGACAGTCAAGATCATCCAAGACCTGATAGTTTCATCTATGTAAATACCAGACCCCTCTGACCATACTCTCCACAAGCTCCAGAACCATGAATACATCAAACTCTGGTACTTTATGCCAAAAAGTGGTGATGCATCCACTCAACAAAGCCAGTCTCTTGATGCAGAGGGTTTTACACTTACACAAGGAGAATTTGGCCCAAGCATACTTCCTGCTTATGTCACCCCTGTCCCAAAGAATCAGGTGATCCAAGACAAGGATCTCTCATGGTCAGAGATGACAATGTTATGGCCTGAACAGTATTAACCATGAAATTGTTAATTTTGATGATATAGTCAATATATTAGGTGACAGTATACATATTAGAGAACCCTACTACAAGGCCCCAGTGTAATAAACACTTTCATGAAAGCACAGCACATTTGCAAAACAACCATTAATGATTAGAGTAACAAGGGGCTATGGGATGATGTCAAGACTTAGTGAACATGGTCAGGATGTGTACTCTATGACCCTTTGTGATCTCAGCCTATAACCTGGGTATTAATCCAGTCAAAGTCATTCTCAAAAGAATAATTATAGATTAACTAATTGGAGATCAAAGGCTTAGCCTTCTGATCTGGACAGGCACTTGTGCACATTCATGAAAGTCCTTCCATTCCAACATTGCTACAGCAGAAGTATACTCTTTCATGAAAGACAGAGAAACTCTGCATGCCCACTGAATGATACACTTGACTATAGCACCAGATTAGTAGGAACTAACAGGACATGTCAGCACTTGACAACTGGCTAGTAAACATTGCTACAGTCAGGAACAAGCTTTAGCAAAACAAGACAACAATCAGCAGTGATAATAATCTCATGATATCAGATGAGCAGGTGTAAACACACCTTTATGAAAGGATGTGTCAGTACTTAACCCCAAAGAAAACCCAGAGATACCCCTATTGGACAATCCTTTAATAATCTCCTTTTGCTATCAACAATGTGTATGTGTTATCCATGTAATTACTCCTTTAGTACTTTTGTGAAAACCAATATAAACCTTTCTTGAGCATATAGTCTAGCAAGAAATCTCACCTGCTAAGGCTACACTTAGAGACTGTCCCACACAACATATCTGAGTGAGTAGTAAAAAGTGTATTGAGTGTCCTTCCCTCATAGACCATTAAAGAATTGGAAAACACCTTTTGAGAAAGAACATTACTGTGAGATTCATATAATTTCAGAGTATGAAGAAGTCTGGAAAAGACTTATAAGCTGTATATTGCATCTAGTATCCAGGAGTGGTACTAGTCAGTGTCAGGTGTATTGTGATAGTGCTGAGTGTTAGTGAAAGTGACAATTCACAAATACTGGTCTATTACACTTCTGCATTTTAAGGGACTTGTAGTTGTGCAGCATTGCATAACAAGGATTGTTGAGTACCTTTTGTGAACCGGTCATTCCAGTACAAAACCAGTCTACAAACAACTTCTATTATCTATCATTATCAACCTTTGCACTTTCATGAAACATCCTTCTTTATTGATTATCCTCCCATGAACTTGTATTGAGTTTAGGAGTATTGGTTGTTATTGTTACTATTGTTACTAGGGTCTGTCATGGGTTGTAATGTTACCAATCTGTGACTGGTACCATCAGATGGCACAGTCACGGATGGCTTCAGATGGGTATCTGCGGATAGCAGGTTCATCTGCAGATACAAGTAACCTGTTTTGTTCGGGCGAGCATGTATATCGATTGAATAGACTTTGCTGATAATTTTGGTATAAGTTTCGAGCAAAAATACGCAAAATTGAGTGCACTACGGGACTTTCAAATTTGACCAAATATTCACAAATATTGGGGGGGATTGAGGCATTCATCAACACTCGACTCACCATATCTTCCTCAATTCTTGGTCGATTTCTATCGAAGTGGGCTCATTAAAGACGCATTGACTGGGGCTACAGAACAACATATAAATTGAGATGGCAAACGGACTCATGGATCGTACAAGTACATTTCTTCCTTTCCTTCAGCCCACTGAAGCTCACAGATAGCAGTGCTTATTAACTCATTCCTCATCTGAATCTTCTGATACTTTACCTTCAATGATTGCTGCAGCTGCCTTGATACCTGGGAAAAGTGGGCTTCCATACCATGACCCAAGACCCATCCGAGCTTCAAAAGTGCTTGGAGACATATTGTGTTGCATAAAATTGATTTGTCATTGGCCAACCAAAAATGTCTGCTCGGCATCAACAGATGATGCTAGTAGATATCAGATAAGGAAGGATTGAGTGTGAGAAATGTACGAGCCTGGAGCACTGCAGTAGTTCATTCCCATTCTTGCAAGATTGGGACAACTGGTTGCAGTAGTCTTCCACCACTTCATATATCCCCCCAAATCAATGACTGTTGAAGACTGGATGACTGGCTCTTTCAGGTAAGTGTGAATGTCATCCAGTTTCCCTGCTGTTGATTTTGTTGCAGTGGGTTTCTTCATGTATTTGTTAGTGACTCGCTAAATTAATAGTAAGAATTAATATTAATAGAGATGGGATTACATACTGCTGAGTCACTTCCTGAGTCAGGTGTGATGTCAGGTCAGTAGTTTTACTCCCACCAATCAATTACAGTCTGTTTGAGTTGTGAAATAACAGCATGTGAAAAACCATTGTCCTTAAACCACTGCAGCTTTCGATCAGGGCACATGACTAGAAATGCATAAATACACCTCTTATACTCACAGAGAAAGTAACATACCGATTGCGATGATATAAATTTCACACTCTTCACAAAGTGTGACATACTTGTTAACCATTGAAATTGCAGCTTGAGCTGCAATGTGAATAACTGGCAATAACTCATCATCATCATCCTCACACACATTGACAAGATATGTTCAGATATCCAGTAGGAGTGGAAAGGCATCAACAATGAGGGGAACTTCAGCCTTTGAAAATAGATCAGTTGCTTCTTTGAAAATCTAGAATACTACTAGCTCCTGTCTTACAGTAATTTTAACATGTACCTCAAGAACAGGAAGGAGATCAGTTACTATCTTCCACTGGTCAGCTGATAACCAGTACTGTGTCAGATTATTGTCAGAAATCCCAGTCATTGTCTCAACCTCCTTTTGGAAATAAACATGAGCATTAAGACTAGGGACTGTCATGGATGGTTACTGGATTTAGGACTTGTTTTCTCATGAATGCTGCTAGGACTTGGATTTACCATTAACAAGATACTTTCCACATGGGAAGGATAGATGAGACCCTAAGCTAGATGATAAAGCAAAATCCAATGCAAGGAAGCCAAAAATATAATGAGAAACAGAGATGAAGTTGAACAGATGAGATTTGGATGTATCCATCTGGATGGAAAGCCATCTGTTTTTTTGTTTTGAGTCCTGGCTCAAAGCTTTCCACTCAATCAACATGAACACTACATTTTGTGTAAGCCTAGGATCCTGTCTACTATTTCCAGGTTGAAAATTCCCAGCTGTGGCTAAATCTAACCCTCAGCAGTGCTTGTGAGAAACTGAGTTCCCAAATCCAGTAGTCATCCATGATAGTCCCTAATTAAGACAAAGGAAATCCAAATTCCAGCAAGTTGCCACTCAGCAATCAAGCAAACGTTTAGCACCATCAAGCCTGGGATTTTTGCTGACTAACTCATCAAACTGCTCACGGAGAGTAGGTGAGTCATGAATATGATGAGTGAGATTAGAAACCTAAATATTATTAGAAAAGTACACATTGCAAGTATAAAAGACACACCCAAGGCATAATACCCTCAGCTGTACAGAGCTGAGCAGGGATGGCAGTAATAGGCTCTTCCCTTGCTTGCATCTGCATAATTGCTGGCTGATGGAGTGCCAGTACAGTTTTCTGATTAAAAATAGCATGACCATCATCTTCTTCGAGCACTCCATCATCTTCATCATCCTTAACCTCAACAACCTGATCTGCTACGAATGTTGAATGATCATCCACTGAGACTAAACCATCATCAGAAACAATGGCCTGGTTTGACTTCTTCTTGCCCTTCTTAAAGAAAAATGACATAAACATCTAAACAAAGTAAATTATTATAATGGTAAATGTCAAGCTTAAATTAAATACTGCACCTTTGCTACTAAATTCAAAATATGGGCCATGCACCAAGTACGAGCTTGTGGACCAGGAAATGATGGTATATGCTGAGGAAGAAGCTCTAAAGCTTATTGCAGTTTGCTGCATTATCCATATATATAGAAAATAGCTAGAGTTTGATTGGTAAGCATATCCAGTCAATTAAAATATTGAGATTACTCACCTTCTTTGTCAATCCCCAACATTTCAGACAGTCAAAAACAACCTTAGCAAGGTATTCACCAGTGTGCTTGTGTTTTAACCTATTATTAAGCAAATTTAATTCATACTCTGGGTTAGAATAATATTATTGCTTACCTAATAAACTCCAGTACTGTCCGATAGATTGTACCCTGTTCAGACCAAATAACAACAAGGCCCAGATATGATACTACAATTGGTGCTGTCCATCCTTCCAGAACAAGATGGATACCACTAGTAATTGACTGCTCTGATCAGTCTCTAAAGTAGAGTGAGAAAAATACAAACATACCATGAGTTGAGTACGAACAATACCAGACACTTCACAATATAAAAGTCAGGTATCACAACCAACGTACTCAGGACTTGAAAGGACTGTTCCCTTTCAGAGCATAGCAACTTCAAGACAATAAAGCCCATCCTTGACTGAGTTGAATGGGTGCTGATTCACAGCACACTGTAACAGAATGATTGCTCAGTGAGCTGATTCAGAGTAAGGAATATAATCAGAGTCAGATTGATATGGGACCAATGATGAGCCATCTTCAGCAAGTCCATTCAGCCAGTTGCAGGCCTTGATGCCCTTCTGAAGGTTTCCAGTCCCTGTGTGTGTCTTCATGCATCCCTGATGATGTGCTGTATGACGGTCTGGATCAGTTTTACAGGTCAAGATAAATACCAGTTCAGAAGGCTCATCATCCTTGAGAACACAGTCAAGGGTGATGTTAAAGTGCTGGTATGCAAGAGACTTAAGATGTGCAAATGAAGCCTCTAGAATTATTGGATTATATACATTAATAAATTTTTGAAGTGGTTGTGAATGTACATACCAATAATCTCATCATCTGGTGAAGAGGCAGAAATGGGATTGTTAATGTAATAAAGGAAATGTGGTCAGATAGTGAATGATAGGTAACATTAATAACAATAACAACCAACACTCCTAAACTCAATACAAGTTTGTGGGAGGTTAATCAATAAAGAACAATGTTTCACGAAAGTGCTAAGATTGATAATGAAAGATGATGGGAGTTGTCTGTAGACCCATTTGTAATGGAATGACCAGTTTGCGAAAGACACTCGACGATCCCTGTTATGTAATGCTGCACAACTACAAGTCCCTTAGAATGCAGAAGTGTAATAGACCGGTATTTGCGAATCGTCACCTTCGCTAACACTTGGCACTATCACAATACAACTGACACTGACTAGCACCAATCCTGGATACTAGATGCAATATGCAGCTTATAAGTCTTTTCCAGACTTCTTCACACTCTGAACTTATATGAATCTCACAGTAATGTTCTTTCTCGAAAGGTGCTTTCCAATTCTTTAATGGTCTATGACCAAAGGGCACTCAATACACTTTTTACTACTCACTCAGATATGTTGTGTGGGACAGTCTCTAAGCATAGCCTTAGCAGGTGAGATTCCTTGCTAAACTATATGCTCAAGAAAGGTTTATATTGGTTTCATGAAAGTACTAAAGGAGTAATTACATGGATGACATGTACACATTGTTGATAACAAAAGGAGATTTATTGAAAGGTTGTCCAATAGGAATATCTCTGGGTTTTCTTTGGGGTTTAAGTGCTGATGTGTCCTTTTGCGAAGGTGTGATTACTCCTGCTCCTCTGATATCATGAGATCTCTATCACTGCTGATGGTTGTCTTATTCTGCGAAAGCTCGTTCCTGACCATAACAATGTCTACTACTCAGTAGTCAAGTGCTGATGCATCCTGTTAGTTTCCACTAATCTGGTTCTATAATCAAGTGGGTCATTCAGTACCCATGTGGAGTTTCTCCATCTTTTGCAAAAGGGTATACTTCTGCTGTAGTGATGTTAAAAAGATAGGACTTCCGCAAATGTGCACAAGTGCCTGTCCGGATCAGAAGGCTAAGCCTTTGATCTCCAATTAGTTAGTCCATTATTGCTCTTTCGAGAAAGACTTCGACTGGATCAATACCCAGATTACAGGCTAAGATCACAAAGGGTCATAGGGTACACATCCCAACCGCATTCGCTAAGTCTCGACATCATCCTGTAGCCTCTTGTTACTCTTGATCATTAATGGTCGTTTTGCAAGTGTGCTGTGCTTTCGTGAGTGTGTATGTTACACTAGGGTCTTACAGCAGGGTTCCTTAATGTCTATACAGTTACCCAATATATTGACTATATCATCAAATTTAATGATTTCACGGCTAATGCCATTTGGGCTGTAACACAGGCAGGTCCCAGATATCAAGATCATGCTTATCAGCCACTTGATTAGCAGCCTTTGCCTTCTGACACTGTTTGACAGGAGAGAATTGTACAGGGATGAGTGGTCTGGCATTATCTTCCTCATCACTCGAAGCCCTAGTCTCAGGTGTCTGGGCCCAAGAAATGTGTGGTGTGACAGCCCTGCTACCACTTGAACCCCTAGACAACAGCCCTGAAGCAGGATGAGAGGGAAGCCTTGATTTTGTACAAGGCATATTAATGCAGGGAGGGACTACAAGGGGTGAGAAGCTCAAACACAGGGTCATGTTCATTATTTGATATGTTTACATCAATAATTTGATTCGGAGTCTCAAAAGCTCCCATATATAGGCTATATATCTATTTTTAACTGGTCCCTGTCAGGTTACCACAGGTATCCGGCAGACCGGTATCCAACCTGACCCAATCTGGTCATCATGGATCGTTACCTGCAGATACCCAGTTGTCATGTATCTGTGACAGTCCCTAATTGTTACCTATCATTCACTATCTGACTACATTGAATTCACTACCTTAACAATCACATTTCTGCCTCTTCAATGGCAGTCAGAAACAGCATGATTGCACACATGAGAAACTGTGGGTGAGCTGATGAGCTCATCCTCATGTTCATGCAGTTCTTCCTGAAGCTAGACACACACCCTTTTCATAGCAAGCCAGATGGGGAGAAAGGCCTCATTGCCCACCAAGCAGAAGTTTGATGAGAATGGCACTGTTTTCTTCTTGCCAATAAGGACAGTGGCTTCTTTGACCTTTCAGTCATCAATGACACCTGGCTGTATGCTATTGGAGATGAGCTGAGGTGAAGATGACATGATGAGGCCATTGCAGAGTAAGTAACAAATCTTGACTCTAGCTCACTGGAACTGCTGCTAACAAAATTCTTCCCTCCTTTTGGTTTTCTGCACACTACACAACAATGCAAATTTTCGATTTTGCAATGGCCCTGCTACCTGCCCTGCCTCTGCCCTGCCCTGCCCCACCACTGGTGGTACAACCATGGTCACCCTACTTAGGCTGACATTGACAAGAGACACACCATAAAAAGGCACATGGGGCCACTGGGACTATTCACCATGCTATCAGCAAAACCAGCATCACTAGTCACACTCTCCTTCACCATCTTGAGCATCCTGAAAAGCTTCAAAATGCAAACAGAGTCACTCACCATCCCTGTCAGATGATGAAGCCCAGCATGATGGGCTATCAAGAAGACCTTAGAGGAAAAAGCCCTTTCAGTCACCCTCATCTTCAGCAGTCCTCTCTGCCTGCCCAAATTGCCTCAGATGACATCACCATGACATTGCAAACTGCAACACAACTGTACACTGGGACAAGCAGACCAACAGGTGCTCCTGCATGCAAAAGGGTTATCTCTGCTCCTCTAGTAGAATGGTCCTATGCACTGACTGGCAAAAACCTGTAGGATGCTGCAAGACAGCACATAGCCCCTCCAGACACCAGTGTTCAGAATGTGGAGTGATAGATCATGGAGCTCAGAAGTGTCCTAGCACACAGACAGCTTAAGGCCCTCAACCTGTATATACCAGATGAATGGTGTAAACTACTTGACTCCTCTGGTCTCTCTGTCAAGTATCCCCATGTTGCCAGCATGTTGTATAATGGCTTTATGGCAGGTATCCCCCACATCATGACTACTTACACTCCAAATAATTGACCCTCTATAATTGAATATAATACTATACTTCATAATGTTGTTAACACTGAGTTCAAGAAACAGAGATATGCTGGCCCACTTGCCAAAGAAGAAGTCATACAGCTCATTGGTCCATTCCAAACCTTACCACTAAGCATCATACCCAAACCCAATAAGCCAGGAAAATTCAGACTCATTCAAAACCTCTCACACCCTCACTCACCCAGTTCACTAGTCTCTTCAATCAATAGTGCTATCATCTCAGAGCTACACCACTGCACTTGGGGCACTTTTGGTACTACAAGGTTATTTACCCATGCCTTCAGCATGGGGCATTGACACAGTAGTTAGGCTCACACATCTGAAGTCTGAGTTGAATAGGAGTCTCATAATTCCAGTACAAATCTGATAAAGGCAAAAAACAACATCAACATTAAAGACCATCCAAAAGTCAACTAAAGACCATTCAAAATCAAACTAAAAACTGTTCAAACTAAACTAAAGACCATTCAAACTAAACTAAAGACTGTTCAAAAAAAAAGACAACTCTGATATCTGAAAGCACCAAAAAGAATCTATCTACAAATTGAGTCCATTTAGAACTTCAGAGTACACTATGTTTGGTGTTTGACCTGTTGTACTCTCTGGTGGGAGGTATACTTTGATTCTCTGTCCTGAGGTACATCTAGATAATGCCACATATAATTGGCCATGTGAAAAAACAGGAGTCTCCAAGTTTATCCCAACATGTCTAATAGACTGTTCTTGTGACTTGTTGATAGTTATTGCAAATGCAAGATGGATTGGAAATTGTTGGTGCTGGAGAGGAATTGGAAGTGTTTCTGATGAAGGATGTAACACAATCCTTGGGATATACACTTCAGTTCCAGAGAATTTTCTATCTCCAGAGATAATCTGGCATTTGAGTACCTGTTCTTTGATATCAAGTATAATCATTCTTGCCCTATTACAGGGACCTTTTGATGCATCCAAGTTCCATAAGAGCATAACAAGAACACCCTTCTTTAAAATTAGTTTTGCCAGTAGAAGTCCAGAAGCTTTGAGTGAATGCAAGTACTCTGGAGGATATGGCTGGTAGTTGTTCAATGTTGGGTTCTCAAGAACAACAGAATCAGCACTCATAAGCACTTTCTGGACTCTAGGAAATTGATCAAGGATAGCATCATTGATATCATCAACCTCATTATTCTAGACAAAAGAATTGTTCTGTCCAAGAAATATTGATAAGGTTGTGGGTCTTGAATAGCTGGATAGATCAATGAAAATAGTTCCTCTATGCTTTGAACACACATGTGAGCTGGAATTTCCACAGTGTGATCATTATCCATGTTTGATCCAGCACTAAGTTCCAAAAGCCATCTGGTATGGTTATCACTTTCTGCAGTTCTACCTAGTCTCATATTCTGTACTAAGTAATACACATGAACATCTCTCCAGAGATTGCTCTTACAGAAAGAAGCACCAACAATATCAGGTTGCAAGCCTCTTGGAATAACAGGAAGGGTTTGACAAAAGTCACCACCAAAAACAGTAGTGATTCCTGCAAGGGGAGTATCTATTCCCAAAAGATCTCTGAGGCAGTGATCAACAGCATGAATTCCATGATGGTGTTGCATTGGAACTTCATCCCAGATAATGATTTTTGTGCATTGTAGTACTCTGAACATGTGATGTTGTGTTGTAAGGGATGCAACAGATACCTCATCAGGAGATAGAGAAATCTTAAATCTAGAATGGGCTGTTCTGCCTCCCTCAAGCAATAGAGCTGCAATTCCAGATAATGCTACACATCTCCTCATGACCTGATGTCTGCAGCAATAGTATTGCATACAAAGGTCTTTCCACACCCACCTGCACTATGGATAAAAATCATGTGCCCCAGATTATATTCCGGACAGAATTAGTTGCAGTATTAAAGACAGTAGTTTGCTCATTATTGAAATCTCTACAGTTTTGTCTAACCAAATCCTGGAGCTGATCATGATTATAGTCAAGTTCTTCATGTGAGATAGGGTTTGCAGGAGTATCACCCCATACTTCTCCATCTACAGGACCCTGTGGCAAAGGCATGTGGGGAAATTTGGTCAAGTCAGTTCCAGCCTTTATCAGGATTTGGTTTAATAGATAGAGCCTATAATCATAAATCTGCACAGGAGTAAACTCTCTATCTTGGTATCTATCCATATTTCTAAGGTGCACATGTAAATCATCACAAATGCTGGCTTTATGACTGTTCTATAATTCTTTAGGTTGGGCAGGATCACAGTATTGTAAGATCACTGCAAACAAAGACTGTAATGCAGAGCCAGGCTGAATTGCACTAGCTTTCCTTAAGCACTGATCCTGCTCTACATTGTTTCCAGGAGCCCACATGCTAAGCAAGCTTCTCTGAAAGTTGGATATACTGTACATCCATAAGTCTGCAGATGTTCCCATCCTATTGCACCTGGAACAACAGTCAATAGCAATCTGGGGTAAAACCTCTCACCTTGATTTGGAGATGCAAAATACATCCTTCCAATAGCATAGTTCCTTTGGTATAGGGTCCATTTCTTGGTTGATTTACTATAAACATAGGTGTGAGGAAAATCTTGATAAAGGATATCTGCTGCTGCTGCTCCATAAGTCTGGTTAGCCTCAAACCATGCTGTAAGAGCAGTTTATCAAGATTATTTCTGGCAAGAACTTGATCTGCAGTCTGATCAGGTTCATAGTAGATCAACTGCTGGTAAGGCAAATGAACTGGTAGGCAGTATACAGAGGGTGACTCAGCATGCATAGGAAATTCAAAGATATGCCAGCATGCTTCCATTGGAGAGATGTAGTGAGCATCGAGATATTCCTTAATTTCATCTCATTGCTGATCCTGACAGGCATAGATTTCAAGAGTAGCTTTATCATGACCTTTGTAGATATACTTGTGAATGTACTTGATAGCTTCTACAGAGGCACAGATTTCAACATTAATATGACATATGTATTTAGCACTCAGATATCTATTGTAAGAAACAACCCATCTGTTGTCATAGACAAAGTTGTTTTTCCTAGAGGTGTGGCCATCATTAGGTTGTGCATACTTGGGATAGCCATTCTCTCCATATATTGTGGTATTATTGAATTCCTTGGGATACTTCTTGCTGCATTTTCCATCAACCATGCATCTTGCATTACACTTGTGTTCTCCACAGGGACCATGCAACATCATTGTTGTTATGACCTCATATAGCTCAGGTTCTGTGACTGGATCTAGCAGGGTTGCACATACAATGGAGTCAACATGAGCTGCATCTCTAATCTTGTAGGGCCCATCCAGGAATATCAGCAGGTGCATATGTGGTAGTCCTCTCTTTTGAAATTCTATGGTATAGACCATTGCAACAGTTTTCCCAAAAAGGCCCTTTTTAACTTCCTCAAGGAGAGCTTTTTTCTTTTGCTCAAAAACCCTGGCAACAATGTCAGAATAGTCACTGGCAGTTTGTTTTTCTTTATCAGGGCTTAAATCCTCGAGGAGAGCTGCTTGAACCTCTGGCCAGTTTGGGTTTGCAGTCATAGTCAAGAAGATATCAGACTTTAGAAATGCCCTACAAATGACCATAGAATCTTGAAATAGCTGATTCATATGATGATCACTCTCTGAGTGAGAAGAGGGTAGAATAATCCATTGGCCATGGTTTTCAAGAGTGATGTTATTATCATTATCACCAAGAACAATATCTTAGAGTCCTTGGTAGACATCAGCTTGAATTTCCTTTTGGTGGTGTAATATCCAAGTTAGATAGCTTTACTCAATGGAGGCCCAAGCATCAACAACATATTGCTGAAATAATTTACCACCCCAGAATAATGGAGGTTGTTGAGCTGGCTCTCCTGGTTGGATATGGAAACAGTATGCATAGTAGTACCATTGTGAGACCATTTCTGAGTGCACTTCAACATTAGGTCTAGGCCTTGAAGGTATTTCTGTATGCCAGCCATCTTCACCATAGGGGAATAGCAACACATAGTGCAAACAGGAGTAAGAATGGTGGAGATGACTGATCCTTCACAATCCACCATCTCTTAGACACAAGACAATATCTCTGTGCTCTGAATGATCCTCTGCTCCATGTCCAGGAAGAAGCACAGCAATTTCATCTCCAGTTGGTGCATTGTATTGCCTTAGGTCCATTGTCCTATCAGTATGTATTCTGATAGACACATCATGCTCAGGATTCTGCTGCATATGCTCCTACATAATCTGGTATGCCTGACAATACGGCTGAACATATGGATGTAGTTCTAGCAGCATTGCTTGCAGCTCAGCCATAATAAACTGATTACATTCCTTGTTATTTTACATACAGTAATTGAGCTGCTCTGCAGGATCATACATGTAAATCTGAGCATATTTAGGAGGCTTTCTAGCCTCAGGCAGCAGAGTTCCACTTAAATGAAGAAGCTCACCACTGATCTTGAAGCAGTAAGGACCTCAACCTCTGGTGATAGTGTAATTGATAGTAGCACCAAGTGAAGTAAATGCAAGACTGGCATTATAACATCTAATATCTTCTTTGAACTCCTTAGACTGTGGCATTAAACCACACATAAACCTTCGGAGATTAGGATGCAGAGGGTGGTAGGGAGGCAGATGTATTTGTCCTTGGAGACAGCACATGCCAAACTTTGGTGCATTGACCCTTGAAGCTGTAAGTTTCTCAGAGGAAAAATGGACTGCAGAGCAGTGTGAACATTGGATATTCATTGGACCCAGATCATGCTTTTCAATTGGTTCTCTATATGGCTGACAGCCCCTCAGAACAGGTTGCTGTTGTTGAGGAACTGGAGGATTCACTACTTCATCCTGATTTCTGTTTTGTTCATTCACTGGGTCATCATGAATAGCTATATGGCCCTGGGCATGAAACTGGTGCATATTTATTTGTGCCTCTAGGTCATTCTCTTACTCAACACTATCTTCCTCAATTTCTAGTCTCTCTACTCTCCATTCTTGAAGAATTCCCTGCATTTCCTGATCTCTGGCTCCTCTAATTTGCTCTTGCACTTGCAAGACATTTTGCAATTGTGCTTGTGTATGCTGCACTTGCACCTGGTGATCCCTTTCCCTCTGATTCCTCTGAGTTCTCACTCTTTCCTGCTCCTGCTGTAATCTCTCCTGAGTTTCCATTGGCTGTGAGTATCTTTGCTCAATTAACTGCCTAATATCACAGTTGTTGTGATATGTGATGAATAGGCTAATACTGGACCCAGGTTTAGAGTGACCAAATAGTGTCAATCACTAATGAATGCCAATCAATGATGTATCACAGTTGTTGTGATATCAGTCCAGCTGTCAGAGGTCACCACTCCCCTGACAGAGTAGGAAAGGTGTGATGTAACATCACATATAATCACAAAAAGCTCAAGGCATGAAAGATGGTATCCACTAATTGTCATGCCACTAAGGTATGGCTACCCTAAAATATAAAAACTCTAAAAAATGTAATTTTTTGACAAAACATCAATTTTGATGACCTAAATACATATGGCCAGTAAGCAGGACCTCTAATGGTACAGTAGATGTGCAAGAGAGTGGGTGTATGATGGTCTCAGTTGTGTGAGAGGCCATGGGATGTGCATCAAAAGATGCATCACTCACATCCTCACACATATAAGAAAACTTGCTTACCAATAGCTGACTAATTCTGACTAAGCTGACTAAGACTTGGTAACACTGACTAACTCTTGGTCATCAATTTATTTGGCATCCTATTCTTTTTGGATTTCACTCCTCATCTGCAGACTCCTGCCAAATGCAGAAAGTACCACCTCAATTCCCCTCCACCCTTCCCAATGGCCAGGCATGGTAGTCAAGCTCCCAGGAAATGATCAGTATGCCATTGACACACAAAATACATTTGGGCTGGCCTCAGAAGTGGTGTATATGGTAATGTTAAGATTTATAGTCAGAGCAACTAGTAATGTCATGTGTCACAACATATGGTTGGGTTACATAAGACAGCAGCTAACTGGTCTTTAACCTACTTCAATTAATGAGCTTGAGTATTCTCAAAAGCCCAGTAAGAGAAGGCCAAGAAGACTTGTGGTAAATCTAAGGTAGTGTGAGGTTCGAGATAACAACAATGATACAAGTGAATTCAAGTCAGGGTGAGTAAACACAAGTAGTCTGGGAAACAAAGGAAAGATTAAACTTGCATTTAATCTTCCTAATACAAGGTCCTTAAATACTAACTAACTGAAACAGTATCAAACTATGAAACTACAACTACAAGTCTGATATCACAATCACAATACTGATAAATACTAATCTGTCTGCTGATGTAACAGCTATCATAGTTAGATATCCTAATGTTCAAATCCAAATGCAATGTCCATGAAACTATCATTGTCTGTTTATCAGTCTGTTAGTCCATTTCTATCAAACAGCAAAACTGTTCCTTCAGATCCTAGTAATGATGTCTGTCCAGTTGTACTTGTCCCAATCAATGTTGAACCTTTCTTCTTCAATGTCAAACTTTCCAATGTATTCCTCCCAATTGAGTAGGGCTGCTTCAGAACAGGTGGCTGTGTTGGTATCTAGAACAATCAAGTCACAGTGGGCATCAATCAGGTCAACATTTATAACAGGTAAAGTAGGTGATGTGGAAGTTGATATCATGCAAAGTGAGGGCATAGGTCCTATTTCCAAATGGGTAGATGATCATCTCTTCATCTGAATGCAATGCTGTCACCTTGAGAGGTATAATCAACTTCAATCACAGTGGGCAGAATCAATTAGAAGGAATGGAGAACTTCAACACAATAAGGGCCACCTATGGTTCAGAGGCAAGCTCCTTGACAACAGCTGTTTCGAAGAGTATCTAAAAATCACCAGCAAGCAATTTGTCAGCAAGGGGTGGGAGCTGGAGGCTGGTGCTGAAGGTAGGGGGGACCTAACATAAGGGTCTGAGGAGGGTCTGAGGAGGATCTGAGGAGGGTCAGATGGGTCTAATAGACAGGGTCTCTATAGTCCAGGAGGTCTAAGCAGGGTTTGATTGGTCTAAATTAGTGGTGTGGTAAGTAAGGGTCCAATAATAAAGGGAGAACAAATTTCGAGGTTTATCAGCTTAGTCAGGATTGGTCAGAAATAGTCAGAACTGACTCAGCATTACAAAGTGGTGGGCTATTCTCTTACACTGCTGATATGTTCATGGGTGCTTATTTATGATCATGTGTGGGAACATGGCTGATGATGTGACTAATGCAAGCCAGCCTCCAGCCAGATGCTGTGTGCTGTCTACATCTGGCATCCTCTGACCTGCCCTACAGTTATGCCATCAACTTTTTGGCATAAGGTGTGTCCAGGAGCTGCTGTGTGGCTGTACACTCTCCTTTCTTCCCCCCACCATCTCTGTCTCTCTGTGCAAAAAGTATCTACCTGTAATTTTCGCTTTTGTGAGATTCCTAAAGCTCTTTCTGAGTTTCAGAGTAAGGTCTATCATAAGAAAAACACTAATAGTAGTTAATAAATAATTAGTTGATAAATTTCGCTTTCCTGAGGCCCCTGAGGCTCCTTTTGAGCCACAATGTGAGGTTTTTTGGAAAAGATATTCAAAATATAATCTAATAAATTAATTAGAGCTATTTTTGTTCTATTTCACTATATACTCAGAGGCTCTCACTGAGCTACAAGGTGAGCTGTTTCTGATATGACTATAAATACTGTCTAATCACTATTTTAGAAATTGAGAGTGTGGTAGTTATAGATTGTAAACCTCTGTTAATTTCTCAGCAACTCAGCCATGTGAGTATACCTTTCTATTCACATGAGAAATAATTACTTATTAAAATATTCAGAAACCCCCAACTTCCTACCGCTCCTGAGCAAGATCAGGAGGCTGCATGTGCAGAAGAATATGAGCAACATCAGATGACCAGCCCTAAAGTATGCTGAGAGTGTATAAATGAGAGGCCACTACTGTATCTACCACACTTACATCCTATATTGCTGTCACAATCTGTGATCATGACCTCTCCGATTTGATCTCTGACTATTCTTTCAATTTCCAATTCCCACAATTGTTCATTATTTACCATTTCTATAAATATTTTGCGGCCTGTTTCCACTCATCATTCTATCCTCTTTTCATTTGCACTTATATTCATTTCCACCATTCCATTTATGTTTGTTGTTCTCCATTGCATCGCATCTGTCATTGTCTATTTACTTTTCATTTATCTGTTTATTTGTTTATTGTCACATTGTGAGTTTCACCATATTTACATGTTATTTGTCCAATTTCACATTATCTTAAAAATGTTGCTACTAGCTCATGTATTACCCATTCTGAATATTGACTAAGATTCCACTCTAAATTCTCTGTCCATTATTCCTTCAGTGTTGAATTCCAATTCGCACTGCCTGTTATCTTCCTCATAGACCAAATCAGTCAACATGATATCAGAAGGGCACAGCACATACACTGAAGCCAATGACCAACCTCTCCATAACTTTTGCACACTTAGTAAGTGCTGGTATTTCACAAATCTTGACAATCACCTACTCCTGCCCCTTAGCAACCCCCCAATCTTGGAGCACTTCATGTTCTTCAAATTCCTCATACATATATTCCTCCCCATCTCAATGCACCTCTAGCTCATCCAGTACCCCATCCCCCTCCTGTCATTCCTCAGACTATAATACCTGAAGGGTGGAATAGACCACTTGCAAACCCTCTTCCAAGAAATGTACCACCTGCTCCAGTCTTACAGCATGGAAGAGGCTGACCAATTTTCTCTAATAATGTAAAACAAGGAGGTGATAGGCTGAGAGAGCTAGAACAGCAATTACAAAGAGAACTTGAGGAAAGAGAGCAGCAAGTAAGAAGAGAGGCAGAAGTGGTATTGGCTCAACACAGAGAGCAGCAAGTGCAGGATATATTACAGGATCAGCATAGGCTACAGGAGGAGGCACAACAACTAGCAAGAGAACAAGCCATAGAAGTGCAGAGATTAGTACAAGAGGACCAGCAAAGGAGAGAAATAGAAGTAGAAAGGCAGAGAGTAGCTCAAGAGCAGCTTCAGATGAGGTTAGAAGAAGAAAGAGTCAGATATAGACAACAGCAAGAGGAGCAGAGATTGAGAAATGAAGAGCAGGAGGCTCACCATCAAATACAACAACAGGAGCAGAGATTGAGAGAACAACATCCACAGTGGCAAGCTGCAATTGTACAATAAGAGCTTGAGCTTCAAGAAAGGCTAGAAGAACAAGCTGAGGCTGAGTGATTGGCAGAAATCAATCAGATGATGGAAGAGTGGAGAATTGAGTGACAGGAGAACCTAGACTTTGATGAGCCTAATCAGGTTCTAGATGAAGACTTGGATAATCATTTTGAACAAAATCTGGATTGATTGGAAAGAGTGAGTACTATTTCAGATAAGCTTTAGTTAATGCTAAATATTTTATTAGGAGCCAGAGAATGAGAATGGTGAAAATGAAGAAAACCAAGACAATCAGAATGAGGTAAGTGTTATTTTTATTGAATTTGATGAGTTGCTAAGTTATATAGCAGAATGAAGATAAGCATGAGCATGATGAAGAAGCCCAGCCACCTTCTCCACCCCAAGACCCATCACCATCACCACCTCCTCTACCTCCCTGTAATCCCCAAGATCTCCCACCTGCATGTCAGCCTTTTAATGAAGCAGATATCAAGCCTGATTACCTGGGTCCAATGAATGTAATCTGCAGTCACTGTAATGCTCTCCACTTTGATTGTGAAAAGCTTACAGCATCAACTGTAAATCTGCCCAGGTTTGGTGTCTGCTGCTTACAGGGGCAAATTAGGCTTGAGCCTTTTCACCCACTCAATCCAAACAAGGCTCTTGCTCAATACATGACAAGGCAGTGACCCCAATGGCAGGAGTTCTATGAAGATATCCAGTGCTACAATGCTGCTTTTGCTATGATCTCAGTGGGAGTGAAGCTTGATGCCTCAGTTTTCCAAGGTACAGGTGCATACTGCTTCAAGATACAGGGAGAACTTCACCATCTTGCTGGCACACTTCTACCACTTGAAGGCCAGACTCCAAAATATGCTCAGATTTATGTCCATGAGCCTCAGCAGGTGGTTGCAGTTTCTCTATGTAGGAGTCCACTTTGGAGCAAGATCACAATCCATCACCTTCAACACGACATGTGCCTGGAGAGATCTAGAGATGAAGACCAATATGCTCAGTGGTTGCTGGATATTGGAGCAGAAACAAGTATTGACAACAATGAGATGGTGGAAATACCTAGGCACATGCTTATCCACACCTCTGATGATCTCATTACCAAGATTTATCCTGGAATTGAGATCCCTAGAGCAAAGGATGATGGGTGGTTTTTGGACCGGACAATCCTCTGTCCCAGAAATGATGAAGTTGATGATCTCAATGAAATGATCCTCCAGAAGTACAAGTTCAATGATACAAATGAGATTCATCTACTCATGAGTGTAAACTCGATTTCCAAAGAGGATGGGATACACCACATGTATCCTCCAGAATATCTTCAGCAGCTTAGTGCTGCAGGAATTCCTCCTGCACAACTCTGACTCAAGAAAGGCTGTCCTGTAATACTTCTGAGGAACCTAGATCCAGCAGAAGGCCTCTGCAATGGGACAAGGATGGTGGTGTTGGAGATACAGAGAAAGGTGTTGAAGTACTGTATTATCAGTAGGGACCAACAGTTTGCAGGAAAGGAGGTGTTCATTCCTAGGATTGTTCTGTCTCCAAATGCAGAAACTCTTCCTATCCCTTTAAAACAGTGCCAGTTTCCAGTCTGACTTGCCTTTGCCATGACAATCAACAAGTCTCAAGGGCAGTCAGTGAACTATGTAGGGATTAATCTTCAGACTTCAGTGTTCTCACATGGGCAGTTATATGTAGCACTTTCCTGGTGTACTTCTGCATCTCAGATCTTTATTGTACTTCCTGAACAGAATCAAGAGAGTAGTAGGACATTGAATGTAGCGTACAAAGAAGTATTTAGCAGAATGGTACTATGAATTAGATTGTGCTTTGAAACACAGATTTACCATTGCAGTTCACAGTGTGCCAAAGGCATGCAAAACAACCTCATCTCAATACTCCCCAAGACTGATAATGGCACTGAGTCAGATTTAGTCATGCTGACAAACTGCTGAGGTCAGCTTGACTAAGCAATCCTCCTCCTGTTATTACTGTCCCACATTTGTTGGGACTTATTTATGCATCAATGCACCTGCCCTGAAGTTATGCCCTCAACTTTTTCAGGTATGGTGTGTGTTGGGGCTGCCTATGTAGCTGTGTATGCCCCTCTCCTTCTACCACCACCTCCCTTTACCTATACATCTTACATTTGAGTGTCTAAGATATTAATTTCGCTTTTGTGTGTTTTCTAAGGTCCTGTCTTGACTGAGAAGTAAGATTCTTTCTGAGTAAACCTTAAATAAAAAATAAATAGACTGTATATTTCGCTTTTCTGGATATTCTAAGGCTCTTTTGTGAGTCAAAGAGTGAGGATTTATGAGAAATCTGTATGCACATGTCATTCTGATAAATTGATAGAGACTTTGTTGGTGTATTCTTTATTATACACATCCAAAGACTGGACTTGATCATGTGAGTGTGTTGTTATATATATCTGAATTATTATGGATTCTCAGCTATGACTGTATATAATCTAGGGATCCTTCACCTCCCACCACTCCTGAACAACAATGTGAAGCTGCACATGCAGAAGAGCATGAACAATGTCAGATGACAAGCCCTGAAGCACTATGAGATTGCATAAATGATGGACCATTACCACATCCACCACAATTACATCCTGTCTCACCTACCCCTATTTAGCAACCACTGAACCATGGAGCACTTCTTGCTCTTCAGATTCCTCAGACATACATTCCTGTTCATCTTAATGCACCACTGCCTGCTATTCCATGACTTTCCCAAATTCCACAGGTAGTAATACCTAAAGGATTCAATAGACCCCTCAAAATACCAGCTGCCCCAGTTAGAGGTCAACCATAGGGTAGACATATAGCTCCACCACTACCTGTTGTGCAGAACTTAGAAGATGCAATGGCTGACTTGTGTAGAAGACAGGAAGAGGCTAAACAGCAAGGTCACCAGCAGCTTCAGGGGAGAGCTAAAGCAGAGAGAGCTCAACAACAGCAGTAGCAGGCTCAACACTGGCAGCAGGAGCAGGAGAGGAGATTACAACAAGTGGAGAGACAAAGACAAGCAGAAGTGGAGTATCAACAACAGGAGCAAGCACAGAGAATCCAGCAGCAAGAGCAGAGATTAAGAGAAGAGGAACTAAAGAGACAGGCAATAAGGGCTCAACAGGAGCTTGAACTATGACAGCAACTGGAGGAACAGGCTGAGCCTGACTGCATGGCTAATATCAATCAAATGATAGAGGAATGGAGAAATGAGCAGCAGGATGCTTTAGACTTTGAGGGTAATGATGAAGAACAGGACTGAGAGTTAGATGCCCATATAGAACAGAATTTGAATAATTTGAATAGGAGGGTGAGTTTAGCTATTATATGAGTTTGATTTGTGACTAATGTTTTTTTAAGAACTCAAGGATAGGGACAATGAAGATCAACCAAACCAAGAAGAACAAAATGAGGTATGATAATTATATCCACAGAGTTTGACAATCCTGCTAAAATATAATAGAATGAGGATGAATATGAGGATGATCCACCACCACTGCCACCACTGCCACCACCACCTCTCCATAATCCTGCACATCTTCCACCTGCAGGTTAGCCAATTATTGAGGCCAATGTCAACTGATATGACTTAGGCCCAATGAACATTGTTTGCCACCATTGTCAAGCACTCCACTTTGACAGTGAGAAACTCACAGCATCAACTAGAAACAACCCCAAGTTTGGTGTCTGCTGTTTACAGGGACAAATAAGGCTTGAGTATCTTCATCCTCTTGATGATACTCTTGGCCAATATATGCAGGGTGAAAAGCCAGACTTTTTAGTGGCTGAGTTCTTTGACCATATCTGGTGTTATAATGCTGCTTTTGCTATGACATCAGTTGGTGCAACAATGGACCAGTCTATCTTCCAAGGCACTGGCCCATACTCCTTCAAGATTCAAGGTACACTTCACCATCTCACAGGTGCACTCTTGCCATCAGAAAATGAGACACCTAAATATGCACAAATATATATCCATGATTCTGCTGAGCAATTGGATATACACTGGAGGAACAATGCCAATACACTCAATGGTGTAGTAATGCAAGACCTTCAGGACATGCTACACCAGATGCATCCATATACTAGAGTATACAGACAAGCAGCTGATATCTTGTGGGATAAGCCACCTGTTATGCACAGCCTAGATACACAGCCTCACATAGCATTACTCAGCCATTGTCTTTTTCTTAGTTATCTGCTTAGTCAGTATAACTCCTCTCTTACCCATCCATTTCTATTCTTAGACTCCTATGACTCATTCCCCTAGTATATAAACCTTGTAGTTACACTGTGGTACCTTACACTTTACCAACTCATTCTTCTTCCCTTTGCTCTCTCATTGCTCTCAAGTCTTTACACACTTGTCATAGCCTGAGTTCCAGCTTAGGTCATAACATTTGGTAAAGTGTCATCAACTCACCCTGTAACAAAGTATAGAGGGGGCAAGCCAAGATTAGTCAAATACAGAAGTACCCTCAGCTCAGAACCAGACTACCAAAGAGGCACACAGTAACCAGCATACTCCAAGAAGATGAACAAATTGAAGCTGACCTGGATCTAGAAAGGTTCCAGTTGGAATCAGAAGAAGAAATTGCCTCAGGAGAAGAAAGCACCAGTCCAGTAAACAAATCAGCAGAACAAGGCAATAAAGTACCAGTTATATCACCCATAGAAGGGCAGCTTGAACAAATCCAGTCCCAACTACAGTCACTCAGCATCAGTTGAGCACAGTCACCACAACAAGAAGCAATGGCCAAAGGAAACAATCAGATAGAACTCAGCAATGCAATTGATGCAAAATTGAAAGTCCCAGAACTAGGATACTTTGATGGTGATATAGCCAATGTCCATATAAACCTATAAATGCATATTTTGATGTTCTATAGCATCCAAAAAGGCCATCTTGAAGCTATTAGATACTGTATAAGACTATCAAGAGACCTCTCTCATGACTAGTACAGCTGTAGCGAGGAAGTGAAAACTGTAGCTATGGCACTACAGTAATAGACTGTTCTGGTGTACACCAAATTAGTGTAAAGGTCACTGCAGCTTCATGGCATGCAGAAAATTCACAAGAAGAAAATAATATCTAGAATAGCATGTTAAATAACAACTTCAACAGTTTCTAAATGAATATCTCTGGTGATTGTGTGTCAAGACTGCAAACTGTCCACAAGTGCTTTTTAGAACATTTTGAGTCACTTGGACAGCATTACCCATGTTACTGTCACAATGTACAGTTAGTGGACATTGTAACAATCACTGATGGTGTCTAGTTCCATAACTAGTCTTTAATGGATAGCTGTTGTCACACTCTGTCATGGTCCACCATTGAGACATTCTCTGAACCTGAAGTATTGTCTTGGGCAATGCAATTCATGTTCAATAAGTACCAAATTTTGTTTGTGCACTAGTTCATTATGTATACACGTTTCATACTCAAGACCTTGCTCCTAAGTCAGGCAGCAGATGAGAAAACATTCAAGCTTAAATTCAAGAGCTTTGGAAAAGCATGCAAAAACCTCTACACTGCCTCTAACTGGGGTGGATATACTTTTAATAATACTTTTACAAGTTCATCTACCATGCATACATTGTATTTAGAAAAAAACTTGGTGTAATTCCATACTGGGGACATAGAATCTATGCTGTACAAGAGAGTGATGGTGTACATGTGACTGGTCTATTACTGTATTGATGTCTCAAGGATTAGTGACTATGGAATGGTTTTGCTATTTGGCAGTTGCGATAGCAAATATATCCTATGATCAACTATGATCTCGACTCCTTATGTTCAATATAGGGGAGTAGTGACCAAGCCATGAGGTCCTCATGAACAGAGTTTTAACCTTCACTACCATCATTAGCAGAATAGCTATTGAAGAACATGACTACATTAATAAGCATACAATAGACTCTTGAGGAGACCACAAGCCTTGCTGATATAATAGTGATCAACTATTCCAAGGATTACTCTGTCAGTATCTGTCAGCACAACATAGTAATCACTCTGGAACATTGTTGAGACTGTCACCAGACCCCATAAGCTTATAGAGCATGTGATAATAAGCCATAGCAATGCAGTGACAGTCCATCAGGATAATACCCAACCAAAGAAACACCATAGCAATGACTTCATCATAATTATACCAGGCACAAGATCCCTATCTAGAGCATGTGAGCAGACAATATTTCCTCTATTTTTCCTATTGGACAATGTATTCAGGTTAGATGCTTGTAGTTACCAAGTTGTATTCCTTTTCTAGACATTCCTAACAATATAAAAAGGCCTTGCAAGTGTATGGTGCAGCAAGGGAACCCCACCTGCTGTAGCTACACTTAGAAGGTCATGTAAAGCAATAATCTAATGTTCTTGAACACAATTAAGTGGTCTTCTCTTCAGTCTTTGACCAGTAGCAAGTCAAAAGCAATATAATTGAGCTTATTCTACAAGATTTCTATATGTTGGGAGTGAAGTTTGATCACAAAGATCACTATTGAGTGTATTGACTACGTATCAACAGTCACAGAACCTGTTGGGTATGATTCTGGTGCATTCTATAGAGCTGTCAGATACAGGTGTTGAGTAGCAAGCTCATACAGTGCGAGATTGAAGCATTTCATTCTTAAGGACCTATAGAAGGCAGATAACAACACTGTTGGATCAACTAGTTATTCTCGAGCAGCATTGTCTTGTCAGTAGCTATGAACCTTTCTCCATATTAACTCTATTCTCTTCTCATCTTGACCCCAATCTCTCAATACTCTTTGTGTTATTTCATTGGTTCTTCTATTGAGGATGTTCTCCTCTTGTGTAATACTCCCCACAAACTTGCAAAGCATGTAGTGACATATTTTAGTGGTTGTGTGTGGTGTGGTGTGGTGTTATATATAAATTTCACTTTTAGTCCACTATCTACATTTCTGCCTCTTCAACGGAAACAGGAAACAATTTGCAGATTGGTGGAGGGCAATGGCCTTCTACCTCAAGTTCAACAAGATAGAAGCAGCAGATGAGAAGGTCATCATGATACTTGCTTACCTTAGAGGAGGCACAGCTGGAGCCTTTGCAGAGATGGAGCTAGCAAAACTCAGTCAAAAGGATGACTCCATAGATTGGAAAAGATGGGAGATTAATTTCAAGAAGCTATTCAGGAATGATGCACTGCAATCAAATGCTGAGTGGATCATCAAATCATTCAAGTAAGGAAAAAAGCACACCACTGACTTCCTTATTGAATTCAAAACACTCAAAATCTGAGCCCAAGTTGACGATGCACACACCAAATTCCTGCTCAAAAGAAATACATGCTACAACATCATCAAAGCCATACTTGGCTATTCTCCAGACAACATCCCAACCTCCTACAAAGAGTGGAAAAGGCCTTCCTCTCTGTTGGACAAGGATATGAGTCCACAGAAATCTGCCAAGACACTCACACAGGATTGGGAATCACCTATAGAGGCAATGGCCAACCTATGGACATAGGAAGAATAGAAGGAAGGAAACCCCTCAAGTGCTATGCATGTGAAAAACTGGGTCACATTGCCAAGAACTGCTGAAACTCCAAGAAACTCAAGTACTTCACTTGTGGACATTTTGGGCACATAGCTAACAAGTGCAACACCAAGAGGGTCAAAGTCAGAGGCATGGAAGACAAGGAGTCTGAAGAGAAGGAGGATTTTGTCAAAGGCTCAGAGTAAGTGTGAACTGCCAAGCCCAAGTATCTAAAGCTCCTTCCCATAATAATTATGTCATTCCCCAAAGATGGAGCAAAGCATGAGAGATCATAATCCAACCAACAATCCAGACACCTTAAGACCCACAGAAAATCACTGCCCTTGTAGACTCAGGATGCCAGTCAACAAGTGTCACCAAAGAAATCATCAAAATGGAGAACCTACAGACAAGCGAATTAGCAGAACTGATTGAAGTCTTCAATGCAGACAGAACAAGAAACACACAGGGACACATCACAGACTATGTCACACTCCAAATGGACACCAATGGTCATACATAACAAATACAAGCAGTAGTAACCCAACTTGATTCATGTAATGTATTCCTTGTACATGACTGGTTGATGAAGCACAATCCAGAGACAGATTGGCAAGAGAGAGTCATATGATTCACCAAATGCCCCAAGGACTGTAGAGTACACCAGGACAGACACTCAACAACCAGAATGTGGACAAGCACAGACCAACCCACAAGAGCAGAAGAAGAAGAACCAGATCCCACAAATAAAGAAGACCTACTGCCATACATCCAGCAATTCATGCATCTTTTTAACAAGCAAAACTTTGAGAAACTCCCCAAGAGATCAGAATGGGACCATGAAATCAACCTTACACCAGATGCACCACCAGTATTACCTGCCAAGGTTTACTCAATGACTATCAAGGAAGAAGAAGAATTGGACAAGTTCTTGAAGGAAAACCTTGACTCAGGATATATATGACCTTCCAAATCCCCATCTGCAGCACCTTGCTTCTTCATTCCAAAGAAAGACGGATCCAAACAACTGGTACAAGATTATCAAAGGCTTGACAAGTACACCATAAAGGACAAAACACCACTTTCCCTGATCAAGGATGTTATTGACAAACTCAAGAATGCCAAGTACTTCAACAAACTTGACATCATCTGGGGTTACAATAACATTTGAATCAAAGAAGGGGACAAGTGGAAGGCAGCATTCCTCACATGCAAAGGACTTCTCAAGCCTACAGTCATGTTCTTTGGAATGAGCAACTCACCAGGGACATTCCAACAAATGATGAACAGCATCTTCAGGGACCTGCTAAGGGAAGGCTGTTTAGTGAACTATATGGATGACTTCATCATCCCAGCCAGGAACATGGATGAACTTGAGGAAAGAACCATACAATTCCTAACAGTGGCAGAGAGGCATGGGCTATACTTCAAATGGTCAAAATGCATGTTCAATGCAGAGGAGATACCCATTCTGGGAGCACAAGTAGGGGGAGGAAAAGTCATGATGGAAAATGAAAAAATCGCAGCAGTCAGGGACTGGGACAACCCAAAACCATGCCATGATGTGGAAAAATTCTTAAGATTCACCAACTTCTACAGGCAATTCATCAAAGACTATAGCAACATAGCAGCACCACTCAACAAGCTCAAAGGAAACGATCCATGGAAGTGGGGAAAGGAGGAGCAGGAGGCATTTGACACACTCAAGAGATGCATAACAGAACAACCAGTCCCAGCTCTACCAAGAACAGAAGGACAATTCAGAGTAGAAGTGGACACCTCAGGAGTAGGGATAGGAGGAGTACTGTCACAAGAACAGGAGGGAAAATGGCACCCCATTGCTTTCCTCTCAAGAACCATGAACGAAGCAGAGTGCAACTACCAAATTTACAACAAAGAACTCCTTGCAATCATCAAAGCACTGGAGAAATGGCGTCATTACCTCCTAGATGCTTGCAAAAGATTCGAAATTTGGACAGACCACAAGAACCTGAAATATTTCGGAGAAATGCACAAACTCAATGGCAGACAAGCTCAATGGCACCTCAAACTATGAGACTATGACTTCATACTCAAACACATACCAGGAAGGACAAACACAAAGATAGACATACTCTCCAGGAAAATGACAGTTGACACATCCCGAGATAATGACAACATAGTCCTCCTCAAGGAACAACTATTCATTCAACAAATCTCTGAACAGTTGGAGGAACCAACTCCTCTCAAGACAATCCTAATCTGATCCTCCATGATACAAGTATCTGGGAATGAAGAACTACTGGAAAAGATAAGGAAATTGAGACAATGGGAAACAGAAGTGGTCAAGGGTCTACAGGAAAACAAAGATCTATTCTGGGAAAACAATGGGATCATATTCTGACAAGGACACATCTACCTACCAAAATCCACAAACATCCAAGAACAAGTACTCCAAGATTACCATGACCCTCCAGACATTGGACACCTGGTGTAAAGGCTCATTGATGTATGGATATAACATCAAGTAGAGTACTAGCTAGGTAGCTAGAATGTAACCTCAAACAAATTTGAGGGGAAGTATGAGAAATACAGTAGATGAGGATTTATGTTGCTACTGCTGAATAACACAAAATGTGTGATGAAACTGAATGCTGTACTATTTACTTTGTGAAATTCTTGAACACTGTACTAGGATCCTGACTAAGTGCGCAGTTTGTGACGCTTAGTTGACTTCTATATCTAAGGTCTTTTATCCTGAGGCTGTCTCTGTTTCTCTCCAAGGTCAACTGGACCTTGTCTATAATCACCCACTCAGTCACACACTGGTGCTGGTGCGGTCGATATGCTTTAACTACAAGCCTTCTTAGCTTGGTAGCTACTTTGCTGTGACACTAGGTTGAACTCGAGATGTCTTAGAATATTTCTTAGATCAAGTAGTAGAAGTCTTTCCTGTTTAGAATTCTCTTAGAAGGTTGATCACTTATTCACTCGAAAATGCTTAGTTTGTGGTCTGCACACCCTATAGCACTATGGAGGCATAGGATTCCTTGCCTATCTGCGCACTGTCAGGCCCTTTCTATATCATTTGAGAGATACAAAAATAGACGAAATATTCTAGAAAGAAATAGGTATGACTCGAAATTGACTAATTGAACATGACTGAATTGTTCTGGATTTAGCTGGGTATACTTTTACAATGCAACACTGACCGGTAGGTCTGTTCAATTGCTAGGTTGTTGTGTGGGTAGCAGAGTAGCTACCATGTGAGTTTCTTTCATGGATCCTTTATTAATCATGGATAATCATTTTGGCTGTGATATTTTCTTTATCTGAGGATCTCTGCCATGTTGATCTGACCATTGGTTTGCTTGGCCAGTACTGTTGGATGACTGAGTAGTGCAGAAATGATGTAGCTAAGTGGCAGGGTAGCTAGGTTCTTGTCTTGTACATGTGGAAAGCATGGGTTGTTGTCTGTTGACCAGTCCGTTGATCCTTCTGATCCAGTTCTAGACCCTGGACTTTATTTTTAGATCATTCAGATTGTTCTCAGTGCGGAGGTTTCCCTCAAGTCCCAAAGCAGTAATTCAGTGATGGTGGTGTCCTGAAGTCAAGGGTTCAAATCCCCAGAATGGTTCACAACAGCAGGCAGCTGTACTAGATTACCAGTCTCACCTGCTGTATTGGGTGACCATATTACTTCTTAGTAAGTAGCTTTGTAGCTACCCCGCTAATGCACTAGGCTCTTTGGTATAGCATTATTCTTTTATAATACTAAGTATGGAATTGTGGATATATTAGTATATCTTGTTCATTTTCAGTTTTTGTGTCACAACATATCTCAGCAACACTGTGGATATCACTTGTGGAAGTTGCCTCAGCCATAGTGAAGGGGTTGGACTGAAGGTGGGTACACTGGAATATAGAGTAATTTATGGTGATTGCCTCCCATAGTGAAGGGTCACCTGCCCTCATCTTTTGCTTTCTTGTTGATCCTAGTGGATTTTTCCCTCTCCAAAATAGCAAAGATAATCAAGGTTACTGCTTCTGGAATCCAAAGTCAGCCAGGAGATCAACAATCATTTCATAGTTGTCACAGCATTCAATTTGGATCTGCAAGTGAGTAATACATTTGACCCCAACTTTATTGACTGAATCTTCACAGGCCAATGCATTGACATAGTCCTATTCAGGCATGCCCAAAGCTAATAAGCACTTAATGCGAAAATTTCCGAAAAGGTATATTCAATGGCAATACAAGATCAATCTGATGCTGCAGCAAGTAAACAATTAGCTACATGACAAATAGCTTTTCCTTTGTGAGGTCCTTTTATAGCAGTAACATCTGAATCCTCAAGCTGATGCTCTAAAATCTGATAGTGTTTACCCCAAAATTTTCCCTCTTCCAGGCAATAAACTAGCTGCCCTTTTCGAACTGGACATACTGGGTCAATGTATTGATAGGGCATGGAAAGGTATTTCTTAGTAGGGGGAGGGAGAAAAACACAGATGGTGTCCCTTTCAACACCCCTATAAAAGCCAGTACAACCATCCCAGGTACCATCTTCTAAGCTTATACTGCTGTGAATGGCAACTTTCAAGGACCCAAACCTCCTGAGAGATGATAGGTGGGTGATCCAGAAATTTGGTGCTTTAAATCAGTTTAGTGTGCCAAATTGAATAAGAGAAATGGGAATTCTCACAGATGAGAGGGTGCTTCTGAAGAGGTGTCTCATAATCCTGACTTGGTGCCATCCAGAGAGCACCTTTGAGCCTCCCATCCACTGGTTCAGGATTCAGTGTTCTGGGTTATTCTTGCTTACAGATAGCAAGGACTGAACAAAGGTTTGGAATGTGTTGAGCAGTGTACTTGAGCTGGTTGCTACTGTTAACTTGATACCATTTGTGTTCCACCCTTCAAGGGAGTCAAGGGATGATCAGTTCTCACTGCATGAGTACAAACAAACAGTTCAAATGCCATGTTTCAAATATGAAGTTGCTACAGCTGGCTCATTTGAGCAGTCAAAGCTTGCATCTTGACATCAGCTATGCCCAAGAGGTTGATGAACTTGATAACACCCATTGTGCCTTTGAGTGGACCTTTGGTAACAATGATCAGGACACCCTCGAGGTGATTGAATCTGGGATCATTCTTGTTGGCAACTTTTACAGGTTCAGATATATCTCATGGCAGAGGCTTTCCAAAGCAAAGACCATCATTCACAAACTCAACAAACACAGAAAAAACTGTAATATGATTGGTCTATGAGTTCCAGTCAGTCCTTGTAGGACCTAGATTTGTGGGAGTGACTTACAACAGAGGCAGAGTCACACATGATGATGGTACCAGTGACATCATCAAGATTGACAACATATCTGGTGTTTTAGTGATGCTGGCCCAGTCCTAAGCTGGTGCAATAAGTATCAAGTTGATCTTATCAAAGGGGACTCCTTCTCAGTAAGCAACAAAGTCGTTTACAAAGTCAGAGTTATAATATGGCAATTATAAGAGTAAGACTTTAGTAATTGAGATCTTAAGGGACTTAAGTTTCAATTCAACTTTGTAGATAAAGGCTCATATTGAGTCTCCACCTAACCAAGTAGAAACGATGTTTCTCCTTGGTAGATGTCAATGACTTATATATGATACAAGTCTGTATCTATTATTAACTAGGACTAAGGGCTTCTAACGAAAGAAGAGAAGTGTACAGCTTCCTTAACACTAATTAAACTATATAAGATGCAATCTGTCAAAGAAGCTTTAGAAGTTCTTCTTTGATCATCTGACTAGATCACAAGATAAGTCCAAATATAGCACAGCTATATTTAATAATCACATGACATCAAAACATAAATAAATTCAAACAAATCATAATGAGTTATAACAAGACAAAGTAAACAAGTCAAAACAAACTAGGACAATACAAGAACAAATAAGATAAAAACATAATTGCAATATTACTTAAGTAAAGCTAGTATTGACTTTGTATTTTATAGGAAATAAATGCTGTTTTATTTACTTCGTGAAATTCTTGAACACTTCACTAGGATCCTGACTAAGTGTGCAGTTTGTGACACTTAGCTGACTTCTACAACTAAGATCTTTTATGCTGAGGCTGTCTCTGTTTCTCTCCAAGGTCAACTGGACCTTGTCTATAATCACCCACTCAGTCACACACTGGTGCTGGTGCAGTTGATATGCCTTAACTACAGGCCTTCTTAGCTTGGTAGCTACTTTGCTGTGACACTAGGTTGAACTCAAGACATCTTAGAATATTTCTTAGATTAACTAGTAGAAGTTGTTCCTGTTAGAGTTCTCTTAGAAGGTTGATCACTTATTCACTCGAAAATGCTTAGTTTGTGGTCTGCACACCCTATAGCACTATGGAGGCATAGGATTCCTTGCCTATCCACACGCTGTTGGGCCCTTTTTATATTATTTGAGAGATATGGAAATAGACAAACTTATTCTAGAAAGAAATAGATATGACTCAAAATTGACTAATAGAAAATGACTGAATTGTCCTGGATTTGGCTGGGTATACTTTTACTATGCAACACTGACCAGTAGGTCCATTTGATTGCTAGGTTGTCATATGGGTAGTGGAGTAGCTACCACATGAGTTTCTTTCATTAATCCTTTCTTAATTATGGGTAAGCATTTTAGCTGTGATATTTTCTTTAACTGAGGACCTCTGCCACATTAATGCAACTTTCAGTTTACTTGGCCAGTACATTTGGATGACTGAGCAGTATGGAAATGGCATAGCTAAACAGTAGGGTAGCTAGGTTCTTGTCTTGTACATGTGGAAAACATGGATTGTTGTCTGTTAACCAGTCCATTGGTCCTTCTGATCTGGTTCTAGGCCCTGGTCCTTATTTTTAGATTGTTCGGATCATTCTTGGCATGGAGGCTTCCCTTGAGTCCCAAAGAGGTAATTCAGTGATGTGGTGTCCTGAAGTTGAGGGTTTGAATCCCCAGAATGGTTCACAATAGTAGACAGCTGTACTAGATTACCAGTCTTGCCTGCCATATTGGTTGACTGTATTACTTCTTAGTAAGTAGCTTTGTAGCTACATTGCTAACACACTATAGGGCTCTTAGGTCTAGCATTATTCTTTTATAATACTAAGTGTGAAATCGCGAAAATATTAGTATTTCTTGTTTATTTTTGGTTTTTGCATCACAATGTCAAATGAGGTGATACAGTATTTCAGTTGTCTGGGGGGAATCTAGCAAGTACAGATGAACATGAGTAGGTGAGAGCCCCTTGACAATACTGATGGAGCCAGCATATTTGGAGCTGAGGACCTTAATTTGATCACCTTCTTTCACTTCTCTCCCAGAAGCCAACTGAAATGCAAGGAGCCTGTCCAATGGTAATACAGCTGGTGATTACAGGAAAATGCGCAAAACATCCACAGAGGGGTAGATGGTGACATGATGGTAATCAGAAGCAGGCAGGGAGAGGAAAATAAACCCAGCAGAGTCAAACAGGTAGGTGACAAATCTGGGGCATTCAGCATCCTCAGGTGCAGCATGTTTGGGGTTCATGCCAACCTGGGAAGAGGGTTCTTCTTTCTCTTTCCAGTCAAGATAATCATTCAAATCCTGCGAAGTCATAGGTTTCTCCGGATTCTTTGAGATCTCCAAGTCCTCTACCTCCTTCTCCTTCCCCTCCGGTGTTATGGCCCAAACAGCACTAGCCATGAAATAGTTAATTTCGATGATATAGTCAATATATTGGGCAACTGTATAGACATTAAGGAACCCTACTATAAGACCCTAGTGTAACACACACACTTGTGAAACACAGCACATTCACAAAATGACCATTAATGATCAAGAGTAACAAGAGGCTATGGGATGATGTCAAGACTTAGTGAATGCAGTTGAGGTGTGTACCCTATGACCCTTTGTGATCTTAGCCTGTAACCTGGGTATTGATCTGGTTGAAGTCTTTCTCAAAAGAACAATGACAGACTAACTAATCAGAGATCAAAGACTTAGTCTTCTGATCCAGACAGGCACTTGTGCATATTCGTGGAAGTCCTATCATTCCAACATTGCTACAGCAGAAATATACCCTTTCATGAAAGATGAAGAAATGCCATATGGGCACTGAATAGCCCACTTGACTATGGAACCAGATTAGTGGGAACTAATAGGACACATCAGCACTTGACTACTGACTAATAGACATTGTTACAGTTAGGAATGAGCAAATACCTTTTGAGAAAGAACATCACTGTGAGATTCATATAAGTTCAGAGTGTGAAGAAGTCTGGAAAAGACTTATTAGCTGTATATTGCATCTAGTATCCAGGAGTGGTGCTAGTCAGTGTCAGTTGTATTGTGATAGTGCCAAGTGTTCATGAAAGTGACAATTCATGAATACCAGTCTATTACACTTCTGCATTCTAAGGGACTTGCAGTTGTACAGCATCACATAACAGGGATTGTCGAGTACCTTTCGCAAACTGGTCATTCCATTACAAACCAGTCTACAGACAACTCCCATTATCTTTCATTATCAATCTTTGCACTTTTGTGAAACATCCTTCTTTATTGATTAACCTCCCACAAACTTGCATTGAGTTTAGGAGTGTTAGTTGTTATTGTTATTAATGTTACCTATCATTCACTATCTGACTACATTCCCTTTATTACCTTAACAATCACATTTCTGCCTCTTTATCTGGAGCCCACCATGAGGGGAGTTTCAGTATTGAAGGTGTTTCAAAATTTCTGCACCTTTTAATTTCACTTCAAATTGTTTTATAAAACTTTCGCATCAGTGAAAAAGGACCCTTGACAATATTATCACTGAGAATGCAGAACCATCAGAAATTGATAACCAGAGTCATCAGACACACACTTTGCAAAGAGCAGGTGTCACAGAACCAGTAGATAACCCATAAATGCTGCTTTCAAGAAGAGAAAAGAATAGACAACTGACTATGTCACCTGTAAATCCACTTCCAAATGCAGTTGAACATTCTATTTACCAAATGCCTACTCTAGGTTCACTGACAGATATTGAACCAAATCCATTCATTGTGTCTTCAGACGAACACAGAAGGACCCTACCAGGTCATTTTTCAAATCTGAGTCCACAAACTCAACCACAGCCAATTTTTGAAAGTCAGAATTCTACTTCCATGAACTCACAGACTCATCAGTCACAAACTCAGAATCAAAGCATTACACAAAATTCAAACTCAGACAGTATGTCTTCTGCTCCAAATATGCCTATGCCCTCTACTTCAGGTGCCCCAAAGTGGGATAGTAGTTCAGGAACACTTAGGAATTTCCTAAGGACACTAGAACATCTATTTAAAGCAACCAGCACCACATCAGACATAGGAAAACCGAATTGGACAACTGGTTATGTTGATGCAGACATTAGCAAAGAGTGGTCCAGCTTTCAAGAATTCAAAGATAATGATTGGGCTGCCTTTGTGAAAAGACTCAAGAAAGAGTATCCCAAAATGGTTGAGGAGGAGCAAGGTTCTATGAACCAGCTTTGTAAGCTATGCCAGAGCAATCAAGGCATTAGCTTAGTAGATGAAGACCAACTACTTAGTTTTAAGAGACACTTTCTCTATATTGCACAGAAGTGTTTAGAACCACCAGCTGTAACTGGGAATCATGAACTTGTTGAAATGTTTGTACAAACATTAGCCACTACCTTCCAGGATTCCTTAAATGCATGACTCAGTATACAAGGAACTGTCAAGGTCAATGCAACAGGAAAAAGCAGACAGGAGGATCCTTACACCTTAGAGGAAGTGATCAATAAAGCAGTAGAACTAGTTAGCAGAAACACTATTGCATGAGCAATGAAGTATGCCCCAACTAGCATAATAAAAAGAGAAAAGGCAGATGTTGAGTCACAAGCACCTATAGCTTTCACAAAAGAAGAAGCTATGTGAAAAGTGACTTTACCTTTGCCACCAGACATAGATTCATTGCAACAAGAAATCAACATATTGAAAACTATGTACGAGAAACAAGAGAAAGGACATGAAAAGCATGAATGGTCAGTGTAGAGTGCGCTAGATAGTTTGAAGACTATAATGCAGAACAATACATCACAGTCATCTAACTCATCAGTCAGGTATCAGCAGAGTCACGAAAATGTAGCACCTCCATGAATGACCTGAAAGTGTTACTACTGTTTCAATACTGGCCATTTGTTCATGATGTGTCCTGTGAAAGCAGAAGATGAGAAGAAAGGCTTAATTTTGGTTGAAGGATTCTCAGTTCATTTTGTGAATGGAGAAGCTATACTGAGTGAAGCCAACATTTCAATTAGAGATTGCATCAAGAAATATTTACTGGCTACCATAGCTGCAGTGGCTCTGCAGGAATATGACAAAGATTTTCATGACTTCTTCCATAGAGTAGCAGACACCGGTTATGTAGCAGCTGTAAACTCTCAGATGACAATTCAGTTGAGACCACAAGCATTTGCAAGCAAGTCCTCTCACAAAGTAGATCAATTAAAGAATAAACTATCTAAACTAGAGGCACTGTTACAGAAAGTGGGTATTGAGGACTTGTTGTCTGAGTCAGAAGAAGAAATAGAAGTCTTGTTAGTGAAGCTAGCTAAGTCATTTACCCAGACAAGAAAAGGAGAAAGCTAGACTAAGAAGTCGGGTTTCTAGAAGGTCCAAGGAAGAAGCCTGCCATTGAGAAAAAGGTTTGATTCTGAAGGCAAAAGGTTTCTGAGGACAATAAAGCAAAGAACTCAGAAGAATCAGAAAATGAATTAGAGAAAGAAAAAGGGACTCAGGGTGATAATTGAACTTTGACCACCAAATTGCCTGAACTCCCTTATAGAAAGGTACCATCTATGGTGCCAGTGGTTGGAATTCCCCCTACGCTAGCGCATTATATGTGACAATACCCCACAAAACTGCCAGGCTACAAGTACAAGGCACTGGTAGAGGATGGTGTAGATCCGCAAGAAATAGCAGAAAGATTTATGGGAAGCAAGATTAAACTCACTTCACAAGAACTCATGGTAGTGTCACCTAAGATGGGGGCAGCTGCTGGGGAGAACATTTCCGTGAAACGAGTATTAGTGGAGGAATCAAGTGACAAGGATAAAGGGGTGTTTGATAAAGTAGAAACCTCAAATGGATTAGTTCCTGCAGTAGTAGAAGTTAATTCATTAGAAATACCTACTAAGGTACAAGGTGAGATACTGGATGAAGACAGAAAGCGAATAGAGGCATGGACCATTGCAGACCCTATCTTGCAGTACAGTGGCTCAAAAAACTGTCCCAATGTTTTCGCATTTTGGACATATTTGCTAATACCAGGGCAGATATATGGCCTAGCATCCTGAAAATATTCACACAGGTACCTTGACATATTGGGAGCATATATTCCCATGATCACATGACCTTGTCCATCAATGAATTAATAATGAATTATCGAAAATATCTACTCATTGGGACAGTTTTTTGACCCTCTGTTATCTACCTACTCAATACTTTGTATGACCTCCTCTTGCCCTGATAACTGCCTCAATCCTTCTGGGCATGCTTTCTATCAGCCTTTGGCACCTTTCTGCTGGAATCTTATTCCACTCCTCTACTAGCCTCTCCCACAATTCAAATACTCCCTTGGGTGGTCTTTCATATGCCTTCAGCTGGTCCTTCAGGTAGGTCCAGAGGTGTTCAATGGGATTTAGGTCAGGGGATTGTGCAGGCCATGGTAGAACTCGAATGTTGTTGTCCACAAACCATTGTTGTCCCAGTTTTGAGGTGTGTTTTGGGTCATTATCCTGCTGGAATATCCTCTCCTCCTCCTCCATCTCCAACTTTTCAAAGCTTTCCACCACCCCATTGTCCAAAATCTCGCAGTATTGCACTGCATCCATATTCCCTTGAACCTCTATCAGCTTTCCTACCCCATTCCACCCCATACACCCCCACACCATCATGTTACCACCTCCTCCATGTTTGACAGTAGGGAGAGTGGTCCTATCTGACAGTGGTTCCCCCCTCTCCTTCCAGGTATACACCTTTCCATCTGACCCAATCCTGTTGATCTTTGTTTCATCTGTCCACAACACCCTCTTCCAGTCCTCCACTGTCCAATTCCTATGTTCATGTGCAGAGTCAAGGCATTCCTCACAATGTTGCTTTTTGAGTAGAGGTCATTTGATCTTGGTTACAGAGCAAAATCCATTATCCTGAAGGGTATTTCTGACAGTTTGGGGTGTGACAGGGTCAGACAGAGTAGAGTTAATGAAAGTTGTAGCCTGGACAGCATTGTCTAGCTTTCCAGAGGTTATTTGGTGAATTATTGCTTTTTTATCACGAGGAGAAAGCTTGGAAGGACGTCCTCCCTTGTTGTTTTCCTTGTCCCCATCAACTTCTTTCTTGATCCTCCCAACAGTAGACTTTCCTAGACCAGTTTTATGTTCAATCTGGCGCAAGGAATAGCCATCTTTGAGAAGAGAAGTGACTTGGGAGTATTGGGTAGAGGAGATAGCTTTCATGATGTAGTGGCAGGAAGAAAGACAGTTGTAGCCATCTCAACATGTCAACCAAGGTCACATGATCTTGTTTATTACTCCCACGCCTGCCCTGATGCTCCCCTGGCATGTTACAAGGTAGATACTGGGAGGCTGACAGGGGGTCAAAAAACTGTCCCAATGAGTAGATATTTTCGACAATTCATTATTAATTCATTGATGGACAAGGTCATGTGATCATGGGAATATATGCGCCCAATATGTCAAGGTACCTGTGTGAATATTTTCAGGATGCTAGGCCATATATCTGCCCTGGTATTAGCAAATATGTCCAAAATGCGAAAACATTGGGACAGTTTTTTGAGCCACTGTAACTAACAGGTGCAACAAAAAGAATCCAGGAGTCAACAGAAGAGGAGGTATCTAAGAGGGATAATGAAGATAAGGAATGAGCTTTTATGTAATAAGACAACAACCAGCAGTGATAAAAATCTCATGATATCAGACGAGCAGGGGAAAGCACACCTTCATGAAAGGACATGTCAGCACTTAAACCCCAAAGAAAACCCAGAGATACTCCTATTGGACAACCTTTCAATAAATCTCCTTTTATTATCAACAATGTGTATGCATCATCCATGTAATTACTCCTTTAGTGTTTTTGCAAAACCAATATAAACCTTACTCAAGCATATAGTCTAGCAAGAAATCTCACCTGCTAAGGCTATGCTTAGAGACTGTCCCACATGACATATCTGAGTGAGTAGTAAAAAGTGTATTGAGTGCCCTTTGGTCATAGACCATTAAAGAATTGGAAAACACCTTTCAAGAAAGAACATTATTGCAAGATTCATATAAGTTCAGAGTGTGAAGAAGTCTGGAAAAGACTTATAAGCTGTATATTGCATCTAGTATCCAGGAGTGGTGCTAGTCAGTGTCAGTTGTATTGTGATAGTGCCAAGTGTTAGCAAAAGTGATGATTCACAAATACTGGTCTATTACACTTCTGCATTCTAAGGGACTTGTAGTTGTGCAGCATTGCATAACAGGGATTGTCAAGTATCTTTCACAAACTGGTCATTCCATTACAAACCAGTCTACAGACAACTCCCATTATCTATTATTATCAATCTTTGCACTTTCATGAAACATCCTTCTTTATTGATTAACCTCCCACAAACTTGCATTGAGTTTAGGAGTGTTGGTTGTTATTGTTATTAATGTTACCTATCATTCACTATCTGACTACATTCCCTTTATTACCTTAACAATAACATTTCTGCCTCTTCACCAGTACCTCTAATTTCTCCAAAAAGTAGCTGGTGTCAGGGCACACAGTGGGAACAATGTATTCATAGTGAGCAGGCCCACTGTTTGAGGATACTATTTTGAGACTTTCTGAACCTGTGGCAGCAATCGCCTGCTGAGGGTCAAATAGATGAGCCAGGTATCTCCGGCTATGTGTGGGCTGATGGAGGTCATCAAGCAACACTTTACATGTATACCCCATTCGAGGAACAGCAATCACCTCCAAGCACAAATCATCAGCATTGACCTGGTGTACAAATGCCAAATCATCTGTGTAAGGGGGGATTTTCAGGTGGATCCAATCACCAGCTCAAGGTGTAAACATAGGCAGCCCTCTCTTGAGGAGCTGCATTTCATCAAAGAATGAAACTGCCTGAGTTTCCCACCATCTCACTCCTGCCATACCCTTGCAGATTGCAGCAACATCCACCCATTCCCAGGCTTCTACAAATACATGACCAAGTACACCATAGGCTGCAAAGACACTGTGCAGAGCCTGATACCAAATAGTCTGCATGCCCTCATTGGTGCATTCCAGAAGTTGGTAGACCACTGCATACTCCTCACCAACCTGAAAGACAAGTCAATGAAGCTGAGCACATCGGATGCACTCCACTTACAGGAACAGGTACGTCCCACAGCTCCCAGTCACCTTCCTGTGGGGGAATACACTTTTTATGATAGTGATATAGGCCCCTTCCACTTTGTCCATGATTTTGCCTCTCATTGCCACCTCCCACTGTGCTCTCCTTGTTGGGGTCTCCCTCCTGGTGCTTCTTGCTGTGCTCTTCCTTATACTCCTCACCCGAGTCCTCACAAGTTGATGGATCACTGCCATATTTGTCTATTACTGGTGCTAAGTAATGGTATCTTCCTGCCTCTCATTCCAAGTGCAAGCGACTATAACTACCATGTCCTCATCAAGATCTTGATCAGGAACCATGATATCTGCAAATGCCTGATTAGAATGAGGTATGGTGAGGGTCACCTAAACACCACTACTTTTGTGCAACTGAAAAAGTGCTGGAAGATTTAGTCCAATTTCTTATTCCTCTGGTAAAAGTGCTTCTTTCAACAAGCTGAATTGATTGTCCAGAGGGATAATTAATCAGGTCAAAAATGACAGAGTTATTCTTTTGGCCCAACCTGAAATTGGCTGCATCACAAGCACCTGACTATATATGGTATTTTCTTATATTAGTCATCAAGGGAAAATAATATAATTTTATAATATATTAACCTTTTGTCACCCTAGTGCTCTTGTTCCTTCCACCCAGGATCATTCTCGCATTTGTGTTTTGGTCAGAAGTTCGAATGACAGCCTCATTGATATTTTGCAATTTTTTAGGAATTAATATTTTTTTGGACCTGGTCAGCCAACAAATTGGCCACTGCACCTAAGTAGCGGCATCTAAGTGACCTGCACCATACATGAATGTTACAAGGTCATCAACACACTGCATTCTTCTTCTCCTTTGTCATCGTTGTCATCCTTATTGTTATCAATGGCAGCTTTGAGGTCTAAAAGCAGACACTCATGTTGCAAGACAGGGGCACAACACTTTCACACTCATTTGGCTGGTGGTGGACACTTCAAATACACTGAATACAAGAGTAGATAGATAGACAGAAGCAACATATGCAATCTCCTGTGAGGGTGTATGCTGGATTCTTGGGCACTTCTGGCTGGGCTTCTCTGCGACTGCCTGAGGGACTGGGCTAGTTTGAATCAGCTTCAGCAGCTATTCAACACCCCCAATTACTTGCCTCTCTTAGCATTGGTCCCAGCTGTATCCACTATGTAAGGTATGGAAGAGCCAGGGAATTTTTTCTTACTTACAGGAAGATATATTTCTTCATTGCTAGGATTACCTGTCTGTCCAAAAGCCAGATCAGTCAGGAAGACAAATGTTGGTTTGGAAGGGTCGGAGATGTACATCTACTTGGACAGGGAGGGGCTAGAGAGTGTGAGTCCAGACATATACAGACAATGCATAAATGGTGCTCACATTCAGATTCACCTTGTCCTCTGCATTATTGAAACATGTGATTTGACTCATATCTTGCAGAGTACCATCTGTGTTAGTGGCACATCCCTGACAGGAGAAAGTAGCTAAATGGTATAAAGAGCCAAGCAGCCAAAGGACTAACCTCTTGAGCAGTAGGTGAAGGTGGCTAAACCCAAGTGGTCAGACTTGTGAGGACTGGATAGAGTATGCATACCTGATTCATGGATACTTCATTTACTCCATCATACTGAGAGGTCTGACTGAGATCTTCCAGAGTGTCATTTGTGTTAACAGCGTATCCCTAGTGAATGGCAAGCTGGTTAGCAAAAGAAATTGGGAACATAAGGTGGTAACTAGCCTCATGAAACATGGGTAGAGGATGCAATATGTGAATGATAAAGTTTCAGCAGTGTGGAATTGCTTACTGTGTGTAATGGTGCTTGCTCTTCAATGTTGTACCAATGGAGTCAACCTGCATTTGTGAGGGTACCATCTGTGTTCAGAGCATACCCCTATGATATAAAACATCAGATATGAAAATCAACTGAAACCAGTCAAAGGACCGACCAATTTAACACCTGGGAGAGCATAGGCAATACATCAGGAAAGCTGAACTGCAAGGAAAGAGAATTGCACTCACCTGAGCAACAGGAAAAGCTGACTTGAGAAATTCATCAGCAATTCACATACTAAATTCATGCAAATACATACCAAGGTCAATGCTTGGATGTTGCTATGATTGTTGCATGAACCCATGTTTCTTTTCTTGGTATTTCTTTCAGATGACTTTGTGACCAAGTGATGTGTCAGTGTTAACAAGCCAAAACATCAGCTGAAAGCCTACAAATAAGTGTTTCATTTGCACAATAGGCAGAAATATAAATTGCTGAGGATATTTACAAAATAATACAGATTTTATTGTTAGGTGTGAAAACTAGCTTATATGTTCTGAAAGTATAATCAGAACACATGAGGAAGCTGATAGTGCAGATTGGGCATGCAAGGTTTAGGGCAGGCTTTACACATGATGTAGCTGCAGATCCCTTCAACATACTTACATAGCATTGAGATATTGGTTTAGCAATCACACTCTCCTCCTTATTACAACAGCCTTACAAGATGCCAGTGATGCATGAGTACCAGCTTTGGTGATTACTGCAGTCATTTAGTTGGCAAATGATGTCCACTGTGCAGCTGACATCCACTGCTGGGCTGAGTAATCAGTCTGAGCTAGTGAGTGGGGCTTTCAATTCTTATCACCACATTACAAACTGACATGGTTTTAGCACAAATCTCATAACTTCATCCTCTTTCCTTCCCTCCTGCCCTAGATTGATTGCATATACACTTTTTTTTTTTTTTGGTTAAATCGATAGTATCTAGTGATATATGGTTGTTAGTGGCAATCAACAAGTTTAGAAGGCAAGATATGACACTAAATCCACCGACCTAGTTCCTGCCTGCTCTGCAGCCCCTCACTTCTCTGTCTGGCATGCTAACATGTCCCTTGAGCCCCACCTTTCAGCATCTTGTTCATCATGCCTCAAGTAAACCCAACATGAGACTGCGGGGACTAGTAAGGGTGCTCATCCACTGAAAACAACTGCCTGGCCAAGCAAAATTTCTCTCAATCACTTGACTTGCTCACACTTTTTGTTGACCTGTAATAGGAGACCAATAAGTAGCAACTACTGAGAATAACCAGCCCTTACACAGCTATGGTATGGTTATTGGCAACTGCTACAGCACACACCAGGCTGGAATCTATTGAAAATGGCCAGATTTGCAGAGCAATTTCTTTTCCAGCAGGATCAGAATTTGGATTTAATTCACATGGTAATGGGCGATTAGCCTAGCCAGTCTGTTCCTCCCAGTATAAGCATGTGCTGACCATCCAATCTAGAATACCAGTAACATCTATTTGTGACCATTCAGCTGCCCAATTGTACCATGACCATCAGAGACTCCATGGTCCTTTTCTCTGGAATCAGTTTGTTTGACATTCTTCACACATCAGTTAGACCATAAGTCATAGTTCACAAGAGATTTCTGATTGCAATGACCTCCTCTGCATCACTCTTTACCTCACTTGTTCACAAATCATTCTGTAGCACTCCTTTCATCATTCACACAGGGACCTCAAAGACCTACCATGACTATAGTCAGCAATCATAAAGGGTAGGTATCAGTGGATTCAGTTGTCTCATATGTAGACTGGTTAAATAATCGGATAATTGGGGATAATATTTTGGATAATCTTGACATAATCCTAAAGTAATCAGCTAAGTAGGATAATCCAGACTCCATAATCATAGATAATCTGATCAAAAAAAAGTCCAGTCTGAATTCATGTGTGGATCTCTGGATGACTTCAAACTTCAAGTAAAGTTTCAGGTATGTATTTGGCCTAATCAAGGATGGTTGGGATTTGTCATGGATCAAAGAAGCTGACAATTGGCACAGCCTGCATTGTGCATCAAAATTGTCTGAGACCTAAACTGATCCAGATCTCTATTCTGTAATGTCAAATCCACCCATCCAGGTGGGGTGCAGGTCAAACCAGAAACTATGTATGTAGTTGTTCTGTGAAAATATTGACTTTATATGTCAAACAGTCAGGAAGCTGATTCATCACGAGAATGTATGTCCCACTAAGCTGTCCATATTATCTTGTATGTAGCCTTCTGAGCAAGAGGTGTTCACTGGAGTTCTGAATGGTATGATGAATATGATGCCAGATTCTCTAATTTGGAATGGTCAAGGTTATCAGATGAAATTGTAAATTTATGGCCAGGAAACCACAAGATCCTGAGATTTTGGTTCATTTTATTTTTGCAGAATGCTCAATCTTAATGGCCAGGAACAGTATAAAATACCCAGGATGCAAGCCTCTTGGGGCATGTTTGTGTAATGCAGTACAACATTGCCATGTTCAACTTTGTCATCCCTCTTTTGCAGAGTGTGTTTGCTGGCCTTAATAAACCTGATTACCCCCAAATAATGGCAATTTTGCTGTATCTGCTAGTGGTCCTATGGTGTACTTAAACTGACTCCTTGGGTGAGTATGACCTCAGGAAGCCACTTGCACCACAATAGAGAGTGGGATTGTCTTATATGGCGAAGGGAACTGATAGCAACTTTTGGTCAGGGATGAGTGTTTTGGGGCAGTGTCCATTTGTCTTACAGTGGCTCAAAAAACTGTCCCAATGTTTTCGCATTTTGGACATATTTGCTAATACCAGGGCAGATATATGGCCTAGCATCCTGAAAATATTCACACAGGTACCTTGACATATTGGGAGCATATATTCACATGATCACATGACCCTGTACATCAATGAATTATAAATGAATTATCGAAAATATCTACTCATTGGGACAGTTTTTTGACCCCCTGTCAGCCTCCCAGTATCTACCTTGTAACATGCCAGAGGAGCATTAGGGCAGGCATGGGAGCAATAAACAAGATCATGTGACCTTGGTTGACATGTTGAGATGGTTACAACTGTCTTTCTTCCTGCCACTACATCATGAGAGCTATCTCCTCTACCCAATACTCTCAAATCACTTCTCTTTTCAAAGATGGCTACTCCTTGTACCAGATTGAACATAACACTGGTCTAGGCAAGTCTACTGTTGGGAGGATCAAGAAAGAAGTTGATGGGGACAAGGAAAACCACAAGGGAGGAGTCCTTCCAAGCTTTCTTCTTGTGATAAAAAAGCAATAATTCACCAAATAACCTCTGGAAAGCTAGACAACGCTGTCCAGGCTATAAATTTCATTAACTCTACTCTGTATGACCTTGTCACACCCAAAACTGTCAGAAATACCCTTCAGGACAATGAATTTTGCTCTGTAACCAAGATCAAACAACCTCTACTCAAAAGTGACATTGTGAGGAATGCCTTGACTTTGCACATGAACATAGGAATTGGACAGTGGAGGACTGGGAGAGGGTGTTGTGGACAGATAAAACAAAGATCAACAGGATTGGATCAGATGGAAAGGTGTATACCTGGAAGGAGAGGGGGGAACCACTGTTAGATAGGACCACTCTCCCTACTGTCAAACATGGAGGAGGTGGTAACATGATGGTGTGGGGGTGTATGGGGTGGAATGGGGTAGGAAAGCTGATAGAGGTTCAGGAGAATATGGATGCAGTGCAATACTGGAGGATTTTGGACAATAGGGTGGTAGAAAGCTTTGAAAAGTTGGAGATGGAGGAGGAGGAGAGGATATTCCAGCAGGATAATGACCCAAAACATACCTCAAAACTGGGACAACAATGGTTTGTGGACAAAAAAATTCAAGTTCTATCATGGCCTGCACAATCCCCCGACCTAAATCCCATTGAACACCTCTGGACCTACCTGAAGAACCAGCTGAAGGCATATGAAAGACCACCCAAGGGAGTATTTGAATTGTGGGAGAGGCTAGTGGAGGAGTGGAATAATATTCCAGTGGAAAGGTGCCAAAGGCTGATAGAAAGCATTCCCAGAAGGATTGAGGCAGTTATCAGGGCAAGAGGAGGTCATACAAAGTATTGAGTAGGTAGATAACAGGGGGTCAAAAAACTGTCCCAATGTGTAGATATTTTCGGTAATTCATTAATAATTCATTGATATGCAAGGTCATATGATCATGGGAATATATGCTCCCAATATGTCAAGGTACCTGTGTGAATATTTTCAGGATGCTAGGCCATATATCTGCCCTGGTATTAGCAAATATGTCCAAAATGCGAAAACATTGGGACAGTTTTTTGAGCCACTGTAATGCCCAATCTTCTTTTAAATTTGATTATTGCACAAACAGATATGCTTCTTGTGGTACAGAATATGTCTATCCTTATGAGAGCCTGACTTGAGGCCTTGAGGGAGGATACACCCCAGTTCTTACTCTTTTTGGAATTGTTGTGCTAGTTGCATAAGACATCTGTCTCCCTTGGTGCCCTATGGTGGAGACATTTCACTGAAACAAACTCAAAAATTTGCTGTGCAAATTCTCACTGAATTCTTGAAACAGACACACAGGGTTTGTGCATGCCTTTTCCTTACTGAAACCTGCAACCAAATTGATGAGCAGAGCAGTGGACACATCTTCTTGACAGGGAATATTCATGCAATGATAGTTAGTGATTGCCAGTCACCAGGTGTTCACAAAGCTGTGAGAATATCCTTTTGCAGAAAAGTGCTCAAGGGACTGATATTCTGTGCTGAGGTAATGAGTGGAATTGATATTAACCTACTAACCTACTACTACTTACACAAGGCCAACTCAGGTGACACATAGCTATACAGATCACCTGCTAGTGAGCAGGAAACAGGAAGCAGGAGTGGAATTAAATCAAATTTGATTATTTAAGATAACTTGAGTGATGTGTAACTGCACTCCTGAGAAACATGAGAATAAGAATGGGTATTAAGAATGGGGACAGAGATGACAATGCTAGCGATTTTTAATCACTGCTTTGGAAGCAGGAGAAGGGGAACAACACAGAAGAAGGGTGATAGTCTTCTTATGATGCAAGATTGAAGGAAAGGGAGATAAATGGTTAGGGTGAGCCAGTTGCATGAAGAAAGTGATTTCAGACAAGTGGCCAAGGTAATAATATGACTGAGATCACCTGTATGCCAAAGAAGAGGTTGTCAAGGAGTGATATTGGTGCAGAGCAATCACGTAGGTGAGCATCCTGTGATTAAAAGTGCTATCCATTATGAAGTGGGACTTCTAAGTTGCCACCCTGTGCAGTTTGAGAAATTGGAAAGAGCATACAAACACATGATGAGTATCCTCAAGAGCAAGACATCCGAGATGACACAAGGGTTGGATGGCATGACCCTGTTGGCATAGAGTGACTGCTGAGTCAAGTTGGTGGCAAAGTGTGTAAAGGCAAATAACTGCTGAGTATGCCAGTGAAGCTCAAGTATATGGATAGTCAGGAGAGGGGATGATCATAAAAAATTTGTCATGAAACAGAGTCAGGATCAAACAACAGTTGTTCTTGAAATGAAAGCTGACAGTCTACAAATGCCAAAATGTTTGACTTGAAAAACCCAAAGGCTGAAGTGGGTGGAAGATGGTGTAATGGAGGGTGAGAGTAGGAAGCTGTGAAGTCAACTGTGGAATTCAAATTCAAAAGGCTGGGCATATCTGCCACCTTGGTATGAGCTTGGGCTTAGGACAGAGTGGGAAGCTAGAGGGAATAATTGAACTGGATGATGGAATGAGGGAGGTAATGTATCAACCAAGGGTGCAGAGGAGGAAGGTGATGAAGGCTGAAGGGAACTAAAACCCAGTGATATATATAACAACCAGGATAATTGAAAGAGAAATATTATTAGAAGTAGTAATGGAATTTAGGAGATGAATGGAATTATGGTGATCAGAATATATCCTGGGGGGGAAAGCATTATCTAAGTCACATGACCAACCAGCCCTAAACCAATTGCACTCAAGGGAAGAGATCTATGGAATTCCTAACATGCATCCTCATTGGAACATGTGCATATTGGTGGGAATTTCAGAGAATATGTTTTCAAGGGAGTTACTGCAGAAGATACATAGGATATATGTTGAATCACAGTCAGCCATTGACCAAAACCAATTGTCTCCCTGTTATCATGCTGTCCTTTGTGTTGGAATAAATGCACTGCCTTTAAGTAAGTCTTGATCATGGTTTCTGAGCCAGCAGGGCTGATGCACTACAGTAATATACTTACCATGTTCTTAAACTTGCTGGATCTCTCGAAGCTTCTCCATGACTTCCTCAAGAAAACTGACATGCCTGGGCTTTGGTGTGCAGGTTGGAGTTTGGCAGGAGATGCAGTCAGTATATGCAAGCTTGGGTGTGTTCAGTGGTGGGGCCTGGGATTCTGTTGGGGCCAACCAAGCTGGGACAGGTTCTGGGTAGTGCCAGGCTTCATCACTCAGCTCAGTGATATAGTGAGTGAGGTCCACACAATCTGCAAGGGAGAGTGAAGCTGGTTTGGTAATGTAGAATGGGTTGAGCTGAATATGAGGATAGAGCACAAAGGTGTGTATTTCAGTGAACTCCTGCTGGTAGATGTCATAGAGCTCTTGCTTCTCAACAGGATAACCAGTTAGGATTCTGAAGTCTTTGACACTGAAGAAGCACACAGTATGCAATCTATTATAGTGGAGTGAGTGTATGTGCTTTGGAGGTTGCCACACCTGTCAAGATGTAAGTTTTAGTTCATGTAATAAGGTTCTGTTATAAATGTCAACCTGATTGACATCCACTGTGACTTGATCATTCTAGATGCCAATACAGCCACATGGTCTGAAGTAGCCCTACTCAATTGGGAGGAATCCATTGGAAAGTTTGACATTGAAGAAGAAAGGTTCAACATTGATTGGGATGAGTACAACTGGATGGATATCATCACTAGGATCCAAAGAAACAGTTTTGCTGTTTGATAGAAATGGACTAACAGACTGATAAACAGACAATGATAGTTTCATGGACATTGTGTTTGGATTTGAACATTAGGATATCTAACTATGATAGCTGTTACATCAGCAGACAGATTAGTATTTATCAGTATTGTGATTGTGATATTGGACTTGTAGTTGTAGTTTTGTAGTTTGATACTGTTTCAGTTAGTTAGTATTTAAGGACCTTGTATTAGGAAGATTAAATGCAAGTTTAATCTTTCCTTTGTTTCTCAGACTACTTGTGTTTACTCACCCTGACTTGAATTCACTTGTATCATTGTTGTTGTCTCAAACCTTGCACTACCTTAGACTTACCACAAGTCTTCTTGGCCTTCTCTTGCTGGGCTTTTGAGAATACTCAAGCTCATTAATTAAAGTAGGTTAAAGACCAGTTAGCCACTGTTTTATGTAACCCAACCATGTGTTGTGACATGTGACATTACTGGGTGCTCTGACTGTAAATCTTAACATAAGATTAAACTTCCTACTGAGCCAATTCCAGTAGTATCCCCACAACAAACCCATTGTGTTTGGTTCTCATTGCCTAGTTGCTGTGCCATCTGACATCTCTTACAAGCTAGTATTGCTTTGTGCAACACTCAAAGAAATCCTTGGGCTAGTATTGCTTCACACTACACTCAAAGAAATCCTTGGGCTAGTATTACTTCATGCTACACCTGAGAAGAACACTGAACTGATCTATAACTGGCAAGCCTCTGATTAGGAATCATGCCTGAGAGTTATACATCACCCCTGGTGCATGCCAAAGAACCAACCTGATTCCTTGTATACAAACTATGAAGGTAGCCAATCAGAAGAGTCCAACCACAAGAGTCTGACTAGTAGACTAACATCATCTGAAGAACCCAAATCATCATTGTGAATCACTGAGATCAATGATCAAACCAAAAACTATTTAGATTACAAATCTGACAAAAATCCAAATTCATCCAACTCTATCAATTCTATTTTTAGAACTAATATCACACCTGATACACAACAACATATAGTTGAATTAATCCTTGAATGACATCCATCAATTGTTGTTTGTGAATGCCCAAAACCTCATCTATCAACAATCATAGAAGAGCAGATCCCCACACCTCACAGCATGCCTCTCCAAGAAATTCCCAAGTCATTTCCACCCAGAAAATGAACCACAAGAATCAACTAGTGGAAATCACCAGTTGAAATCCAAGAATCCCGGAACACCCTCTTTTCACAACAACTCCCAAACCTTCCAACCCCTCCAACAAAACCCTCATTACTCCCAGCTATCCAGAGACAGAGAAGTAGACAACACAAAGAAGAACACAAGTCCCAACTCAAAGAAACCTTTACTAGACTCAAAAATCTTGCCCAGACAGAACCACCTGGACTTAAGCTCAGACCAATTGAAACCCAAGAAATGCCTTCACAAGGATCTTCCACTGTTACCACCCCATCCCAATCAGATTCCGAGGTCTCCTACAGATCTCAAAGAGCAGGATCACCAATGGAATCCAGTGAATTCAATAGAGGAGCTGAAGTCCTGGCAGCAAACACATTCAGATACAAAGCAAATAATCTGGAAAATAATGTCTACCAACCAGTATCAGGGAAAGGACCACCTGGAAGTCCAGACAGAGGAAGCAGAGGAGGTGGAGGAGGTGGAGGAGGAGGTGGAGGAGGATTCTTTGGACAAGCACAACAACAACCCCAATACTACAATAGAGGAGTCAAACATGACTTACCCAAAGAGTTCAATGGCACCACTCAGGATTATCAAAGATGGAAGGAACAACTCACATTATACTTCTTGGCCAACCGTGATCAATTCCTATCTGACCATGACACCATCATCTGTGCATTATACAACATGGGAGAAGGAGCAAGTTTCTAGAGGAGAGACTTCCTTACCCATCACATGCAAAATGGAGTACCTACCTTTGGTACTGCCAATGCATTTTGGCAAGCCTTGGATCAATTGTTCCTACCATTCAACAAAGGAGAAAGCTTCCTCAGAAAATGGCTCGCACTTAAACAAATGCAAAGACCTGTTGAGACCCACATCATGGAGTTCTGAATCCTGGCTAACCAAGCTGGAGTCCAAGAAACCCAACAACTCATCCATCAGTTCAGAGAAGAACTCGACCTGAGCATTGCAATCCATGCTATTTCAAAACATCCAGGAAACAACTTGGAGGAATGGTTCACAGCAGCCCATGCAGTAGGGGAAACCAAAAGAATGGAGGCAGACTATTATTGAAGACACCCCCAGGTATACTCCAGAAGAAAGATGGCAAAACTGAAAAGGTGCAATTATCACCAGGGTGAAGGCTACATCCCACTCCAACCCCATTGGGACCTAAACATGATGGATGTCAATGCTATGGAAGCATTACTTCAGAACTTCACGATTTCTCAAGACTACCAACAAAATGATGATTCATCGTCTGATGAAAGCAAAAGCAACAACAATAATCATCAGGAAAACATTAAACAATCAATCCTACAAGCATTTGATACAATCCTTTCTACATGTCAAAAGGAAAGCCTTAGGAAAGGAATGTGTTTCAAATACAAACAAACCAGACACTTCACCAGAGATTGTCCCAAACATAAAGCATGCCTTTCAAAAATCCCCAGAAATTCCCAGTCCAAAAATGCCAAACATAAGTGACCTGTATCACCTAGGAAACCACGCAATAATGACAAGAAGGCACAGAGACACTTCCAAAGCATACAACTCAATAAAATCATCCAAAGCATTCCAGACAATGAAGAAGTTGTAAATATCTACAACAAACATGCTGATCAACCCGGATTCATCCATCAAGAAATCCAAGATTTTGCCTCAGACAATTAGTATCCATGTCCAAGTCATCAAAAACCTCTACCAGACAGTACACACCCTCTTATTTATCCCGCTCTTCAACCCCAGATTCCAATGAACCTATTTATTTCTTGAATGGACTACAGAACAATAGTTATCCCAGACTGAAGACCCTGACCCGACTCTCTTATTTAAATGAAGTTTCTCTTACTCCTATGCAATCCAACACCCTTTATCTTCCCCTAAAAGTGCACCTACCAGAGAGAACCATGGATACCTTAGCACTCCTTGACTCAGGAGCTGGAGCTGATCTTATTGATTGAGATCTCATCAATGAATGAAAACTCCCAAGAAGAAAACTCCCAAAACCCCTTGCAATCAGGAATAGAGATGGATCAGTCATAGAAAACACATCCATCACCAATTATGTAGTAATTGAAACAACCATTTATGGAAAATGAATCAAGACCAATGCAATTGTTACAAACCTAGGATGACCCAGAATAATCTATGGGATCCTGTGGTTTTCAAAACACAATCCAGATGTAGATTGGACCAAGAAGACCCTTTCTTGGTGATCTTACATCAAAAACCAGGAATTCACCACATTCCTTGATTCAGCATTTCCTGACACAATCAGCCTGGATGAACTCAACCCATCAGAACAAGACATCATCATATTCAATGCCAAAACATCACATTCTCAGACATTCACCCAACAACATGGAGAAAAGAAAGAAACTGATCCCACTAAGATAGTACCCAATTATCTTCACAAATTCCTCGATCTTTTCAATGAGAAGAAAAGTGAAAGATTTCCCCCATCTTGAACCTATGATCATAAGATTGAGATGAAACCATCATTCCAACCCAAAGCCTTTCCTTTTGACAAACTATTGTATGGAGAAACCCTCAAACTTGACAAATTCATTGAAGAAAATCTATGAAAGGAATACATCAGACTGTCAAAGTCACCAATGGCTTCTCCTTTCTTCTTTGCATCAAAGAAAAATGGATCTCTGAGACCATGCCAACATTACTGATACCTTAACGAACATACCATCAAAAATGCCTATCCAATCCCTAGTATCCAATCAATCCTCAATTGACTTCAAGGATTGAAATATTTCACTGCACTTGATGTATGACTTGGATATAACAACATTTGCATTTTTGATGGAGACCAATGGAAAGGAGCCTTCCACACTCACAAAGGGTTATTTGAACCCACCATCATGTTCTTTGGAATGTGCAATAGTCCAACAACATTTCAGAATATGATGGACACCATCCTTGCTCCCCTCATCCATCAAAATAAGGTCATCATATACATGGACAATGTGTTGATTCATGCAAAAACAAAACAAGAACTATGAGAAATCACCTGCCAAGTATTTGAAATTTTCCAAAAACATGATCTCTATCTCAAAGCAGAGAAATTTGATTTCGAAAAAGAAAAATTGGCATACCTAGGATTTATAATTTCACCCAACGAAGTTTGCATGGATCCAATAAAACTCAAAGGAATAGCAGATTGGCCCATACCTAAAAATCCATGAGATATCTGCAAATTCATTGGATTCTGCAACTTCTACCAAAAATTCATAAGAAATTATGCACACTACGCAGCCTCTCTTAACACTCTTCTTTGCAAAAATCAACCATTTCAATGGAATTCATCTGTGAACAAGAACTCCTTGCAATTATCTGTGCATTACAAGAATGGCAACACTACATTGATGGCTCACTGCATGAAACCATTGTATGGACAGATCATGACAATATAATTCATTGGGCTAAACTATCAAAGTTATCCCAATAGACAATTCAATGGTCCACCCTCATCTGTGCCCACAAAGTCAAGATCTGCCATATTGCTGGCATTAAAAATGTCATGGCTGATGCACTCTCACGCTGACCTGACCATGTCACCAAAGAAGAGAAACCACAAGTGGCCATCCCTGCCCATATGTTTGATACATCAACCTTCCTAGCAATGGACATTGATATCCTTGATCCAGAAATTGAAGAATCACATGGCTCACCCCACATCAACAAAAAAGGATGCTTCACATTACCTGCCAACAACACTTTCAAGAAATATTTACTCCAACAAGTACATGATGCCCCAACAGCAGGACATCCTGGTACAACTGAAACCATACTCAAACTAGAAGAATATGTCACATGGCCCAGAATGAGAACTTTTGTCAAGAACTACATGAAAGGATACCTGATCTGTCAACAACACAAAATCAACAGACAACCTTTCAAGCCCCCACTCCAACCCATTAAAAGACCACACTCTTTGTGACCCTTCGTGCAAATAGCTATGGATCTCATCACCAATCTTCCAGAAGTTGATGGATTCAATTCTATTTTGTCTGTAGTGGACCATGGACTCACAAAAGGGATAATTATAGTACCAACATGAAAAGAAGCCACTGCAGATCACATCTCTGATCTGTTAATCAAGAATGTCTTCTCACATTTTGGAACCCCAGACAAAATTATCTCTGATCAAGACCCTAGATTTGTTGCTAAATCTGTTCAAGCTCTGTTCAAGAAGCTAGGAATAGAACACACATAATCTACCACATACCATCCTCAATCCAACAGTACCACTGAATGCTTCAACCAGGAAATCAAAATGTACCTTTCTGCTTACTGCTCCAAGAATGCTCTTGACTGGCTGAAGAAGTTACCCCTTGTTGAATTTGCACACAATTCTCGCACCCACTCCAACAGATCACAGACACCCTTTGAACTGATGTACAGCCACCCTCTCAAAGCTTTCCCAACTGATCAAGAACCAATGAACAATCCAGCAACTGAAGACTGCATCAACTGGATAAAGAATATCCACATCACCACACAAGATTCACATGAGAAAGCAAGGCAAACTATGACTGAACACATCAAAGGTCCACTTCCCAAACTAGAAGTAGGACAGAAGGTTTGGCTGGATTCATGTAACCTCCCTATTCAAGCACCATCAAAAAAACTATCAGTGGAATGTGTAGGACCTTTTGAAATCACAAGGAAACTTGGACCTGTGAACTACAAACTAAAATTACCTTAAATTATGGAAAGTTCATCCCTGCTTCCATGTAGGGCTCCTATGGCCAGTAACTGAGAACAACAAATATGGAAATCATTTTGAGAACCCACCACCTGATCTCATAGAAGGAGAAGAAGAATGGGAAGTCAAAGACATTATTCACCATCACAAAACACATTGTAGAAAGATCAAATATCTGATCCACTGGAAAGGATACCCAAATTCAGAATGGACATGGCAGCCTGCAGACACCCTAAAGAATGCACAGGAGATGCTGGACACATATAAACAGCATCACAAACTTTGTTGAAAAACCCAGAATCATGCAGCACCTCATTCCAAACATCACCCCAGAACCCTACACCTACCAAACCAACATACCTCTTATACCCCTCCACAAATCAGACATCATATCTAATTCCAATCATTTATCTCCACACCCTCCAACATATACTGCACCTGGACCAGGAATGAGCTATGTCTCTACCCCTCCAGTCACAACCATTGAAATCATTCAGCCCCCTTCCCCAATCTCAGAAGATTCCACACCAGAAGAAAGCATCACCAACCCCACTCGAGCCATTCATACCTTCCAACTCTACAACACCCCCTTCACTGAAGCTAGGGCCACTCTCCTCAAAGATTCACTTGACACTGTCCAGTTTGATCATGCTTTCCTAAAGGCTCCAGATCCAAGTGAGCCTAGCAAGGCTCAACAAGGATCTGAACTCCCTGATCTCCAGTACCTGGATGGACCCAATGATGGAACCAATGGGGTACCCCCTGAACTTCCTAATGTAGCTCAACCTGACACCCCTGAGAGAGAAGAACAAGCTGGAACACCTGATAATGGACTACAATTGTCACAAACAGAATCTGACCTGGTTCCCACCCCTGAAATTCCTGAACCAAGAGTTTACTGCACAATCTGTAGGATCAATGGTCATTTCATGGACCAATGTGAACATTACACCTGTAACTACTGTTGACACTCAGCCCCTGGACATCTCAGACAATACTGCTTCCTCAACAAACACTGAGCCTGTACCACCTGAGAGTTTGCACAAGTCCTCCAATGATGAGCCATTGCAAAGTTCCCACAACTACACCTCTTCCCACTCACTACATTCATCAATGGAGTCTCTGATCAAGAACAACAATGGCTCAAACCTATCCTTACCCACAAACATCCATCCCAAGTATTTAGACCTGGAGACCTCCCCTTATCTTCTTCCCAAACCTCTCCAGCTCAAGAAATCTGTCCAATCCAACCAGCCTGACATCAACAACAAAGGCAAAATGAAGTTGTCCTCCATGTGGGACTCAACTCAACAGACACAAGTAGAATACAAGTTCTACCACCATGTTCTCCAACTCCTGACACCTGACATTCGTATTACAAAATGCCTCACTGTCGACCTTGTACCCAACACCACCTCAGACCCCAATAAGTCTCTGATGGAGGCTATGACCATTGGGATGCTTATGGAGAAGAGTATGATGGCCCCTATGATAACGTTGCCTGGGACAACATCACTGGGGAGCCCTATGGAGACTACTGAATGGGTTTTGAGTAAAGACATTGATGAGGACATCAAGTCTTACAAAAGGGATAATGTTATAAATGTCAACCTGATTGATGCCCACTGTGACTTGATTGTTCTAGATGCTGACACAGCCACCTGGTCCAAAGCAGCCCTACTCGATTGGGAGGAATCCATTGGAAAGTTTGACATTGAAGAAGAAAGGTTCAACATTGATTGGGATGAGTACAACTGGATGGACATCATCACTAGGATCCAAAGGAACAGTTTTTCTGTTTGATAGAAATGGACTAACAGACTGATAAACAGACAATGATAGTTTCATGGACATTGTGTTTGGATTTGAACATTAGGATATCTAACTATGATAGCTGTTACATCAGTGGACAGATTAGTATTTATCAGTATTTTGATTGTGATATTGGACTTGTAATTGTAGTTTCGTAGTTTGATACTGTTTCAGTTAGTTAGTATTTAAGGACCTTGTATTAGGAAAGATTAAACTTATGTTTAATCTTTCCTTTATTTCCCAGACTACTTGTGTTTACTCACCCTGACTTGAATTCACTTGTATCATTGTTGTTGTCTCGAACCTTGTGCTACCTTAGACTTACCACAAGTCTTCTTGGCCTTCTCTTGCTGGGCTTTCAAGAATACTCAAGCTCATTAATTGAAGTAGGTTAAAGACCAGATAGCTGCTGTTTTACATAACCCAGCCATGTGTTGTGACACATGATGTTACTAGGTGCTCTGACTGTAAATCTTAACAGGTTCATTGAATGACTGCTCACTGCAAAGTAAGAAATTATAGGAACTGACTTGGGTCCCTCTTCATGGTCAGCTCTAGTAATCCGCATTTCTTGAGAGCACAAGACAATCAAGAAAGTGGGAAAAGTGAGTCACTGTTGCTTTGGAGCAGGAATCTTATTTAGATGATATTGTGCATCACAGTAGTGCTCCTTTCCATGCTGCTCCTGTAGACTTAATCTTACTATCCTATCTTCATGTTAGGCGGACAAGAGTTGAATGACAATCTGTTCCAAGTTACTGGTTTCCTCAAAAGGAAGAGACAGAACCAAGTCAATTATGCATGTCCATCTCCAATATGTTCTAGTTTTGGCATCAGCTGTTGGTTAATGGCTCTTAATGTCTATACATGTTTGTATGAGATCGAATTTACCAGCACTGTATCCTTTTGCTGGAGGAAGTACCCATCAGCTCCATTCAATCTGCACCAGGGAAAGCAGCATTTGCTGTTCCAATCTTGACATCTCAGGAAATTGTTTCATTCCCAGTTGGCTTCCCCTTGTGTATCACCAATAATCCCTGATGCTTATAGAGCTTTTGTTTTTTGATATCAGAGATCAAGGGTTGCAACATCCTTTTCAGTCCTTAGAACTTACACAAGAGGACGGCCCTGCCTCTGGGAGTTCTGCCAGCCAATCAAACTTTCCCCACTTCCAGTAAGGTCAAAGTCTTCAACTTGAATGCCAAATCATGTTTAATTCTTTTTTCAATGTTTTCGCAGTTCATTTCCAGTGAGAGCATGTGAATTGCCATTCAGTCACTCACTTAGTGCTCCAACCTCAGTGGGTACAACACCATTCCAAAGGCAATCATAGTTTTGAACTAGACCTGCAATAGCCAGTGCAAATCCAAAAAGGGCATTCAAAATGATTATCTTTCAACCACGGCTCACCATTCCTGTCAATGACCTGCTGTCTATACTTGTTGGTTAGGGAGCATCCTCCATCTACCCTGACAAGTATTTATGCATACTTATTTAGGCTTGACTTCTATTCAGGCAGTACTGCAGTAGGGGTTGAATTGAATGTACATATCTGCCATGTGTGGAATCAGAACTGAATTACATCCTCAATGAAAACTCTCCTTGGCCATGCCAAACAACCAAGAACAGAAAGGCTCTACCCCTGGTCAGTGGTACTGGGGTACCATTTGGCTTTGCAATTCAAATGTAAAAATCCTGCAGTCAGCAGTTCAGTAAATTTTACTTCTCAGTCCAATATGCTCTGGTCTCAAGTCTGCTGTGACCCCGGTAGCTAGAAATCGACCTGACAGTCAAGGCACTGTCTTTGGGAGTCTCCCCAAATCCTGTCTTGTGAATTGGAATTTCCATATACAGTCATCTATCAGTCCTTGAGACAGCAAAGCTTAGCTATTATTTTGTGCTCTTCTCCCATGTCATGTTCAAAAAAAAACTTTATATTACGAACAAATACCTTGTTGGCTACATTGGGTAAAATCAAGGAGACAGTGGGTTCAATGGAACTGGATATCAGAGCAAATCTTTCGAAGGTCTCTTATTGGAGGAATATCAATCCTTGAGACAAGTCACATCACATTGGCAATCCACTGGCAATGACCAAATCTGGCTGATCAACCTTATCTAAGGTGCTTCAACATCCACCTCCAAATGAGGGCTGTTGTGCAAATCTACTTCCTCATCATCTTCCACATCATCAGCACCCTCCCAAACTGTGGGCAGAGGCACAGGGGGCTCAATGCCCTCTAACTGTGGCTTGGTCCATCTTGGTCTTTGCTTCTCCTGCTTGGCTAGCTGAGCCTCAGCCATCCACTCTTCAACCAAAACTTTATGCTCCCTTCGCTGCTCATTATTTCGTGCAACTTGGTTGGTGTTCTCCTTCTTCCACTGTGCCATAATTACTGATCTACACTCTCGTTCAGCTCTCCTATGTTGAATTAATTCTTGTTTCTCTTGTTCCACTCTCTCTGCTGCCTCTACACCTTCTGTAAATGCAAGATCACTCAGTAACCGAGGCATTCCATCGCCAATGGTTTGCTTTGACTGCTTTCATGCTTTTTTTGGCTCCTGAGCCTGGATCTGAACCTGAGATTGCCCCACATACATTGACTGCAGGACCATAGTGGCTTGCATCCATATCAGTATGTTCTTCTGCTGCTCATTCATCTCCTGTGCTTCTTTTAAGGCCTTTTGCATCTTTAGCTCTCAAACGGTCATCACGGGGCAGTCAAGTAGTGCCTGGTATCAATTTCAGGTCGGAGTGAATGGAGTTGGAAGGTAAATCGGAGGTGGATGATCACTGCAGATTGGTGATGATGATGTCAAATAGCTGAGGGGAGTCTTGCTGAGGGATTGAATGGTGTCATTCGCAAGGTTTGTATAGAGACAAACAGTGGAAGAGACATTAGGGCCAGTAGAACTAGTGGGTGACTTGTTCCATCAGCATTTGTTAGGAGTACCACCAATATCATGACTCTGAATGTCATTCTGATTTTGTTCGAGATAAGCTTCCTGGTCTAGTGTTTGTGATTGTAGCCACTTTTGAATCACTGACTTGATCAATGTTGAGACCACAGATACTGCAGGATCAAGTGGTAATGGTAGACCACCTGCTGAGCTGGATTCAAGACTTGGTGTAAGCACAGTTTCAGGAATAGCATTGGGGTTGTAAGGAACAACACCTGTTATGGCAAAAGCTGATATAATCTTTGTTGCCATTAAAGTTTCAGTGTGAGCCTTTGCATACAGCTCTAGGAAATTTGATTTCATGACCTGAAGCTTGGTTTGATGTTCAAACTTGTCCCAAACTGCTGTCCAGCATTGCTTTAGAACACTAAAGACCACTACATCAAGGCCTTGGTAAAGGTGTGTAGAATGAGATGGATAGCACAGAACATCAATTTTGTGCTCTTGAGCATAACTGAGGAACCCATAGGTAAGGTAGAGGCAGTCCATACACATCCAATGTCACATGAAGTGACAACTTGGTGACAGGGTTGTTAGTATAGTCTCACAGGCCCTCAGTGCTTGTGTTGCATTGAGCTGATTAGATTACACAGTGTAAATAGACAGGCTATAAACCCAACTAAATCAAACCCCCACCTCTTGCATATCCCCTATGAGTGAGTCTGGAAGTATACAGTGTCCCCTGTATTTCTGTGAGGCCCAAGCAGCCTGCTCTCCACTCAATCCCTTGTGGTATGCATCTAAAAACCTGTGAGCTCGATGGGCATACCTGTCAAATTTAGATTGTGTATTGGTATCAAATCAAAGTTAATAGAAGACTGGAAAAGTTACTTTTGTACATGCTCTGCTGCCACTGTTCTTATTGCAGCTGCCATATTCCTCTCAAGTGATTTTTCTATTGTTTCATGGTTGGCACTTTAGGCAAGAGGATATTCTCAGTAGACTTGCTTGGCATGCCCCCAGCACTGCTCAATGGGGTTTAACTCGCAGTGAAACTTCAGCAGGAAGAGCACCCCATATCCTTGCTTGCCACATTTAATTTCGAGGATGGAAGTTTGATCTGAGAAGTCAGGTTGGTTATAGAGAACCCACCATTGGCAGCAGTTAGTTCCTTCACATGCAAAGTTTTGACATGTTAAGTTGAGCCTCTGCTGTACCTGGTGAAATCATCTGAATGGAGAGATGAGCTCTCTTTAATTGAGTGTGGTCCCCAAGGTTGTTGATCCAAGACCTGACTCACTTTGAGTGCCCCATTCTTCACTCACCATGCATCTACAATAATTGATGCAATGTGTCAGACTCATTAGCTCTAAGCCAGAACTAGGCATGTGCCCCAGCCCATGATTTGGGTCAAAAATCTTCTATTTGAATGATAAATTTACTTGAGCCAAAATCAAAAAAAGTGAAACCACAGAAATATGCGGAATGTGCCTATCTATGATTCTATGGTTTCAGAATTTCGAATAATGTTGCTAGGCCATTTATCATTGATTTTTAGTGGAAATGTCACGAAAAATCATGCTTTTGCATGTGACATTGGATGTGTATGGACTACATCTACCTTATAGTGTGAGTTGTGACCATCCACCAGGAGAAGATATCATTGGCCATTTGCCTTGACTGATGTTTGCTGATCGAAATGTTTGATCCATTCTATTCCAATCTTGCCATTAGTGTAGTCCTTTGGGGAATGTCTGATACTATGATAATTATTTTTTGGTTAACAGGAACATTTATGATATAAGTCAGATCATATTGCTCACAAAGCATTCAAAGGATTATTCTGAAGCCACAAGGTCCAGAAGGCCTGTCCTTTGAAGATAACTGCTGGTGGGATTGATATTCCATCTGCACAGATTGTAACAATGATGGTAATGTTTTTGCGATCTCTACTTCATTGTTGATGCTGAATAGACTCTCCTGCAGGTCTTATCACATAGTCACTGAGGCCAACACCCTTTTGAATGCCAGTCTCATTGACACCATATATATTTCTGGGAATAATTGCCTCATTTTAGTTTCTGAGGCAGCAAGGGTCTTCTTCAATATATCAAAAAATGCCTTTTTTGTGTGAGGGTTCCCTGCTCGAGCACACAATGTGTTGAGTGCATGTGATTTGTAGTGATGCAATCTGCTGTGGTGATGATCCAAGAATCTACCAACCCAACAACTTCCAAGTCCCTCCTCTGGAAAGCTTTCTTCATGCCGTGCCTATGCTATCTCTTCAGCATGCTCTCTGAGCTGTTTATGGTTGAGTGGCCACCCCCATCGAGCCATAGAAATAGCATAATCAACAACTGTGCTTTTCTCAGCTGTAGACAACCAGCATTTCAACTCATTAAATTCCTGCATTGAGCAAAGACCCTTTGCTCAGTGTGAAAGTGTAGTTTTGTCAAGCTTATAAATGTACCCAGTCTCTGTCAGACAACACTGCTCTGTTTCTTCCACAATCTTGTGAAGGCTCTTCTTTTTCTGGCCTTCTCATTTCTGTTCAGTGAGATATGCTTCAACAGCAACAGCCATCCACTTCTCCTGCTCCTGTGAGTGCTGTATTTTCTTTAGAGCTTGAGATCTTGCATGGCCTGGCATTGGAGGAAGTAGCAGATTGGTTTATCTATCTATATCTGACATGATTCATGTTATCTTGCTGCATTAGCTGAGCCTCGAGGCCAACATAAAGTATCACACAACAGTAGAGATTTGATTTCCTCTTATGGTAATGCATGATGTGACATGCCTCTCTCTCCCTGCCCAGCACAAATCTTATCATCTCTCCACTTGTTGAGTTCTTGTTAAAAAAAAGACTGAGAATTGATAGATACTGTGTATTCATCTACTTTAGTGCATTTTTTATTTTTTTGAAGGATATACCATGGGGCTATTACACTGAACAGTGTTTTTTGCTCAGAAACCAGGTTCATTTCACACATTGGTAAGCACATAATGGATGGATAAGCTTGGGCAATTTATGCAGGCTAGATGTAAGGGGATTATGATTTTTAGTGAATTTTTGGAAGCTGGAAATGCTCTGATTAAGGAGGGAAAATTTGTTGTCTCAAGGAGTGATGGCTGTCTCAAGGACCGATAGATGACTGTAGGCTTGATGTGCAGCATGGGAATGCTCCCTACAGTTGCATAAATCTGATCTCCAATTGAGCAGCAATTGAGTGATCTAGTTTCATATATTTGTCTTTGTAGTACTCAGTAGCTTCTTTGTGTTTGATAATTGTTTCTACTCTATATACAGCCACCCTCAGACACAAGTTACATTTCGTGCATGTATGAATGAATGAGTTATGTGAAAAACCTATTGACAGGAATCAACCTCCAGGTCACTTACAGACTCTGCAGTGAAGAAGCATCACTAGCGGTCCTGACAGGCACAATGGTAAGCATAGCACAACATGCACAAACCCTGCCATTGTGACTAACCTTGTTCTCTGACCTCTCTTTATCAGAGATTGAATATTGCCAGTCACCAATTCAGTCAGCATTCCAGTTGTTTGGAGTAGAATACTCACCTAAGAGTTATCCTTGCTCTTAATGTTGAATGTGAGATTCAATTTGCAAATTGAGATCAAAGGACCTGTCAACTTCCTTTGCTTGCCAAGCACCTTCAAAAATCCATTTCTCTGCCCATGTAAACCCTCACTCTGGGTAGACAACAGTGACAGAGAGGTTGTCCACTTGCTGTTGGAGTTGTCTGACTTGTATTCACTGTCTGAGCTAGTTGATTCACAACTTGGTAGCCTTGATGAAGGGTAGTCTAATTCATCGAGGATGCTGAGATATTTCTCAATCTCAAGACAATCTTTTTCTTCAACATCACTTCTCTTGATGAGGAAAAACAGGAGACTGTTAGGCAACAATCCTTTCTTGTAAAAAGCACAGAAATGGATGCTGCAAAATTCTCCATAGATGGGATCATACATTGAGTAACAGACCATTGGATACCCAGTTGCATGTAGAAGCTCAGTATCACTGTACAGCATAAAGGTGCCATAGTAAACAGGGATGTAGTAGGTTTGTGGTTTGCTATTGGGCTGGAACAGTGTGTCAGTTAATTGTCAAGTAGAACTCCTTTAGATGCCACCAACCTGAAGATAGATGATGATTGTGGCAGTCTCTTGGTGAATTTCAGAGTGTGAGGTCTGGAAAGCCATGGCTGTATGTTGTAAGTGGGAAGGAGAGAGAAGAGCAAGAGGTAAGTGACAGGAATGAGCCCAGTTCTATGCAGTGCTGATGGTGGGCAGATTGAGATATATTGAATCTTACAGTCCACTGTATAGTGCCCTCAAGATCTCCACATGGAGGATCTATCAGTTCTCCAGCAAGAAAATTTCATATTCCCTTTGTGACAGTGCAGGCTCAAGCATCAAATGATTTCTTAGAAATAGTTTCATTGGGGGACATTGATGAATGGTAAAACTTGACTGAGCTGTTTCCCTGTGTTTCCCTTCCACTACTTCTGATATGCTGCCAAAAGAGTGTTGCCAGTTCTTGCATTCTTTCAAGGTGTTATATATATTGATTATATCTAGCATTTGTTTCCTTTACAATATGAAGTTGATATTAGCTTTACTTAAGTAATATTGCAATTATGTTTTCACTTTATTTGTTCTTGTATTTTCCTAGTTTGTTTTGACTTATTTACTTTATCTCATTATGACTTGTTATGTTGTATTTGGTTTTGTTTACATTTTGATGACATGTGATTGTTAAATATAGCTGCACTATATTTGGACTTACCTTGTGATCTAGTCAGATGATCAAAGAAGAACTTCTTTAGAACTTCTAAAGCTTCTTTGACAGATTGCATCTTATATAGTTTAATTAGTGTTGAGGCAGCTGTACACTTCTCTTCTTTCATTAGAAGCCCTTAGCCCTAGTTAATAATAGATACAGACTTGTATCATATATAAGTTGTTGCCATCTACCAAGGAGAAACATTGTTTCTACTTGGTTAGGTGGAGACTCAATATGAGCCTTTATCTACACAAAGTTGAATTGAAACTTGAGTACCTTAAAATCTCAATTACTAAAGTCTTTACTCTTATAATCACCATATTATAACTCTGACTTTGTAAACAACTTTGTCACTTACTGAGAAGGAGTCCCCTTTGATAAGATCAACTCAATACTTATCATGCCAGCTTAGGACCAGGCCGGCATCACTATAACACAAGGTCAAAGTGATCTCTCTCTGGCAAAGCTCAGCAGCTTTCAAGCTTAGCAGCTGGGTTGAAATGCACATCATTCCCAAATACATTGAGAAGTACCCAGATGCCTCCAGCAGGGAGCACAGGGTGAGTAGCAAGGGCCCTCCTTTCTGCACTGTTCTGACTTCATGCAGAAGGTATAAACCTGGTTCAAAAACAATTGCAGGGTCGCATCAGCAATGAGATTGAGCAAAAAACCAGCTTCCTCACCTTCACCTCCTCTACCTGGCAATTGTACTGTTGGGAACAGCAGTGATGGTAGCAACTGCAATGATACTCATGCAGACATAAATACTGCCAGTATGCCTCTCTGTATGCATGGTCTTCAAGAATTAGTTGCTGGGGACCATAAGGACAAGATTCTAGCCAAAGTCAGGGGCCAAAGCATGACCAACTTGAACAATGACTACCACTTTTTCTTCAAGTAGAATGCTGCATTAACTCAGTTCATTGAGACTTTACCACCAGATGATCTTGCTGCATATAAGGCCTAGGCCACCAAACTGCAAGAGCAGAGCAAGCTCCCCCCACCAAAGGAAGAGGTTCTTCAGTATGTTTGTCATTGGTCATTCTTTGTCGGAGTTGGGGGACAATCATATTTCCAGGTGGCAGGAGTTTCTCCCAGCTCACTTAAGCAAACAAGTCTCAAAGCTTCTTCAATGGAAGCATAAGCAATATGGAGATGCCATTGTTCTCTTAACAATGGCCTTTTGTGATCCCTCCAATGGAGTTCAAACAAAGAGGTAAACTCATTCTCTCATGCTTGTATATTGTGCTAACGCATAGTTCATACATTTTTCTTCTCTAGATATCTCATTTCTAACCTCAAGCAGGAGTATCTTGCTGAGGCAGATGATCTCCTCAATTCCTACAAAGAAAATATCAATCCTAAACTATGGGATCTTGCTCAGTGCTGTCTTCCTTGTGAGTTTATCCATACTGTCTTATAGATGGCTTGGAATCAACTTATTCATCCACCTTACATACAGTAGGTCATAATGGGATTGCAGCACCTCTTCTGGCCACAACTCTAGGCCAGGAACACTACATTTGGAGCTTTGACCCAGAATCAGTCTCCATTAAGGAGATTAGGGTCTCATTGTCGAAATATGTTGGGTGGCTATGGGATATGTATGCCTCTACTAGATTTTTTGAAATGCTGATAATCTATGTGGGAAGTGAAGTCGAGTTTGATGGGGAAAGGCATTGAGGGGCAAGGGGGTCAGATGAGAGGTGATGAGTGATGAGTTTCAAAGTCTTTTGTAATGAGTTTGCGATGATAAACAATAAGTGCAGGGGAACTAGATTAGATTCTTTGCTACAAGGAACACAGGATTCTTATATATGCTATGAAGTCTAAGGGTTGAGGAGAAAGAAAAGGGAAGTCTAGCTAGGTGCTATGAGTGGCACAGTCCACTGTCTACTCGTGTGTCTAAGCATTGTGCACGGTGCACTACAAACGATGAAAACACAATTCAAAAATAGGAAACAAATGAAAACACCATCAAAAGCGTGTCCCTGTGCTACGTCATGTCCATCTGCCACCTTCCACATCACCATGCATGCTCTCATGCCGTTACACACATAGCCCGGCAGCTACCCCCACCCCATACTTTCTAATAGCAACTGTCCTCAGTTGCCTTCGCCAACCTCCACAATTCCAGAACCTTCCAATACCTCTTTGTCTTCAACTCCACCTAAGTCCTTTGGATCCACGAACTCCATAATTTTGAGACACTTGCAGGAACAGGGATGATAAGGAATGAGGCAAAAAGTGGCAAACTTGAGATGAGAAACGGCCCCATTGACTTCAGTGAGAATGTAAGCACCGCTCTGTAACCTCTTGACAACCACCATAGGCCCAAAATACTGTGGCTTGTATTTGTGACCAACATCTGGCTCGATTTTCTTATTGAGGACCAAGACCAGCTCTCCAGAACCAAAGTTGTAGTTGTGGATACAATTTGCATTCTTCTTTTCAAAGTCCCAAGTGGAGGTGGATCGTGCAGCAAGGACCTTCTCGTGAATCTTGGCCAGATCATCATTGCATTTTTGAAGCATTTGAGCCCAAATAGCCAGAAGTTCAGCATTGGAGAGATGGGAAGTGACCAAGAATGCCAGAAAGGTAGCTTCAGTGATGTCGAAAGGGTGAAGAGGCTCTACTCCGTGAATGGCATAGTAGGGAGTCATGCCCGTTGACTTTTGTGTAGTGACCCGATCAGCCCAAAAGATATAAGGGGCATACTTGTACCAATTTTTGATGTTCCCAGCACACATCTTGACCAAACCATTCCAAATCGTCTGATGAGTTGTCTCCACTACTCCATTAGACTGCAAATTGTAGGCTGAAATGCGAATATGCCGAATGTGATACCAATCCACAATCCAATCCAGTGCTGCTACGAAAGGAGTCCCATTGTCCATAACGATCTCTTCAAGTCCTCCCCAGCGGCACAAGATCTCCTCGAAGATGAACTGTCCATGTTATGGTGACGCCGGCCCGGTCCTAAGCTGGCGTGATAAGTATCGAGTTGATCTTATCAAAGGGGACTCCTTCTCGGTAAGCGACAAAGTCGTTTACTAAGTCAGAGTTATAATACGGCGATTATAGAGTTAAGACTTTAGTAATTGAGATCTTAGAGCTTAAGTTCAATTCGACTTTGTATAGATAAAGGCTCGTATTGAGTCTCCACCTAACCAAGTAGAAACGATGTTTCTCCTTGGTAGATGTCGACGACTTATATACGATACAAGTCTGTATCTATTATTAACTAGGGCTAAGGGCTTCTAATGAAAGAAGAGAAGTGTACAGCTTCCTTAACACTAATTAAACTATATAAGACGCGATCTGTCAAAGAAGCTTTAGAAGTTCTTCTAAAGAAGTTCTTCTTTGATCATCTGATCAATCACAAGGTAAGTCCAAATATAGCGCAGCTATATTTAACAATCACATGTCATCAAAATACAAACAAAACCAAACAAGTTATAACAAGTTATAACCAGACAAAGTAAATGAGTCAAAACAAACTAGAAAATACAAGAACAAATAAGAGGAAAACATAATTGGGATATTACTTAAGTAAAGCTAATATCGACTTCATATTGTAGATGGAACAAATGCTAGATATAATCAATATACATAACATTATCCCTTTCCTAGCTAAGATGTCCACATCTTAGTAACTATCTAAGTTACTAATTTAAATTACCTTCACCATCTATGTTGAAGTTGGCTTCATTATCATAATGAGATTCATAATTGCCATCTTCGTATGGGGGTGTAAGGGGGCGTTCTCCTTCATAGATGTGAGAAGTTCTACCATGATGGGGATGTCCACTCGGACTGTATCCTCGATGATTTGGATGGGAGGAATGGACTGAGGTCTGGAGATGACCATATTGTCTTCCTTGTGGTGCAGGTTTACGACCTCGTCGTGGCATAAAAGTAGGGTTGTAGGTTGGGCCGAGGGAGGTGGTGTTAACGGCTGTGGATGTTGGATTATGTCATTCAGATTGAAGTCCGACGGCATTGGTGATGGGGGTGCCGTGATTGCTGGTTGGTACACCAGACTGTCGGGGCTGTATTCTGGCAGATCCGGAGATGGACTGCAGAGCAAGAGCCTTGGTGGCATTGACTCCTTCGGTAATTGAAAGTGCTGCCAGGGCGACTGGGGGTAGATCCCGTCGAGCAATTCCTTTATAAGGATTTCGGGAACAATACTTGGTGAAATGGCCAGGGGCAAAAGTGTCGCACCAGGTGCAATGATATCCCGGTGTGACGTGAAAACCGAAAATAAACAAGAAATACTAATATTTTCGCGCCGAGAACAATCCAAACGATCTAAAAATAGAACGATCCAAACGATCTAAAAATAAGGACCAAGGTCTAGAACCGGATCAGAAGAACCAATGGACCAGTTAACAGACAACGATCTGCGTTTTCCACATGTACAAGACAGGAACCTAGCTACCCCGCTGCTTAGCTACGTCATTTCTGCACTGCTCAGTCATCCAACTGTACTGGCCAAAGCAAACCGATGGTCGCATTGACGTGTCAGGGGCCCTCGGTTAAAGAAAATATCACAGCCGAAATGCTTACCTATGATTAAAAAAGGATTAATGAAAGAAACTCGCATGGTAGCTACTCCGCTACCCATACGACAACCTAGCGATCGAACGGACCTACCGGTCAGCGTTGCATCATAAAAGTATACCCAGTTGAATCCAGGACAATTCAGTCAATTTCTATTAGTCAATTTTGAGTCATACCTATTTCTTTCTAGAATATTTCGTCTATTTTCGTATCTCTCAAATAATATAAAAAGGGCCCGACAGCGTGCAGATAGGCAAGGAATCCTACGCCTCCATAGTGCTATAGGGTGTGCAGACCACAAACTAAGCATTTGTTGAGTGAATAAGTGATCAACCTTCTAAGAGAACTCTAACAGGAAAGACTCCTACTAGTCAATCTAAGAAATATCCCAAGATGTCTCGAGTTCGACCTAGCGTCACAGCAAAGTAGCTACCAAGCTAAGAGAGCTTGTAGTTAAAGCGTATAGACTGCACCAGCACCAGTGTGTGACTGAGTGGGTGATTATAGACAAGGTCCAGTTGACCTTAGAGGGAGACAGAGACGGCTTCAGGATAAAAGATCTTAGCTATAGCAGTCAACTAAGAGTCGCAAACTGTGCACTTAATCAGGATCCTAGTACAGTGTTCGAGAATTTCCCAAAGTAAATAAAACAGCATTTAGTTCCCTCGCACATTTCGCATTATTCAGCAGTAATTACATAAATCCTCATCAACTTCTCATACTTCCCCTCAAATTCATTAGAGGTTACATTCTAGCTACCTAGCTAGTACTCCACTTGACGTTATATCCATACGTCAAAGAAACTCTACAATGTTACCCCACAACAGTACACTGAAGAAGCAAGAAGAAGACAAACTCCGTTTCCAGAAACCCCTGCAGAATCTAGCAGGACCATCGAACCAGAACCAGTCCTTGACATCACCCCAAGAACTGAAGACACCTCACAAGACAATCATTCAGAGCCCAGAGTTAACACTCCAAGTTCAGAAGAATCTGAATTTGACGAAGAAGACGAAGAAGAAGATGAAGAAGGAACAGATAGTGGAGAAAGAAGCCAACAGGAATCTGAAGGAAATCGAACAGAAGAGGAAGCAGAAGTACTCGCAAGGGCAATTGATAATCTCAAACTCAAATCCCCAAAAAAGCCCAGAGTTGATAGACCCCCTTCCTACACCTTGAGCCCGACCTTTGAACATAGCCCAAGGTTCCTCAGTCCCATTACAAACCCTATCCCCTTGAGCTTTACCAATTCCCCCACTAGTATTGCCAGTACCAGTACCCTACCAGCAACCATAGCTTTACCAATTCCCCCACCGGTATTGCCAGTACCAGTACCCTACCAACAACCAATCCCAACATTACTACAGCCAGTACCACCATCACCATACCCGCTAACACCCAAACAAAAGGGAAAACAAAGGCAGTTGTCACCAACACAGGAGGTTCTTCAAATCGGAGAAGCCCCACACCACCACCACCAAATCCACAAGGAGGACCACCAAGTCCCGGAGGTAATCCACCTGGAGGACCAGGAGGACCAGGAGGAGGACCACCAAATCCTAATCCAAACCCCCCGCCAAACCCAATGGCACAACCTCAAGCAGGATTCCAGCTTAAGTACCCAAAGCCCAACAGGTTTGATGGCAACCCAAGCTATTACAGACCATGGATGGCTGAAGTCGAACTCTACTTCGACTCATATAGTGTCACAGATGACCAATCAAGAATCAACTACACCCTTGGATTACTCGATGGAGCTGCCAAGTTATGGCAACAGGATTACAGACTTAGTCGAGCAGCTGCAGCTACCCAAGCAGGATACACCCCACACACCTTCGATGAGTTCAAGGATGTGCTCGAACAGTCATTTGCTCCAACACAACAGAGCTTTGAGGCTGAAAGAGAGCTCCGCTATTATAGACAATGAAACAAATACATCAAAGAATACATCGCCAACTTTTCCGTCCTTGCCTCACATGCAGGACTTACTGACAGCACTTCTCTCCAATCCTACTTCGCCGAAGGACTCGACAACGACGTCAGATTCGAAGCAATCCGAGCTGACCCCCAAACCCTCGCAGAATGGAAAACTGCTGCAAGGCAGGCATACAAAGTTGTCCAAGAGCAAAGGAGATACTGCATTGGAAATTCTAATCCAGGATCTTCAAACAGATCAAGAAAGACCAAAAAGAATAGTAGACAACATGGATCCCAACCACGATATAATGACGTCTATAGTCAACCCCTATCTAGACCCAGACGATCCGAGTGGGACATGGATATCGACAGAATATCAAGAGGAATATACCGATTATCAATCGAAGATGATCAGGAAGCAGACGACGGAGGTATATACAAACTTGGCACAGAGGATGATGATAATCCTGAAGAAGAGGAGAGTGAAGGAGAAGACATCAACCAAACATACAATGAAGGACCAAGCAACACAGACAGAGATGTCTATGGTTCACTATACTCCCACATCATTAATAACGTTCTCACCGACGAACAAAGAATTGCACTCAAGAGAGGAGAATGCTTCTTCTGCCACAAGAAAGGACATTTCGCTAAATCTTGTCTGGCAAGGAAGGTTTGGTTTAAGTCAAGAGGAAAGACAAACATGGGATCGAAGCAGACGCAGAAGTCCCAGTCCAAACTGAAACAAGGGAATTGTAGACCTTTCAAGCCTAAAAGGAAAGATCCAGACGCCATGGTTTATGAAATAGAACAAGCTAGCGATGAAGACGACCCGTTTCAAGAATACTCAAATGAAAATTTTTGAGTACTTACGAAGATCAGATAGACATCATCGATCTTCAATCAAACAAAGGATTAACAGTACATGTACCCATCTTGCTCCATACAACTAGAGCAAAACACAATCTACAAGCACTACTCGACTCAGGAGCTAGTGGAGAATTTATTGACCCACAACTAGTCGATACCTACAACTTGCCAAAATTCAAAATGAAAAAGGCAATCAAAATCCGTAATGCCAATGGAACACAAAACCTATCAGGAAGTTGTACTCACTATACAAAATTAAAAATAGAAGTGAACAACAAAATTATGACGATCTCTCCAAGAATAGTCAAACTTGGATCAAACCAACTATTCTTAGGAATCACATGGTTAAAGAGATTCAATCCTGACATTGATTGGCAGAAACTGTCATTATGTTGGTGAGATGAAAATTCTCATACAATCAAATTAACCAAAGTGAAAACCATCAATCAGTCGTATTATGAAATCAATGTGAAATCTAACACATCACAACAACTTCACAACTCGGCTACTAAACCTAAATGGGAATCAGACCCTGTGAAAGCTGTACCAAAGAAATTTCATCAGTTTCTCAAAGTCTTCAACAAAGATGAATCTGAGAAATTACCACCCAGACGTCCTTGGGATCACAAAATCGAGACTATACCTGAATTTGAACCCAAACAAATGCCAGTTTATCACCTGACACCTCAGGAAAGAACTGAACTCGACAAGTTTATTTCCGAAAATCTACAAAAGGGATATATTCAGAAATCCAAATCACCAATGGCCTCTTCCTTCTTCTTTGTAGGAAAGAAAGGAGGAGACTTACGTCCATGCCAAGATTATCGATTCCTTAACAAGAATATGATAAAGAATGCTCACCCAATACCGAGCATATCACGAATCATGGATAAACTCAAAGGATCTAATTGGTTCACCAAGTTAGATGTCCGACTAGGATATAATAATGTCCGAATCCATGAAGGACATGAATGGAAAGCGGCATTCCGCACTCCAAATGGGTTATATGAACCCACAGTCATGTTCTTTGGAATGACAAATTCCCCTGCCACTTTCCAATCCATGATGGATCACATCTTTAAAGACCTTACTGAGAAAGGCGGAGTTATTATTTACATGGATGACATCCTTATCCATGCGAAAACAAAGGAACAACTCAAAAGACTTACTAAACAAGTCTTGAAGATTCTACAACAGAACGAGTTGTATTTAAAGACTGAGAAATGCGAATTCGAGAAGCAACGCCTAGAGTACCTCGGAGTTATCATAACTCTTGACTCTATCGAGATGGACCCAATTAAACTTAAGGGAATACAGGATTGGCCTGTACCCAAGTCTGTCCGAAATATCCGACAATTTATTGGATTTTGCAACTTCTATTGCAAATTCATTCACAACTTCTCAGCTATCGCACAACCACTTAATGCATTACTTCGTAAAACAACAAAATTTGAATGGAACCCAGAAGCACAGAAAAGCTTTGAGAAGCTCAAGGAACAATTCCTTAAGCAACCTATACTTCAAATAGTTGATGAATCAAAGCCGTTCGAAATCGAATGTGATGCTTCCGCATTTGCTACTGGTGCAGTACTACTCCAAAGAGATTCAAATGGAGATAAGCACCCTGTGGCTTATTATTCACAAACCCTCAACCCTGCAGAACAAAACTATCATGTGTCCGACCAAGAATTCCTTGCTATTATTAGAGCACTAAAGGAATGGTGACACTACCTCAAAGGATCAGCACACCCTATCATCATATGGTCTGATCACGAGAATCTCACCAGATGGTGAGAACCACAACAATTAAATCGAAGACAAGCCAGATGGATGCTATACATGACGCGCTTCCATTACTCCATAAAGCACTTGGCTGGCAACAAAAATACTCTTGCCGATGCATTGAGTAGAAGACCAGACCTAGTCCCAGATGGAAAGGATAACGAAGATCTAGTTGCGATACCATCAGAAAAATTCATTAATTTCCTTTCTGAGGAAATTAAAGAAGAAATTAAAAATAAACAAGAGAAGATCAACCCATCTGAAAGATTCACAGAAGATGATGGCATTTATAAATATCAGGGAAGACATGTGATACCTGAAGATGCTGAACTAAAAAGAAGACTTCTACAACATGTACATGATCACAAGACATCAGGACACCCAGGAACAGCCGAAACGTTCCGTAAACTATCTAAATTAGTTTACTGGCCTGGAATGAACACATATGTTCAGAACTACATGAAAGGATGCCCTATTTGTCAACAGTACAAAATCAACCGTCATCTGGTTAAACCACCAATGCAACCAATTAAAGGCCCTTCTTCCACAAGGCCCTTTTCCCAAATATCCATGGATCTTATCACAGATCTACCACCTGATGATGGATATGATTGTATATTGTCCATAGTGGACCATGGACTTACGAAAGGGATAATCCTAACTCCAACAAAGAAGACAGTAAATGCTGATGGCATTGCTGAAATTCTTATTGACAAAGTATTTTCGAAATATGGAACACCAAACAAAATAATCTCAGATCGAGATCCACGATTTGCTGCTAAATCAATGCAAAAACTATATGAAAAACTCAATATTACACCAGCCCTGTCTACAGCATATCATCCACAGACAGACGGAACTACCGAAAGGTACAACCAAGAAATCGAGTTTTACTTAGCAGTTTACACATCACAAAACCCAACCATATGGAAACGAGCACTTCCAATGATTGAATTCGTACACAATATGAAACCCCATTCTGGAAGAAAACACTCACCATACAAATTAATCCTAGGATATAACCCACAAGTGTTTATCTCAGATATACAGTAGAGACAGACACACCTTCTATCAATGAGAAGTCTCTATTCTTGGAACAAGTCCGAGAAGCAGCTTTAGAGGCACATGAACGAACATGTCTCATGATGGCTCAAAGAAAGAACCAACCATGGACACCATTCAAAGTAGGAGACCGAGTTTGGTTAGATAACCGAAATCTCCCTTTACCCTATGCTTCTAAGAAGCTTAATCAAAGAAGAGAAGGTCCATTTACTATTATTAGAAAGACCTCTCCAGTCAACTACGAACTCAAACTACCACAAAAATGGAAGATTCACAACAAGTTCCATGCTTCACTTCTCATGCCAGTAACTGAGAATGACGTTTATGGTAAACACAACCCTAAACCACCACCTGTTCTAGTCTCAGGAGAAGAACAATACAAAGTCAAAGCAGTCCTAAATCATAGAACTCGCAGACTACGTTCTGGAACAAGAATAGAATACCTAATTCGTTGGAAAGGATACGGACCTACTGAAGACTCATGGGAACCAGAAAAAAATCTTGAAAATTCAAAAGAAATAATTCAAGAGTATAAAAGCCAGCACAATCTCTCTTAACATTCCCCAGCTTCAATGACTACTTCAGAAGTCAGTGAACAACCAACAGTACCAGTCTTTGGAACTATTATTTGCGAATCACCCTCACCTATTACCCCTCCTACTACACCGACCAACACCATCGACGATGCGAACAAGGTCAAAGAAAGTCCTGGTCTTGCCTCATCGCAAGAACAAGGCACCAAATCCCCTGCCGGAGATAGTGCAGGTGGAGACACTAGCGGTGAAAACTCTTCACCCTATAAAGAGAATGCCACCCTATGATGAGCATTTCTTCGAGAACAGAAAGCCATTGACTTTCTCTCTGCCTACAGCAGCAATCCTAGACTCACTTCATATGTCTACAACATCGGGAATCAGATTGATGCTCTCGCTTCTGCAAGAAGTGAATACAAGTGTCTCCAGGAAGAAATGGACTTCCATCTTAGTAACCTGGCACACCATATCCCTAGGGGTCCCTATACTCAGAACATCATCCAACACATCCAACGCACTGACCTGGACGGAGATTACTTCGCTACGCTCAAGCATCAACAAGCTCCAGAGTGACGTGCACAGAATCCTGAGCGTACCTCAGCTGATGACGAGGGAAAAACTTCCCCACCTAGCGTCAAACCTCAACAACGTCATGATGTGGCTACACACAATGCCATATTACCAAGTACACCCCCTCCAACGCCTACTAACGAGCCTCCTCGAAATACCAATCGAGACGCAACTTGCCCTGGACGTACTAGTCGAACCTGCGACATATGTCACGGAATGGGTCATATCAAGACGCTTTGCCTGGTGTAGAGTTTCTTTGACGTATGGATATAACGTCAAGTGGAGTACTAGCTAGGTAGCTAGAATGTAACCTCTAATGAATTTGAGGGGAAGTATGAGAAGTTGATGAGGATTTATGTAATTACTGCTGAATAATGCGAAATGTGCGAGGGAACTAAATGCTGTTTTATTTACTTTGGGAAATTCTCGAACACTGTACTAGGATCCTGATTAAGTGCACAGTTTGCGACTCTTAGTTGACTGCTATAGCTAAGATCTTTTATCCTGAAGCCGTCTCTGTCTCCCTCTAAGGTCAACTGGACCTTGTCTATAATCACCCACTCAGTCACACACTGGTGCTGGTGCAGTCTATACGCTTTAACTACAAGCTCTCTTAGCTTGGTAGCTACTTTGCTGTGACGCTAGGTCGAACTCGAGACATCTTGGGATATTTCTTAGATTGACTAGTAGGAGTCTTTCCTGTTAGAGTTCTCTTAGAAGGTTGATCACTTATTCACTCAACAAATGCTTAGTTTGTGGTCTGCACACCCTATAGCACTATGGAGGCGTAGGATTCCTTGCCTATCTGCACGCTGTCGGGCCCTTTTTATATTATTTGAGAGATACGAAAATAGACGAAATATTCTAGAAAGAAATAGGTATGACTCAAAATTGACTAATAGAAATTGACTGAATTGTCCTGGATTCAACTGGGTATACTTTTATGATGCAACGCTGACCGGTAGGTCCGTTCGATCGCTAGGTTGTCGTATGGGTAGCGGAGTAGCTACCATGCGAGTTTCTTTCATTAATCCTTTTTTAATCATAGGTAAGCATTTCGGCTGTGATATTTTCTTTAACCGAGGGCCCCTGACACGTCAATGCGACCATCGGTTTGCTTTGGCCAGTACAGTTGGATGACTGAGCAGTGCAGAAATGACGTAGCTAAGCAGCGGGGTAGCTAGGTTCCTGTCTTGTACATGTGGAAAACGCAGATCGTTGTCTGTTAACTGGTCCATTGGTTCTTCTGATCCGGTTCTAGACCTTGGTCCTTATTTTTAGATCGTTCGGATCATTCTCGGCGCGGAGGTTTCCCTCGAGTCCTAAAGCGGTAATTCGGAGATGCGGTGTCCTGAAGTCGAGGGTTCGAATCCCCAGAATGGTTCACAATAGTGGACAGCTGTACTAGATTACCAGTCTTGCCTGCCGTATTGGTTGACCGCATTACTTCTTAGTAAGTAGCTTTGTAGCTACACCGCTATCGCACTATAGGGCTCTTAGGCATAGCATTATTCTTTTATAATACTAAGTGTGAAACCGCGAAAATATTAGTATTTCTTGTTTATTTTCGGTTTTTGCGTCACAACGGTTGATCTTGTATTGTTGACAAATAGGGCATCCTTTCACGTAGTTCTGAACATATGTGTTCATTCCAGGCCAGTAAACTAATTTAGATAGTTTACAGAACGTTTCGGCTGTTTCTGGGTGTCCTGATGTCTCATGATTATGTACATGTTGTAGAAGTCTTCTTTTTAGTTCAGCATCTTCAGGTATCACATGTCTTCCCTGATATTTATAAATGCCATCATCTTCTGTAAATCTTTCAGATGGGGCAATCTTCTCCTGTTTATTTTTAATTTCTTCTTTAATTTCGTCAGAAAGGAAGTTAATGAATTTTTCTGATGGTATCGCAACTAGATCTTCATTATCTTTTTCATCTGGGACTAGGTCTGGTCTTCTACTCAATGCATCGGCAAGAGTATTTTTATTGCCAGCCAAATGCTTTATGGAGTAATGGAAGCATATCATGTACAGCATCCATCTGGCTTGTCTTTGATTTAATTGTTGTGGTTCTCACCATCTGGTGAGATTCTCATGATCAGACCATATGATGATAGGGTGTGCTGATCCTTTGAGGTAGTGTTGCCATTCCTTTAGTGCTCTAATAATAGCAAGGAATTCTTGGTTGGACACATGATATTTTCGTTCTGCAGGGTTGAGGGTTTGTGAATAATAAGCCACAGGGTGCTTATCTCCATTTGAATCTCTTTGGAGTAGTACTGCACTAGTAGCAAATGCGGAAGCATCACATTCAATTTTGGATGGCTTTGATTTGTCGACTATTTGGAGTATAGGTTGCTTAAGGAATTGTTCCTTGAGCTTCTCAAAGCTTTTCTGTGCTTCTGGGTTCCATTCAAATTTTTGTTGTTTCACGAAGTAATGTATTAAGTGGTTGTGCAATAGCTGAGAAGTTGTGAATGAATTTGAGATAGAAGTTGCAGAAACCAATAAACTGTCTGATATTTCGGACAGACTTGGGTACAGGCCAATCCTGTATTCCCCTAAGTTTAACTGGGTCCATCTTGATAGAGTCAGGAGTTATGATAACTCCGATCTAGATGTTGCTTCTCAAATTTGCATTTCTCAGTCTTTAAATACAACTCATTCTGTTGTAGAATCTTTAAGACTTGTTTAGTAAGTCTTTCAAGTTGTTCTTTTGTTTTTGCATGGATAAGGATGTCATCTGTTATGTATATTGATTATATCTAGCATTTGTTCCATCTACAATACAAAGTCGATATTAGCTTTACTTAAGTAATATCGCAATTATGTTTTCCTTTTATTTGTTCTTGTATTTTCTTATTTGTTTTGACTCATTTACTTTGTCTGGTTATGACTTGTTATGACTTGTTTGGTTTTGTTTGTATTTTGATGACATGTGATTGTTAAATATAGCTGCGCTATATTTGGACTTACCTTGTGATCGATCAGATGATCAAAGAAGAACTTCTTTAGAAGAACTTCTAAAGCTTCTTTGACAGATCGTGTCTTATATAGTTTAATTAGCATTAAGGAAGCTGTACGCTTCTCTTCTTTCATTAGAAGCCCTTAGCCCTAGTTAATAATAGATACAGACTTGTATCGTATATAAGTCGTCGACATCTACCAAGGAGAAACATCGTTTCTACTTGGTTAGGTGGAGACTCAATACGAGCCTTTATCTATACAAAGTCGAATTGAACTTAAGCTCTAAGATCTCAATTACTGAAGTCTTTACTATTATAATCGCTGTATTATAACTCTGACTTAGTAAACAACTTTGTCGCTTACTGAGAAGGAGTCCCCTTTGATAAGATCAACCAAATACTTATCGCACCAGCTTAGGACTGGGCCAGCGTCACTATAACATCATCCATATATATGATAACTCTGCCCTTCTCAGTAAGGTCTTTAAAGATGTGATCCATCATGGATTGGAAGGTAGTGGGTGAATTCGTCATTCAAAGAACATGACTGTGGGTTTGTATAACCCATTAGGAGTGCAGAATGCCGCTTTCCTTTCATGTCCTTCATGGATTCAGACATTATTATATCCTAGTTGGACATCTAATTTGGTAAACCAATTAGATCCTTTGAGTTTATCCATGATTCATGATATGCTCGGTATAGGGTGAGCATTCTTTATTGTATTCTTGTTAAGGAATCGATAATCTTGACATGGATGTAAGTCTCCTCCTTTCTTTCCTACAAAGAAGAAAGAAGAGGCCATAGGCGATTTGGATTTCTGAATATATCCCTTTTGTAGGTTTTCGGAAATAAACTTGTCAAGTTCAGTTCTCTCCTGAGGTGTTAGGTGATAAACTGGCATTTGTTTGGGTTCAAATTTGGGTATAGTCTCGATTTTGTGATCCCAAGGACGTCTGGGTGGTAATTTCTCTGATTTGTCTTTATTGAAGACTCTGAGAAACTGATGAAATTTCTTTGGTATGGCTTTTACAGGGTCTGATTCCCATTTAGGTTTAGTAGCCGAGTTGTGAAGTTGTTGTGATGTGTTAGATTTCACATTGATTTCATAATACGACTGATTGATGGTTTTCACTTTGGTTAATTTGATTGTGTGAGAGTTTTCATCTCGCCAACATAATGACAGTTTCTGCCAATCAACGTCAGGATTAAATCTCTTTAACCATGTGATTCCTAAGAATAGTTGGTTTGATCCAAGTTTGACTATTCTTGGAGAGATCGTCATAATCTTGTTGTTCACTTCTATTTTTAATTTTGTATAGTGAGTACAACTTCCTGATAGGTTTTGTGTTCCGTCAGCATTACAGATTTTGATTGCCTTCTTCATTTTGAATTTTGGCAGGTTGTAAGTATTGACTAGTTGTGGGTCGATGAATTCTCCACTAGCTCCTGAATCAAGTAGTGCTTGTAGATTGTGTTTTGCTCTAGTTGTATGGAGCAATATTGGTACATGTACTGTTAATCCTTTGTTTGATTGAAGATCAATGACATCTATCTGATCTTCATGAGTACTCAAAAATTTTCATTTGAGTATTCTTGAAATGGATCATCTTCATCGCTGGCTTGTTCTATTTCGTAAACCATGGCATCTGGATCTTTCCTTTTAGGCTTGAAAGGTCTATGATTCCCTTGTTTCAGTTTGGACTGGGACTTCTGCGTCTGCTTCGATCCCATGTTTGCCTTTCCTCTTGACTTAAACCAAACCTTCCTTGCTGGACAAGATTTAGTGAAATGTCCTTTCTTGTGGCAGAAGAAGCATTCTCCTCTCTTGAGTGCAATTCTCTGCTCGTCGGTGAGGACGTTATTGATGATGTGGGAGTATAGTGAACCATAGACGTCTCTGTCTGTGTTGCTTGGTCCTTCATTGTATGTCTGGTTGATGTCTTCTCCTTCACTCTCCTCTTCCTCAGGATTATCATCATCCTCTGTGCCAAGTTCGTATATACCTCTGTCATCTGCTTCCCGATCATCTTTGACTGATAATCAGTATATTCCTCTTGATATTCTGTTGAGATCCATGTCCCACTCAGATCATCTGGGTCTAGATAGGGGTTGACTATAGATGTCATTATATCATGGTTGGGATCCATATTGTCTACTATTCTTTTTGGTCTTTCTTGATCTGTTTGAAGATCCTGGATTAGAATTTCCAATGCAGTATCTCCTTTGCTCTTGGACAACTTTGTATGCTTGTCTTGCAGCAGTTTTCCACTCTGTGAGGGTTTGGGGGTCAGCTCAAATTGCTTCAAATCTGACATCATTGTCAAGTCCTTCAGCAAAGTAGGATTGGAGAGAAGTGCTGTCAGTAAGTCCTGCACATGAGGTGAGGACAGAAAAATTGGCAATGTATTCTTCGATGTATTTGTTTTGTTGTCTATAATAGTGGAGCTCTCTTTCAGCCTCAAAGCTCTGTTATGTTGGAGTGAATGACTGTTCAAGTGCATCCTTGAATTCATCAAAGGTGTGTGGGGTGTATCCTGCTTGGATAGCTGCAGTTGCTTGACTAAGTCTGTAATCCTGTTGCCATAACTTGGCAGCTCCATTGAGTAATCCAAGAGTGTAGTTGATTCTTGATTGGTCATCTGTGACACCATATGAGTCGAAGTAGAGTTCGACTTCGGCCATCCATGGTCTGTAATAGCTTGGGTTGCCATCAAACCTGTTGGGCTTTGGGAATTTAAGCTGGAATCCTGCTTGAGGTTGTGCCATTTGGTTTGGCAGGGGGTTTGGATTAGGATTTGGTGGTCCTCCTCCTGGTCCTCCTGGTCCTCCAGGCGGATTACCTCCAGGACTTGGTGGTCCTCCTTGTGGTCTTGGTGGTGGTGGTGTGGGGCTTCTCCGATTTGAAGAACCTCCTGTGTTGGTGACAACTGCCTTTGTTTTCCCTTTTGTTTGGGTGTTAGCGGGTATGGTGATGGTGGTACTGGCTGTAGCAATGTTGGGATTGGTTGCTGGTAGGGTACTGGTACTGGCAATACTAGTGGGGGAATTGGTAAAGCTCAAGGGGATAGGGTTTGTAATGGGACTGAGGAACCTTGGACTATGTTCAAAGGTCGGGCTCAAGGTGTAGGAAGGGGGTCTATCAACTCTGGGCTTTTTTGGGGATTTGAGTTTGAGATTATCAATTGCCCTTGCGAGTACTTCTGCTTCCTCTTCTGTTTGATTTTCTTCAGATTCCTGTTGGCTTATTTCTCCATTATCTGTTCCTTCTTCATCTTCTTCTTCGTCTTCTTCATCAGATTCAGATTCTTCTGAGCTTGGAGTGTTAACTCTGGGCTCTGAATGATTGTCTTGTGTGGTGTCTTCAGTTCTTGGGGTAACATCAAGGACTGGTTCTGGTTCGACGGTCCTGCTAGATTCTGCAGGGGTTTCTGGAAATGGAGTTTGTCATCTCTTTGCTTCTTCAGTGTACTGTTCTGGGGTAATGTCTCGAAGTTCTTCAAGACCAGCTTCTCTTCTGATTTGCTGTTTGACAGTTCTGTGAAGTTGCTTGTGACCAAGTGCTGCGTATTCAGCTTCAAGGATTCCTTCTTGTTCTTTCTTGATTGGGACATAGGCAACCTTCCCTTCATGTTCTTTGATGTAATAGAATCTTCCTGATCCTTTGCTTCTGTAGAACCTTGTTCTTCGGGTTTCACTGTAGTAGGTACTGTAGGATTCTTCTGGAAATTCTCTTCTTGCAAAGATTTTGACCTGTCTTGCAAATTCTGCTGGGTCCATTGTGGACTATGTTTATGGGTGCCTAGAGAGACACCTGTTATGGTCTTAAATGGTAGATTGTCCTTAAGACAATTATCACACTTGCAGTTTGATTCTGCTGTGATTGGAAAATTAGTTTATAGTCGCTTTGGACTTACCTTTATAGTCACTAGGACTGTGTATTTATAGTCTCTTAAGACTTTCAACAGATAAACTGTCTTCCAAGTATTTACCCTCAGGTCTGGTATTCTTCAGAGATATGCCTATTCTTCTGGCAAATGTCTCCCTTCCGAGTATCTACCCTCGGGTCTGGTATCTTATTTGAGATTCAGGTACAGTGACCTTAGCTCTCACAAGCCTCCAAATGTTTTAAGAGTGTGGGTAAGCGCTCAGATCAATAAGAGTGATCCTCAACTATTCCACTAGTTGGCAATGTGTGTCGACCCTCTCTTCGTTGTTATGCACAATAGTTTTGGGACAGCTTGTGTGATAACCGTGATAACCCAAATCGACAGTATTTGAAACATTGTTGGGTTACTGGGCAAAGTAACAGCTCTGTGCTAACAGAGAAGGATCATTTCTACTTAATGTTATAGTGACGCTGGCCCGGTCCTAAGCTGGTGTGATAAGTATTGGGTTGGTCTTATCAAAGGGGACTCCTTCTCGGTAAGCGACAAAGTTGTTTACTAAGTCAGAGTTATAATACAGCGATTATAATAGTAAAGACTTCAGTAATTGAGATCTTAGAGCTTAAGTTCAATTCGACTTTGTATAGATAAAGGCTCGTATTGAGTCTCCACCTAACCAAGTAGAAACAATGTTTCTCCTTGGTAGATGTTGACGACTTATATACAATACAAGTTTGTATCTATTATTAACTAGGGCTAAGGGCTTCTAATGAAAGAAGAGAAGCGTACAGCTTCCTTAACACTAATTAAACTATATAAGACATGATCTGTCAAAGAAGCTTTAGAAGTTCTTCTAAAGAAGTTCTTCTTTGATCATCTGATCGATCACAAGGTAAGTCCAAATATAGCATAGCTATATTTAACAATCACATGTCATCAAAACGTAAACAAGACCAAACAAACAATAATGAGTTATAATGGGTCAAGATAAACAAGTCAAAACAAACTAGAAAATACAAAGACAAATAAGATGAAAACATAATTGTGATATTCCTTAAGTAAAGCTAATATTGACTTTGTATTGTAGATGGAACAAATGCTAGATATAATCAATATACATAACACTTCTGGAAAACAATGCAGAGTGGGATCAGTGCTTAAGGGAAGCCAGTGCAATTCAGCCTGGCTCTGCATTACAGTCTTTGTTTGCAGTGATCTTACAATACTGTGATCCTGCCCAACCTGAAGAACTATGGAACAGTCACAAAGCCAGCATTTGTGATGATTTACATGTGCACCTTAGGAATATGAACAGATACCAAGACAGAGAGTTTACTCCTGTGCAGATTCATGATTATGGGCTCTATCTATTAAACCAAATCCTGATAAAGGCTGGAACTGACTTGACCAAATTTCTCCACATGCCTTTGCCACAGAGTCCTAGAGATGGAGAAGTATGGGGTGATACTCCTGCAAACCCCATCTTGCATGAGGAACTTGACTATAATCATGATCAGCTCTAGTATTTGGTTAGACAAAACTGTAGAAATTTTAATAATGAGCAAACTGCTGTCTTTAATGCTGCAACTAATTCTGTCCAGAATAATCTGGGGCACATGATTTTCATCCATAGTGCAGGTGGGTGTGGAAAGACCTTTGTATGCAATACTATTGCTGCAGACATCAGGTCACGAGGAGATGTTGCTTTATGTGTAGCATCTTCTGGAATTGCAGCTCTATTGCTTGAGGGAGGTAGAACAGCCTATTCTAGATTTAAGATTTCTCTATCTCTTGATGAGGTATCTGTTGCATCCCTTACAACACAATATCACATGTTCAGAGTACTACAATGCACAAAAATCACTATCTGGGATGAAGTTCCAATGCAACACCATCATGGAATTCATGCTGTTGATCGCTGCCTCAGAGATCTTTTGGGAATAGATGCTCCCTTTGCAGGAATCACTACAGTTTTTGGTGGTGACTTTCGTCAAACCCTTTCTGTTATCCCAAGAGGCTTGCGACCTGATATTGTTGGTGCTTCTTTCTGTAAGAGCAATCTCTGGAGAGATGTTCATGTGCATTACTTGGTACAGAATATAAGACTAGATAGAACTGCAGAAAGTGACAACCATGCCAGATGGCTTTTGGAAATTGGTGCTGGATCAAACATGGATAATGATCACACTGTGGAAATTCCAGCTCACATGTATGTTCAAAGCATAGAGGAACTATTTTCATTGATCTATCCAGCTATTCAAGACCCACAACCTGATCAATAATTCTTAGACAGAACAATTCTTTCATCTAGAAATGATGAGGTTGATGATATCAATGATGCCATCCTTGATCAATTTCCTGGAGTCCAGAAAGTGCTTATAAGTGCTGACTCTGTTGTTCTTGAGAACCCAACATTGAACAACTACCAGCCATATCCTCCAGAGTACTTGCATTCACTTAAAGCTTCTGGACTTCTACTGGCAAAACTAACTCTAAAGAAGGGTGTTCCTGTTATGCTCTTACAGAACTTGGATGCATCAAAAGGTCTCTGTAATAGGGCAAGAATGATTATACTTGATATCAAAGAACAGGTACTCAAATGCCAGATTATCTCTGGAGATAGAAAATTCTCTAGAACTGAAGTGTATATCCCAAGGATTGTGTTACATCCTTCATCAGAAACACTTCCAATCCCTCTCCAGTGCCAACAATTTCCAATCTGTCTTGCATTTGCAATGACTATCAACAAGTCACAAGAACAGTCTGTTAGATATGTTGGGATAAACTTGAAGACTCCTGTTTTTTCACATAGCCAATTATATGTAGCATTATCTAGATGTACCTCAGGACAGAGAATCAAAGTATACCTCCCACCAGAGAATACAACAGGTTGAACACCAAACATAGTGTACTCTGAAGTTCTAAATGGACTCAATTTGTAGATAGATTCTTTTTGGTGCTTTCAGATATCAGAGTTCTCTTTTTTTTTGAATGGTCTTTAGTTTAGTTTGAATGGTCTTTAGTTTAGTTTGAACAGTCTTTAGTTTGATTTTGAATGGTCTTTAGTTGAGTTTTGGATGGTCTTTAATGTAGATGTTGTTCTTTTCCTTTATTAGATTTGTACTGGAATTATAAGACTCCTATGCATTATAAGACTCCTATTCAACTTGGACTTCAGATGTGTGAGCCTAACTACTGTGTCAATGCCCCATGCCGAAGGCACAGGTAAATAACCTTGTGTATTTTTATAATGTAAGGAAATTGGTAATGCTATGTAGTTTAGTGGTTTTAAGTATGTAGTTATTATTGTTTGAGTGAGGTCTAAGGTTCAACTCCTACTTGTGCCAATTTTGAGGTGCTTATTCTAACTTATTTCAGATCATTAATCATGTGATTTGTCAACTGTTCAGGAATTAATTGTGTTAATAAGGATCTGAATTAATATAGGCAGGATTAATCCAGATTAATCTATGCCAGTTTCATGGATCTATGTGCCAGCTCTGTTCCTGTCTGTTTTAGAACAATCCAGATTAATCCAAATTGAGCCTATCCAAATCAACAACTATAGTTGTTGAGGATTAATCTGGATTGTTGATGTCAATGAACTTGATCACAAGAGATACAGCCCCTTCAAGGTAAAAGAACCAATTGGAGAGGGAGCTTATCAACTAGAACTCCCAGAAGGGTGGGTGATACACAATGTTTTCAATGAGAACCTCCTGACATATCACCACAGACTGGAGTTTGACACACAAAAACTTCCCACTCCACTGCCACCAGACCTCATCAAAGGAGAAGAGGAATACAAAGTTGATGAAATTTGTGGTTACTGGAAGAAGGGATGTGGCACCCAATACCTGGTACACTGGAAAGGGTATGGGAACAAACATAACCAATGGGTAGCAAGATCAAACTTAGAACACACAAAGGAGGCAATTGAGTATTACCATTGGAAGGTTTCAGGATGAAAAGCTTTAAAAATGGGGGGGGGGGGGAGATAAAACACTAAAGTAATGCATCCCAACCAAACCACCACAACACTACACACTAACTACATCTACACTCTAACAACCTACCTTGACTCTAACCAATTCTTCATATACCCAGCCACTACCTACCCATCCACAGACACAGTCATCCAATGCAACACAGCTATGAGGACAACTCACATGACCTCCACTACCAATGCAATGTTATGGCCCAAACAGCATTAGCTGTGAAATCATTAATTTTGATGGTATAGTCAATATATTGGGTGACTGTATAGACATTGAGGAACCCTACTGTAAGACCCTAGTGTAACACACACATTTGCAAAAGGACAGCACATTCATGAAATGACCATTAATGATCAAGAGTAACAAGAGGCTACAGGATGATGTCAAGACTTAGTGAATGCAGTTGGGATGTGCACCCTATGACCCTTTGTGTTATGTATATTGATTATATCTAGCATTTGTTCCATCTACAATATGAAGTCGATATTAGCTTTACTTAAGTAATATCGCAATTATGTTTTTCTCTTATTTGTTCTTGTATTTTCTAGTTTGTTTTGACTCATTTACTTTGTTGGTTACGACTCGTTATGACTTGTTTGGTTTTGTTTGTATTTTGATGACATGTGATTGTTAAATATAGCTGTGCTATATTTGGACTTACCTTGTGATTGATCAAATGATCAAAGAAGAACTTCTTTAGAAGAACTTCTAAAGCTTCTTTGACAGATCATGTCTTATATAGTTTAATTAGCGTTAAGGAAGCTGTATGCTTCTCTTCTTTGATTAGAAGCCCTTAGCCCTAGTTAATATTAGATACCGACTTGTATTGTATATAAGTCGTCAACATCTACCAAGGAGAAACATTGTTTCTACTTGGTTAGGTGGAGACTCAATACAAGCCTTTATCTATACAAAGTCAGATTGAACTTAAGCTCTAAGATCTCAATTACTAAAGTCTTAACTCTCTAATCACCGTATTATAACTCTGACTTAGTAAACGACTTTGTCGCTTACCGAGAAGGAGTCCCCTTTGATAAGATCAACTCGATACTTATCACGCCAGCTTAGGACCGGGCCGGCGTCACCATAACACTTTGTGATCTTAGCCTGTAACCTGGGTATTGATCCAGTCACAGTCTTTCTTGAGAGAACAATTATGGACTAACTGATCAGAGAAATAAAAGGCTTAGCCTTCTGATCTGGACAGGCACTTGTGCACATTCATGGAAGTCCTATCATTCCAACATCACCACAGCAGAAGTATACCCTTTTGCAAAAGACAGAGAAATTCCACATGGGCACTGAATGACCCACTTGACTATAGAACCAGATTAGTGGAAACTAACAGGATGTGTCAGCACTTGGCTACTGACTAGTAGACATTGTTATAGTCAGGGACAAGCTTTCACAGAATAACACAACAATCAGCAGTGATAGAGATCTCATGATATCAGAGGAGTAGGAGTAAGCACACCTTCATGAAACAACACATCAGCACTTAAACCCCAAAGAAAACCCAGAGAAACTCCTATTGGACAACCATAAATCTCCTTTTATCATCAACAATGTGTATGTGTCATCCATGTAATTACTCCTTTAGTACTTTTGTGAAACCAATATAAACCTTTCTTGAGCATATTGTTAAGCGCACAAACACTATGGGTGGAGAGCCAACATCTAAGACCAGGTGAACAGAGGTATGACAGAGGGAAAGCAGGAGCCAGTCATCAGACACGGGAGTGGGTCATGGCCTCAACTTATGTGTTGTGCCAACTACTGACACTTGACCTGGATTTCAGACAAGATAAGAGAGCAGAGGACAAACAGAGAGCAGAGGAAAGTAGTGTATCACTAAGTTGATTATCAGACTGAGGAATCCAAGTACAAAATTGTGCTACTTATATATGATGTGGAATATAGGATCAGATAAGGAAAACAAGCAAAGTAGTAAACGGAGAAATAATCAAAGTGGAGTCCGCAAATTTTACAAGGCTAGAAGGTATAAAATTTACTATTAAACAATTGTCAGAAAATGTTGACAAGGCAGTATGAATTAATAAAATGGAAGATGTCAGAATAAATCCAAAGGTGAAAGACTGATAGAACTGATGTAACTGATAGGCAAAAGCAGATAAGAGTTCATGAGAATATTACTAAGTCTGAACCTTCAGCTGTTATAGAGGACCAGCTTGTGACACATATAGTCTAGCAAGAGATCTCACCTGCTAAGGCTACACTTAGAGACTGTCCCACATGACATATCTAAGTGAGTAGTAAAAAGTGTATTGAGCATCCTTCAGTCATAGACCATTAAAGAATTGGAAAACACCTTTCAAGAAAGAACATCACTGCAAGATTCATATAAGTTCAGAGTGTGAAGAAGTCTGGAAAATACTTATAAGCTGTAAATTGCATCTAGTATCCAGGGGTGGTACTAGTCAGTATCAGTTGTATTGTCATAGTGCCAAGTGTTAGTAAAAGTGACAAACCATGAATATCGGTCTATTACACTTCTGCATTCTAAGGGACTTGTAGTTGTGCAGTGTCGCATAACAAGGATCATTGAGTACCTTTTGCAAACTGGTCATTCCAGTGCAAATCAGTCTACAGACAACTCCCATTATCTATCATTATCAATCTTTGCACTTTTAGCAAAACACCCTTCTTTATTGATTAACCTCCCATGAACTTGTATTGAGTTTAGGAGTGTTGGTTGTTATTGTTATTAACATTACCTATCATTCACTATCTGACTACATTCCCTTTATTACCTTAACAATCACATTTCTGCCTCTTCAGCAACCTCCAAAGCCATTGCATACCTCAATGTAGAAGACATCAACAAATGCAATGAGGCACAAAAGGATGGCCTCATGGAATACAATGCAACCATTGATGCCATCCAGAAGCTCATAGCCATTGAGGACCATATCAACTCAATCAACAAGATAGCTTCTGAGGCAGTATCCCTCCTCATTGGCATTGAACCCCAACTCATTCAGCTTCTCTCCCTTGAGGATGTTGACAAGAATGCCACATGGACTGTCAACCAACTACAAGGCTTATGCTCCCACAATGATGCTGAGTACATGCATGAACTTCAGTTCAAGCTGGTCCAACAGTTGGGGAAATACTGGTACCTTGGTATCACAGACATCCATGACCATGTTGATGAAATTCAAGCCTCATACTCTCATACTAACAGAATGAGAGAACTAATACTCATGGCAAGACACTCCCCACCATCTGCCACAGTCAACAAACACAAATGCCCTCACAGTCCTACACCATCTGCCTCCTCAAACTCTCACTCCCAACTATCATACAAATCAGCTGACAAACCCATGCTTATGCACCCACCAGCCAATGACATAGCCAAACCCCCAGTTGAACCTGCATTAGAACCAACCTTGTCCCAAGAGGCAGAATACCTGATCAAGTACCTGTACACCTACCAACACAATGGAGGTGTTACCTAGTTCCAACCAGCAGGATTCACTACCATGAAAGATGATAGTGAATCTGATGCCACCTATTGGGATGATAGCATGAACACCTTCATAGCCAACCATGGCAACCTTGAGATCTCACATAGCAGTTACTCTGTTGAAGGCTTCCAAGGTGGCCCACCAAACACTCCTTTCTTCATAGTTGCTGTACCTAACAATGGAGGGTTCATTATTAGCCCCACCAAGAAAGCAATGGCCTGTGCTGCCATGGAAGGTTTCTAAAAAGGACTTAAAATTTACCTCCTATATTCCCATATGCCATATCTTACACAGACATTTACATTAGTTCACAAGGACTTGAACCATAGAAAAGGGGTAATGTTATGACTTTACTTGGGTCCAGTACTTCCCATGTCAGTTTCTATTTTTGTAGTTACCCCACTCCACATCATAGCCTATGTCATGGTCTATGTCATAGTTACCTGAGTCCCCTGACTCATACTTACCCAGGTCCACTTTCTCTCTCTATATATAGACTCCTAGGTAGAGTGTACTCCTTTGCTTTACCAATTGTATCTTTCCCTTTATCATTCTCAAGCCTTTGCCAGAGTTGCAACCTGAGTTCTGATGAAGGTTGTAACAGGGGGATTGCAATGCCCCTGCGACCTTTCAACAATTAATGACTGTTATATTCAGAGATGCTATCAGTATACATGTACATGTATACTTAGATGATATTTTCATATTCTTGGAGACAATTGAAGAGCATGAGAAACATCTCAAGCTCATATTCAATTGACTATGAGAGTGTCAATTATTCATCAAAGACACCAAAGTCGAACTTTATGCAGAAAAGATTGACTGTTTGGGCCATATTATTGATGATCAAGGTATCCATCCTGATACTGGCAAGCTTGAATGAATAGTTGCATGGAGTTCTCCAATTTCCTACCCAATATCACTGTGTATACTGGCCCATTGATAGCTATCATGCAGAATAGGACACTTTTCCATTGGTGTCCCTTACATCAAAAATGCTTTGACATGATCGAGAGAGCATGTCACCAGACACCTGTGATCCATCCCATTAACCCCAAATCAGGAGAGCCAATCTGGGTTATTTGCAATGCATCTAAGATGGGTGCCAGAGCTATGTATGGACAGGGACTGAGCTGGGTTGATTGCCAACCAGCAGGGTTCATGTCCAAGAAATTCTCAGCAGCACAGCAAAACTATGCTGTGCGTGAAATGGAAACACTTGTGATATTAGAAGTGTTATTGAAGTAGGAAGATAAGCTTGTGGGTTATAGAATCCACATCATAACTGCCCATAAAGCCCTTGAATTCTTTAAATCTCAAGGGAATTTATCAAACTGACAACAATGTTGGCTCAATTATTTGTCCCACTATAATTTCGATATTACTTATATTAAAGGTGAATGAAATAAGGTAGCAGATAGCCTGTCTAGATACTTCAGGAGAGATCTTCCTGGGGAAGTTCACAAGCCTGGACATTACATCCAAGCAGATATGCATATAGATCCAGATGGAGATGACCTCCCAAAAGATCATGTACTAGAAATTGAGGCAAAAAAATCATCATATGATCAAATGGGAGCATTATTTGACCATGAAGTTAGGAGGAGTTCTCAGTTGCAGGAAAAATGAGAGCAATGTGACATGGAAGCTCAGCAGATGGAAGAGGCAGCAGTTTGAAAGAATACTGACTCAGTAAAGGACCAAGTCAATTATGAGTGCCTCAGACTGACAATCACAATGTTGACTCTAAAGGATTCATTGACTGCTTCAAAGCCAATGGATGAACCTTTTACAATTGATTTGGATAATATTGAAGACAAGATTATAGCTGGATATACTGAGGACAAACTCTTCAGTATAATATGTGAAAATCTGGAGAAGTATAAAGGCTTCTCCAAAGATGAAAAGGGAATTGTATGAAAGACAATGCCTGATGCAAATAAAGTCATTTGTATACCAAATGACCAAAGGATTATTACTGTGATTCTTAGTAAATCACATACTATAGTAGGGCACTTTAGAGATCAACACACATCCAAATATATACATAGATATTATTGGTAGCTGTCCTTAGTTAAGGACTGCCATAATTTCTGTAAAACATGTGAAACATGCACTCAAACAAAAACTTTGACCACAGGACCAGCTGGTGAGTTACACTCACTGCCAGTACCCATATGTCCTTGGGATGGTATAGGAATGGATTTTATTGGTCCATTCCCTGAATCTAAGGGATTCAACTACCTTTGGGTAGTATTATGTTGCATGACAAGTATGGTACACCTAATACTGGTGCACACTAAAATGACAGCTTCTGAGCTGTCATGGATTTACTTATGTGACATTGTATGACTGCATAAGCTACCAAGCTCAATTGTGAGTGATTGAGACTCCAAATTCACTTCCACATGGTGGAAGGAACTCCATAGATTGTTGGGAGCCAACTTATTGATGTCAACCTCATTCCATCTGGAGATGGATGGACAGGTAGAACATATGAATAGGAATATTGGACAGATATTCCAAACTGCTGTTCAACACAACCAGTGAAATTAGGTCAATAAAGTGCCTTTGGTCAAGTTTGCAATAAACTCAAGTGTATCTGCAACAACAAAGTTTGCTCTGTTTGAGCTGAACTTCAGTTACTTACCAGTAGTGATCTGGGATTTACAGCCAGATGATGTCATGCATTGTGGAGTCAGGGAAATTGCAGAGAGGGTGTTGTTAAATATAGCAGAGGCCCATGATGCTATTATCGAGGTGCAAGTCTTTCAAACTTGTAATGCTAACAAGCAACAAGGCATAGAACCAGACATCCAAGAAGGAAGTCTAGTATACTTGTTGATGAAAAACCTGAACATGGCCAAGGATAGAGCATGAAAGCTCTGCCCAAAGTTTATTGGGCCATACAAGGTTTTGCATGTGAACCCTAGCAAGTCCAATTACACATTGGACTTACCCCAAGGTTTGGTAAATTGGAGGATTCACCCCATTTTCCATGTCAGTCTGTTATGACTATGTCATAAGTCAGATAGCATGTGTTTCCCAGACAGATTACATCTGGAACCATATGATTTCAGGCTGGACAATGAGCATAAATGGTTTGTCAATGATATTATTGGCCATCATCACTTGGATGATGGCAAGGTTGAGTTTGAAGTGTGCTAGGGCCTGGGAGATACAATATGGGAGCCCGCAGAGCAGTGTGAGGATCTCATAGCTCTAGATCAATATCTAGAGCTTCAAGGTGTGCAGAATGTGAAGTTCTTATGCAGGAAGAGTCAACCTTTCAAAAAAGGTCAATGTGTGATCTAATCTTAATTGATTACCCAATGACCCTGGGTACCAAATTTTCTTTTATTTGGCACTGTAGAGGCTCATTGACATATGGATATAATGTCAAGTAGAGTACTAGCTAGTTAGCTAGAATGTAACCTCAACAAATTTGAGGGGAAGTATGAGAAATAGATGAGGATTTATGTAGCTACTGCTGAATAATGCGAAGTGTGCAATAAAACTAAATGCTGTTTTATTTACTTTGGGAAATTCTCGAACACTGTACTAGGATCCTGACTAAGTGCGCAGTTTGCGACACTTAGCTGACTTCTATAACTAAGATCTTTTATTCTGAGGCTGTCTCTGTTTCTCTCTAAGGTCAACTGGACCTTGTCTATAATCACCCACTCAGTCATACACTGGTGCTGGTGCAGTCGATATGCTTTAACTACAAGCCTTCTTAGCTTGATAGCTACTTTGCTGTGACACTAGGTCAAACTCAAGACATCTTAGAATATTTCTTAGATTAACTAGTAGAAGTCTTTCCTGTTAGAGTTCTCTTAGAAGGTTGATCACTTATTCACTCAAAAATGCTTAGTTTGTGGTCTGCACGCCCTATAGCACTATGGAGGCGTAGGATTCCTTGCCTATCCACATGCTGTCAGGCCCTTTTTATATTATTTGAGAGATACAAAAATAGACGAAATATTCTAGAAAGGAATAGGTACAGTATGACTCAAAATTGACTAATAGAAAATGACTGAATTGTCCTGGATTCAGCTGGGTATACTTTTACAATGTGATGCCGACCGGTAGGTCTGTTCAATTGCTAGGTTGTCATGTGGGTAGTGGAGTAGCTACCATGTGAGTTTTCTTTCATTAAGCCTTTATTAATCATGGATAATCATTTCAGCTGTGATATTTTCTTTACCTGAGGACCTCTGCCACATCAGTGCGACCATCAGTTTGCTTGGCCAGTACAGTTGTATGACTGAACAGTGTGGAAATGATGTAGCTAAGCAGTAGGGTAGCCAGGTTCCTGTCCTGTACATGTGGAAAATGCAGATCATTGTCTGTTAACCAGTGTATTGATCCTTCTGATCCGGTTCTAGACCCTAGTCCTTATTTTTAGATTGTTTGGATTGTTCTTGGCATGGAGGTTTCCCTCAAATCCCAAAGTGGTAATTTGGTGATGGTAGTGTCCTAAAGTTGAGGGTTCAAATCCCCAGAACAGTTCACAACAGTGGACAGGTGTACTAGATTACTAGTCTTGCCTGCCATATTGGTTGACCATATTACTTCTTAGTAAGTAGCTTTGTAGCTACGCTGCTAATGCACTATAGGGCTTTTAAGCATAGCATCATTCTTTTATAATACTAAGTGTGAAATTGCGAAAATATTAGTATTTCTTGTTTATTTTTGGTTTTTGTGTCACAGTGCTGCAATCATTTCCTCTTCCTTACTTGCCACCATCACTTTGTGCAAGAAGCACCTACTTCAGAATATGCATGACCACAGTGATGGAGTAACTGACAATGCATTAAATGCATCATTGTTATGGCCCAAATGGCATTAGCCATGAAATTGTTAATTTCAATGATATAGTCAATATATTGGGTGACTGTATAAACATTAAGGAACCCTACTATTATACCCTAGTGCAACACACACATTCATGAAGGCACAGCACATTTGTGAAATGACCATTAATGATCAAGAGTAACAAGAGGCTATGGGATGATGTCGAGACTTAGCAAACATGGTTGGGATGTGTACCCTATGACCCTTTGTAATCTTAGCCTGTAACCTGGGTATTGATCCAGTTGAAGTCTTTCTTGAAAGAACAATGATGGACTAACTAATTGGAGATAAAGGGCTTAGCCTTCTGATCCAGACAAGTGCTTGTGCACATTCACAGAAGTCCTATCATTCCAACATCACTACAGCAGAAGTATACCCTTTCACAGAAGACAGAGAAATTCCGCATGGGCACTGAATGACCCACTTGACTATAGAACCAGATTAGTGGGAACTAACAGGATGCATCAGCACTTGACTACTGACTAGTAGACATTGTTACAGCCAGGAACAAGCTTTTGCAGAATAAGACCACAATCAGCAGTGATAGAGATCTCATGATATCAGAGGAGCAGGAGTAAGCACACTTTCACAAAAGGACATGTCAGCACTTAAACCCCAAAGAAAACCCAGAGATATTCCTATTGGACAACCTTTCAATAAATCTCCTTTTATTATCAACAATGTGTACACATCATCCATGTAATTACTCCTTTGGTACTTTTGCAAAACCAATATAAACCTTTCTCAAGCATATAGTCTAGAAAGGAATCTCACCTGCTAAGGCTATACTTAGAGACTGTCCCACATGACATATCTGAGTGAGTAGTAAAAAGTGTATTGAGTGCCCTTTGGTCATAGACCATTAAAGAATTGGAAAACACCTTTTGAGAAAGAACATTACTGCAAGATTCATATAAGTTCAGAGTGTGAAGAAGTCTGGAAAAGACTTATAAGCTGTATATTGCATCTAGTATCCAGGAGTGGTGGTAGTCAGTGTCAGTTGTATTGTGATAGTGCCAAGTGTTAGTGAAAGTGACAATTCACAAATACCAGTCTATTACACTTCTGCATTCTAAGGGACTTGTAGTTGTGCAGTGTCACATAACAAGGATCATTGAGTACCTTTTGCAAACTGGTCATTCCAGTACAAACCAGTCTACAGACAACTCCCATTATCTATTATTATCAATCTTTGCACTTTTGTGAAACATCCTTCTTTATTGATTAACCTCCCATGAATTTGCATTGATTTTAGGAGTGTTGGTTGTTATTGTTATTAATGTTACCTATCATTCACTATCTGACTACATTCCCTTTATTACCTTAACAATCACATTTCTGCCTCTTCATCATCAGGAGGTTCTCACTGCCTCAAGAACACAAATGAGATGGCCAACCCTGCAGGACCTATGACAGATCCTGTTGAGGGGCAGGAGATAGAGGTTGATGCTCTTGGGCATCATCCACAACAACAACACCAACAACAAGGTCATGATCCTCATCACAACCTACTCTCTTCTATTCTGTCTGGACCACAGACAATATTGACATAGGGGGGGCCACCACCTGGGATGCCCCAATACCCTCAGCAACAGCTGGCATATGCATACTGGCTACAATACCCATATGGAATGGTACCACTGGCAATGCCCCAGTACCACTTGGGGCCACCACCACCATTGCCACCATACCCAATGTGGCTGAGTAATCAGACTCGACTACAGGAGGGTGCACCAACAGCATTGTGTTCCACAAAAGGAAAGTGATGCACCATGGAGCAAGACATGCTCCAGGACCAGTACAATGCACAGTAGTCAGCTATAGTAAGCCAACTGTGTGTGATTGGTCTACCCAACCACCTCATCAACACATTGGACCTGTATGACAAAGTAGTCCTCCAGTCAGTTGAGGAGCTTGTTGAAATTATGGACAATAGGGATGCAAGAATATTGTACCTGGAAGTGAGATTGTCTTGTGCTGATGAGAAAATTGAGAACCTCTGTGTGTCAGCAGCAATGTCAGCACTGACTGCAAGGTCCAGTTGGGCATGTGAGGACTCCACAACAGAGTCCTCAACCACCTCTCACACCACAAGGAAGTGGCCCCACTCTGGGTCTTCTTCTTCTGTGTTCATGAATCCACCCCCCCAGCTGTTGAGGCCAGTAAATGCTTGACAGCAGTATCAACAACAGGGTATGGACCCTAGCTATAGCAGGTCCAAACCTAGTGGTGAGAAAGCAAAGACAAACACTGAAAGTTTGTCTGCCAAACTGATGCCAACAAGGCTGAGAGATGTTCAACCTCAGCCTATACCTACTATGATGGGGACAAGCTCATCAAGCTTGTCATGACAACCAAATACTCAGCCTTGGACAGGTATGCTGGAAACCCAACAGAGGCTGTCATATGCTGAGTCTACTATACCACAGGGAGAACCTCAGCACAAGTGACATAGGGAGGACCCCAAGCCAACAACTTTTGAAGATGTCATCATGGAAGGGCTGTCCCAATCTGCACCTGCTGTGGAGCAGGATGTGGAAGTACCAGAAGGAGTCATGGCACCTAGCACAACTTCTGACTCTTTCCAATACAGACATCTGGTCCATATAACCATTCACCCATTTGAGCAGGGTGAACCCATCTTTATTTGGGATACTTGGCCTACCAACACTGAGTGGAAAGCAAGAGTGGTCACTGCTGGTTACAAGTCTGATAGTATGGGCTATGGGAGCAACTACAAGACAAAGAAGAAGAAGATGACAGCCAAAGTGAAGGCTGTCACTCCTAAACACCCTCTTCCTATGGGTCATGTCCTTAAACATAGGACTGAAAGATGTGATGGTAGAGTGCCTGATGCCTGGGGTGTCTGGAGAGACCCCCTCACACATACTGCTGCCCAACATAACAACTGTATGGGTGGAATGCTTGGGCCCTACTTATATTGGAGCCCAAAGACCAATATTGTGTATGTGGGTCAATCAGCCATACAAGCATCATCTTGAGAACTACAGATGACACAGGCTGAAGGATGGAAACTGGATCCTAAACAAAATCTGGTATACAGTAACACTAGACATGGGTTGCCCATGTACCCCACAGAGGTAGACAACCTTGTAAGGTTCATCTACAATGACAACAACACACACATTTGGCAACATGCTCTTGTTAGATCTCTATGGGATTGCCCAATAGACAGAGGAGTCCAGCTGGGATGATTCCATGACATACCTGGTCCATCAGACCAGGTTTGACCCCAGACAATGGCCATCAGGATTAACAATGCCCATTGATGACTGTCTGGCCACCTTCATGGTCAGAAATCAGGACATCACACAGACAGGATATCTGCACAACCAGACCAATGGGATGGGTGTTCCCCAACCTGCTGATGAAGATATATTCAACCTGAACATGCTGGGGAGGTTCATATTGGCCCACAAGTTCCCTGGATCAGGGAACTTAATCCATGGGTTAATCATGGACCATCAACATGCCCTAAATGTTTGCACAATGTATGGATACATGTGGGTCCATATATTTGCCCCTCATAAGTCTGGTCAGACTTGCAACACTCATGCAACCTTTACATAGTTGATGGCCATTCTAATAGCCACCCCAAACCAATATAGGGAGCACATCAAACAATGGAATACCAGGCACCCCAACCAACCCTTTGTCACACAAACAGGAGAGCACTGGTATGTTCAATGACTGGCTCTTGCCCCAGGGCAAGGGGACAACTTGAACCTTGAATCAATATCCAAGGTATTAATATACAACAGGGTTGATCCTGTGGAGATTAACCATGCCTATGTCTTTGGAGTTCAGTATATGAACTCCACTTAGGTTGATATGCCTAACCATCGAGCTATGTCTGATGGCCATGATGACAATTGACTTGCAAGGCTGCAGTATTACAGGATACTTCCAGCCATCCCTGAATGGGATGGATGGCTGCTTCCTAGTGATGTTGATCTCATCTGATTCTACTTCTTTGAGGACAGAGTAGAAGCCTCACAAGAAGATGGGGACATGTGTGTGTTCCACCTAGCATGGCACCATGTGGGTGCATGCCCCATTCCTATGGTACTGCAGAATAGGCAGTACCTGGAGTCAATACAAGACTGCTGGGAAGCAAAAAATGGGTGGACCTTCAGACCCAATTGTTCTCAGCCTCTATCAATGTCTTTTGCAGCACCCCCGTCATGCTCAGGTCATACAGCACCAGCACCACCTTCAAATGAAGAGTCCACCATGCAGGTGGACTCACTTTCTTTACATTCCTCAAATAATGCCAATGAGCTCCCATATGATACCCCACCACCAGATCCAGAATCTAGTGGTTCTTCTCCTTTGACTGATATTGAAACAACACCAACTAAGAGCAGTCAGTTGGTGGAAGAGTCCACACCTAAGGCAGGGAGTACATCATTACCCCCTACCAAACTTCTCAATTCTTGCAAGTGGATGGATTTATATAACATCCATCCACTCTTGTCTACTAACATCTCAATTATCTTATGGGCAGATGGATTAATCATATCCAACTGCCCATTATCAATTCTTAAAAGAAATCATTTCATTTTTATCCCATGCCTTGAGATGTACCATGTTCCACAACACAGATTTTATGTGGCATTAGCAAGTCCCACAACTTGCACTTTTGATTCTACAATGTTAACTGGCACTATTTAACATTGAACCAAGTTATATTAGGACTTATGCTATCCCAGCTGTTAGAGTCATCACAAGTACCAACTCAAAAAACAGTGCTGAACAACCACTCTCTGATTCACTGTAATGAATCACTAATTCTTATAATCAATTAAGAGACTGTATTATCAGGCTAAAAGGGGGGTGTGTAAGGAGTCTACACTATGGATGTTGTAGTCTGGTTCATACTAGACTACCCTCTTATGATCTCTCTCTAATCCAGGTCATTAATCAATGACCCACATCTATGTTTGTATGTATTTTGTAATGACTTTATCACATTATGTAATACCTCTGTTATATTCACCTGTACAGTTGCTTATTAAGCAACTGATCTTTCTTGTTTATACCATGTAGTCACCTATAAAAGGGTCTGAACTATTTGGTGTGAACTCTAAGATCACTGTTCTCAACATAAAGCACAGCTTTACACTTGTCCCTTGTTTTGATTGTTGGCTATATTGTTAGTTCATGCTTAGAGTTCCTTCATTGTGGGATGTTATAATGATTTGAATTTGGTCCTCTAGTTACATGGGCTCATAAGATTGCACCTACTCCAAGCTGTCCTGAAAATCCTCCTTTTTGTCCTTTTCTCCCTCTACTTCTACTCCTCTCATTTTTGTCTTTGGGCTCCTACAGTCTTTGGCTCTGTGACCCCTCCTCCCACAATTGTAGCATCCTTCTGCTTTAGGTTGCCTACACTCCTTTGCCATATGTCTATACTTGTTGCAGTTGTAGCACTTGGGTTTCCCCTGTTCATTGTACTTTGGAAGTGATCATCTGAATTGTCAGCCTATTTCCATGGGTTGACCTGCTCCCCTATATGTTATCCCTGTTCCTGTGTGGGTGTCACTTCTTTCCATGGACTTGAAACCCTGTCCAACAGAAAGGATGGCTGTCTTCCATGCTGTGTAGGTTTTGGGATTGAGGAAGGGGGTATCCTAGGATTGCCTTGATGATGTCTGCTTGCATGTTTTTCTCAAGTAGGAAGATGGCATGGGTGTTGTCAGTTTTTGCTCATCCTTTGAGTACTTCAAATTCAATTACACAATTAAGAAGTCAGCAATGTGCTTCCTGTTCTGCTTGAAGCTTTTGATCCTCCATTCAGCATTGACTTTGAGTGCATCATCACTGAAGAGTCCTTTGAAGGTTGTTTTCCATGTGTCCCAGTTTGTGGTATCTGTCCTGGCATTTAGGGTGTCTAGCTCCATCTGAGCAAAGTCTCCTGCTGTTCTTCCTTTGAGTCATACTATTATTGCTGTGACTTGCTCATCAGCATTGTTGATCATGTTGAATTTGAGGTATAGGAGCATTGATCTCCACCAATATTTGAATTTCAATCATGTTCCATTGAAAAATCCTGGTTCTGGAACCAAGGATTTGGTGTTGAACATGGGGGTAGTGGTGTTCATCATTTCATTTGAGTTTCTTCAGCTGGTCTGTAGTGATCTGAGTCCTTCTTCCAATCTCTCTACCTCTAATTTGAGATGTGCACTTCTGGGTAGTGTGGGTTGTTCTTCTTTGTCATCTGTTGCTTCTTCACCATTGTCTGTTACTTCTTCCTCTTCATCTGAGGATTCTTCTTTGTCTGTGATGGGTGGTTCTTCTGTCTGTTTGGCCTTTTGTTCTCTTTGGGTGTCTTCTTCTGCAAGGAAGTCTTCTTCAGTGTTAAACACTATTGTGCATAGATGTTGTTACTATTTGGTTACTTCTTCAAACAAGCAGTATCACTTGTGATGTTGGCAATATTCTATTCCAAGGTGAGTGGTAATGCTTTACCAAATGTTGTGACCTTTGTTGGAACTCAGGTTGCAACTCTGGCAAAGACTTGAGAAAGGGAAGGAAAAGATATAATTGGTAAAGCACAAAGAGTACACTCTACCCAGTAGTCTATATATAAAGAACAAGTGGGCCCAGGTAACTATGAGTCAGAGGACTCAGGTAACTATGATGCAAGCTATGACATGGGAACAAGGTAACTACAAGAATAGAAAATGTGATGTGGGACCACAAGGAAACCAGGTAGGTGGATGATCAAGTCACAACAGGCCCATGTGACTAGTATTCCCAGAATACCACACTCACAGTCTGATAGTTCCAGGGCTTTCATCCTGTCATGCTTACAGGCACTAGGTGTCTGTGGAATAACAGCAGTATTCATGCTAGCATTATATATAATGGACCCAGCCTTCTCTTTTGGGATATCAGGGCTTGATCAGCCTTTTCATGTCTGGGGGTTGCTTGGTGTGCTTAGTTTGACTTGGTCAATTATATCATTGAGTGCTGTGCACATTTTATTGAGCATCATAGCAGTAGGCTTGGGGTATTCCACCCCTGTAGACTGGCTGCCTCTCTTCAGAACATTCACCTGAATCTATACCTTGCATAATGTCTGGGGGTGAGTGAATCTTTGAGATGTAGATGGAGTGTTTCTGACCACTGTGTCTACAATACATTAATCCAACTCTTTTGTGCATCTCAATAATCCAATCACTTTTTATGGGCCTTGGTATATCCTCTAGACATGTCTGGCATCAACTCTATTGCTGGGTGAGTGAATCTCTGAGCTGAGGTATAAGCATTTTACTTACTTTAACTAGACTGTTCCAATCTCCTGCAGCTATTCTACAGATACTCCTCTCAATCACAAACTTCATTATATATGACATCTTCTCCATTTCACAAAAGACTGACTGTAAGCCAGGGATTCTGATTTGTTTCCTCCAGCTTCACATAGTATTCTTCCTATCTGGTCTGATTCACATAACTGGTGAATTCATAACACTGGGCCATGGTGGTGGGGGTTCCTTTCTATTTTTCATCATCCAGGCTTGGGGTATCACTATTGAAATGATGATTCAGCATCTTGCAACAGGCTCTATTTATAGTGAGCACAAGGAGCCCCCTTTAACTTGGCATTTTATTGGGTACATCTGGGTTTTTTGTTGGTTCACAGCAGCTACACTGTTGTCTCATAGGTCCATCTGAGAGTCTGGCATCTGTTATGGCATTCTGTTTTTGAACATAAAGGGTGAGTTCCCTCATATCCTGTATGGTTGAATGCCATTGCTCACAGCAAGTTAGAATTTAGCTTGCTCATGGCATGAGAAGGAAGGAAGTAATATGACATTGTGTACATAGCACTATGCTCAGTTTAATAACACTGCTCTTGTATTGTTTTGAGGGGGTCCAGAATTTACTGCTACTGCTACTGCTCACTACTGCTATGGTCCTGCTACATTGCTGCTACATTCCCACTACAGTACCTCTACATTACTACTACACCACTACTACCAGACCCCTGTTATATATACCCTAGACCTATAATCCAGCTCTATAATACCTCCCCCCTGAGTAGATAATTCCCAACATCCAAATGATATTTGTTCTTGGTTATAGTGATGCTTCAAGTTTGACCATTCCTCTGCAAAACTAATCCCTATGTCATGGATACATGAGTAGAGAACAATAGAGTTAACACCAATGTACCAAAAACAAACACACCTAGCACTTATATCAGGGAAAACCTCCTTTCATACTCTAAGGAGTAAGCACAAATAAGGGGGAGTGAGCAATATAAGCAGCCAGCCAGCACAGTAAGCAGCCAGTCAGCACAGTAAGCAGCCAGTCATGCTTATTCAATCCTGATCCATCCTGATCCATTCTGGCTCACTAAAAATATGCACCAATAAAGACACCATGGTGTATTCACACAAATTAGGGGACAGTACAGAATCAAGTCTATATGAAGCTAGTTTATATGCAGGCAACACAGAATATAAACTCACAATACATAGGCTGCTAGTTATGATAAGACAGCTCAGAGTGTGTATAGGTGGGTTGAATGGCTTAAAAAAGGCTATGTAGGGCATGACTCAATATTCAACAGCCTTGCTTTTTGATGAAACCAGGAGTGCAACATTTGCTGCCTGAAGCAGGCCCAGCACTGACTTGCTCCTTCATGGTCAAATGGAGTGCTAGGGGGTGCTGGTGTACAGGCTTGGCTGGAGAACTTAGCTTGCAGTGCTTTGACCTCTTCCAAAGAGGTGATAGGCTGATGCTCGAGGGAACTCCAAGCTTGACAGCAATAGATGATGTTGAATATTCAGTTTTGGACTCAGTGCCTGAAGGTGGTGACTCACAAGCTTCAGATTTGACTGGTACAGGAGTCCAAAAAGTAATGAGAGTGGTGTTGATGGTAGTTCTGGGATGAGGCCTGTGTTCTGGGCATTCTGGCAGCAAACTCATGGATGTCATGGCCAGAGATGTTTTGGGTGTAAGATGGTCTTGAGTGGCACTTCTTCCTGGCATGAGCATCTTGTCCATAGTGATCAGCACCAGGTTGTAGGCCTCCCTGACAGCAGGCATCAGTCATGTTAGTATATGGGGATGGTACCACAGTGCTGCACTCACCATGCTGCCTTCAGCTCCCCTCAACAAGTCCGGAGCTCCCCATACAGCTGTGCATATGATTCAGTTCCACATCATATCATGTTCAGGTGAGAAGCACCCTGGAGGGCCTGAAATTTACTTTGAGTGCAAATATGATGCATTGAGGGATTAATACTCTATGAAGGGCTATAAGATCAATATCTTGACTGCTTGGTAACTAAATATGGACTCACTGGGGGTACAACATCTCACCCTATACCAATTCCTAGAAAGTCAGAATCAGGCTGCAAGGTATTCATGATGGTGTGGGAGATGAAGAGGTCAGTGGTATGAGTGATTGCTGATAACAGTCAGCAAATCACATGAGGTCACATAAATAGATCAGCAGGCCTGGTAATTATGAACACATCACAAGTACTGTACCTTTTTTAATTTGAACAGTAAGAGGTGCTGGTGTGACTAAAAATTTAGGGTCTTCAGCAAACAGTAAACCAAAATTCAAGCATGACCAGTGCCTAGAAACCACTCAGAATGGGCACCTACAGCAAAAATACTCACCAAACACCATGGCAATTGGTCTGAGAAGGAACAGCAGCACCCTCAGATGTCATGACCCAAGATGCCCAAACAGTAAAAATGGCCAATCATGATGTGACCTCCTGTTTGAATTAAAAAAGGTACAGTATATTCAGGAATGAATCAACATACAGTTGAGTATTGGAATCTGTTTGAGAAGGGATTTACATAGAAGACATTACATACATCAAGCACCATATCTGACTCCCAGTCCAGTGGCACAGTGGGTCCAAATTTTGGTAAGAGGTGAATACTCTGTGTGTTAAAGTTAATAGGAATAATGCTTGCCTTTCTCTAGCCAACCTCCTCCAGCACTTGTGATATCCAGTACAAGCCACTCACATGGTCAACCCAGGTTTGAGAAAAAGGTAGAAACCATTCTACATACCCAAAATATTTGAATTTGCAGCCACCTGGAAACTACAGCATTTGCACCTTTTCTGGGAGGGTAAAGACACAGTGTACTTGCACAATACCATGTCCTGTGTGATATAAGTCAGTAGTCCCCTCATCACATGACTCATAGCAATACCTACCACAAACACCAGCAATACCTCCATTATCTGTTATAGTGATGCTGGCCCAGTCCTAAGCTGGTGCAATAAGTATTGACTTGATCTTATCAAAGGAGACTCCTTCTCAGTAAGCAACCAAGTCATTTACAAAGTCAGAATATAATACAGTGATTATAGAAATAAGACTTTAGTGATTGAGACCTTAAGAGACTTAAGTTCAATTCAACTTTGTTAAGATAAAGGCTCATATTGAGTCTCCACCTAACCAAGTAGAAACAATGTTTCTCCTTGGTAGATGTCAATGGCTATTATATGATACAAGTCTGTATCTAATATTAACTAGGGTCAAGGGCTTCTAATGAAGAAGAGAAGCATACAGCTTTCTTAACACTAATTAAACTATATAAGACATGATCTGTCAAAGAAGCTTTAGAAGTTCTTCCTCGATCATCTGATAAGATCACAGGATAAGTCCAAATATAGCACAGCTATATTTAACAATCACATGTCATTGAAATGTAAATAAAACAAAATGAGTCATAATAATCTTAGACAAATGAGACTAAATAAGACAAGAAAATACAAGAACAAATAAAGAGAAAACATAATTGTGATATTATCTAGGTAAAACTAATATCAACTTCATATTGTAAAGGAAACAAATGCTAGATATAATCAATATATATAACATTATCACAGTTCACCAGCACTGTGTTGAAGCATCCAGAAACAGGGTGATTATACTTGTCCTTCAAAGGAGGGTCAATGTGTATAGAGTCCACCACCAATGGACAAGATGGGTCAAGAGCATGATAGTCATGGCTAACAAACTTGATCCAGTGGTATACAGGAAGACACTGGAAAGGAATATGAATGGCAGGAGCTAGGGATTGTGTTTGTGCTGTACTGAGTGTTGGTTGCTGGAGTTGGACTACAAAGGTCTGTAGTGTGAGAGGAAGTCAACAGCACCATACTCTTGTTGTATCAGAGTAAGATAAACAGCCTTGTGTGTTGGATGCAAAGTCATGTGGAGGTTACATTGGAGAATGAGTGAGGGAACATAGCAAGGACATGGGACAATAGGTGTAGAAGTATGCTTGAGTGACTGTTTGATGTACTTCTCATAGAGCATCATCTGTTCACATCAATCAAGCCATTTTATCATTTAAGGGTATTTGTCCTTGGTATTGGTTGCTCTATATGCATCCTTGGCCATGTCAATGTGCAGATGCTCCATGTATTTGGTATTGAAGTTGTCCAGGGACCCAAAGCAGTGAATGAGGAAGAGGTAGTGGTTGAGGAGGTGAAGCTTCAGGTTGAAATGATCACAAATATTCAGGTCCATGAAGACCATCCAACACTTCTGGAATCTGTGAAGGGTGGTAGACAAGCTATTTAGGGTATCAGATGAGTGAATTGGGTATTTCACAAGGTACTAAAAATCCAGGCTGGCACAAACAGCCTTCACGGGTTTAGTTGAGCTCACATCACCTGGTAATTGAACATCCATGACAAGGCTGAGAAGAAAATGGCACATCTAATCATGTTCCACCCCAGTAACCCTGGAAAGTCCAGAGATCCCCTTGAGGAACAGGCAGATGTGGTGGTTCAAAGGTAAACATGTACACCAGCAATTGATCTTGGTGGGTCTGATAGCCAACTTGAGCCATGATAAAAGATGCTTGATAAACCCTTGATAGAGCTGATAGAGAATATCAGGTGTAATAGAGGAATAGATGTTGATGAAGGGAAGGTGCCTCCAGAATGGGTCCTGGACAGGCTTAATTTCAACATGAGAGCAAGCCTTTCAGAATGCAGCTGCTCTGTTGCTAACCTGGGATAGTGCTTTATGAATAGGGCTAACTTCATGAGGCCCCAGCACACTTCCCTTATTTCCCATCCCTTTTTGTGGTACTAGGTAGATAGGGCACCTACTGTTCTTCATCAGCATGACTAGACATTGCTCGGGATAATCACCAACATATGCAGCAAGAATTGGATAGCAGCAGCACACTGCCCTGTCCCCACTTGTGAGTGTGATGCCTATTCAACCAAGCATCTCAAGAGGCTTGACAATTGAATGTATGCATGCATGAAACAAATTTGCTACTGCATGTTGTCTTGATGACTTATTGCCAATGTGCTTGAGTTTTGATGTAGGGAGGTAGACTAGGAGGACCTGTGCTTGGTGAGAAGGCTTTCAATGGATGTGTTTGGGTATGTTCCCAAGGGTCATATATATGGGGTATATTACAACATTACAAAATGTCATCAATTGCACCTTGTCTGATGAGAGAATGATAGGGATAATAGTTGCTTCATGGTCTCCTGTTGCCTTTTCAACCTCAGCCTGGCAAGGAGAAGGTCAGCATAAGTTTAATATCATCAGACAAACCCTCACCTGAGTTTTCCACCACCAATCTCCTGTGTTCATCTCATGATACATGTGAGATGTCATGTCTTCATCAGAAAAATGGTGCTCAGGCTCCATGATCAAGTCATCTGCCAGCTCAGGGTCTCTCCACAGTTGCTTGAGGCAATCAACTATGTCCTAAGAGCAGAGGACAACAGCCTCACTGTTGAATGTCACCTCTTGTTATAGAAACTGAGGCCTTTCAGGAAGCATATTGATGATAAGCATGAAGTTCTTATACAGTCTTGTATGAGAGCTTCAATCCCTCACTGAACTGTATTTAGTTGTTAGACCACTGCCCCAGCCATTTACTCTGTTAGGTAACTTACCCCTTTAATTGATAAGAGAGCTGACACATCAGAGGAGCTTACCCCTGGAAGCTTGGCACATTTGGCCAGATCCCAGTCCATCTTCAAAGCGAGAGGTGCATATGGATTTGGCACACAGTTTGACTTCTTGTGAATCTCAGATGCATAACAGGCATCAGGGTCCTTCAATTCTTCTATAACACACCTGGCTTATGAGTTTTGGTGCTTTTCAGTATACCAAAAAGTACATGCTGGTTTAAGCCCATGGCCTTCATCAATGAGTGGGTGTTCAAGGGTGCTATGGGCTTGTGAAGACACAAGGTTGGGATCCTCATCATCAACAGAGTCCTCATTTTCAGGTTCAGGCAGCCTTGGTACCTTGTCACTGTTGGGAACCAGTGCTGGACCAAGCATAGAAGCTTCTTCTACAAGTGCTGCAAAATCCAAATTGTGTGGTTGGTCTTCCTCATCTGATTTCCATTCAAGCTCTTCATCAGTCTCATGCTCCATAGGAGCAACTGCCTCTGGTTTAAAAGCTGTCATATTATGAATTATGGGGGATTGGGAAGATCAAGGGGATTGTGCATCAGAATCTGATGGCATGTGAGGAGCTACTTGAGATGCACCCTGAACTTCCTGCTGGAGTCATTTTCAATAGCATTGATAGAGCTCATCCATGCTCTTTGTGAGGTGGGAGCTGAGACAACCCTGTACCTTGAATATAGTGTTGCACTCTGAGCACTTGAACACCTGTGCTCCATGGTATATGAAGGTGTATATTTAAGGGAAAGGCATTGAAAGGATGTGTCAGAGAAATTGAGTACAAAAGGTGTGTCCACTTACAAGCCACATTGCATACTTCTCTCTCTATCTTTTCTACCACTTTGTTCATGCAGTGCTGCCCACACCAAAACATGCACTCCCCCTGAATTCCCCTTATCCCTACTATCCATCCATCATGTTGCAGAATGGAGATGGTAACTTGATTGATGAACAAATCTGCAATTTACAGGCAGCTCACTATCAGGCTAAGAGAGATAGAGAAGAGCATGAAATCCTAGAAGCCCTGCCAAGTAAGCATTTTATTTACCAATGTCATACATAAGATACTCACAATTACACTAGCAGGGGTCTGTAAAGCAAAGAAGACAGCCCTGCAGAACAAAGGTAAGCTATATGCTATGGAATTGCAGACAGGGACTCACCATGATTGCACTCAGGATGGCTTGTCAGTGGTCCAAGTAAGTGTGGCCCAAAATGGCAGCCAATGTGTCAGAACAAGAGCCTAAACCTACTAAGAAAACCTGTAAGTTGGATATATGTGTGTTTTTGGCACGTATACTCACCTCTTTGTGAGAAACCAAGGGGCCAGTGGATAGAGACAGAGGTACAAAGAAGAAGGGCTCACAGGGTGACTACCAATCAGTTTTGTCATCCATCACATGCTGACTAATGACCTCCCTTGGCTCTCACCACTGATAATCTCAGCCTCCACTGTGACCTCAAGTTCTCACAAGCACAAAAGGTACATATTTTCATTTATGACCTTGACTACTAACTTCTGACAGTTGTTCTACAGCCTGAGCATACATATTCTAAGAAGAACAAGGGGAAGGCTCAATGCTGTGAGAGTTTATCAGCTGAAGACAATGAGAATGCCTTGCCTTCAGAGGAGAGCTCAGAGGCTTCCTCTGAGGATGGAGCAGAGGAGGAAGATGATCCTGAGGCAGATTTTGAGAGAGAGGTGCATAATTCACATTGTTAATCTCCACTGCCCTTACATCCAGCACACCTAGAAACACCATGTGCAATCCTCCACCAGCAAGGAGTCCAGCATATCCTCAATCTTTGACTCAGATTTTAACATGGAACATGCCAGTGCTAGCCTTAGTGGATCCTCTCACAAGAATACAACATCAATGTTCAATCATAACTGGCTAGCTCCCAGCAGCGAACCTGAGTTGGAACCTGGGTCTCCTGCTACCACCTCTGACAAAATCAATGGCAGCTCTAAGATACTAAAAAGGGAAGGAAAAAGGCAGTAAGTTCTCAGTTTCTGACTTGGATATCTCAGTCTTCTCTAGACTACTAAGTGCAGCATTGTATTTGAAAATGAGATGTACTGCTCATTGCCTGAATTTATATAGCTGTCCTGATATACACAACAGTGTCCCCAAGTCCATGGGTGTCATGACCTGACCTGCCTGCATGGCCCAGCTGGCATATACTCCATCTTACCTTCACATTTCTAACTTAAAACTTCTATCATATTCTCTTTTCACTCCTGTCTCCTCACCTCTGCTTGCTTCTACTCAACTCACTCCACTCTTCTTTCTTACCCTGTATCTTCTTGCACATTGTATCCAGACTTTCACACATCATGTCATTCATAGCCTCCTCCAATGTTTCAGACATTCTTATCTTCTAGCCTTTCTGATATGTTGGACACCATTCTTATCCTCTTATTCTTTTTCTGCAATGTTTTTGTTATTCATTTTCTGACCCTATCTGCTGTATCATATATAAGTAGCCAAAGTTGTACCATATTCCTCAGTCTGATAATTGAATAAGTCACATGTTACTACCTTGTCTGACCTCTGCTCGCTCCTTGCCCTCCCATCTCTATCCATTGCCAAAATCTGGGTCAGTGTTAGTAGTGGCACAACACATAAGTTGAGGCCAAGACCTGCTCCTGTGTTCAACAACCAGATCAGTCATCTCTGCTCCTCTGTCCTAGACATCCAGTCTTGAACATCAGCTCTGTACATCCATCCTTAAGTAACCCAGTTCTTGACAATGGGGCTGCTTCCACCCCACTATTGAGAAACAATGTGCTTGTGGGATGTCCTTGGCCTGCCTATCTGAACATCAAGAAGAAGATCGGACTTAAGAAACAGCACCTCCATGTCAAGGCACTTGGTCACCAAGCTACCAATATCTGCAAGCTCAGGGTAGTAACCACTCATGCATTCATCAAAGCCAAGAACTTTGAGGGATGCCAGAGTGAGGTGATGCATGAGACAGCAAGCATCCTCTCATGGGAAAACCCAGAGGATGAAGAGTTTCAGCTACTTAGATGGCAGATTGATGAGGATGAAACATATTGCACAGAGACTGGTGATTGGGTGAGTGCCCTCATCCTCTGATTATTTCTATGATCCTGATACATAACAAGGCCATGGATCAGATTTCGCATGCTGTCACAATCTGCAATCACAACCTCTCCAACTCAATCTCCAACTATTCTTTCAACTTCCAATTTCCACAATTTTCATTATCTACTATTTCTATAAATATTTTGCAGCCTATTTCTACTCATCATTCTATCCTTTTTCATTTGCACTCATATTCATTTCCGCCATTCCATTTCTGTTTGTTGTTCTCCATTGCATCACATCTATCATTGTCTATTTATCTTTTGTTTATCTGTTTATTCATTTATTGTCACACTGTGAGTTTTGCAATATTTATGTGTTATTTGTCCAATTTTGTGTTATCTTAAATATGTTGCTGCTAGCTCATGTATTACCCATTCTGAATATTGACTAAGATTCCACTCTGACTCCCTATCCATTATTCCTTCAGTGTTGAATTCCAATTCACACTGTCTGTCATCTTCCTCATAGACCAAATCAGTTGATGCAATATTGGAAGGGCACAGCACATATGCTGAAGCCAATGACTGATCTCTCTATAACTTTTGCCTGCTTAAGTAAGTGCTGGTAATTCACAAATCTTGATACATATATACACCCTTATGTACTCTGCAGCTACTATTCATATTGCCCATTTCACTGTCAGGGATGGGGCTTGCTGTGCTCACTGTGTCTGGCACCTGTTGGAAAGTAACTTGTTTGTTTTCCCTAGTTGATGGGGTCTCAATGTGTAAGGAGTAGTAGGATTCTTTCAGAGTATCTTTTGGCACCACCACTGGTGTTTCTCTAGGAGGCCTGGATTATTGATTCAACCAATATATATCTGAACCCTGTGCTTGTCAAGATCATCCATTGTGTATGGTTCAACACTCCAACCACCCTTGGCATGCAATACATTGAATATTATACTTTGTTGCATACTGGCAACTCCAACAGGGAGTTTATGATTCCATTAGTTGCATTAACATCAACAGCAGCAAGCCTTAACTGTTTCTTCTTACCTTACTCTGTTCTGAGAGACCACCCATAGGTTCATGCTGCTCTCCACATGTAGAGGACAGGGGATTTCATTGACAAACCTTTCAAGGGAGAAAAATTCACTCCCATCTATGAATTGCACATCAAATTCCTCAAACCATGAAGCAGAAAAACAGTGTTGCTTTCCACTCTGTTATGTCATGCCTTTACAAGGCAGTTTGATAATGTTTCACCTTCATGACTTGCTAAGTGTACTGATGGATGGCCACCCTAGAAATAATGACATTGGAACTGAAGGTCAAGGGGCTGGCAGCATGGATCCCTTCACACTATAACATTAGTGCATTTGCATTGTAGTAAAGTGTTCTATTGTATAGTTTTGTAATCAATTTTGTGTGTATTGTTAATCCCTGGTGTGATTATCATATGAGCTATCTGAGAAAATTGGCTCCTTACTGAGTTTTATGACCTACATACTGCACACATATTGATGCATATTGGGTGCTTATATTGTGTAGCCTATCCTAAAAAACAATACCATTTCCTGATTATCCTAATTATCCTCACTGATACTGATCACATGTGTTACCTAAGGTAGAGCCAACACAATGTGGTCTACATCATGTGATGAAAGTGTGATGAAAGTGTTACAATTGTGGTAGAAAAAGACAAATGTAATTGGGGCACCTATATAAGTGGATTTAGAATAAATCTGGCTGCAAGAAAAATTGCATTACCCTGATAGTAAACTTTTGTTGCAGCCAGAATTTGGATACTTCAACTTGCCTTCATGCCCCACCAACATTAGTATTAACACTGAATAAATTGATTTTCACTCTCTGGCTAGATCACCTCCACTGACTCACTCTCTCATTGTCATTTACATTCAGTATCACCTCAAATACAAACTTGAGTCTATATGGCATTTTCTGGGGCCTGAAAGAGGAAGTATAACCCAGTTAATAACCTCAATGGCTATATACACCTTCATGAGAAGAGGAGGAAAAGGGGGAAACACAAGTCTTCAGGCAAAGAGAATAGGGTCAGTCTATATTTGAAGAACTCCAGAAACATGTGCTAGTTATCTATCTACACTATAGACTCCATTGTCTCAATCCTCAGGATCCCTGATGCCCTCTGAGGCTATAGTCACAAACCCAGCTTGAGAACCACTGCTTGATGTCACTCTGATCAATGAAACATAGCCCAAAGTGACAGATCTCAACCTCATCATTATTTTGAGAGTCACCAATCTGTGATGGTGTTACCCACTCTGGCATTGATGGGGTAGATGAGCTGTCACCTGTGGGAGCAGACTGTAGCAAAACAAGTGCATCAGGAAAAACAGTCCAACTAGATCCAATGTAATTTACCTGAGAAAGCACTTGAAAAGCTAGATAAGCCTTTAATTTGAGCAATATGATCAATACAGATAATAAGGTCAATTCAGAAGGTATACTGTTAATTGTCATGCACATCTGCAAGCATAATGGTCAAGTAATGGATGATAAGCTGATGATAAGGATTAATCAATGACAGCCTCCACTCTGAAAAACACTAATAATCAAGCTGTTTACTTACAAAAGGGTGTGTTTATGATCAATGCAGGACAGATTTATAGGTACTAGTACAACACGGTACATAGAAATAGGGACAAGAGGAAATAATAGAACTATTCTAAACAACATCTGGTTCCTGAAGCTGCTGAAGTTACCCTTCCTTTATCCCAACATTTTATTCTGACAAACTTTGAGCTGTAGAATGCATACATCCAGGAGTGGAGCAGAGCACACAACAGTGCATGTATTCAACCTGCATGATTGGACTGTTAGAATAAGCATTGACTATGGCATCATTCTGTTGGTGCTAGTGGTTTAGACTGGGGGCCAAAGGAACCCAGGTAAGGGATGATGTATTTGAGGTGGAACATGACAAGGTTATAACCTTGCCATGTTCATAACTATATACATGAGCACATGGACCAACTGTATAGTACATAAACAAAGATAAGCAAACACATGGTACTACACAATACAAGCAAATATGAAAGTATTACTAATATCCAGAGTCAATGGCCAAGGAGGCTGAGATCACCAAGGACTCTGAGACCCCTGAGAAGACTGAATGTGGCCAAGATGGCTGACTTACCCAAGATGACTGAGTCCAGTCAGATTACCCTCCTCTAACACAGACAGGGACACATGTCAGACCAACATTTGCACAGTGAAGGCATGCCTTCATGCTAGGTGGGTATTCACATTTGACCTCAATTTTCTGTAACACTCACAAGCCCTGGTGGATATGTTAATAAATCAATATATCAGTCAGCTGCCCAAGGTTAACCTGAACCCAGGGCATCAGTAATGGACATACCTTTTATGGAGATGAAAACACAGATATATGTCACTGTGCTCATCATGACCCCAATTGAAGGCACACTGAGTGAACCTCACATTCACTCATTCTCAGCCATCCTATTTGGATTCTTGAGGGGAAAAGGGAGATAGCAGGAGGGTCAGCAATGAAAGCAAGGTGATCTTCCTTTGTATAATCCCAGGTGGGTGGTTGACAGCAGCTGCATGTGCTGTGGCAGGGCTCCTTGGGTCCCACTGGGCAGAGTCTCAGCCATAGGGGATATATGTGTGGGAAAAAAGGTGGGAAGCAGTCTATAAGGTTGAGTGAGTCCTTGTGTAATGTAGAGTATGGCACTGGAAACAAATCCTGCTGTGTTGTAGCAGTGGAACCTTTGAGATGATAAAGAATGCTGGACCTAGCAACTGAGGTGGACATGTTGTATATGTATATTTGACATTGATCCTGCTGCTTACCTTATCTGTTGATGGGGTCAGCCACCAGCACCAAGTCATGGTCAAAGACTCTTGCCCAGTGGTCATTGGTACCAATCCTCACACTGGCTGTTCATCTGTGAAATACAAGAGACTCCATTCATTATGCCTATTTGCTTCTTACTTGCACTACCAGTCTTTGTGCATTACAATCAACAACTTGTGTATAATACTACATTTCATTTCTGCAATAATTCTGGGACTCCCAGATCTGAGCAAACTAGGCATTTATTCTTTGCTGATTATGAGTGAATACAGACTGTGAGCCTGTACTGTAAAAAGTCAGAGGGATTTGGCACAACACCAGATATTAGGTACAAATGAGTCTGTTTTGCCCCTGGATCTGGAGAATATAGACCTGATTTGGATGCCCCCTGCTTTTTGGGCTGACACCAGCATATTCAGCTTTATCCTCCCCAAAATGCATGGGAGGTTTTTCCTGATGTGCTTATCAAGAACCCGAAATTCAAGAAGGAAGTGATGGGAATGAGATGCCCAATATTACAGAGATCAATAATAGTGATGATGAAGTGGTACAAAGGAAGCCCAAAGGCTGTTTTGAGTTTCCACCAACAAAAACTCAGGCTGAGGAGGCACTCATGGACCTTGGTCATTTATTGAGACTGCCAAGAAAGGATAACCAGCAGTCATACAAGAACCCCAGGTTTGATAAGAAGACCATAAAAAGACTGGAGGAAATGGAAATGCTCTGCAGGGAATATCTGAAAAGACTTGAAGAAGGGAAGGATGGGGAGGGGAAGTGGATTAAGGCATCAGTTGATGTTGCAAAGATTATTGGGAGTACAGCTGTAGGATCAAAGAAGCCTGGGGTGAAAAAGGCCAGAAATCTTTGCAGATGGCTTCAGGAGTTCATTAATGAACACAAGGAAATTCCAGTCATTGATTGGAACACAATGGGGCAGTCATTAATTGATGATGATGACTTTGCAGAAGAGATTCATGCTCATCTGTGCTCACTGGAAGTAAAGGATGAAGACATCTGTGCTGCAGAAATAGTGTTATTTTTGGATACACCCAAGATGCTCAACCCACTTCAATGCACACAGATGATGTCACTCAGCACAGCAAAACTGTGGATGAAAAAATTGGGGTATCAATGGGGATATGACCTCAAAGGGCAATATGCTGATGGTCATAAGAGGAAGGATGTGGTCAGATATTGACAAAATATTTTTCTGCCACAGATAAAGGAGCTTGGGGCAAGAATCTGCAAATGGTCATCAAAAGATGGGTCACCTATCCCAACACCTCCTAGAGTCTGTTGGGCTGTCATCTGGTTCCATGATGAGTCCACATTCTTTGCAAATGATCGACACCATAAAAAGTGGATTCATAAAGATGAAACAGCTATGCCTTATGCAAAGGGAGAAGGACCTTCATTGATGGTTGCCCACTTCATTTCTGCCAAGTATGGATGGCTTGAATTCCCAGATGGAAAGGAAACAGCACAAGTTCTCTTTTGGCCAAGAAAAGGAAGAGATGGATATTTTCCTAATATTAATATCTGTACACAGATGAAAACAGCTATGAAAATTCTCAAGAAATATTACCCAGACAAGGATCATGTTTCTTCATTTGACAATGCTTGAACCCACTCCGAGCAATCTGAAATGGCACTTTCTGCACTCAAGATGCCAAAAGGGGTTTTGGACAGTTTTGGTGTTGATGTCAATGATCTTGATGAAGGGGGAAACCCTAATATGGACTCAATGGGAAAACCTTGAAGAAGAGGATCCAAATAGGGAATGGCTGGTTTGCCAATGGCTCTGAGCAGGAGTTTTATTTTCCAGAGGGACATGAACAAGCAGGAAAATTCAAGGGGATGGCAAACATTCTTGCTGAGTGGGGTTATCACCAAGCCTATGATCTCAATGCACAGTGCCCAGGAGGTCTTAGCCACTGTCCAGAGTAAACAACAGACTGCTGCTGCCACTGGCTGATGTTTAGCCAGCCTGATTTCATACAGGCTGGATCAATCATTGAAGACAAAGCTGATAGCCAAGGCTTCTAGGTAATTTCCCTCCCTAAATTCCACTGTGAATTGAACCCAATTGAACAGTGTTGGGGATATGCAAATCAGAAGTACCACTTGCTCCCCACTTCTTCAAATGAAGCAGACCTCAAGAAGAATATGATCTCTTCCTTTAAAGAGGTTCCACTACTCTGTATGCACCAGTAATGCTTCTACAATGTATTCCACCATCTCTCAAGGTCTCATTCATAATTCACAGGTTTGTGACACACTCTATGAGATTTATAGATGCATACTGGAAGACACTCAATGGAAAACAGGCTGCTTGGGTTTGTAAAAAATATTGAGGGCATTGCATAATCCCAGAAACTATCCTGGCTGAGCTTGAAGATGCCAATATTGCTTGATAGACTTATACCAAACATATATCCTTTGTATTCCCTTTTCACCACTCATGATTAGACAATATTCTATTGTTCATTAATGGTATTTCTGTGGTCAAGTTATGGCTGTCACATAGCACATGATGTGAATCACATCAGGTCAGCTCTATCTTACTTATTCAACTGATTAGATGCTTTCCCTAGCATATCCAGGGCAATAAGAAAAGAAGGGTTTTACTGATGTAGTATCATACATAGCTCAGGATAATTTGGAGTAATATTCTTCTAAGATCTCAGCCACTACCTTCCACTTGGACTTTTCACAGTCCTTGTCATCACCTACAAAAGTTAGAACCAGGCATCTATGTTGAAACACATAGGTGTAATTAATCTACAATACAATTGACAACTTGTAATGTCCCATGAAACAGCAAGACACCCACAATGCAAAAACTATATTGCTGCACTACTGCTACACACCCACTACACCACCACTACACACCCACTACACACCTGCTACACACCCACTACACTACTGCTACACACCTGCTACACACTCACTACTGTACCTTCAAATAGATCTTGTCCTATTGCTGTTTCCCTACAAAAAATGAGAATTCAGCACATCTTCCATGTTGATGATGTGTCTGCTAATGGATGGTGATGTGGAGTAAATTTTTGACTCAGAGGGGCAGGGTATCTCAAGGCAAATATGCTGTATTATGTTATATTGGAGGCTGATGAAGAGGCAGAAATGGGATTGTTAAGGTAATAAAGGGAATGTAGTTACAGTGGCTCAAAAAACTGTCCCAATGTTTTCGCATTTTGGACATATTTGCTAATACCAGGGCAGATATATGGCCTAGCATCCTGAAAATATTCACACAGGTACCTTGACATATTGGGCGCATATATTCCCATGATCACATGACCTTGTCCATCAATGAATTAATAATGAATTATCGAAAATATCTACTCATTGGGACAGTTTTTTGACCCTCTGTTATCTACCTACTCAATACTTTGTATGACCTCCTCTTGCCCTGATAACTGCCTCAATCCTTCTGGGCATGCTTTCTATCAGCCTTTGGCACCTTTCTGCTGGAATCTTATTCCACTCCTCTACTAGCCTCTCCCACAATTCAAATACTCCCTTGGGTGGTCTTTCATATGCCTTCAGCTGGTCCTTCAGGTAGGTCCAGAGGTGTTCAATGGGATTTAGGTCAGGGGATTGTGCAGGCCATGGTAGAACTTGAATGTTGTTGTCCACAAACCATTGTTGTCCCAGTTTTGAGGTGTGTTTTGGGTCATTATCCTGCTGGAATATCCTCTCCTCCTCCTCCATCTCCAACTTTTCAAAGCTTTCCACCACCCCATTGTCCAAAATCTCGCAGTATTGCACTGCATCCATATTCCCTTGAACCTCTATCAGCTTTCCTACCCCATTCCACCCCATACACCCCCACACCATCATGTTACCACCTCCTCTATGTTTGACAGTAGGGAGAGTGGTCCTATCTGACAGTGGTTCCCCCCTCTCCTTCCAGGTATACACCTTTCCATCTGACCCAATCCTGTTGATCTTTGTTTCATCTGTCCACAACACCCTCTTCCAGTCCTCCACTGTCCAATTCCTATGTTCATGTGCAAAGTCAAGGCGTTCCTCACGATGTCACTTTTTGAGTAGAGGTCGTTTGATCTTGGTTACAGAGCGAAATCCATTATCCTGAAGGGTATTTCTGACAGTTTGGGGTGTGACAGGGTCAGACAGAGTAGAGTTAATGAAAGTTGTAGCCTGGACAGCATTGTCTAGCTTTCCAGAGGTTATTTGGTGAATTATTGCTTTTTTATCACGAGGAGAAAGCTTGGAAGGACGTCCTCCCTTGTTGTTTTCCTTGTCCCCATCAACTTCTTTCTTGATCCTCCCAACAGTAGACTTTCCTAGACCAGTTTTATGTTCAATCTGGCGCAAGGAATAGCCATCTTTGAGAAGAGAAGTGACTTGGGAGTATTGGGTAGAGGAGATAGCTTTCATGATGTAGTGGCAGGAAGAAAGACAGTTGTAGCCATCTCAACATGTCAACCAAGGTCACATGATCTTGTTTATTACTCCCACGCCTGCCCTGATGCTCCCCTGGCATGTTACAAGGTAGATACTGGGAGGCTGACAGGGGGTCAAAAAACTGTCCCAATGAGTAGATATTTTCGATAATTCATTATTAATTCATTGATGGACAAGGTCATGTGATCATGGGAATATATGCGCCCAATATGTCAAGGTACCTGTGTGAATATTTTCAGGATGCTAGGCCATATATCTGCCCTGGTATTAGCAAATATGTCCAAAATGCGAAAACATTGGGACAGTTTTTTGAGCCACTGTAGATAGTAAATGATAGGTAATGTTAATAACAATAACAACCAACACTCCTAAGCTCAATGCAAGTTTTTGGGAGGTTAATCAATAAAGAGGGATGTTTTATGAAAGCACAAAGATTGATAATGATAGATAATGGAAGTTGTCTATAGGCCAGTTTGTATTAGAACGACCAGTTCACGAAAGGTACTCAACAATCCTTGTTATGTGATACTGCACAACTACAAGTTCCTTAGAATGCAGAAGTGTAATAGACCAGTATTCATGAATTGTCACTTTTGCTAATACTTGGCACTATCACAATACAACTGACACTGACTAGCACTACTCCTGGATACTAGATGCAATATACAGCTTATAAGTCCTTTCCAGACTTCTTCACACTCTGAACCTATATGAATCTTGCAGTGATGTTCTTTCTCAAAAGGTGTTTTCCAATTCTTTAATGGTCTATAACTGAAGGGTGCTCAATACACTTTTTACTACTCACTCAGATATGTCATGTAGGACAGTCTCTAAGCATAGCCTTAGCAGGTGAGATTCCTTGCTAGACTATATGCTTGAGAAAGGTTTATATTGGTTTCACAAAAGTACTAAAGGAGTGATTACATGAATGACATGCACACATTGTTGATAATAAAAGGAGATTTATTGAAAGGTTGTCCAATAGGAGTATCTCTGGGTTTTCATTGGGGTTTAAGTGCTGACATGTCCTTTCATGAAGGTGTGCTTACTCCTACTCCTCTGATATCATGAGATCTCTATCACTGCTGATGGTTGTCTTATTCCACGAAAACTCATTCCTGACTGTAACAATGTCTACTAGTCAGTAGTTAAGTGCTGATGCATCCTGTTAGTTTCCACTAATCTGGTTCTATAATCAGGGGGTCATTCAGTGCCCATGCGGAATTTCTCTATCTTTTGTGAAAGGGTATACTTCTGCTGTAGTGATGTTAAAAAGATAGGACTTCTGTGAATGTGCACAAGTGCCCGTCTGGATCAGAAGGCTAAGCCTTTGATCTCTGATTAGTTAGTCCATCATTGTTCTTTCAAGAAAGACTTTGACCAGATCAATACCCAGGTTACAGGCTAAGATCACAAAGGGTCATAGGGTACACATCCCGACTGCATTCACTATGTCTCAACATCATCCCATAGCCTCTTGTTACTCTTGATCATTAATGGTCATTTCATGAATGTGCTGTGTTTTCACAAGTGTATGTGTTATACTAGGGTTTTACAGTAGGGTTCCTTAATGTCTATACAGTCACCCAATATATTGACTATATTATCAAAATTAATGATTTCATGGCTAATGCTGTTTGGGCCATAACACTGAGACAGTTCTCTTTGAGACAGTAACTGTTCAGTACTAATAGGTATATAGCCATGACATTTGAAGTGATCTAAGGAGACCCTTGAAGTGTGGGGATGAAGCTCATGTAGAGCACTGGCTGAAAATAAAAAGAGCAATCAAGCTTAGTTGTTTATTATGTATGGGAGGTATCATAACAAATGAGTTTACACATGGCATAGGTGTTAACTGTGGCAATAGTGGGTATTTTGGATGGTCATAAGTCCAGTAAAGACATTATGTAGAATATGGAAAGTAGCAGTGGTGTAGCAGGAGTGTAGCAGTAATGTGTGGCAATGTAGCAGTAGTATAGCAGCTGGTGTGGTAGTGGTAGCAGTAAATTATTGGTACCCATCATTTTGATTATTATCTTGCACTGATGAAGCAACCATAAGGTAATCAAAGATCATAAGAAATGATGAATGTTGTGAGTCCATAGAATTGGAGCTGCACATGAAGGTTTTAGGAGTGGTGAATTTGGAGGCCAAGTTTCCAAACACCAGGGTGAAAAGGGAGCCCACATTGACAGATTGCCCCTACTAGCAGCATTCTGCCTTTGGTAACATACCATGCAATTTTAGCTCTATTCATGAACTATTAAGTTGGTGTAGTTCAAGGTAAAGATCTTGTGGTGGGTGAGAAAATCAAAGTAATATTACTTGAGCCCAACACAGCAGAGAGAGAGAGCATGTATGTGAGTATGAGATGTAACTATGGCCAGGAGGAAACTGTAATGAGAAATCACACTCAATTTCCTCACTATGAAAGAGTCCTGAGAGAGGTCAAAGATGTTGTGAGTAATGCAGATTTTTGGTACACTAAACAAGACTGCCTGGACTTGATTTACATGACTCATTGCTGGGTTATGATGATCAACTCCAAAAATCAATATTTTATAAACTAAAAGCATCATATTAATTCAAGTGAATGGATCAAATTTTAAAATTGGTTATGAGAAACAAGAAATGTTGGCCAACATCCACTGAAATTTGCCTCACCCAGTCATGATCCCCCAACTTGGTTAATCCATCTTGTGCCTATTGGTCAAAAATATGAGTTAAATTCCAGGTTGAGGAATCATAATCACTTATGCAGTGTCAATAGTCTTCCCCCTAGTGTAACCATTAGTGTAGCTACTCTCAACACCATTGTGCTTCTCCAGGGTAGGAGATTTATAGGTTTGAAAGTAGAAGTTAATGAAAAGAACAAGATAGCTTGCTAGCACCATGCAGGCAACCAATCCTTTTCTTCCCTCAATCATACAGTCTCCAAAATGGGGAAGGCTCTTGTAATATCTATGGACATAATTCTCATAGGCTTGAAGAACATGAAGTCTGATAAATCCAAGGTTACCAGAGGAAATATGTCCAACTTACTGCAGAAAGAAATGACTAGAATGTCAAAGATAAATTGAACAATCTGTATGGTTGTGAGATGTTTCTTCCACTAGAAGTGTCAAGATTTGCGAAATGCCGGCGCTTACAAAGCACACAAAAGTTACGGAGAGGTTGGTCATTGGCTTCAGCATATGTGCTGCACCCTTCCAATATCATGTCGACTGAATTGGTCTACAAGGAAGATAACAGACAGTATGAATTGGAATTCAACACTGAAGGAATAATGGACAGAGAATTCAGAGTGGAATCTTAGTCAATATTCAGAGTGGGTAATACATGAGCTAGTAGCAACATATTTAAGATAATGCGAAATTGGACAAATAACACGTAAATATCGTGAAACTCACTATGCGACGATAAACAAGTAAACAAATAAATGAAAAGTAAATAGACAATGACAAATGTGATGCAACAGAGAATAACAAACATAAATGGAATGGTGAAAATGAATATGAGCACAAATGAAAGGATGATAGAATGATGAGCAGAGACAGGCTGCGAAATATTTATAGAAATGATAGATAATAAAAAATCACAGGAATTGGAAATCGAAAAAATAGTCAGAGATCAAATCAGAGAGGTTGTGATCGCAGATCATGACAGTATTCCCCCTTTAGGACTGAGCCCTTGAGGACTTACTAATCCTTGATCTATTATCAAGATCATCTTGCCTCTTACCACCATGGCTCCCCCCTCCTCAAAGAAAACCCCTGACCTAAGCACAATGACAAATGATGAACTCATGGCTGAGATTCAATGTCGGAACACCAAACATGGAGCGAACGTACAGCCAGCGATGGCTGCAGTGTTGGGAATGATGATGAGTCAACCCAGCAACAGTGCGACAATGAATCCAGCTTCTACTGTGACACAAAGGACTACTAGATTGTGACAGATAGTCCGAAGCGATGATGACGATGATGATGAAGAGGAAGAGTCACAGATATTGTCAAAGGGTAAGGGGAGAGCACCAATGAGGGCATCAACATTGGGAATGCATGAAGTAATGGATTATGTATCTGTTCCTGTCGCGATGTCAAGTAGGGCTTCATCAAGCTTTGCTTGGAAGAAGAACGGTGCCCGTGAGCAGAACCTGACTGATGGGCTACCTTACCGAAAGAGTTATGTGACATGTTTGCAATGCGTTGCTGGGCAGTGGGAGTGTAAGTCGCAGTGTGGATTAGGGAAATGTATGTATTGTGTGCAAGCAAAGAAGGGGTGTTACAATCCGCAGGATGATCTGAAGAAGGAGGCCTCTAGTCAAGGAGTGAGCTTGTCACTGATCAGAATGACAGCATCAAAAAAACAAATAATAACAGCACCTCCCATGAGTCAACCATTGCTATTGAGCTCTGGTGATTGGGAATTGAGTTTCGCACCACCTCCGTCTACTCAACTGTCATCCTCTTCACAGTGGAATCTGCCTGAAATCCCGCCCGCTGTGGATGATGATATATTTGGAGTGATAGAGATTAGGTCACCCGCAATTGTTGCTGAACAGGACACTAGGATGGTAGTAAGTTCATTTGCAGATTTGTAATGCAATGTTACTAAAATCGCAATGAAGTCTCCTCAGTCCCTTCTGCCCCAACTATCGCAGGCTCCTGGTCATTCCCCAAGTCTTTTGTGAGAAGTCGCACAATTATCATCAGCAGTGGACAATCTGGAGATCACAATGAGGGAAAATATGCAGGCACAACTTCAGAATCGGGTTATGTTGCAACAGCAGGTTAGCATGTTGGATGAGCAGGTGTCAGCATCGAGGGAGACTATGAGGGTGTTACAGGCGCATGGAAGGACACTTGAGAGGCTCATGGTGATCAAGGAGGTGAAGCTAGCAATGGCGCAGGGATCAAAGGATGGTATGGGACATGGGTATTAGAAATGAGGGAAGGAGGGAGTAGAAAGGAAAGAAGGACTATAGTGAAAAGGACTATGAAATTTGTTGTTCATCATTGTCGTCACTGCTTTTAGTGAAGAATATTTGTATACTACTCGGATGTTTTTTCTCTTGGTTTTTTTTGGTTTGTAATAAATGATATCTTGACAGAATGAAGTGAGTGTGGTGTGAAAAGAAGAGGAAATCGAAAATGATATGTTAAAGACTGGAATATCGACTTGGAATGAAAAGGAATGTTGCGAAGAATATGCGAGAATGTCTGTAAAAGATTGAAAATGATAGTGAGTAGTTTTAAAGTGAAGAGAGAGGTCCAGGTTTATCGGGGTACATGCGGTGGAAGTCAGAAACTAGGTCTATGGCATGTTCAAGCTCTGTTGCAGGTAACCACAACTCTGCTTTGTCTGTATCTTCGTAACCAAGCCATACTGCTTTGTAAAGGAGTTTACAAGCATGTCGACATCGATCAATCTTTGAATCAACAATGCAATCAACTTCATATTCTGGTTCTCCATCAACCTCCACTGCAGATGGTGGTGATGCGACATGATTTGGAATAGATGTTATAGTGATGCCGGCCCAGTCCTAAGCTGGTGCAATAAGTATCGAGTTGATCTTATCAAAGGGGACTCCTTCTCGGTAAGCAACAAAGTTGTTCACTAAGTCAGAGTTATAATATGGCGATTATAATAGTAAAGACTTCAGTAATTGAGATCTTAAGGCTTAAGTTCAATTCGACTTTGTATAGATAAAGGCTCGTATTGAGTCTCCACCTAACCAAGTAGAAACAATGTTTCTCCTTGGTAGATGTTGACAACTTATATACGATACAAGTCTGTATCTATTATTAACTAGGGCTAAGGGCTTCTAATGAAAGAAGAGAAGCATACAGCTTCCTTAACACTAATTAAACTATATAAGACGCGATCTGTCAAAGAAGCTTTAGAAGTTCTTCTAAAGAAGTTCTTCTTTGATCATCTGATCGATCACAAGGTAAGTCCAAATATAGCACAGCTATATTTAACAATCACATGTCATCAAAATACAAACAAAACCAAACAAGTCATAATGAGTCATAATGAGACAAAGTAAATGAGTCAAAACAAACAAGAAAATACAAGAACAAATAAAAGGAAAACATAATTGCGATATTACTTAAGTAAAGCTAATATCAACTTCATATTGTAGATGGAACAAATGCTAGATATAATCAATATACATAACAATGGAGCTAGGGGTGAAAGGTTCGAGCATGGAACATGGAATACAGGATGAACAGCATGTATAGTGTCAGGAAGTCAAAGAGTGAAAGAATGTGAACCTGGTTGGGAAATAATTTCATAGGGTCCAAGGTATTTTTCGGAGAGTTTCTTCGAAGGTCTCATCATGTGGAAGTACTGTGCATTGACAAAGACCTTATCACCAATCTTAAATGCAGGTGCAACAAGACAGTGATCATCAGCATTGGCCTGATAGCAATGCTGGGCATGAGCGATTTCCAACTTGAGAGTTGAATGTAGTTCATCTAAATCCACAGCAAAGTTGTGAGCACAAGCTGATGTGAGATCCCTCTCAGGGTGAACTGTGATATTAGGATGGTAACCTTTATTAGCAAAGAACAGAGAGATACCAGTGGTAGCAGAAGGAGAATTATTGAAAGCGAACTCAGCTATAGGTAATAGGTCAGACCAATTACTCCTGTTGGTAGTTGCAATAAATGCACAAGTACTGTTCAAGAGTTTGGTTAGTTCGTTCAGTCTGACCGTCACCTTCAGGATGATAACCCAACATGAAGTGTAACTTCATGTCCAAAGCTTCTCCTAGTGATCGGAAAAAGTGCAAAACAAATTCCAAACTGCAATCAGAGGTAACATTAGCAGGGATATCATGTTTGGAGAAGATATGAATGACAAAGAGTTTAGCAAGTTCTGTGGAAGTAATGGTATCGTGAGTTGGAATGAAAATCGCTTGTTTGGTTAGCCTATCCACAATGACCAGAATTGAGTCAAACCCTGAGGACTTTGGAAGTTTTTTGATGAAATCCATAGAAATTGAATCCCAAGGTCGTGATGGTATGGGAAGTTGCTTGAGAGTTCCATAGGGACAATGGCGTCGAGCTTTCAATCTTGAACAGGTAACACAACTTTTGCAGTAATCCTTGACAAAGTTGCGGATATTTGGCCATGTATACTCACGGCGAACAAGTTCTAGAGTTTTGTTTTGACCGAAATGGCCAGCAAGTGCATGGTCGTGATAGTACTGCAAAATGCACAAACGAAGATCGTTAGTATCAGGAACGTAGATTCTACCATCAAGTAACAAGAAACCCTCGGAGTCTTTGGACCAGTGACCCTCTGGATGAGTGAAATGATCGGAAACAGAATCATCAGTGGAAATAGTGGAAAGAATGTCTGTGTGAAGTTGCAAAATGCCCATAATAAGACCAGCACACAGCGCAGGTGTATAAAGATATGAAGCACAAATAGAAGTAGAAAGTTGTTCGTTAGTAAAGACAGATCAGAAATTGTGAGGATTAACCATGGCGTAGCCATTATTCCCCCCTTTTGGGTAGATGTCCCAACATCTAGTTAGGGCATCTGGTTTTGTTCCAAGCTTACCAGGTCTAAATTGAATAACAAGGTTGAACTGCAATAAGAACTCAGACCATCTGGCTTGTCTGCACATTAGTATTTTTGTGGTAGAGAAATACTCAAGGTTCCTATGATCAGTGACTACATCGATAGGAAGTGCAGTGCCTTCTAGATAATGGCGCCAGATTTGGAATGCTTCAAAAATTGCAAGCAGTTCCTTGTTGTGGGTGTCGTAGTTAAGCTTGGATGTGGAAAATGTACAGGAATGAAAAGTGATAGGGTGAATATCTCCATCAGGAGTGATGATAGAGAGTATAGCTGCCAGGGCATAGTCAGAGGCATCAGTTTCCACAATAATTTGTATATCGGGAATCCAATGGGTAAGAACTGGTGCATGTGTAAAGGCCTCCTTGAGGGAGTTAAAAGCCTTGTGAGCTTTTTTGTTGAAGTTCCACTGTATGTGTTTTTGCATGAGGCAAGTTAGTGGTACAACAATATCAGAATAACCATAAATGAAACAACGATAGAAGTTTGTGAAACCAAGGAAGGATTGTATGTCCTTGACCTTCTTCAGTTCAGGCCAGTCCTGGATAGTTTTTACCTTTTCTTCTGACATTTTCAGACTGTCTGGAGAAAGAATGTAGCTGAGGTATTCGACTGTGTCAGTATGGAACTCGCATTTATCAGCACGAGCATAAAGGCCGTTTTGGCACAACCTTTTAAGGACTTCACGAACGTGTTTGCAATGCGAATTAATGTCCTCTGAATATATGAGAATATTGTCAAGATAAACGGTTACGCATGTATCAAGAAGATCCTTGAAAATGTTGTTCATGAATCACTGGAAGGCAGCAGGAGCGTTGGTGGGACCAAAAGGCATCACAAGCCACTCGAATGAACCATAGTGAGTGCAGAATGCAGTTTTCCACTCATCGCCTTCAGCGATACGAGCCAAATGATAAGCATGTCAGAGATCAATCTTGGTATAGATACCAGCCTTTCACAGAGAGTCCAGCAAGTCAGAAATGAGCGGTAGTGGGTAGCAATCTTTCCTAGTGATTTGGTTAAGACCATGGAAATCAACACAGAGTTGAAGAGAGCCATCTTTCTTTTTGACAAAGAGAACAGGAGCACCATGAGGAGAATTAGAAGGTTGAATAAAACCAATGGAAAGATTTTCGTCAATGAATTCTCGGAGTGCAGCAAGCTCAACCTGCGAAAGCAAATAAATCATTCCGACAGGAGGAGAAGTGCCTTCCTTGAGATTAATGCGCAAGTCATAAGGTTGGTGAGGTGGAAGACTGTCAGCATGGGATTTACTGAAAACATCTGCAAATTCGTGATATTCCAAAGGAACATTAGAAAGGTCAATGGGATCCTGTGAAGAAGAAGAAGCAGCTCCAGCCACAGATGAGCACCAGAGATCCAGACCAAAATGCATAGAGCCAGGTTGATGACAGACATGCGCAAATGCAGCTGCACCAATCAGTTGAATGTCAGGTCGAGAAGGAGAAGAATTAGGAACTGGTGAGATTGTATCAGGAGCCGGTGATTTGGCAGAGATAGGCGTGTAGACAGAAGGAGTAGCAAGATCTGATTGCAGAGTAGATCGGAAAGCAATTTGACCTGAAACCCCATCAATCAACGGATTGTAGCAGGCAAGCCAATTATGTCCAAGAACCACAGAGCAAGACAGATCAAGCCGAGTGACATAGAAGTCCAGATTTATACATTCACCAGTTGGAAATGAGATAGGGATTTTTGCAGTCTCTGAAATGAACAAATTAGATGAACCATCAAACAATCGCAACTCTACAGGAGGAATTGGAATAGTGGGTACACAATATTTATGAATAAGCAAATTGTCTATGAAGCAATGAGTCGAACCACTATCAATGAGCACAGTAAGTGAAATTGGAAATGAAGAAGATTTGTCCAAAAGCAAAGAAGAAGTAAGCGAAATATGAAGAGAGTTCGGATCAGAAAGAGCGGACGTGTTGAGTTGAATACTCTCTGAAGCACAGGAGAGTTCAATGTGATCCTCAGCCTGTGCAGAGTTCTGAGGATTGCTTGCTATTTTTTTGAACTCTCAGATTGAGAGCCCAAAGGTTGCGAAGCATCCTTGGAGTCTGTGTCAGCCTTGGCTTTTTGCCCTTTAGGCTTGTTCGTGTTAGAAGAAGAAGAAGTAGAATTGGAATTATTATTAGTATTACTGGACTTGTTCTTGCGAGGACAGTCGCGAATCATGTGGTTTCCACCACAGTATAAGCATTGTCCATTTGCGATGCGACGCTGACGCTCTTGAGCAGTCAGCTTACTGTCCTTGTTGAGTTTTCCGGTGAGAGGATTGGAGGGTTGTGATGAGGAAGAAGGATTCGACAATTTCTGGAATGGTTTAGGATTGTTGGAAGGAGGATTGGAAGGTGTGTTGGACTGCTGCGATGAGTTCTGCTGGCGATTGTTGTTGTTGTTCTTCCCCTTGTTTTTATTCTGCTGGTTCTGCTGGTTCTGCGTATCAGGATGTGTCAAAGACTGACCTGGTTTTTCACCAGTATGCTTCTTTTTGCAGACATGGGACCAGTAGTTGTTGTCAATTTGCATAGCAAGACGTCACATAGCAACAAGGGAAGAGGGTTTGCCAGTAGGAGAGCTGGAAATGATGTCGGAAATATGATCTGGAAGGCCTTGATAATAGCGGTAAACTAGGACGTTGTTGGACCATCCCAAGATAATAGCAAGTCATGAGAACTCAATGTTATACTTGGTTATAGTCCAGTTATGACCCATGCGAAGGTGTTCCAACTCCTCCACTGCCTCTGTCTCGCGATCAAGGGCCCCAAAATTCTTGCACAACTCGTCTGCAAACAATTGGAAATCCTGAAACCAGGAAATGACATCCCAATTGTACTCCACTTGAAGAACCATTTGAAAGTGCTGCTGAGCAGGTCCCTTGAGAAAGGTCATCGCAAAGCTAACCTTTGCACATTCTGTAGTGAATTGTGACAGATTAGTATTGAAGTATAAGCGGCATTGAAAAAGGAACTCATCTAGTTTCTGAGGCTTGGAGCCATCAAATGTGTCAGGCTCTTTAGCCTGAATGTGTTCTGTTTTAATGACAGGCTGGGGAGTATGGTTGCGATTTTCAAGATTAGTTGCAAAACAATCCATAATGTTCAGGAATTGTTCTTCAGGGCCTGGGTTTTGATGATGGCGGTGACAAAGAGGCTCATCAGGCTCATCCTCTGGGTCACCTTCATCATCAGGATCATCATTGGGAGGACCTCCATTGCCATCTCCACCTCCTGCATCAGCACCATCATTATCCAAATGTTCATCATCCTGACCCAAATCTTCAGGTTCGAAAAATTGGGTATTGCCCTCTGGTTCTTGTGCGTTATTCTCCTCTTCTTCCTTGTTGTCTTCATTGTGGTCAACACTGACCTGGTCACACTCAGGCTGGGGTTCATCTTCTTTGGACTCATAAATAGTCCTATGTGAAGCTTCATGTCTATTTCGAGGTGGACCTGAAAACCAAGGAGTAGAAGGAGTGCCACCTCTACCACGAGTAGAAGGTGTGCATCAAGAGGGAAGTAGATGATTCTGGACAGAAATACCATGAGTATGAGCAGTATTGCAAGTAAGTGTTGTAGACATATTAAGAGAATGATACCGAAAGTTGAGATTCTGAATATACTGTCAAGATTTGCGAAATGCCAGTGCTTACAAAGCACATGAAAGTTATGGAGAGGTCGGTCGTTGGCTTCAGCATATGTGCTGTGCCCTTCCGATATCACATCGACCGATTTGGTCTACGAGGAAGATGACAGACAGTGCAAATTGGAATTCAACACTGAAGGAATAACGGACAGAGAATTCAGAGTGGAATCTTAGTCAATATTCAGAATGGATAATACATGAGCTAGTAGCAACATATTTAAGATAATGCAAAATTGGACAAATAACATGTAAATATCGCAAAACTCACTATGTGATGATAAACAAGTAAACAGATAAATGAAAAGTAAATAGACAATGACAAATGCGACGCGACGGAGAACGACAAACATAAATGGAATGGTGGAAATGAATATGAGCGCAAATGAAAGGATGATAGAATGATGAGTGGAGACAGGCTGCGAAATATTTATAGAAATGATAGATAATGAAAAATCATGGGAATCAGAAATCGAAAAAATAGTCGGAGATCAAATTGGAGAGGTCGCGATCACAGATTGTGACAAGAAGCCAGGTCAGGGAAATTAAACAGACTGAATACACTTCAAACATACCCAGAGCCTCACACCACTAGCTGTGGCATAATAGTAATAATCTAAAATAAAGCTTAGGATCTCATACAGGTCTATCACAATGTGGTACTCACACATGATAACTGTCACAAGCCATTCCCGAAGAGCAGCTGACAGTTCAAACTTGGTATTATTTTCTTGAACTCTTATCTGCTTTTGCATATTGGTTATTTCGGTTTTTATCTGTCTTTCGCCTTCGGACTTATTCTGACATCTTCCATTTTATTAATTCATACTGCCTTGTTGAAATTTTCTGACAACTGTTTAATAGTAAATTTTATATCTTCTAGCCTTGTAAAATTTGCGGACTCTACTTTGATTATTTCTCCATTTACTACTTTGCTTGTTTTCCTTATCTGATCCTATATTCCACATCGTATATAAGTAGCATGACTTTGTACTTGAGTTCCTCAGTCTGATAATCTACTTAGCAATACACTACTTCCCTCTGCTCTCTGTCCGTACTCTGCTCTCTTATCTTGTCTGAAATCTGGGTCAAGTATCAGTAGTCAGCACAACACCTAAGTTGAGGCCACAACCTGCTCCCACATCCGACAACTGGCTCCTGCCTTCCCTCTGTCATACCTATGTTCACCCAGTCATAGACATCAGCTCTCACCCATAGTGTTTGCATGCTTAACAATAACATGGACTGCAAGGTTGATCATGTGAGAGGCTAGGCCTATATAACTCTGAGTATGCAAAGAAGTGATATGAGCCAGAGAACTCACAATAGTGGACCTTTTCTTGAGGTGCATGAAGCAAAACAAAGCAGTTATCAAGTGGTAATAAACATGAAGGAACACTGTCAACTGCAATATATCAAGCATACCATGTGGCTTGCTCAATTCATCTTCATACTCACATAATGGCTTCTTCTTCAATGCTAAAAAGGCAGTGTTGAAGAACTCGAGATATTTAAAATAGTAGTTAATCCTATAATAGGTTTCCATCCTCTACACACATATCAGATTTCAAAGCTGAGATTGAATAAGTTTGAGACTAACTGGAGTCCAGGCTCCCTGACTGCAAAGTGCATTGTGAAGAACATACCTCCAAATATGCAATCCAGTTGCCTCAAACATCAAAACTAGCAGCAGCATACTCCTGAGACTGAGGAAAATATTGTGCATTTGGAACAGCAAGGTGAGCTTGTAAGGTTGCTGATTATTCATGAGACTCTTGATCCCGAAAACAACAACTACCAGGAGGGTAAAAACCCTAAAGAATGTGGAAACTGCTGTTCCACTAATGGTAAAGGATATGAAATGGTGAGGAAGCCTAGTTGGCAGTATGTAATACAGGATAAGGTTGGCAAAGGTTCCCATGGAGGCAGATACTGAAGAAGAGGGCATGAAAGCACAACCTAAACTTGAAGCTTGGAGGATCTTCAGACTCTTGGGGTCATTCAGTTGACTGATAATGGGCTGGTGGATGTATGATTAAGCATTCTCCAATGTAAGTAGACTAAGAGGAGGATGAAATCTCAATTCCAACCCCAGGGGCTTGGGGTTCATGATAATCAGCTTCATCATGATAGCCAGATTTCTAGGTCGAATGGTGGTGATGGAGAATGACCCAGACTACTAGGAGATTTATGTAGAGACCCTTGGGGTGCTGCAGTGAGCTTCTGAGAGATAAAGCCCAGGGGTCCAGATGAACTAGCTGTAAGTTGTCCAAAAGTTGAACCCAGAATTACCAGTAAGAGAACTGGTCTCTGAGCACCTTATGACAATAACACTAAAGAACCTGAATCACTTAGTATTCTTGTAAATATGGGTAAATCTGTCTTGCTAGGGATGCAGTGATGTCAACCCCACACTAAAACTGTATCACTTCCCTGGAATATTTGAAGAAGCATCCCCACCAACAGGCTAGTGATCAATTGTTCAGGCTAGTCATTCATCCTGCATCCTGTCTGAGTTCCTCCATGTAGGAAGAAGAATGTGACAGATGGATCAATACCTCAAGTATTTAGGGACCCTGATGCTCTTCTGGAGTATTCTTGCTAGCACAAGGACATAGATTGACCAGCCTGGGAGTCAGGGTCAAATCCTGACATAGACAAAGAGCAAACTGATTGAGATAAGACCAAGTATGACCAGATTGAAGGGTAGCTTGTTGGCCAGAATTCAAAGCCTTTTTGCCTACTGATCTATCTTGAGTGAGAGGATTGTGTACATTGTATAGTGCAGGTCACTTAGATGCCACTACTTATGTGCAGTGGCCAATTCATTGGCTGACCAGGTCCAAAAATTATTATTAATTCCTAGAAAAATTGCAAAATATCAATGAGGCTGTCATTTGAACTCCTGACCAAGGCTCAAATGAAAATGATCTTGGGTGGAAGGAACAAGAGCACCAGGGTGACAAAAGGTTAATATATTACAAAATTATATTATTTTCTCTTGATGACTAAGATACCAAAAACAGTAAGACCATACCATATATAGTCAGGCACTTGTGATGTGGCCAATTTCAGCCACCTAGGGCTCCCTAGCCTACCTTCTTCTAAGACATGACAGGGCATGTCCCTGACACTTCTTAATGAGAAGGATATCAATGTTCTATCAGCTTTCAATAATCCTGCAGAAATGTGGCTGGACTTTGAGTTTTCTAGAGGGAGCTGCCTATATATATTCATAGATATGTTGTGTTTTCCCTTGTCTACATATGTTTCCTTCTGTGGAATATGTCAAATATACATTGGTTTTCATTCTCTCTCCAATTTTCATAAGGATATGTTTGCTGTTGTTATGTATATTGATTATATCTAGCATTTGTTCCATCTATAATACGAAGTCGATATTAGCTTTACTTAAGTAATATCGCAATTATGTTTCTTCTCCTGTGTTCTTGTATTTTCTCATTAGTTTTGACTTGTTTACTTTGTCTGGTTATGACTTGTTATGACTTGTTTGGTTTTGTTTGTATTTTGATGACATGTGATTGTTAAATATAGCTGCGCTATATTTGGACTTACCTTGTGATCGATCAAATGATCAAAGAAGAACTTCTTTAGAAGAACTTCTAAAGCTTCTTTGACAGATCGCGTCTTATATAGTTTAATTAGCGTTAAGGAAGCTGTACGCTTCTCTTCTTTCATTAGAAGCCCTTAGCCCTAGTTAATAATAGATACCGACTTGTATCGTATATAAGTCGTCGACATCTACCAAGGAGAAACATCGTTTCTACTTGGTTAGGTGGAGACTCAATACGAGCCTTTATCTATACAAAAGTCAAATTGAACTTAAGCTCTAAGATCTCAATTACTAAAGTCTTAACTCTATAATCGCCATATTATAACTCTGACTTAGTAAACGACTTTGTCGCTTACCGAGAAGGAGTCCCCTTTGATAAGATCAACTCGATACTTATCGCGCCAGCTTAGGACCGGGCCGGCGTCACTATAACAGCTGTCCTCTCTATATGTTGTTGAAGATATGTTGGCACTATGTTATATGTTTTGACAATCACAAATTGCATTCAAGAGGGCTGTTTTCAAATGTTTTCCCTTGCCTATGTTCTATTTCACCAGCTGCTGTGAGGGGGGAGTGTGTCTTCTGTGGGCAGCATGACAGGTTATGTTTTACTGGCACCTGTCACAGTCTTCAGTTAATTAATGGTGGGAATAATGCCAATGCTCCACAGGAAGGCTGAACCCCATGCTTCATGGACCTGTCAATTGTCATGGCCCATGGGTTGATGTGGGCAACATTGTGTCAGTGACATCATTGGCATGCCCACCATTGCCACCCTGCACTGTGATCATTTCCTGTGCCCTTAAGAACTATCCCATGCCCTGGTCATTTCCCATCTTGCAATCATTTCCCACCTTGCAATCATTTCCCACACTGTGATCATTTCCCATGCCCTTAGAAGGGCAGGCTCCCTCCCTGCTAACCCTGACAATACACTGTGCATGAAATATCACATTATGTATTGTATATTAAGATAGTAAAAAACATTTGCAAGAAGAGTAGTTCAAAAAAATGGCTGCGCAAACTAAGGACCCTGCTCTAGGCTACTGTTGGCATTATTGCCTATGGGGATGCCATTGTCAGCAGTGCTGCCATTGGTCAAAGCCCGAGCATCATTGAAGAGGGTAGGAACACCATTGGTCAAGTCAGCGGAGCTGTTGTTGGCATTGGCAGTGATATTGGACAGGGCTGCAGCTTCATTGGATTGGGCTGTGGTGTCATTGGATGGGGTAACAGCTTCATTGGATGGGGCAGCAGTACTATTGCTTGTAACAGCAGCATCATCAGCTGGGATAATGGTGTCATTGGAGGGAATAGTGTCAGGATTTGCGAAATACCGGCGCTTACTAAGCGCGTGAAAGTTACGGAGAGGTCGGTCGTTGGCTTCAGCGTATGTGCTGCGCCCTTCCGATATTGCGTCGACCGATTTGGTCTACGAGGAAGATGACAGGCAGTGCGAATTGGAATTCAACACTGAAGGAATAACGGACAGAGAATTCAGAGTGGAATCTTAGTCGATATTCAGAATGAATAATACATGAGCTAGTAGCGACATATTTAAGATAATGCGAAATTGGACAAATAACACGTAAATATCGCGAAGCTCACAATGCGACGATAAACGAATAAACAGATAAACGAAAAGTAAATAGACAACGACAAACGCGACGCGACGGAGAACGATAAACATAAATGGAATGGCAGAAACGAATATGAGCGCAAATGAAAGGAGGATAGAATGATGAGTGGAGACAGGCTGCGAAATATTTATAGAAATGATAGATAATGAAAAATCGCGGGAATCGGAAGTCGAAAAAATAGTCGGAGATCAAATCGGAGAGGTCGCGATCGCAGATCGTGACAAATAGTGGTATTGCTGGTGGGATCATTGGAAGGGGTAGTGGTGTTGGTGGTTGTGGATGTGGGAGTGAATGTGGAGGGATCCACAGGCATTGGTTGCTCTGCTTCACTATTGTTGTTGCCTGAAGAGTCAACAGTTTCAGGGCTGATTGCAGGACGCATCTGATGGGTGGCCTTGGATTTTCTCTTTGTCATGTGCTTCTTTGTTGGGACTGACTTCTTCTTCTTCTTCTTCAGTGGGGATTTGTTGTTTTCCTGGTTGTTGTCACTTTTGGCAGCCAGAGTTTGCTCTGCATGTCATTCCTTGCTCTTATCTGAGTGCTCCCTTCATGGTTTTCCCACCATTCCTCCAGCAGCTACAATGCCATCAAGCTTGGCAATATGCTCATCAATATCTTGGCTTGACATCCTTACCCACATACAATGGCATGAAATAAGGGCATCGTGGAGTCTCTGTAGCTCTTCGGTACGTAGTTTGGAAGAGTTCTTGAAGGGGATCCTGGTGGGCCAACCACTTAACATGACTTTATAACAAGTGACAATTGATGAATCATAGTTATCATAATTCATCATGATATCATCACATTCTGTGAGTTCCTCTATGGGGGGACTGCTCATCAATATAATTATGATTGAATTAGAAGGAATGATACTTACGAAGTCCCTCCAAAATTATATTCATGCACTCCTTGTGCATTGTCTTAATAGAAAGGACTGATGGGCGGCCTAAAAATGCAGACTCCATTAAGATTGGAATGAGTACTATACACACGAAAGAGCCACACCTCTTGTTCTGTTCAATGCATAAGACTCCATCTTGTGTACCACGTCATTTAAGTTGTATCCAAGGCTCTTCTTTGTAAATCCTTTGGTATTGACAGTCTCATAAACCATTGGAGCAACCAGGTCCTGCACATGGCCTCAGGGTATTACCAGCATGCTGGACACACCAGTTTGTGCATTTGCCTTCTTTATCTAAAGTAATGTTAGTGCCATAATTAAAAGTTGTGTTATTCTACAAATACTTACCTCCTGCACAAGGAACTTAGTGGTGTGGGATATATCTTTGGTGGCACTTTGGTTCATTGGCCTTGTGCCTGTTTCCTTGCTTTCTCATTTGGCTCTTGCATGCTCTGCAATGATCTGTTGCTTTCCAGGAGAGAGTGGGATTTGATTCATCTCACACTCTTCGCATTCCTTTTGAACAAGTTCTTGTGTTTGGCACAAGTTCTGGTATTCACCAGCTTAAGACAAGGTTAGCCTTATGGTGAGGGTACAAAATAATATTAATATTACTTACCAGCTTGCAACTCCATAGCTTGATATGATACTTCATCATTCCAGGTATTTGTTTGTGTTTTCTTGATAGAAGAAACATTGTAGACCACTGAGCGGACCATATGTTCCTTCTTAGAATATTTTTCGCCAATTTCCTTGATTTTCTCTTCAATCTCAGTTTGAAGATCCTAAAGCTCGGCATTGAACTCTAATGCCATCCATTTTTGGTCCTTATGTTGCTTGGCTAATGCAGCTTTCTCAGCATCTGAAAGGGTAACTTTAGGGTGGTGGCATAAGGGCTGTTTAGGCTTGAGGGGATTCCTAAGTTGATGGGTTTCATCACCCACGGCATCAGGATCAGGGCTAGATAGAGCATGACACAAAATGAAAATGATGGAAATAGGACTGGGGCAAAATTCATGAAAAAAATGGACATGTGCTTGCATGTTCCTGGTGTACAGAGTTCTGCAAATAAATGTGCATGTAAGCTACAGCCATTTGCTAGAGGAGGCCTCATGTGTGGAATGAAGCCTTGGATTCTCATTGTTTACATTTGTGTAGTAGACATTGAATAAAAAAGCAAACTTCAATTCCCTTATATCCCTTGTGCTCTTTCTTCCCCTTGACTGTTCTCTCTCTGTGAGTATGCATAAGCTTGTTGATACTAAGCTCATTGTGCCCCAGAAATATGTAGGACAAAGGCAAAGGCAAGCAAATCAAATGTGAGTCTCCTGAACCTGAGGAGAACCCTTTTGGTGAGATTGATCAGGGCTTATTTAGTCAATCACTGATCATCATACTCCTAGATCTCACTCAAGCTGCTCGAGCTGAAGATGAGGGTATGTTTATGCCATCATTTTGTGATATGGCTATAATAACTTTATTGTAGAAATGGAAGAGGAAGATTTGTCAGTATATGTCCTGACAAGGTCCCAAATGATCCAGGAGGCATGTGAAATGGACTCCTCCAAGGCCACTTCCCACACCTTTGGGCCAGCCAGTATCTTTTCTCTGTCTGGCTCGCAGACCTCTATCACCTCAGGTAGCTCAGAGGCTGAGGTCATTGATGTGTTACAGGCTCCGCCTTCCTCTCCTGCCCCTTCCTCTACTCAAAATCTCAGCTTGAATCCCTGTGCTGGCTGGAGGATTACCCCTCCTGACTGCCTCTGCTCATGCCACATTCAGGCCACATATGTGGTCTTCCACAGTGAGAATCCTGGTATATATCTTTTGTGGTAAGTGTGATGGTCTTTCAGATATTCATCACTGATGGTTTTCTCTTGCAGGTCTCATGCTGTCAGTGTTGGAATTGGCACCAACCATAACAATGATGTCTGCTTCCAAGCCTACTATTCCATTGAGGATGCTGAGCATGTATCCTATGATCAACTATGATCTCAACTCCTTATGTTCAATATAAAGGAGTAGTGGCCAAGCCATGAGGTCCTCATGAACAGAGTTTTAACCTTTGCTACCATCATTAGCAGGAAAAGCTATTGAAGAGCATGACTACATTAAGCATACAATAGACTCTTGAAGAGACCACAAGCCTTGCTGATATAATAGCAATCAACCCTTCCAAGGATTACTCTGTCAGTATCTGTCAGCACAATGTAGTGATCGCTCTGGAGCATTGTTGAGGCTGTCACCAGACCCCATAAGCCTATAGAGCATGTGATAATAAGCCATGGCAACGCAGTGGCAGTCCATTGGGATAATACACAACTGAAGAAACACCGTAGCAATGACTTCATCATAATTATACCAGGCACAAGATCCCTATCTAGAGCATGTGAATGGACAATATTTCCTCTATTTTTCCTATTGGACAATGTATTCAGGTTAGATGCTTGTAGTTACTGAGTTGTATTCCTTTTCTAGACATTCCTAACAATATAAAAGGGCCTCATGAGTGTATGGTGCAGCAAGGGAACCCCACCTGCTGTAGCTATGCTTAGAATGTCATGTAAAGCGATAATCTAACGTTCTTGAATGCAATTAAGTGGTCTTCTCTTCAGTCTTTGACCAGTAGCAAGTCAAAAGCAATATAATCGAGCTTATTCTACAAGATTCCTATATGTTGGGAGTGGGGTTTGATCACAAAGATCACTATTGAGTGCATTGACTATGTATCAACAGTCACAGAACCTGTTGGGTATGATTCTGGTGTATTCTATAGAGCTGTCAGATACAGGTGTTGAGTAGCAAGCTCATACATCGCAATACTGAAGCATTTCATTCTTAAGGACCTATAGAAGGTGGATTGCAATGCTGTTGGATCAACTAGTTATTCTCAAGCAGCATTGTCTTGTCAGTAGCTATGAAACTTTCCCCATATTAACTCTATTCTTTTCTTGTCTCGACCTGAATCTCTCAATATCCCTTGTGCTATTTCATTGGTTCTTCTATTGAGGATGTTCTCCTCTTGTGTAATACTCCCCACAAGCTTGTGAAGCATGTTAGCGACGTAGTTAGTGGTTGTGTGTGGTGTGGTGTTATATATAAATTTCACTTTTAGTCCACTATCTATGTTTCTGCCTCTTCAATGCCCACTTCCACCCCTGTTCAAGGTGGGAGAGTCTTCTTTGCTCCACCCTGATCTCAGGCCTCTTCTATACCACACACCCCAGGACCCTGTTCCCAGCAAGCTTTGGCCTCCACTCCCACTGTAGCTAATGTCAAGAGGGAGGAAACTTCTTTGCCCTCCCTGAGCCTTCATCCTACTTCCCACACTGAAGGTCCTCAGGTATTGCCACAGGCCCCCTTACTGTTTGTGCTTCTACAGCTCCTCAGGCCAGCTCCCCATTCACGCATGCCTCCCCACTTGCTGGTCAATCTCATTTTACCACTCAGGCCAATTCCTCATTTGCCCATGCCTCCCCACTTGCTGGTCAATCTCGTTTTACTGCCCAGACAACCACTGCGACAGCTGAGAGTGAGTGGTGGGTTGTAGTTGTTGGTAACTCATCTGGTGTGTATCTCGGCAGGTAAGTTTGGCTTACCTGTCACTCTTTGTTCCCTTATTGATTTATTGCAGGACTACCACTCAATGCAATGCCAGCACTCAGAGCTCAGTTAGGATGCATCATTAGGACACTGTTAAGGATGCCAATGAGGAATTCATTGACTATTTCATGTGTTGCCAAGTCAGGCGCCTCACGTTAGTCAACAGTCAACTTTCCAATATACTTCAGATGTCTTTCCCCACTGATGGTGAGAATGCATGGTGGGTGGTTCCCAATGGATACAATCCTGGTGTTTACCAGGGCAGGTAAGTGCTTACCTTCGTGTTTTGGACTCTGCTAAATTGTCACAGGATTACTGCTCAAAGGATGGCTGGCACTGCCACTGGATTTATCATTATGTGCCCTGCTGAGATTGAGGCTTACACACTCTTTGTTGATATGTACATGTCTTTCCAGGTTCAAGAAGATTAGTATCCCTTATATTGCGAATATCTTTTGTATTTCTTGTATTTCTTGAACATAAATGAATGAAACATGCTCCCCTCCCCACTGCATACCAGAGTGAATCAGTTAAAGATCTGTCATCAGCATAATGTGTGATTGACACATACTGCCAATCACACCCACCAACAGTCTATTTTTACTGTGCATTACTATAGAAGGAAATGAGGGCATACCCCTGCCCTTGCCCACCACTCCCTCCTGTTGGGAAAGAAATGTGTATATTGCCTTTTCCACTTGAGTAATTGCTCTACTTCTTCCTTTGATATAATAATATACATCTCTATGTGCTATATATGCTGTCATTTACACTGCTCCTTGAAAACTGGCTTCAGGGATCCATCAATATAGCCCAGAAACCATGGTGTTCGCCTGATAGCAGTGGTTAGGTCAACATCATTGAAGAACAATTTATTTTAGTTTGAATTAGTTAAGGTTACTTGAACATGCATATTCAAGGCCATTGATTAAGTATACGTGATATGATAAAATGGAGAAGTTTAATGTTTTTAACAAAAAATCTGGAATAACTTGTCAAGAGCACATTGGTTGAGGTCAAAAAAAGTGGATTCTAGATCTCTTTGGGTACCTGTATTTGGGCACAAGGCTTTTTCCATGGGCCTCTTCATTCTCAAAATTTGCATATTGCAAAGGTGTTGTGTCGCAAGATGGTCCTATGCACTTAACTATGAACCCCACATGTATATGTGCACCAAAACAGAATGCCCCGAAAAGAGTTCATGGTTTGTACAATAAACATTCCCTTCATCAGGCTACATTGTCCATTTTTTGTGTGGGGCACAGTAAGCAAGCCTGCAAAGGAGTTTGTATATGTCATGGGAATAGAACATATAAAAACATAGACTTGTTTGAATATATCTATCTATCAGTGGGCCACAGCAGTGTAATTGTAACCGAATCATCATTCAACACAATGAAGACACTGCTTCAGCTTGGTTTCGAGGCAAGGGAGCCAGCAGCCTTTGAACTATAGCCATTTGTTTTTTCAGGAAGGACACTATGTCATTTCTTAATCATAGCCATGAAATATGCATGTAGACCTTGAATAATGTATAGATTGTCAGGGATGCTTATGGAAAGACTGAAAGATAGCAACCAATAAGCTCGGCAAAGGTATGATCAGCTGTGGTAGATTGTTTTGTTTTCCAAGATGTCACCTGACAAATCATTGTTTTAATCAATTGTAGACTGGAAGCAACCATGTGCTATACATCTCTCCCTCAATGCCTAATGTCTCCCTTACTCAGTCACAGACTCCAAAGGTTGTCGACCTACCCAAGTCCTCGAATGAAAACTGGGAGCTACAGGCAACATATAGCACACATGACCTTGCGGTCTCTGAGCTACTCATCTGACATTCTTAAGAACTAGCGACCTTGTGCACACATAACTCCATCACATGCTACCTCACAGCTTTGGTTGTGATACCAGACTTGGGCTTGATTATGCTACTTAAGCTAGACTTAGAGACAGCAAGATACTCAATCATTATTTCTCATGTGAGTTGCATCCACAGTGCATCCTGGTGTGTTCAAGCTTGTTTACTTAGCTTCTTGATCACTCAACAGGCTATAGGCTCTTTCTTACATGCAGTCAATTAGATACAGTTGTGCAGCCAAGCTGACTGCCATCCCACTCAACTCCCTTCCAAGCCCCAGTCAGCATGCCTCGAGAGCTTCATCAGAAGCACTGAATTTCAAGCATTGTTTCCAAGAAGATTTGGGTATTCAGAGGGAATGGTACCATTCCCTCATCGGGCAAGTTAGTTTCAGGATCAGCAAAGACAGTAGCAAGGACTTATTACCACAAGGCTACACTAGCTACATCACCCCAGCATAATCCCTGTGTCTTATTTTTGACAGACCACATAGCTAATATAAATTTTTGGTTGCTCTATTCTCAGAGGAACCAGAAACAAAAATGCAAGCTATCTGTGATGATCACGATTCTGACTGGGAGGACCTACTCAAGGGTGGGCCTATGGCTATTGACCCCATTCTGGATGGGCATGAATGGCTGTACCTCAGTCATGCCGGCGGTGAACTAGCTGAGATTCTTGAAACCAACCTGAGGAAAGAGAGGTATGTTTCCAACCACTCTTCTGCTGCATTTGATGCAATTGATATACATATGCTGGCAGGTTGAAGGGAAAAGATAGACAAGACTGTCATGACCATATTCTATGCCAAAACCAGGCCTTCCAGGAACAGCTGGAAGGCATGATTGGTGCATATTTGAACTGGAGTTTGTGCATGGGCAAAGGTTGTTTCAACAATGGCCACAATGATGATCAATGAACCAGCAACGACAGTGGATGTCACCCAGTTCAAGGCACATATGAAATCAGAGTGGTTGATGTTTTCCATAAGTGACCCTTTCCTGTCACTCTAGATGGCTAGATCTAACAGAGTAGGCCCACCCAGGTACATACACATGACCCATTCCCTTGTGCAAGGGTGACACAAGTATTTCTGTAGCTCTGATCACTGAGGGGCTCATTCCCTGCTCACTGCTCTGGCCATCCACTGCATTTACGATTCGCACTCTGGAGCTCCTTCATGTTGTATCCCTCCAATGTCCAAGACTTGCAATACAAAACTATGTGAAAACTTTGTGTGATTTACATCAAGTAGGTGCTCCTTTTCAATATTGGCATGACTTCTCATGTCCTTTCAGGCTCCCTACAAGTCCTATCTGATGAAGCAAATCACAGTATGCCAGGACATGTATCTTTTGATTCTCGAGGGCATAGATCTTTGAGTCCAACAGGCCCTGAGTAGGACTACTCCTCACTGGCACCTGAAACATTGTTGCCTGGCCTGTACTTATCAGTTGGAGGGTGAGCCACCACTGAAGTATTGAATACTGTTCACAATGGATGGCAATGATTCCCTTAAGTGTGTATTGAGGAGGGAACACTTGTTTGATTATGAGGAGGGTGAGAACAGGGACATTCATCTCATCCATACATCCAATGAGCTTCCGGATCAACAACAAATTGGTGGTGAGTATTATATTCCAAGAGAACAGGTAGCCAAGTGGAAAACCTCCCCACAGGCTTCAGTTGGCACTCCAAAGACTAAGGTGAGTTTACAATGGTTTATTGATGGTGACATATTCATACCTCACAATGCTTATACAGGATGATAACCCTGATAGTCCATGCTCCGAGCATTGGAAGAATATGTCTGATGAACTCACCACAAAGTCTTGGGTGATCTTTGATGAGACAGGTGCTTTTGTAGCACTTTGTCACCATGTATTTATCCTCATGGTCGCTGACATGGTACAGAGTGGTGAAGGGTGAGCCTTCATAGGACATTGATAATCACTGATCTAATGATTTTTTCAGGTCCCAGTATCCCCTTGCAGCTGTTGAAACACTCCTAGGCACTCTTGGTTTGGATCTTGGTGGTGGCTATGACATCAGCTGTTGCTTCAAGGTAACACTTGTGAAGAGTGCCCTAGGCTCACATGTGGAGGAGCTTCAGTACAAATTGTTGGTAGGGTCTTTCCATGGGCATGCCCATAACTGCCTTTGTCAACTATCACACCTTGCTACTTACATCAACGGTCTTGGGTTGAGCAATCTCGAAGGCACTGAGAGACTCTTTGCAAGATCAAATGATCTGGCTTCCCCTATTCACCATGCCAGCACTTTCCATTGACAACAATGCATATCCAGTTTTTTCAAGCACTTAGATTTGACTGACACATATGAAGGATTAAGTGTGTAACCCCAGGAACCCTTTCTATGTGTGACTGACCACTGATCAAAATAGCTAATTTTTTTGTGACAATGTACAGTCATGCTCTCGAGGTTCTTTCATCTAAGGTCAACTACAAGAAGAAGATGGAAGAGCTAGGTCTTGATGGCCCCTCAACTTCCCCTCGGTGGCTTGAAGAGGAAAAGGCATATCTACTAGGGCTCACAAAGGAGCCCATTGAAGAAATACTCAAGATGGAGTACTACCAACACCTCATCTCTTTGCAGGACATCGAGTGAGTTTTAATTTCATATCTGCATTGCTGGCTCACAGGCATATAGGAGAAAACTTAAAGGAAATTTTGTTCATGAGGTGCCAGCTGACAAAGGAAAATTGAGAGAAACTGCCATTGCTGAAGCTGAACATTGTCGACTCCTGAGGCTCGAGTTGAAAACAATGACACTCACACAAGATCTTGAGCAAAAACTTGGCTTGATAGAGACATGGAAGGAAGATAGCCCTGAGTGGCAAAATACCAAATCTTTGTATGAAACTTGGCGCTACTGCCATGCCCTCAACAAACTCGAGCAACTGGTTGTTGCTTGTATATTTGAGCTGAGTTGGATGAATTGTGCTGGTACCAGTGAGTATACACACATCAATAGAGTTAAATTTTGCTGACAAAAGTGCAAAAGGATACAAACTGCAGCAACATATTACAAAGGCTCTTAAAAGCTGCTCACAGGCTATTAGGACAGTGCTGTTACAGTTCAACAATGCAGCACAAAAACTCAACCCACTGTGTGAGACTCTGAAATGGGATAAGGTTGTTGAGTATGCCTTTCTTTCAGAGTTCGACATTCTAGCAGAAACATGGGAAGATGTCCATAACAGGCCCTGGGCCCAACCTGCTGCACATGCACTCATGGACCAACACTTCAAATTGGAATGCACCAAGGAGGAGATCATTTGCCTCAATGTCAAAATTCCATGCCTCATCACTTTCATTCAAGATGAAGAGTGCTTCCTCCATTCCATGGAAACACATCTTCTGCAAGATAAGCCTGAACTTTCACACCAAATATCCATTCATCACCAACAATTTGAAGATGCAAACAGGGAGCACCTTTGCCAACTGAAGAGGTTGTCCGAGACCACCAGTTTCACTGGTTCACTCAATGTCAGTCAAGCTGCTGAACATATTGCTGGCTCCTTGAAAATGTGTTTGATGCCCATCCAGAAACTCGACAATGATTCACCACTGTTGGATGAAGAATCATCTGAGGCTCAGGTTGAAGGAAAGGAGGATGAAGAGGAGGAGGAGCTTGGCAGAGACTTGGAGGTTGTAATGTCAGTTTTGAATCTAGATTGAGATATTTGCTATGTAATATCACCTAATCAATTGTGAATTCCTTACATTATGAACTATACAATGTGTGGTGAGAATAGAAAAGCTGAGGTGAAAAATCAACATGGAGCATGTGACCCGGCCAACAGACCAGTCAGTGCAACTCACAGGCACTGCCAGTGCTACCACACCCTCCTGGAGTACCCATCATTCAATTAGTGCCTTGGACATACCCATATTCTGTGCTGATTGTGCTATGCAAACAAATGGAATGGAGGTATTTGGCCTGCCTAAAGGCATGGGAAATGATCACAAGGTGGGGAATGCACAGGAAATGATCACAAGGTGGGAAATGCATGGGAAATGTTCCCAGCATGAGAAATAATTGTAGCACGGGAAATAATCAAAGCACGGGAAATAATCATAGTGTGGGAAATGATCACAGCATGGGAAATGATTGCAAGGTGGGAAATAATTGCAAGGTGGGAAATAACCAGGGTGTGGGATGGTTCTTAAGGGTGCGGGAAATGATCACAGTGCAGGGTGGCAACAGTGGGCATGCTGATGATGTCACTGACACAATGTTGCCCATGTCAACCCATGGGCCGTGGCAATTGACAGGTCTATAAAGCATGGGGTTCAGCATCAGCATTATTCCCACCATCAATTAACTGAAGGCTGTGACAGGTGCTAGTAAAACATAACCTATCATGCTGCCTACAGAAGACACACTCCCCCCTTACAGCAGCTGGCGAAATAGAACATAGGCAAGAGAAACATTTGAAAATGGCCCTCTTGAATGCAATTTGTGATTGTCAAAACATATAACATAGTACCAACATAATTGAATGCAATTTGTGATTGTCAAAACATATAACATAGTGCCAACATATCTTCAACAACATATAGAGAGGACAGCAAACATATCCTTACGAAAATTGGAGAGAGAACAAAAACCAATGTATATTTGACATATTCCATGGAAGGAAACATATGTAGACAAGGGAAAACACAACATATCTATGAATATATATAGGCAGCTCCCTCTAGAAAACTCAAAGTCCAGCCACATTTCTGCAGGATTATTGAAAGCCGATAGAATGTTGATATCCTTCTCATTAAGAAGTGTCAGGGACATGCCCTGTCATGTCTTAGAAGAAGGCAGGCTAGGGAGCCCTAGGTGATTTCAGCTTGGGCTGAAAGAATAACTCTGTCATTTTTGACCTGATTAATTATCCCTCTAGACAATCAATTCAGCTTGTCAAAAGAAGTGCTTTTACTAGAGGAATAAGAAATCGGACTAAATCTTCCAGCACTTTTTCAGTTGCACAAAAGTAGTGGTGTTTAGGTGACCTGCACCATAGGTGCAAATATCCCAACCTAGGTATGGTCAGAAGATGATAACTGTACCAAGAAGTCAAGAAAAAACCCCTAGTAAAACACAAGTTACAACTTTCTGGAAGTTGAGCAGACATCCTGGAGCCCTAGAAATTGCCCCTATCCATTCTCGACCAAGGTTGCTTGGAGAGCTTTATCTAGAGAAGATGCAAGGCCAAGGAAAGGGCCAGCCAATGGTGACAGAAATGGTTGACATATGGACTCTAGAAGAGCAGAACAAAAGATGACTGGTGTGAGGAAGTTTGTCATTAGCATCAACATGACTGGTATTGGGTCTTGGGGAGAATTTCTTCAAATCGAGCTAAGATTTGAAGGAGAGAAGCACTAGAAAAATTCAGGACACCACTATATCGGTGGGGCTTTCAGATTTCGGGATGAAGATGAGATGTCCAGACATTACAACAGGGCTGAGAGCTCAAAATGTCATGATGGCGGAGTCTGTGAAATTGTCCCAAGTTACATTTATGTTTGTTTGTTCAGTGCCTAATCTCGGTCCGCATAACCCGGCATGATTGTCCCAGAGGCCAGCATCCTCACTCGATGATAAGAAGTCCACGGCAAGAGTTTGAACAACTGACCTCGCCCAGAAAATCTATATTTGTCGATCCACGCACCATTACAAGGCTCTGTGCTCATATGCATCATATGCAATTCTCGAGAGCACTCGCCGGCACAAGTTCTAAATCCTGCACCAAGCCCCACTTGCATTACATAGGTATACCAACAGCCTGCATAGCACTCATCTTGTCAAACAATTTGTTTATACACATTCAGACTATCAATCACAAAACTACTAACATGGACAATGCAACGTACACAAAAACACATAGGAGGGTTGATACTATACTTTGTAGTATTAGGAAGAGATGAAAAAAAAAACTTATTAACGAAAAAAGCCTAACATGAGACAACTCCAAGCCAAAAAAGCAACAGACAACAAAGCCAGGAAAGTGGGAAGGGAATAAAAGGGAAAACGTAAAGGATATAAGAAATTCAATCAAGTGTAATGCAATGCGCGTGCCATTCCAGGAGGGAGATAGAAAGGCAAGTTCAGGTGAGGGGTCCAATGCAAAAAGGTTCAGTCAGTTCAATGCAGTATAACAGAATAATGCAATGAAATCGCAGTGTGTAAAGCGTATTTGGTATGAACTTGTCATGCGGAAGAAATGACGTGAATGCAAGATGAAAGAACGGGATACACAAGGAGCCTAGTAGGAAACCAACGATAAGAGGATGGGGAGTAGAGAGAATGTTGCCAGTGCGTGTTTGCGTTCGTAGTGAGTTGTAGGCGTGAGCTTGATGATGGCGATGCTTGAGCAAGGTACACGAGAGACGAGGAGAGAGAGAGGCGAAGCGAGAGTTAGAGAATCGTCAAAGGAAAGCTTGTCGAAAACGCGTGAAATTCAAGACCGGATGAACCAGAGAAAAAGGGAGAGTGAGGATGAGACGAAAACGCTACAAAAGAACAACAGACAAAAAATACAAAAAGAGCTTCAATGAGTCTACACCATACAACCAAAAGAGGACAATAAAAATCCAACTCACGAATGAACCGATAACCAAGGGAGACCGAGAAACAAGAAAACAGCAGAACGACTCCTTTGAACCGGAGTCAAAAGTAACGGAGGAACGAGTGCACGACTTCCGTTGGGGAAGAACGGAAGTATATAGTCGAAGGGAACGTGGAGGAGGGAGCACGCGTTCAGATCATCGAAGCTTCGGTAAGGCCGAACATGAGGTACCCCAAGTAGGTGAATTTGGCGGAGAGGGGTGAAGGTAAAGGTAAGGTTGAAGGCGAGGTGGTAAGGAAGTGTCGAGATCCGGAGTGGTATGGCATGCGAGAGAAGAAACATAGGCATAGGCATACACACACATAGCCGGGGAGAAAAACAAGCCCCCAGATCGCAATATTAGCTGATGCCTTCTGTACCTGGAAGGAAGGGCGAAAAAAGAAGGGCGTTGATCCAAACCCCCTTCAGCCGTTGACAACGGTGCTTCACCGCACACGAATGTCGGGCTCAACACCAGTTCACCGTCCCTTCGCATTACAAGCTTCACAATACCTCCTCCTCCCACTTCCTTCGCTTATACTCCGCGTCGGATGTCTCTTCCCATGAGAAGAAGATTTCACTGCTCCCTCTGACGTAACCGTCCAATCATACACATCATCATACTCGATCCCCACACGCTCCCCCAACCCTCTAAACAGCTTCCTCAAGCCTTCATAGTCCGGCAAATCATCAAACTCGAGCCCTCTCGCATATTTGTATAACACATCGAATTCAGGTGGGAGTCCGACAGTGAGTAAAGGTTCATGTTTGAGTTTCGAATCGCGGATAAGATCCCATGTTGCCGATATCGGATTATATGTATTGTCAGCGGGACCATTAGGTTGTGTCGCATCAGAGGCCTCGGGAGGATTTTGTGGTGGATGAGCTGGTGCTCGGAGTTTCCGCCACGGGAGTGTTCCTCGTAGGAAATAAATAAGCATGTACGCCAGACTCTCCAAATCGTCTCGTCTTGAGGACTCGATGCCAAGATGGGTATTGATAGCAGCAAAAAGAGAGGTTCCAACTCCGTGCATATCGTCCTGCTTGAACGGGATATGACTCGACGTTTTCGCGTCTCTAAATTTCTTGGCGAGACCGAAATCAATGACATTGACTAGATGCGAGGATCTCCCAGTGCCCATGACAAAATTCGCGGGTTTGATATCGCGGTGTACAAAGTTTTTCGAATGGATAAACTCTATCCGGGATATCTAACATCGCCACATTAGTCATTTTGCCACACGGACGAAACGGACAGAGAACTAAAACGCACGAGTTGATCGGCCAATAGAAGCACAGTCTTCATTGAAAAATGTCGATTACACATTTTGAACAAGTCTTCGAGTGAAGGACCCATGAGGTCAATAATCATGACATTGTAGTCTCCCTGCTTTCCCGACCACATTATCCATGGTACACCAGGCCCACCCATTAGCGTCTTGTATATCTTTGATTCCTGCTTCAGAGGACTAGTCGCATTGCGCGCAACAGCAGGCTCAATTTTAATAGCCACTTCTTTCCCGGCTACAGTATGTACACCGAGGAAGACAGTCCCTACAACAGCCCACTAAGCACCCACACAAAAATAATAATAAAAACAGCCAACATACCACAACCACCATTGGCAATCTCCTCCTCTAACCGGTACTTCCCTGCAAAGGTCGTATATTCAGACGACATAGTAGACGGGAGGAGGAAGAGGAAGAGGAAGAAGAAACGACGAGGAGGAGGGGAGAAGTAGAGTAGAATAAAGAGGAAAGCCCCACCCCCTTCCAGTTCAACCCCCCTTCCCCACTTTCCTTTTTCAGAAACGATCAACAAATTCAACCGCGTTCATTAAGTAAGCTTCGGCATCTTCGGCGAAAAATACGCCATGCGTCACAGTATCACGTCTTTGGTATGTCACAACACTCCCTTTCTGAGCGACACAGGAGTTTGTGAGGAGGCGAGGACGCCTCGTGTATCGATCCCTCGTTATCTGTTTTTCCAAGCCGCCTCCACTGAATGACCGAGGTAAATTGTTACAGACTATCCAGCCTCCGGCCACCAAGAGTCCGTAAATTGATTTATCTGCCGTAGTTACAACCCCCATAAGTATTACGAGCGCTTCGCCCGTTACTACTCTGCGCATTATCGCAGCTCAACTTCCCTTGTAAGGTTAGCCCTGACCACAAGACATTTATTTGACGCGCTCCTCTATCAAACGAAGAGTAAAGAAAATTTTAAGGTGCTTTCATATTTAGCTGATTCATTTAATAAATTCTCCCCTCTGTGTTGGAAGAGAAGCACACGAAGAGAAACAGAAAGGAGCGAACGACGCTCAGCTATACGTACGTACTACCCCACATAGCCTCTTGTTCTCTTGTCCTTCGGCTTCCTGGACGCCAAGAACCACCGGAACCAGTACTCAAACATCCATCAGAAGCACACCCGAAGCTCCGTGTAAGGAAACATAGAGGGGTTTGAAGAAGTGAACATTCTCGTGACAACAGCAATGACAAAAGTCATTACGACATCGTATATTATTTCCGACGACAACATGATGACAACAGGTTACAGGAGACCGAGACTGAAAGATAAAAAGCAATTTGTTGTTATGGACCTGGTCATTGTGTAAATTTTACGGGCCGGTGTGGGAGGAAGTGACGAAAAGCTTACCTGATATGAAACGTCCAGGCTTTCTTGACGACTGGCAAAGGCGAAGCGAGTAATCGCGTTTTTCAAAGAAGAAAGTTGAGTCTATCAAACGATGATCAGGAAACCAAAAACGGAGAAGAATACGTCACGACATACCAAACGACAATTCTACCACTCTGGAGGTGACAACATACTCACCTCCAGGCTCTCTCAGATTCGCCAAAAAACACTCATATAGGCTTGATCTTGAAGTGAAGCGAGATAAGGGAGAAGATCAAACACTACAACCACCATCAGCTCCCCAAAACCCGAATCATCGAGATGAGGAGAGATAACAAACCTTGAGATCTTGCACCAAGTAATAGAAAACGCGTAATCCCTCTGGATCCTCACTATCCTGAATATCAACCAACGAGCCAATCTTCGCGGTCTAAAACATAGATCAGCATCCCAAAGCGAGCCTGACAGTTCAAGGGGAAGAACAAACCTCGAAAGAAATGTGATCATTTCCAACTCGAATCTCAAGCTCCTGTTTCCCAACGATATTCTTCTTTGGCCAATTCGCATCGTCTTCCCTATAAGTCAAGTGGCAAAGTATAAGCACCCAACCAATGGCCACACTCCTAGCGCATCAAGATGAGAAGCGTACTTGGTGATTTCGCTGGACTCGATGATACGCTTTAGCTCCTTCACGACGAGGGGTCCGATCCACACTAAAAACCAACAAAGGAATCGATGAGTCAGTTTCTCTCAATAAATAGCGCTTTTACGACGGCAAGAGAAGGAAGAGAAGCGATAGAATCGGCAATAGCGCCAGCGACAGCAGTATCGGCGGTGGCGCTCGGCAATGAGGGCGAAGGGGAAGTAAATAGTGGAAAAAGAGAGGGCATGGAAGAGCACAGAAAACATCAACATACTTTCTTTCCGAATGAGACTGTCATTCCTGTAATTCGAGTTATTGGCATAACGCAGTCTTCCATGCGAATACTCGAATTCAAGAAACTCGTGGCCGTGTTTCCCAGAGTGGCCCGTACTGCACACACACAAGTCATGTGTCAACAAAATTGCCACCAGAGAAAGAGTGACGCGTACTAGTATCTGTGCCCAAAACCGCGTCAGCATAGTACAGTATAAGAGAATAGGAATAACACATACCTCAAGTAAAAGGGATCGTTGTCAGCCATAGTGAGTGCTCGAGTTGAACGTCAACAAAGACGACGTGGAACTGGCAGTGGCATCAACTTGGATTTTTCGGTGATGGTAAATCACATGACCTATTAGCCTTCCAAGCACGGGCCAACTGGCCCTGGAGTTTACACCCGCTGCTGTGGTAGGAGCTTGGAGCAACAGCAGCAGCAATGCCGGCAGTAGAGACGGAGATATCGCTGTACACCCAACTACGGCGATCTCTAGTCCAGAGCGGTGAATGGGACCAGTGCGTATCGCCTGTGTAAACCACAGTAGGAGTCAAAGGGTACTGACAAATGCGGTTACTATTAGGATTCAGTCAAAGATGCGTGCACGGTTGAATGATGTGGGCTGGCTGGACGAGGTGAAGAGCGAAAGCAAAGGTACGCGTATTGACCTTTCTCTAGACGAGACGTTTATGTTTATTGCAATGTATAGAGAACTCTCGTCATGCGGACTTTCAGACTGTGATGGAAGAGGTGTCTTCTCATGCCCAATGTACGCCCAATTTCTCCCCTCTTCAAGCTTTCACTATTTATTCTCATCAGCAGCTTCACTTCCTGTGGCAGTAAGGAAGGAGATCCAGGGACTTATCAAACGATATTTAGAGAAAAAATTCGAGTAGATAAACATATTATACCGAGCGCTAAATTACAGTCTGTAATGTCACAAACGCGACCCCCGTGGGAACGCGCTTCCATTCCTTCGCGTTTTTCGAAATTTCGTGTTATTCCGTTCCGAGACGCCATCACCTTTCATCCATGCTCAGGCTTTCACGGACTCTCTCCTCCTCCATACCCAGATGGGCTCGGTATAATTCCACCACAACCCCCACAGTTGCGTACGTTTAAAACACCACGTCATCTTCCTACTAGCCAAACCCCTCACAAAAAATACAATCAACAGCGAGCTCGAAGCAACCCAAGCAGCCAAAATTATTCCAGGACGCAGCCTCCAAGCACCACACCAACACCCACGCACACACGACATTCCCGTCGCCAACATTCACTTCCGCTCACACTCCCCACAACTCCTTGACCTCTTCACCTACTTTGCATCACACGCCGCATCCTCCCTTGGCATTCCAACATCCAAAACCATATTCCTACCTACTCAACGTAGATTATGGACCGTCATTCGTAGTCCATTCGTTTACAAGAAATCTCAAGAAAACTATGAGCGAAGGGTACATAAGCGAGCTATTAAAGCTTGGGATGCCGATCCGGAGGTCGTGGAGAGGTGGGTAAAGTATTTGAGGGTACATATGTTGGGAGGTGTGGCGATGAAGGTGACGAGGTGGGAACATTTACCGTTGGGTGTTGGTCAGGATAGGTTGAGGGATGTTGAGCTGGTGACGATGCCGCCGGTGGAGGAGCAGATTAGGGATTTAGGAGAGGAGATTCTGAAGGAGGAATTACCTGCTTCGCAGAATGTAAAGCCTACTGAGGCTTCGACATCATAGACTTATTCATTATTTTTACCATTATAATGACATTTACCAGTTTTCCGACACAGGCAGCTTGATCAAAACTACACTAAACTCAACCCGGCGGACGATTTTCAATTTTGCAGCAGTCAGTGCATGTCCGTCTCCTATCCCAGGACACATGGTATATCACGTTCGTCTGTGCAGCATTCTGTCCTGAAAGTTTGAAAACCGCCAGAAACCTGTTTGAGCAACGTATATTTCTCAAAATAGAGGAGACAGGCATTTGGACCTGGCGCGAAGCTCTATACTCTATATCCATTCTCGAGTACCCGGCTAGTAGGTATAAGGAAATATTTTTTGCCTTATGACGCAACTGTGGGCCTTAACGCATTGTTTCGATTCGAAGGAGACCTTCTGACTACTAATCTAGACATGCAGCACTCAGAGAACACATTCCGACCGAAACCAAATATGTCTGTCCTATCACTCGAATTCTCTGATTCCGCGGTGAATCTTCCATCCGGGGGGGGGAGGCAACATGAGCTCACACGAAGATGACGTCCGACCCACGCTGCCTCTAACGCCATAACGTGGACAACGTTGACTCTGCAACACAGACTTCTCTTGTTATTCCTAGACACACCTTGCCTGGAACTTTCTGAATGCGTCCTTCCACAAGACTCCCAACCCTGCTCGAGAACTATTGCAACATAAACTTGAGCTAAGTCAGCCTCATAGTCCCCTTTGCTTCTTCCTTTTCATTTCCTTTGCGTCCCCAAAAAATCACTATCCACATCAAATCATCCAAACGCCCATCCAAATCAAAGGACAGACTCCACCAAAACCCGTATTGCAGTCAATGCCCTATCCAGGTCAGAACACTTATATGTGCATAAATACAAAGCTAGTGATAAAAGAACATTGAAGAAATGAATACAAATACAAATCCTCTCCCTCAGCATCTGCATTGACCAGAACTAAGGCTGTTGTTCATTGCCACACTTAGTCCGTGATTGTGAGTCGGCGAGATGTTGATCGGTTATCACCCGAGTTGCTCATGTAAACGGGTCCGAGGCCATAATCTATTTCGTTTCATTTCATTGCTGTTCGACTGTGCTCCTAAAATTCCTGTCACAGCCTCCCCTGTTCAGTTGAAAGTATCGAGAGTATTCAGGCTTCCCTGGCGCACATCTATACGGTGCTGTTGAGCTGGCACGACTGTTTGATACGAGGTCGGACAAGAGGCTGAGTGTCTCATAACTTTTTATGTGTTCCTCCCTTACTTCTTTCCTACACACTGACCTGCTACAGTCCCTATCATTTGCTCGTGTCCTCGAATTAAATCACCACGCTGCCTCGTCATCCCTCAGATGGCGCAGAGATCTTCTGAAGTATTGGCTTTGGTAGTCAGTCGGATACAAAGGTCCGTACAGCGCATTCAACCAATTCGTCTCAATAATTCGGCAATATAATTCAACAGGACCAAATATTCCCTTGTAGGTCAGTTAGGTGGTTTTGCGAGAATGCACTACAACTCACACGAATCCACTGCCTAGCACCATGTAGGACGCGTGCCTTACTCAAACTTCGAAAGTGCTTGACGATATGAACCCTTTCAGATCCTATTGTGATATGGGAGCTTATAGCTGTGTAAGACTCTCTTTATCCTGTTCTCCGTTTTTCTAACCATCAGTTGTCTCCGGAATAGCTTACCGCGGGAGATCGGACAGGTGCGTGATTCAATCAATCCGAAAGTACCGAGCTGTATTTCTTCTGTAATAGATATACCTATCACGCTGGACGCCGCTCAAGTGCATCTATCTTGCAGGACGGTTCTTGCCCATTGTGTTGTGGCCGATCATCGTCTGGCTTATGGTTGGAGATCATACGCTGGAAGAGTGCCAAGGCAAAAAGCTCCTGGCTGAGCATCTCATCGTCATGGTTTTGGTGAGTCTCCTACGCTACTATTGCGAGCTTCAAGTTTGATCCCTCATCCCCTTCAGCAACTTGTTCCGCATAGTACGTGCAATCATATTTCTGCTTGAGTGATATGACCGTGATCTCATTACAATATTGTAGGTGTACTTGCCATTCGTGCGTATGCATACACGGGAAGGTCGAGAAAAGTTCGTATACTGCTTGCCTTGGGAACGTGCGCCTACATTGGTACCCAAATATGGGCCTATTTGATCAAGGAGACTTGCCTTGATCCTAGTCTTTTCCAACTACTGGGGCGTACGGGTTGCTATCGAGATTCTCACCTGAGCAGGCATCCATTTGCCGTAAGACGTCCTTTTAATTTCTGATTCTTTATGACTTAGAAATTTTGCAATCCAGTGTGTAATTGTGAGTTATTCCCTAATTCTATTCCGTCGAAAGAACATATGCCGAGCGAAAAGTACAGATCGCAGGCACAATTGTGGATGGCATGTCCATCGCACTGACAGTCGTTGTATGTCCCTCGTATCTTGATAGACAAAAAGATTCTCACCAACCGCCACCATAAGCATGCGGTAACGACGATGGGGATCAATGGGAAACTTCGCATGGTTTTTCTACTTCAAGGTCAGAATTTCTTTCCTTATACTTGGTCTCATAGATTGCTTGACATTGTGATTTAGGACTTTCGCTCTTTACCTTCATGTTTTGTGTGAATATTATGACATCGGTATCATTATTTAGAAATCGGTAGGTGCATAACCACGGCCATTGTGGTCGGATTTAGGCTAGCGATATCTTTTTGACGGTTTCATTAGCCCTTCAGAATCATGGGAAGTGGCTTGCTTTGCCTTAGTTCTCTTAGTCCCGAACTCAGTTGTGAGTCGCTCTCTTCTCCCTACACTAAGAATCCGATTCTGATACCCGAGTTCTCCGCTAAATATCCTCAATCTTTACAGGCATGTCGATTGTGAGTATGGTCTATTGAATATTGAGTATGACGTCTTCACAACACATACAGCATCTTAGAGCTACGAGAAATTACTGCAGGCCAGGCTGAGACAGATATTATCATGGATCGATTTGGAAGAGCTGTCGATGATTGCCTTGCCCAAGGAAACGCTCAGCGAGAAGAATAGTTATAAGGCGTGAGTACAGGGACTGCACCAATATTAATATATATTTTATCTATGTATCTCATAATATATTACGGTGGTATGTTAAAAGGTACAAAACGTACATAGTGCATTGGCTCCTAAGTCACCTTGGAAGTAAGTATTTTCGTGCCTATCAAAACCCTGGGGATGACGTCACACGTCAATGTTTCAACGTAACGGCGTGTCATTAGCCAGTATCCTCCAACATTTTTTTTCCGACTTTGCCAAACTTTAAGTACCGGTACACATATGGGAGTAGAACGTCACCCTATCGTGAGCGTGCTCAAACATGGCTTCTGTCGAAGCAGCAACGGGGAGCGTAGTGGTGAAGGTAGACAACGAGGTCAGTACTCACTTTACTAGACAGTTGGTCCGTTATGGGAGTATGTTCGAGGTAGTAGTTGCGACTGAGAGTATAGAATTGACTGTAGAATATCGAAGAAAATACAAGGTATTTATACTAAAGAGTTCGAATAATTTCTACTATAAAGAGAGTATTACACCATCATTTCGAGGTAGTAAAGGGTACAAGTAAAACATATAGTAAAACATGTATTGTCCGCACAAAGTATCGATGCGTAAACATAGTGGTATCTATTAATAGAATGCATATGTCATAATTGAGAGTGAACACAAACGTAGCAGCGTGTAAACGCACATGTGATTCAACACTCCTCCTCACTCGAAATGGCGGGAGATGCATAATTGAGCGGCTATGAAAGCGCTTCATTTAGGCGGCTGTTAAAGCGCTAAAGGAATTCTATACCCAAAGAATAAACAAATTTATTGAAGAGAATTGAACCGAGGTTTTTCGTTAGAATATCGGCAGGGTTGTTTGAGCCCTCAATAAATACCCAACTCAATGGAACCTTCTTCAACGATATCTCTGATATAGTGGTATCGTATATCAATATGCTTCGAGCGTTTTTCTTGAACAGGATTCTCGCTCCAGAAGATAGATCCAATATTATCACCATAGAGAATCGGAGCAGGTATTTTAAAACCTATCTCTTCGAGAAGTTGTCGAATCCACATCAGCTGGTGGCTGCAATCAGATAGCGCCATATACTCAGCTTCAGTAGATGACAAAGCGACAGTTTTCTGCTTGCGGCTAAGCCAGCTTACAGGTCCACATGCTATTGTGACAAAGTTACCTGTGACAGATCGTCGAGACTGTCTGTCTTGCGCCCAATCACTATCGGAACAAGCAATGACAGCCTGGTTAGAAGCTCCATCAAATACGAGTCGATAATTGCGCGTTGATCACAAATATTGCAGCACATGGAGTCTAGCCCAAAAGTGCACATTGGAAGGGGCAGCAGATTGCTGGGAGAGTTTGACAACCGCAAAGGATATATCAGGTCTCGATCCGATCATAAGATACATCAGCGATCCAACTAACTGTTGGTAACGAGTCCTAAACTTAGGATCTACCTTATCGACATAGGGTTCGAAGACGAATCCGGATGGCAGTGGTGTAAATTTTGCGCCTTTGGGAATCTCAAACTTTTCAAGAACCTTATCGAGGTATTTCATTTGATCTATATAGAGTTTTCTCTCTTTTCGATCACGTGATATGTTCATGCCTAGGAACTCGGAGAGTTCACCTTGGTCACGACATTCCCAAGTGGTCATGAATTTTTGCTTCAACTCTGAGAGGAGCAGGGAATTCTTTTTACCCATAAAAAAGACATCATCCACGTAAACAACTGCAAAGACATGCTCGCCGGTCTTGGGATGTGTGTAATGATAAACGCCAGCGTCGGATTTACAGCGCTTGAATCCAATTTTCAGCATCGATGAAGTGAGTGCTTTCCACCAAGATAAGCCAGCTTGTTTTAGACCATAGATCACTTTGCGTAATCTCCAGACTTTCTTCTCATGGCCAGGAAGTTGGAATCCTTCTGGCTGCTCCATATAGATCTCTTCATCCAGATCGCCATATAAATAGGCTGTTTTGACATCAACAGAGTGAAGGTCAAAGTCCTCAAGCGCTGCAATGCCAAGAAGTAGGCGTGCGGTCTCATATCGGACAACTGGAGAAAAGAGTTCATTGAAGTCGATTCCCTCGATCTGGGAGAACCCTTTCGCAACAAGGCGAGAGCGATATCGATTATCGGACTTGATGTTGTAAACCCATCTATTTTTAATAGCTCTCCTTCCTTTTGGGAGATCAACGAGTTCATATACACCTCACTTGTGAAGCGCGTCTAATTCCTCAAGCATCGCTTTTTGCCATTTGGTTTGAGTATCAGTGTCTAAATTCGCGATATCTCGAAACTGTTCGGGAACTGGCCCGTTGGCATGTTGTGCGAGAAGGAAATCAACTAATTTTACCCCCCCTTCCTTCACGAACTTCGCAAAATCGGTAGATGACGTTTTATTGTCGATACTACTATCCGGATGAGGGATATTCCAATTTCGTAATCTGTTCCGAGCTTCCTCATCAGAAATTGCTCCAGGAATAGGTCGATATTGAGCACAATTGCGTGGTAAGTTAGGATTGAGTTCCCTATATCGTCGGATGACATCAAGAGGGTCGCTCCTATCACCATACACGTTTCCTGGTCTATTCGGAGGTTGAACATTTCGCCTAGGACGGCGATTTTCACGTTCGGTGACCCAGTGGTCAAGCTGTTCTAATGCATCAAGATCATCCTGGACCAAAGGTCGCGGTGGCGGTACCTTGGGTGGAGATGGAGACTGAGCACGTTTACATGGACCAGGTTCCTTTCGCGAAGGTCCCGGAGAAGGAGGCAACTCAACTTCTTCTTCCTCTTCTTTTGGATCACGATCTTCCGGATCAGCGTAAGAAAGAGGTGGGCTTGGCGATCTAGGAGGTGAAGGTGTGTTACAGTGGCTCAAAAAACTGTCCCAATGTTTTCGCATTTTGGACATATTTGCTAATACCAGGGCAGATATATGGCCTAGCATCCTGAAAATATTCACACAGGTACCTTGACATATTGGGCGCATATATTCCCATGATCACATGACCTTGTCCATCAATGAATTAATAATGAATTATCGAAAATATCTACTCATTGGGACAGTTTTTTGACCCCCTGTCAGCCTCCCAGTATCTACCTTGTAACATGCCAGGGGAGCATCAGGGCAGGCGTGGGAGTAATAAACAAGATCATGTGACCTTGGTTGACATGTTGAGATGGCTACAACTGTCTTTCTTCCTGCCACTACATCATGAAAGCTATCTCCTCTACCCAATACTCCCAAGTCACTTCTCTTCTCAAAGATGGCTATTCCTTGCGCCAGATTGAACATAAAACTGGTCTAGGAAAGTCTACTGTTGGGAGGATCAAGAAAGAAGTTGATGGGGACAAGGAAAACAACAAGGGAGGACGTCCTTCCAAGCTTTCTCCTCGTGATAAAAAAGCAATAATTCACCAAATAACCTCTGGAAAGCTAGACAATGCTGTCCAGGCTACAACTTTCATTAACTCTACTCTGTCTGACCCTGTCACACCCCAAACTGTCAGAAATACCCTTCAGGATAATGGATTTCGCTCTGTAACCAAGATCAAACGACCTCTACTCAAAAAGCGACATCGTGAGGAACGCCTTGACTTTGCACATGAACATAGGAATTGGACAGTGGAGGACTGGAAGAGGGTGTTGTGGACAGATGAAACAAAGATCAACAGGATTGGGTCAGATGGAAAGGTGTATACCTGGAAGGAGAGGGGGGAACCACTGTCAGATAGGACCACTCTCCCTACTGTCAAACATGGAGGAGGTGGTAACATGATGGTGTGGGGGTGTATGGGGTGGAATGGGGTAGGAAAGCTAATAGAGGTTCAAGGGAATATGGATGCAGTGCAATACTGCGAGATTTTGGACAATGGGGTGGTGGAAAGCTTTGAAAAGTTGGAGATGGAGGAGGAGAGGATATTCCAGCAGGATAATGACCCAAAACACACCTCAAAACTGGGACAACAATGGTTTGTGGACAACAACATTCAAGTTCTACCATGGCCTGCACAATCCCCTGACCTAAATCCCATTGAACACCTCTGGACCTACCTGAAGGACCAGCTGAAGGCATATGAAAGACCACCCAAGGGAGTATTTGAATTGTGGGAGAGGCTAGTAGAGGAGTGGAATAACATTCCAGCAGAAAGGTGCCAAAGGCTGATAGAAAGCATGCCCAGAAGGATTGAGGCAGTTATCAGGGCAAGAGGAGGTCATACAAAGTATTGAGTAGGTAGATAACAGAGGGTCAAAAAACTGTCCCAATGAGTAGATATTTTCGATAATTCATTATTAATTCATTGATGGACAAGGTCATGTGATCATGGGAATATATGCGCCCAATATGTCAAGGTACCTGTGTGAATATTTTCAGGATGCTAGGCCATATATCTGCCCTGGTATTAGCAAATATGTCCAAAATGCGAAAACATTGGGACAGTTTTTTGAGCCACTGTAGGGCGTGGAGGAGCATGAGGTGAAGGCGCACAAGGCAGCTCTCCTCCTCGAGGTGCAGGCGGATGGTCTACATTTGGAACATTTGGAATAGTCGAGATTGGAGGAATCTCAGTGCGAGGCGGCTCAGGGTAAACCGCGGGTTTTTGATCTGGACATTTAGGGAACATCTTTTCATCAAAGATGACAGTCGGCAAGATAAACTCAGCATTCCCTCAAGTATGGCGGAGAAAGATGTAATTCTTCTCCCGATCATATCCAATGAAGATCATCAGTTCAGATTTCACAGATAATTTATTCGGGCACATTTCGTCCAGAAGGAACACATATGCAGCACAACTGAATACTCGTAGGTGACTGATGTCAGGTTTATGTCCATGTACTAACTCAAAAGGAGTTTTCCATTGGATGCGGTTCATCGATGTGTGATTGTAGATGTGGGTTGCGGTATTAATCGCGAAATCCCACCATGAATCTGGAAGACATGCGTGAAGTCGCATGGCTTGCGCTTTCTCATGCAGTGTTCGATTCAATCTTTCTGCTCGCCCGTTCTGTTGATGGATGTGGGGTGCACTCAGTGTGAACTCAATTCCTTTTACCCTAAGATAATCTTGCAGGGTACCTGCTACGAATTCTCCTCCTCGATCGGATGTAAATCGACAAATCGATTTGCCAAATTGGTTCTGAACGTAAGTTAGAAGCTCAACCATGCGGGGAGCTGCTTCGGCTTTTGATTGCAGAAGCACCATGTGGGCAAATGAGGAGTAATTGTCCAATAAGGTCATGACCCATTTGTACTTGTGATAAGATACGATGGGGAGCTCAAAGAGATCACTGTGAACATGCTCAAAGGCTTCTTTGGCCCGAATTGTATTTCACTGCATCCATATTCCCTTGAACCTCAATCAGCTTTTCTACCCCATTCCACCCCATACACCCCCACACCATCATGTTACCACCTCCTCCATATTTGACAGTAGGGAGAGTGGTCCTATCTGACAGTGGTTCCCCCCTCTCCTTCCAGGTATACACCTTTCCATCTGACCCAATCCTGTTGATCTTTGTTTCATCTGTCCACAACACCCTCTTCCAGTCCTCCACTGTCCAATTCCTATGTTCATGTGCAGAGTCAAGGCATTCCTCACAATGTCACTTTTTGAGTAGAGGTCATTTGATCTTGGTTACAGAGCAAAATCCATTATCCTGAAGGGTATTTCTGACAGTTTGGGGTGTGACAGGGTCAGACAGAGTAGAGTTAATGAAATTTGTAGCCTGGACAGCATTATCTAGCTTTCCAGAGGTTATTTGGTGAATTATTGCTTTTTTATCATGAGGAGAAAGCTTGGAAGGACGTCCTCCCTTGTTGTTTTCCTTGTCCCCATCAACTTCTTTATTGATCCTCCCAATAGTAGACTTGCCTAGACCAGTTTTATGTTCAATATGGCACAAGGAATAGCCATCTTTGAGAAGAGAAGTGACTTGGGAGTATTAGGTAGAGGAGATAGCTTTCATGATGTAGTGGCAGGAAGAAAGACAGTTGTAGCCATCTCAACATGTCAACCAAGGTCACATGATCTTGTTTACTACTCCCACACCTGCCCTGATGCTCCCCTGGCATGTTACAAGATAGATACTGGGAGGCTGACAGGGGGTCAAAAAACTGTCCCAATGAGTAGATATTTTTAATAATTCATTACTAATTCATTGATGGACAAGGTCATGTGATCATGGGAATATATGCTCCCAATATGTCAAGGTACCTGTGTGAATATTTTCAGGATGCTAGGCCATATATCTGCCCTGGTATTAGCAAATATGTCCAAAATGCGAAAACATTGGGACAGTTTTTTGAGCCACTGTAGGCTGCCACTCAGAGCAAGGAGCCGCTGATAAAACGGCATTGCCTGACTCATCCCGAAAGATAGTACCATGTTTATCAGCCTCGCTGTGCAACCCGGATTCCAGGAGTTGACCAGCAGACATGAGGCGATCATGCATACCCTTTACATAGAACACAGGGGACAATGAAGTCACCGCAGTGATCGTTTTTTCCGTTATCATGGATCTCATGTTCGATCAAGACAGTGCCTTGACCCGATATGAATAGGGGAGCGTTCTTGTTAGCTGTCTGAATTTCACCGAATTTTCCCATTTCGATTGTAGAGAAATCGTCCAAATAGGGTGTGAAATGTGCGGAAGCACCCGAATCAAGAATCCAAGAAGCAGCCCGTGAAGGCGCTTTCTTTCCCTTACAGTGGCAACATAAAGCTTTCTCACACTTAGATAGATTTACACAGCGTGGCATGGAGGTCAAATCACAATTTAATAAAAGCCCCACAGGGGCGACCGAAATAGTGCGCAATACAAAGGAAGTATATACAGGAGCCGGAGACGACGTAACTAGTCCGCGAAAATGTTCAGCGTGGCCAGGAGTGCTCACATGGGAGTGGGCTCAAGTGGGGCAACAGGCCCTTTCTCGGTCGTGCTGTGGCATCACCATATTAGTGTTAATCCAATCAGAGATAGAAGAAAAGACTTGTGTTGTCCACAACCCAGAAGTCCACCCATCAGAATCCTCCCCCTCAGAGTTGGATTCGAGCATCGGATCAGCCGGAGGTGTCATCCTCGGCAACAGTGGGCATTCGTCCATATCTCCTCCATAATAAGGGATTTCCTCAATAATGGAGCCCATCGTTTCGGCTTCGACTGCGAGGTCGGCGAGCCTTTCATCCCAAATCTTCAGCACTTTATCCTTGGTAGCTTTCGAGCTTCTGCAACAATATCCCTCGGACTGAGGAGATTTGGAGATTCGCTCCTGAAGCCACGGTGTATTCTTTCGCACTTCTGCAACAAGGTGGCGTGTGGATGTCGAAGGGCTTGCGTTAGTTGGTTCTGCCAGCGAGGCGATCCGGTTCGTGAGGAGAGGACGGTTAGCAATAGCAGGGGCAGCGAAACCGATGGCACTGGAAGCACCATATTGAGGAGCAACAGTGGTGACTCCAGAGGAGTTGGAGGTGTCGGCATCGGTCGCAGCTTCATTAGCAGCGCCCTTGCCTTTTTTGCCTCCTCTCTTACCGTGTTTTCCTTTCTTGCCATCTCCATCGGGATTTCCAGATTGGGGGTTACCAGGCTTCTGGCCAGCGCCTTGATTAGGAGGCTGCTGCTGCTGGGGCTATGATTGAAACGGCCCTTATTGTTGTCCTTGCCCCTGGCGTTGTTGATTGCCGGGGTTCCGGTTCTGCTGCCATTGGCCATTGGATCGGCCGGCGCGAGAAGTGGAAGCAGTCATCTTCTGGGACCAAGCAGCCTGGATGGCGCTATGGACCAGATCCCATGTGAGCTGGGACATTTGCATTTGGTTCGCAAGGATTGACTGCGCTAAGGTTTCCATCCCTTGCGGGACAGTGCAAAGCAGAATCATGGCACGGATCACCTCGGGAAGTCGCGTGGTCGCGCCTTCGATCCGAGTGAATAAAGATTCGAGCTCAGCAATGGACTGAGCTGGATCCATGTTTCCGGGGAGAGACCAGGAGACAGCGTGGACGAAGTCGCCATAGACTGATGCAGGACCTTGGGTGCCGTAAAGGCGTTGGAGTTCACCCCAAGTGGTGGTGGGGTCTCCTTGGACGATCAGATGGAGCATAGAATCTGGGACAGCTTAGATAAGCATGCCAATTGCAGATTGTTCTAAGAAGTTCCTTTGACGTTCTTCCTCAGTTCGAAGCGCATAGGAAGCGGAAGCTTCTGCAGCATTCGTAACGTTATTGTCAGCGTCCATGACTGGAGCAACAAGAGGTGGGAGCGGAGGGACCATGCCGTTTGTGACAGTCCAACCCGTAAGAGGGGTTCCAGGGGTCGTGATCATTGAGAGATATCCCTGCATCCTCATGGACCAAAATTGGTAGTTCTGGGGGCCTTGAAGGATGGGGACGCGAGAAGCTCCGTTGTTGATAGAAGACATTCTAAAAAGAAGTCGTCAGTCAACGTTGTTCGTTAGAAGCAGCAGTGATGCGCTAATCAAGCAAGGTTTCAAACCCAAATCGCCTAAGGGCTAGGGTAAGACACAGAAATGAGAAGGGATGCTGGGCCCTTCACAAGGTACAGCAGTGGCGCTAGAAAGTGGCCTTCCCATAACAGGTCGATCTAGTCCTTCTCAGACATCAAGCACAGTGAGCTAGTCAGCTAGTGCGATATCAAGCTGGTGATCGGGGCCCATAACCTGTCGAAGCAGCAACGGGGAGCGTAGTGGTGAAGGTAGACAACGAGGTCAGTACTCACTTTACTAGACAGTTGGTCCGTTATGGGAGTATGTTCGAGGTAGTAGTTGCGACTGAGAGTATAGAATTGACTGTAGAATATCGAAGAAAATACAAGGTATTTATACTAAAGAGTTCGAATAATTTCTACTATAAAGAGAGTATTACACCATCGTTTCGAGGTGGTAAAGGGTACAAGTAAAACATATAGTAAAACATGTATTGTCCGCACGAAGTATCAATGTGTAAACATAGTGGTATCTATTAATAGAATGCATATGTCATAATTGAGAGTGAACACAAACATAGCAGCGTGTAAACGCGCATGTGATTCAACAGCTTCGTACTCTCAAAAAGAGCGACGAACACCAACACTCGACGAGTGAACGAGAAAGCCCTTCCATTTAAGTAATTTCTCCTAACAGTAACTAACGGTCAATGAGTGACCAAAGCGTGACAACCATGCTCAGCGAGCTCAGTCCTCCAAGTAGGAACCACCGATTTTCAAGGTCTGTCTTGGCTTCTCAATGTCTTTCTAGCCCCTTCTGTGTATCCTGATAACCTCAATAGACCCCACTCCCCAGAGCCACTACCGAAGTTTCTCACCGACCATGGCGCGCCAAAAGCAGCTGAGCCTGGAGGACTTGCCCCTAGAACTGTTGATTGAAATTGCGGGCTACTTGGACTTTCCAGATATTACTGCTCTACTTCAGGTGTGTAGGGGTCTTTGCTTGACACTCCGGACCTGACATCATATCCCAGACAAGTAAAATTCTCAAAACAGTCACAGACGCATCCCCTCTCTGGATAAAACTCGTACAAGATTATTCAGACAAACGCCTTGTTGTTCCTTGCTTAAATAGCAGATACATGACTACAATGACCATTCCAGTGCTTCGAGCGTGGTTGACGCGTTGCACTATTACAGACGAAGTCTGGAGAAAACCGTCTGTCGCCCCACACTCCATCATCCTGGATTATCCACCACGGACCCTCACCATGCCCAGCTCAGTGATGGTATTGCCCGGCGGAAGGTGGGCACTAGTCGGCGGAAGACATGGCTGGATACACTATTACGACCTTTCTCACCGACCGCCCACACTTGGGGCTCTCATCTCGCCGACTAAGAACCGCTCAACGCAACTTGACGTTCGCCAGATCGCCTGCCACCAACAATCGCCAAAGGAATGGATTATTGCGTTCTCTGGGATGGGTGGGTTGTTTCGAGCGTCCCCTCTTGCTGGTTCTAAAGAAGTTCAACAGAAAAATGGCGAATGACCAGTACCGTTGCTTGGATTCATATTTGGCAGCTCGGAGAGACAAATACTTCCAGCCTGAGCGCGACACATCTTAAATCCATACCATACAACTGGACCCCCTGTGGGTATGGTGCCCTTTCTCTGACCGAGGATCTGTTGGTTCGTGCTACATTTGGAGAGCGTAACATGAAATGGGCGGATATCTTCCTCTGGAAAGAGTGTGACGAGACGCGCCTTGTACGATCTCGGATCCACCTTGACTGCTACCCAGTGTGTCCTAATACAACTCAATAGCTCGACCTGACTAATGAGGCCCTCAGGACTTCGCGACCCTCATCGGTAATGACCGGCTCCTTGTTGCCGATCCGACCAGAGGATTGCACCTTTTCAATATCCCAGACTTGGAGCCCATGTCACCTGAGGACGCGCAACGCCCCCCTGTTCGTTCAACAGCGACTCCTTGCTGGATATACAGCTATGGTCATGCCGACGAATCCTTCAGATATTCTCGGCTGTCTTTCGATGGTACCTCTTATCGCTTGGCAATTGGCACCCCATTGGGCATAGCCGGTCTGGTAATTCCCCCTACCAAGGATAAGCCGCCCACCATTGTGAATCTCTTCAAAACTTCGCTCAGCCCGGAGCCTGTAGGGATCGGTCTCACGAAAGCACGTATCATACATGACACCGGGGTGGCAAAGTTGGGTTATTCCTGGGGCCTACAAACGAGCAACTCGGCTTTCTCTACCTGTCAGCATACGAAGAAGGGGGACAGCTCTCTCTACTGCATCTGGACAAAAAACTCATTTGATGAGGAAACTGGTCGTTTCATACATATGGAGGCAGCAAGTCCCGGAAGCTCGCAAATACAGGTTCGATATATCGATTTTGTTGATTATGCCTCCTCCCATATGTAACACATGATTTGACCGCCTTGAACAATTAATAATCAACGTGAGGAAGCAAAAGAAACACAGCCCAAGTAAAGAGACGAATTGTGTAGATTGCCGCTTGAGATCTTTCATTCAACCTCCGCACGTATTCTGGGTCGAAGATGCATTAAATGTGTGCTCAGGTTAGATGATGCTCCATATGCCTTGGATTGCAGCTTATCCAATAGTAGAACGAATTCAATGTCCAAGGCATCCTCAAGGGAGCAAGTGGTAGTCCAGTACTCAGCACCTCAAGCTTCAAGCCCCATACCAACACCCACGCACACACGGTATCCCCATCGCCAACATCCACTTCTGCTCAGACTCCCCGCAACTCCTCGGTCTCTTCACCTACCTTGCCTCCCACTATCCAAACCCTCATACAAATCAAAGCGCAAGCTCCACCAAGAATCCATGCAGCAATCAATACCCGCCTTACGATTAGCCGATATCTTCCAACACTTATCCCGCTTTTCCAAACTCTACTAGCACACGTATGGGAGTAGAGCGTCTCCATATCATCAACGTGCTCAAACTTGGCTATGAACTCTCAAAAAGGACGACGAATTCTATGTAAGTCGATCACAACCCCTCTCTCTTATCCCCTCCTCCCTTCCTCTGTGCGTCTGTCTAGCAGCTAGTAGGTATCTAACACCTCCACTGGGATTAGCCTTGTAAACAATGTATCAACTCTCGATGGATCTGCGACAGAAAAGATCTCCGCTATCAATTCTACATCGACAGACACGCCTGCTGCCCACGAACGATGTATATCCGAAAAAAGTGATGATGGAAGATATGGAGCTGAAGGAAGAACAGTTTGATGAACTTAAGAAATATGTTCTGGATCGGAAGATGTGTCCTGCTAATGCTGTCGAGGCTGTTTGGATGAGGATGATGAAAGCGTAGAGTCGGAGCCTGAGGAAACCGATGAGGAGATCGTGTATGAGATTGTTGGAGATGATGACTCGTCACAATCGGGCGAATCTATCATCTTGTCCTCAAAAGCAGCACAATGTATGGTGATTACCGTTTCCACGAACATCACCTATCTTATCAGTTCCCTTTTCAGAAAAGAAACCCAAGAATCGATCTCAGGGATCAACTACCAGGATTCAGCACTCTCGTTCTCCCACTATACTACCCCAACTTCGTGCAAACCCTCAGCGTGCTGTTCAGTCCATGTCGCCTGAACCTCAGAGTCCGGACACGGTATCCTCAACCTCGACTACTACTTACCACAACCAAGTATTGCAGGAGCTGGTATCTCTCTAATCCAGACCAAACAGTATTGATGAAGCAACCAAGACGATACTTGCCGTTCCAAGTCTACCAGCTCAACGAGACGAAAACAGGGGGATTGAATCTCTACCTGCACTCTCACCAAGGCCCCCAACGAGGCGGCACACCAAAAATCAGACGATCATCGATACGACACCCTCCAGCAAGCTCGCAGGCCTCATGACTTGGTCATATAGAGGCACAAAATAATTCCAGTACTACTCTTAGTCGTGACGCCAAGGCCCATTTAAATCTCCAGCCAGCTACCTCGATTACATTTCAGCCACTGCCGGTCAATAATGCCACTGGAGTTATAAACCGCACTAGTACTACCCCCGAGTTTATTGAGATAAAACCCACTGGGACAGAAGGGAATGAACCAGGGAAACAGTCCCGCCATGCGGAGTCATACCCTGACTCCCGGTTTGGGTGTGGCTACTTTATTGACTCTGGCATATTTCTTTCCTTGTTGATTTCTTGTAACATAACAAGCTATCCATGATTTTGTATCGAAACCCAGATGACTAAAACATCGATGACGGTACCGCATTGGTTCCGCAACTATAGCTCTGTATACTATACAAAGGCCCTCCACTGAGAACTAGTATGGTTTTCGAAGAATTGACAGTCTACTGAGATGGTGTGGATGGTTTAGTCGACACCCTACCTTTGACAATTTTCCTTTTTGAGATTATACAAAACAAAACATCTATACTACCTTTGGCTAGGCTGCACTATACGAGGTCGCTACTCGAAGACAGCTAGGGCCCAAAACCGTGGCGAACCATCAGATGATCTGTTTTAACCTCAGTGGCCGTTAACGTGAAAGACTAGTCCCCCCTTGACCAAGTTCAATAGCGCTGTTTGTTGCCCAGAGTCCAAGCGAACACTGCGACTCCTACTACGGAATTTCATCAGAGCGGTGCTAGCTTCCCAACTAATCCAATAATCATTAGAGTGAGAAGTATACGCACTGTAGTGGAGGGCTTTACTAAAAACATGGTGGACGACGGAGTGGGTCTGGGAGATAAGGAGGGGATGGTTTGAGCGCCAAACCAAGCCCTAATTATGCCGCAGTCGCTGAACAGACTGCGGTCGAAGATGGCAAGAGTCTCACGGGTGAACGTAAATCCAGGAGCACGGAGGTAGATGATCAGTGTAGTAGAGGAACGTGGTTACTACGACACATGAGTTAATCCTTTTAGCACGGCTTCGAGATCAACTGTCTGACAGTAAATAGACTCGAATGATAGAATCAGTGAATCGGGCTTACCAGAAGCGAAGAGCACCCGGACAGTAAGAGCTTCCCAAACACCGTGTTGCGGTGCCCAGGCGTTGGGCCTTTCGAGTCAAAATGCAATGGCAATGCTAAGCCATGTCACGCAACATATGATGCAGACCTATACTCATTTTCAACTTATCAGTGAACAATAAACATTGTGTCTCTTGCACATAGGGACAGTACATCTTGAACAGTAAACTAATAGATTAATACACAATAAGACTAGTTTGTACTATTGTAGGCAGCAATAGCAACATCAATGGCATCTGTAATATCGACTCTGAGGGCCGTGACCCTGTCTGCACAGTCAGACTAAGGCTTCATAGTGAGTCAGTGTGCTCTAAGCAACCAAAGAGCCCACCCACCGGCAGGACAGAAAGGGCGGCAACCTCGATGTTAACAGCGCCTTTCCTTAAGTTAATCAAGTCAAGGCCGAGGACAGCAGCCCCTCGCCCAGCTCCAAAGCCTGTTAAAATGTTTTTCTTGGCAACAGCGGCCTGAAAGCCCGCTTTCATCCCGGGCACCATCACCTGGAAAGCATTCAGCATGGCGTTGCAAGCATCTGTCGGGACCGGCTTCTCCAATTGCTAGAAATCAATGGTTATCAGTTTGAGTAGCAAGCGATATTGAGAATTTACCGTAATCAATGAAACTGTCGAGTCGATGGCATTGAGAACGTTAGCCGCCGAACCATGTATTGTCTGAATAAACCAAAACAAGGGAATCAGACTTATACACCATATACTAAAGGATGTAGACAGAGCTAATTACCATGACCTGCTGCGTTCCACCGGTTACGGGGATTGAGATGGTAACGCGTCCCTCAAGGACAGTGATTCGGGCACCAAGCTGGGATATTCCACCTAAGACTTCGGGAAGGGTGGATGCAAAGGCAAAAGGGGCCGCAGTAAAAGCAAGGAAGAAAATGGATTTCAACTGCATGGATGAGTATTAGGTACTTGGAGGTCCTGGAAGTTTAGCCTCTTCGTCAGCCCTCTTAAAGGGAGTCCGACGGTAAATAATTCGGGAGCACTGCTGGTCAGATGCCCATGCCAGACTTCTAGAGCTATGAGGTAAATGACTATTAAGCCTCATACGAGGCCAGGCGATCCGACAGGGATCCGACCGGGATCCAACTGCAATCCATAACGCAAGTAGCCAATCCCAGTATTCATGGAGGTCTTTGAGGTGCGAAGGTCCTATCGGGAATTGAAGCAACGGAATCTGAATAGGAAGTAAATCTCAAAATTCGTCATTAAGCCACTTGACATTATTGAGGCCGTTGAGGCCTGAGGGCATGCGCAGGAAGCTGGAAAGGGGGAAAGCGTACCAGTCCTTTTGAGGTTTCCTTTTCTGTACTGGTCTTAAAGCTTGCCGTGATGATCAGTATGTGCAATTTTCGTGAAAGGAACTTCGGAAGCGAGCGGGAAGCGAACGTCACGTCAGCAATCGACATCAAACCTCCGGCCATTAGTTGTTCGCCGTGACATGATGCATGATGATTTAAACGCCAATACTTAGTATTTATGGCACCTTAGGCCTCATGTCGAAGGTGCCCAACGATTGTGATGGACCCGATACCTCGAGCTAACGCCTACCCTCGTCATGACCCTCCGCCGACTGTCCGACGTCGTGCTCCAGGCAGATTTTCCATCTGTATTGTCAGAATACAGAACGCCCTATCTTCGCTTACGCTGGGCAACTCATACAAGGGCATTCATAAGCCTCATTGCCTTATCCTTATCCTGACACACGGCCCGGGCATGATTGGCCCAATCTATACCCCCTGTCGCTGGCAAACCCTCCTCTTCACCATCCTATATGCTTGCCTCCTCATGTTGGGGATCACTGCCGGATATCACCGTCTTTGGTCACACCGCTCTTACAATGCGTCGTTGCCTCTTCAATATTTTCTTGCAATCCTCGGTGCAGGTGCCGCACAGCGCGACATCGAGTGGTGGGGCTATCGACATCGCGCGCATCACCGTTATACCGATACCGACCTTGATCCATATGATGGCACAAGAAGCTTATTCCACTCACACATGGGGTGGCTTCTTTTTCTTCCGCATCACGAATTGGGAGGTGCAGATATCAGTGACCTGAGAAATGATCCAGTCGTACAGTGGCAACGCAGACACTACGCCATTCTAGTTCTCCTCATGTCGTTCGTTGTTCCAGGGATTATTCCTTACCTGTGCTGGGATGAAAGTATCAACGGATGCATTGTTTTCGCTATCGCACTTCGCATGTGTTACATCTATCATGTGGGTTCTACGTCTCTGGTGCTTCTACAAAGCACAAGGCTCACAAATCTCAAAGGTTACCGGTTCCGTTAACTCACTTGGCCACTGGCTGGGAGAGGCCACGTATGACGACAAGAAGTCACCCCGCAACAACTTCTTCATTGCTCTATTTACTCATGGTGATGGTTACCACAATTTCCACCATCAATTCCCCACGGACTATCGTGCCGCCATCAAATGGTATCAATACGACCCAACTAAGTGGTTCATCTGGACCTGCCAGAAGCTCGGGCTCGCCAGCAGTTTGAAGGTTTGCCTTATCTGATCCAGTTATCTATCAAGTGGACATTGAATCCGTCCAGGTTTTCTCTGAGAATGAAATTCAAAAGTCTGAGCTGACGATGCAACTAAAGAAGCTGAAGGAGAAGCAAGATGGTATTAGCTGGCCGGCTAGTACGGGTGACCTACCCGTCATTGACTGGGCAAATTGTGAGTTGATTCTTGAAACATTGAATATTGTTTGGCATCACCTCATAGACAGCTTTTCAGTTCAAGCACAGTCTGCAACCCGACCCTTAATTGTCATAGCTGGCTTCATTCACGATGTTTCGGACTTCATCGACGAACATCCTGGAGGCTCCACATTATTGGCCCGGAAAATTGGTCAGGACGCGACAGCAGCCTTCTTCGGGGGTGTCTATGATCACTCGAATACTGCACATAACGTGAGTGCTGATGTCGTTCGAGATGAGGCCGAGACACTAATCTCTTCTGACAGCTCCTTGCTATGAAGCGTGTTGGTATTCTTCATGGAGGCGTTCAACCAGGATTGCAGGAAGAGTCAACTCCTCCCAGCCAACGTCTCAGGATTACACGATATGACGAGATTACTACTTAAAATCAATATTGTAGCAACCATGCCTCTATCTGTTTTCCAGCTGTACCAAACGCACGCGCCCTAGATTATTTAAAGTTAACGGTACATTGATGTAGGCTTGCAAAGGAGGGTGAGGCCCAAAGGGGCCGAACCGAGACAAAAAAAGGCGAAGGTTCTGCGACCTGAGGACAAAATGCTTGCCTGTGTTAAAGCGCACCTCCTAGTGATCCCTTGCCTGGTCAGCGCTCCGTCTGGGCGCATAGCTACGCATTCCCGGCGTGATTATGCTGTTCCCTCCAGTGTGCTACCCCAGGTTTTACGCACATACTCTAGCACAGTACATACGGTACTAGTGTCATCTCCGTTGCGTCCAACCTTCCTGGTTCGTCCAAATCCCAGGCAATGCATGTTTACCTCTTCAAGTATAGAATAGTGCAGCTTCCTTTGTGTTGAATGGTAGTTTGCAGACCATACATACCCTCGAAGTAGGTATCAGCAATATCGTGAGAGGGTTTCTCCTCGTAGTTTACCTTTAATGGTCCGTCTACTCAACAGTGTGAAGCCAATGCGAATGCGGCCGAGGAAGAATGAATGGCTGAGAAAATAATTCACAAATCGCGTAGGAGTCGTCCTCTTTCCCTTGGCAACTTTCTAAGCTGATCAATCTATAGAACACTAGTTTTCGCCGCTATGGACACGACTTCGCATCCCCAAGGATTCCGTTCCTTCAAGAAAACGTCCGCATGTACTACTTATGCCACATTTTTTAAATCAATGGTCGTGGTTTGACGCAAGTAGATGACTTTTAATGGGAAGCAAATTTGGCTGGAGAACTCGTACATAGATTGCGGCTTTCAATGATGCCTAGCTTTGGTACGTCCTCCTGCCCCCTTTAGTATCCCTAAACTAGTGTTCATTTCTCTGTAGGCGAGTTGGCCGCCGTTGTCGAATCCATGCACAAGATCCGTGAAAGTTCGAAAGGAATGCTAGAAGAGAAGTTAAGGGAGAGCCATCGCCAAGAAGTCACGCCCATTTTAGCTGCTGATTCAAGACCGGAATATTGAACGCTGAAAGAACTATAATGGCTTGCTTTTCTGATCTATAGGAGAGGATACTGATACCACTAAACGTCATACAGAACGGAGAGTCTTCGTGCCCTCCCACCTGTTCCAAAGACTTTCCGTAAAACTGATTACCCTGACAGTGTTTATGTTCCCAAAAACACGATACTCTACATCCCCGCGAGCCATCATACTCTTGGAGGGGTCGAGAATTTACTGCTCCCTACCGCTACATTGTACATACCCACAAGGTCCTGCTACAAATGACCAGTAATCATGAGAGGCTGAACTACCTAAAAACCGACTGTTCGGGTGCTGAAGTGTGTTCTCCACGTCGTCGGCGACTGGTCGCTCATAACCCTCAAATGTCTGTGAGAGTGTGTGTGGCGCTTTGCGCATGAATGTGAGAATGCTTCTCATCTATATTTGAACTTTGACATTTTCACGAGCAGTCTAGGTCGAATTGTACGACAATATCAGGTCCAAGAACCCAACTGGAATCACATGGCAGACCTGGCGCATGATAAGACACATCAGCATCAGAGCAATTATAGTGCTATTCTCAGCCTTGAAAACGGGGAGGTGATTACTAAACGAACCAAGAGAGGAAGTGTTCGTTCATACAAATGCCGATGTGCAGTGATAGTTCTATCTCTAGGAAATCGTACTTCATCCGGCGACCATGTCAAAACCCACCGCGCAAGACGTTCTCAGAAAGATTGAAGCCATCAGACCACAGATCACTGTCTTGACCTTGAGCTCCACCAGCTTTCAAGGCGCATCGCCTGAACAGGGTCTTGCTATTCATAATGCTGCCTTGGTGATTAAAAAAGCGGTTGATCTCATTACGCCAGACGTCGTGGTAAGTACTTCAAAAATGGCTCCACTTATCTTTTCGTCCTCAATGCCTTTTAAATCTCAGAACGTTCAGCGTCCTGTAGCTGTCCCTGATGCGAAGCAAATCTTAAAAGTTCTGAAAGACATACAACTCGACGTCAATACGACTTCGAAGGAACTTATCAGCAAGAAAGGCCTCTTCGATAAAATTCCTGCCGCCAACCTCACGGCGCTTATCAGACAAGATATAAAAGAGGTCCACACTGCATTTAATTCTCTGGCGGATGCTTTGGTTGATGCAGCACCTGTGCGTAACCTCTGGTAGATCAATAAATGCCATCCTGTACTGATCTGCCTTCTAGACCGAAATCGTCGAGGAAGCAAAGACAACTCGGAAGGAGTACGATGAGACAATCAAAAAGGCTTTGGCTGTATACCAGTAGAAGTAAATATCAGCCCTCCGGGTGTTTTGCTGTAATAGGAGTATGCGAAAACTGGCCACGTGTAACATGGACTATAATAGTGAATCAGATATTGGTCAAATGAAAACAAACAAGCTTACTCTCTGCGGTAGGATAGATGCCAGTTTGATGCAGTTTTGAGTCGTGGGGAGATCGTGGGGGCAGTAATATGAATCGCCGATCGTTTCCATCTAGTTAAAGGCGAAGATAAAACCGGCATAGATAATAGCCATAGAATCGTCGAACTCGTTCCGTTATTCCGTCAGTGCCAAATCAAATCTATGAGCCTGGACCAGATTCGATAGATCTCCGATCCTTCAAAATGAAGTTGTAAAGCCAACTTTCGTAATGTGTCCTTCGTCAATAAGAGTCGAAGGATTGATAAGGAGTATTAAACCGACTCTTCGTACTTATTGTGGTATGATCCAAAAGGCGGGGGATATTGGTGGATTCCAGGTCTGCAATATATGAACCGCTTCATTCGAGAAGGTGACTGACAATCAGACTGAGCTTGAAGCTCAAATCAAGAGTACAGTACATACAGAGTTACAATACATAAAATCAAATAGAGAATAGAACATTATCATACAAGTGGTGACGGTAGAAGTAAACATAAAGAAACAAATCAGAAATCAAACGCCGCGCTCTGCCAACCAGGTTGCTGCCTTTCTAGTTCGGCTTTATCCACAATACTCCTCTTAAAGCTCGACACCTGTCTCCTTCCCTCCTTCACAATACCCTTCGCACGCTCTTTTACTTCACCCACCCCTTCCCCTACTTGTGTGACCTCTTCTCCAAGACCCATCTGCGCACCCATCTCTTCAACTCGTGTCTTAAGTGGCGTCGAGGCTGTCCCAAGAGGTCCTCGCTTATCACCGCTGAGGATCTGCGGCTCCGCACCCAGTGCAAACTCCGTCCTGCTAGCCTCGCGGCCGTCTTTCGCATAGAGTTGCTGTTCAACGACGAGCCCAGTTCCAGTTGCATGAACACCCGACTCACCCATCTCTCGGCCTTCTCGTCGAATTCGGCCTGCTTCACTCCAGATAGCTGCCATCAACGATCCACCACCACCCAAGCCGGTATCCTGGAACACTTCCTTCCTCTTCGCGATATCGAATGCGATGCCATCCGTCCACTCAACGGCGGCTCGCACCTGCTCCGTCAAGGTCCGCTCCAATGCTTCACGGAGTCGCATAATCATGACTGGTTTGAACAATGTAACGAGGATGGAGTGGTTGCTATCCCGAACCTCGAGTCCGATATCTTCGGCGAGCTTGACTTCAGCCTTCTCAATAACGTTGAAGTGCTTCATGTTCTCGCGAGAGTGCGGACCCTTCACTGTGGCCGGAATAAGACGGAGTTTCAAGTCTAAATCGAGTCCCTTCTCGGGAAGATCAAAATGAAGGAGACCAGTAAACTCTGCCGGCCCAAGGGAGCCGCGAGTCTTGTCCTTGTACCAGAAGGATACATCGTTAAGCGTCATCTGCATAGCTTGAACACGGACATGTGTGAGCGCGCCGACGGCAGTACGTGAGGGCTCCAAGGGCTCAGCAGAGGTCTGAATGTCCACATCGGTGATATTGCGAATGTAGACATGGGAAGGTAGGATGTTGAAGGAGGAAATGTCAAGATTCTCCAAAACAAACTCCAAGTCCTCATCCTTATATTCGATCCTACATGCGAGTGAGGAACAAGTGTATTAAGAGGGCAGTGTCAACATACCGTGGAATGGGTACCCCCTTCATCCTGGTCATGACACGTGGAAGGTACACCTTGAACAGATCCTGCCAGAACCATGTCACTTGCTCCATCGCAGCTTGAAGGCCTGTTTCCGCCTCTTTGCTAGCATCAATGAGGCCTTGTTCGACATCTTGGTTGAAGCGCTGGTGGGCACTCTTGATACGCTGAAGGTCCTTGTCTGCGGAAAGACCTTCATCGGCTTTCTCAAGTCCCTCTTTTAGTGAGTCGATGCTCGACTTCCACTTATCATCCCTCTCCAATAGCGACCTCCAGCGAACTTGGAGTTGCTTGCGTTTACGCGTCGCAGCATCACTACGGGCATAACCTGATTCGGAGAGGCCGCGTCGAAGCTCGTTGATGAAATCGTCAAACCACGACTTCAAATCCTTGTCCTGGACAATCTGAGAGATAGCCGACCGGAATTGTCGAATGAGGGGATCGAATGAGACATTGGCAATGCGCTCGAAGAAAGTCTTGAGACACTCTACCGCCTTCGGGACATGTTGCTCAGGTGTCGGGTCGGCGATAAATGTAGCAAGCGTAAAGTTAGGATCCGAAACACTCTCCAAACCTTGGTCCAAGCGCTTTTGTAGGATAGTGAAAATGGTATCGAGGGCGTGACGGTACGCTGGGTCTGACTGTGCACGGTCACAAATCTATATGCGACATTCGTATCAGGAGATTATTTGCCTAAAAGCGAAAGGAGAACTAACCGAGTAGAACGCGTTCTGCAACCGCGACGTCGTTTGTTCAGTCTTGTCTTCAACGGCACCAGCCACAGTCTGTGAAGCACCAATCAACATTGATCCTGTATCCTTCACAGTGTCCATTCCATGCTCCCAAGAAACCCTTGTATCGCTTCTTTCCGCTTCGACCCTCTCTTTATCCCTCCCGAGAGAATCACGCTTTCCATCTTGAACCTCACTTTCTACATGTCGCAATGTCTCTTTTGCTTTACCAGCCTGAGCCTCGACCAGTTCCGCAGCATCCGCGAGCATAAGTCGAGTAATTGAGGCGAAGTCACTGAAAATATGGGCGCCTTCGGTCGTGATGTTGTTGTAGGCGACTTTTATAATAACACGAAGGGAGCGCTGAAGGGAATGGATATCTTTTAAAGCTTGTTCGCGATCTTCTTTGGCTTCCGCAGTCGCGACAAGGTCTCCTTGTTCGAGGTGCCATATGGCTTCTTGAAGAACATTATCGTCTAAAAGAGCGGATACTAAGTATATGACATCAGTTAAAAACTTGGAAAGCTTACCATTTTTACTATTCATGAACTGCTTGTATGCATCCAAGATACGGCGAACATCGTTCGCAAGGAGGCGCCCCTGGGAGCTCAACTCTCCTTGAGTCGAAGGTTCGACATGCGTAATCCCAACATCGCTAAGCCAATTCAAGAATTGATCAAATTGCTGGGTAGACGGCAGTTTCCCAGCGTCGAGAGCAGCAACAACAGACGAAGATTTGTTCATAATAGAGGATAGAGAAGAATGGGTAGAGTGAAGACAAAGGAGAGGAATGTCTGGGATTATAAGAGGCGGAGGGATGAAGTGTCTTATGACGCCACTGCCTCGGAGGGAGCTTGAGGGGTTCCCAAATAGGATACATGGATAAATTTAGCACGCGGGGGTTCTACGTCATGTATTCTTGCTCGACATACTCCAGCTTGCGTGCAGTGCATCGTCATCACTGCGTTCACTTTCAACATCCTCCCAGCTCTCGACGCATCTCCCCAGCCCATGCCGTAACAAGATACAAGATCCCAGCGGGCAATACACATTTAATGGACACTTCCCGCCAATCCCATCTTCTTTTCCTACGCCATTTGTTCCACTTCTTCCAGTAAACATATCCATAGCCCCTATACGAAGACGAGGGTTTTCCACCTTCCGCCTCCATAGCCCTGCGCTTTTCTCGTTCCTTCTCCCGTTCTCGCGTGTCTGCAGCGGCTCCATTACTGATGCCCTGTGACGAGGCAGAGTTGGTCGGGAGATTGCTGACTACCCAGATTTGGATACTCCGGCTCATACATGTCGTAGTGCCGATGAGTGCCCAGACTACTGCGGGCCTCTTGGCAGCTTCGAAAATGTTGACTGTCAAGTGTGTAGCTGGCCAGCAGATACCTTGAAGAGCAAGGAGTCGCACAAGAGTAGATAGTGGTGCATAATAGTGCCTCCAGCGCGTTAATAAACCAGTAGTTAGTGAGAGGCATTGATGAGCTGTAAGCAGTGCCTAAGGGCACATTAAACGGTGTTTATAGCGATAACGAAGAGAACGACGAACCCATAGCGATGCGACGATATAGTCAATTCTATCAGGTGGGGGTCGTCCAAGGCCAGCACAACGATCCACTTTTGGTTGATATGCATAAATATTCCAGAGGCACCAGATAAACCCCAACGACGCGGGTACGACAGCAAGCAGTCTTGAAAATTCAAACAACAGCCACGGCCATGGAAGTGCTGTAAACGAGTTGGCTTGTGAAAAGGAAAACGAAGTTGATAAGCGCGAGGAAGTTCTCGGCACACGGGCGGTTGGTAAATGTCGCGACTTAACCTTGGTCAGACTACAGCTGCGGACAATCAGAATAGACTCACAGGCTCATCAGTCTCCGTCTCCGTCTCCCCAGCACACACCATACCAGGGGTAGTACAAATAGGTCTTCCTCCGTTCTCCCATTCACTCTCCCCCTCACATTCCGTCTCCCCGCTGCTTACACACTCCCTCTCCCCGCTCCGGTTTGACGACGTACCGCCGACTATAGCAAAGATCCGTCGTCTGAGGCCCATATTACTCCCTGATTTCGACCGACCCAATCTTGGATAAGGAACTTGGGGTGTTGGGACATTATTCAAGAACGATGGTCGTGGTTCTGACGAGCTGGCCGTGGGAGGGAGAACAGACGAAGACCCATTACCCCGAGAACCGGAAAAACTCGATGCACTAGGACTAGTAGAAGGATCACTAGGCCTTAATCCATTCCAGGAGGTATAAACCACTCCATCATCACCATTGTCCGTACCCTCATCCTCCTCATCCTCCATTTCCAAGTTATGGCGAGTAGAGTCTCCCACAATTGCCGCGGCACCAGCCATAGAAACGGGAATGGGAACAGAACCAGACACGGACATTCCGTTTGGTCCACTCCTAACCACCGGCACGACCATCAAGGGTGGTGGAAGAGAGGTATAAGGTGGTGGTTCAGGTGAATGGCCACTAGGACTCGATGGTAGATCCTGCGTCGAGGGAATATGAAGCGGCGAAACAGTCCCAGCTGGCATCGGTGTAAAAGAGGGTGCACTGAGCACAGGGGAAGATTGGCTTTTCTTGGGTACACGTCGACCACTACTTGCCTCGTCGTCTCGACTGAAATTCCGGCGGACCTGATCGACAGGAGTCAAGAAGGTACGAGGTGGCGGTGCGGATGTTGGTGAAGCTGAGGGACCTGCTGGAAAAACCGATTCTCGTGCGCCGAGTCCTATTACCTGGCGCCTGGTGTCAGCTCCAACTCCCGCATCAACATTCACGTATGCTTGAGGGGTATGCAAGGATGTAGTAGAGCGAAGCGGTTCGTCCGAAACATGGTCCCAGGACGACTCGGTGGACGACGAAGTCGAATTTCTTCTCTTGTGAGCCTTTCTCTCCAGTGTCTCGGAATTCGTATGGGTAAGTGAAGGGGTCGGTTGTATGTCAGCCAGTTTTGATATGTTTGACTACTGTTCTGTTGTGGGTATTTCCGACAGCAGTTTGGCTGAGCTCGTGAATTGTTCCTTTGGAAAATTACTGCAGAATGGGCAGAGTTATCGTAGCTGAGAAAAAGTTGTGAATAAGGAACTATCACCAGTCTTTTCAGATTTTAGCATCAAGATAAGGACAAATAAGCGCACGAAAACGAACCTAGCAGAAATATGAAAGCCCTTGCAGGACGGGAGGTGGGAACAAAGGGCAAGGTTATTGTTGTTTGCAGTTTGCTTGGCACCTATAGCAAGGCACTCCCGATCACGTTACCCCAATAAGAATTCCCGAATTCCCGCCAATTTGATCGCGGTCAACAAATAATAGTTTAGTCGTTGACCAAGTTTTGGAAATCCCTCCGAAGGTTGATACGCAAAGGGATAATGGAGTTTGAGTAGGTACCCTGCACTACCTACCTTCGAGTTCGACTGCGGTCCCTTTCTTTTTAGTTCCAACAAAAATACTAAGCTCGGGTATAAAGTCTCTCTCGTTACTGCCTAAATACAATCAATAAAAACGCAGCAAGCAATCCTCCTCCTCATTGCTCAAGGTAAAGTATTGCGAAACCAATGGCCAAGACTGTAACTATATTAGCTACCGTCAAGCTACCTTCAACAGCTCCTCAGAACTTGATCAAGGACATATGATACTACCCCAGCTTTGAGCGGCCATAATTCTCCCGATTCACCTGCTGACTCCCTTGGACGAGGAGCGCCATAATTGTCATGAAGGTGCGAAATCTCCGCCCCCCCCCCCCATCCTCATCGCACAAGTTAAGATAACTGGGAATTTGGTTCCCCGAACGATCCCCAAGTGCTGACGACATGGTGTATCTGGTTAAACGGTACCTATGTATCACGTCCGGCATTCTGAAAATAACGACTGAAAGACTTACAAAAGGCAAAAGGCAATGCCCTTGAAGATGAGACTACCTTCTGGATTAATCTATTCTTGCAGCTGCCCCGGGGACGGGACTTCGCTTATGGTACTCCAATGGCCTAAAATGAACGCCTACTGTTCTTCTCGTCTTCTCGTAGGATGTCTGATAAGAATTGTCTCCGTTCCCGTAGAATCATTCCCGCTTTCGCTGTGCAGGATGCCTATCATGGTTTCATCCATGTCTGCGATATTGTTCGAGTTTCTTCCGCCAATAATTGTGCCACGATTATTGAGAAGCGCTAGCATCGAGTTGCTATACATTTTACCCATCACAAGGGCGGGCAACAGACACCAAACCTCGAGTTTGGGCTCGACCGAGTTGAGAAACACGGTATAAACAAGAACTACCGTGCCTAAAAGCGCAGTCAGTCAAGGATCTCAACATGAAAACCATCCTGGATCGTACTTGTGGCCATTCCTGTCTGGATGATGATTTGGATCATCCTTGTGAGTCGAGTGTGCAAACTCTTCCTTATTGTCCCTCCACACTGCCCCATAAGCTAATTGATAGTGAGTTGTTATTGTGAAAGAGATCTCAAACCAACTTACAAAATAGGACATAAAGACAGTAATCGTGAGATCACATGCCACATTAATTGGGCCCCATATCTATATAGCGGGGACGCATCAGTAAACTACGAGAGCGTAATGATGATAACCAGCGAAACAACAAGCATACCGGGTTAAATCCCGTCCAACAAAAACTCTTTCGAGTAACTGCAATAATATCTCTCCCAGACTCATCATTCATCTCCCCAACTCGACAGATAGAGCCGAGTATACTGCTTATAAGCTGAGCCAGCGAGCACTTCAAAAAATCGGATCAGATTACGGGCACTGAAGACTTACAAACCCACTCACCCCGACGATCACGACGCGGATCCAATATTTTTTTGAAAGAACGTATATTCTGTAAGCGTAAAACCACTGGACTGTCAGTGCCACTGACAGTTTGGGAATGAGATTAACGGGCTATTTTCGTATCGGAAATTAAAAGGGGCTCTCACCGATTGCACTGGATAGGATGCCAGAGAACCAGAAATGGGCCGCTACAGTTCTATGGACGCATCCCACAAACACCGCAAAGTTATACAGGTCCCACAATACTAATATAGTTTGTGCGATCCCGACCAGATAAACCCAGAACACAGCGAATTTGACGAGCTTCCTATCATTTGGAAATGAAACATAATAGATATCTGCAAAATGGAGAACAGTCAGGGCATATGTTAGGTCTAGGAGCCAAATAGGACATACACAGCTGCACGGTTAAGACGCCCAGCAACATGAGGTCGAATACACTCCCAAGGAGCTACAGGCCAAATCAGAGCTTGAGTACTGCTCGGTTGGGTATCTGACCGTCTGATCACTCACTGCGGGTGGTGTTTGAGGTTGCACTGGTTCAAGCTCTTCTATAAAAGATAGTAAGTAGAGCCAATGTAGCTTTTGGAGCATAACTTACTACAAGGGCGCTGCTGAGCCATTGAAAGAACAGGTAAAGAGGTGGGTAGGACAATCGAACGTTTTTGTAGGACTGCAGTCTCTGGGAAACCCGTGAAACAAGGCGAGGCTCTAAAGGGATAGGACAGGATCAATGATAATGTTAGAAAAGTGACTAAGAGAATACCAAACTGTATGCAGTACCATGATGGTGATCCCCGTCATCATCGCCATTAATAAACGCCGGGAAAAAACAGTGATACTGTTTTTCTTGCCCTCCTGAAATACGAAGAGGCGCACCACCACCGACCTAGACCGCTAGACAAACCGCATTCTGTGCCTTACTAAGTACAATGGGCGTGAAAGGCAACGGATCATTGGATTTCCGGCTATGATGTGAACTTCGAAGACATAACATTCAAACTGCCATCAGACGCCATAAATTCTTCGGTTCTCACTCCAATAACAGAATTAGATACAAGTACTAAGGGATCAGCTAGAAGCCGTCATTCAAGGTGTCGCATTTTGAGCGATACTTGTTATGAGAACGTGCTATTTGAGCCATCAAGAGCCGAGTTTCCTATGGTCTAATCTGCAGTGGGAGTGTGGGGAGTGCAGAGTGGTGTCCCTCGAACCATGAATGGCTTTCTCCGAGATTTCGGAGGGTAAAACAATAACAGAAATGTATTGACTTCAGCCACAGGTACAGATGTTCTCGTAGGCCATTGAAGATGGACGCTGGGTGAAACATCGTACAGGCCTGCTGATCAAGTTTTTGGCAGCGCAAGCGCTAATCAGTACAGCTTCAAAGTTTGAAAATTTCGAAATTGAAGCTTCGTATGTCAGGTTCCGTCATGATGTCACCGGTACCGCAAACCTATTTCATATGTGATCGATGCTAGCTTCCGGCTCGCTATAGGTACTTCCGAAGTTTATTGGCTGATGGATTCGGAGTTGGCTTAAACTGAACTAGCCCTCAGTTTGGTACATCATGGTGTCGTGAGCGTTAAATATACTGCAGACGATTGGTTGCAATGCCTCTAGTTCTAACGGGAACTATAAGTAGCAATGGCAAGCTCATACGGGCTTTCAAACTGAGCCCCCAAAGCGCGTGCCTTGTCCAAGCATCCCATCTAACAAGGGCGTCAAAGCATCAAAGAAAAATTCTAAATCCGAGTTTGCAGATACCACATACCGGTGCAGCGTCAAAGAGGGCATCCTGGATATCAGTAACACATTTCTTGAGCTGAATCAAGCTGAGAGCAACAATGGCCGAAACACGACCACCCTGGATTCCATCAACGGTGGGTTTTTTGTCAATAAGAAGCTTAAGCCCAGATTCAATCCCAGGCTGCACTTTCTCAAAGGCGCGAAGGACTGCTGTACACTCCTCAACAGAAACAGGGCTCGGAGAGATCATCTGTTACGAGGTTCAGCTAGGCACGCCTGATCAGACGAAGTCACCAAACAAACCTTGATGACAGAGATAGCTTCCTCAGCTCGGTCCATCAAGCTGTTGATTGATCCATGAAGATTCTGCGAATATTATAATAGTAAGCAATCGTCCACAAGCAAGGAGCCCGTTGTGGGCCAAATCTCACAAGTGCGTCAGTGAGGCCAGGGTTGGCCTGGGCCAGTATACCCTGCAAGTCTTCCTGTAATGAAGATGCCTCCACCTCAAGTTCGGAAACACCGTTCAAGACATCTTGGGTGGTTGTGGTGCGAGCAAGAGCAAGGGCGGTGAAAGCGAGAAATGCAAGGCATCGCAGATACATGCTGGACTGAGAGTGAACTGAGAGTTCTCCTGAATCAAACACGGCCTGAGGGGGTGCCTTTTAAGCACAGCACAACCCACTTTGATTTCACTTGGTCAAAAACTGGCCTAGCACGCGAACTCAGGCTAATTGTCCCAAACATGCTGATCGGTGCATACAAGGCATCACATGGCAGCATTCTCTTTGAGCTTAGTATGTTAGAGTCAATTGAGGATGACGAGGTTTTCGAATCGTGACTGGAATTTGAATATATGTATGTAAAGAGCAGCTAAGTCGTAGGGTTCCATTTGCTCGAACTTCCAAGATGCATGTTCACCTTGACCAAACGTGGATAGCTTATACCTTGTAGCGAACATAGTGCTATGGTCGAGGACAGAATTGGGAGTGGCATTGTCATGGGGTCTGTGGCGAATTCGGTTCAGGATAGATAGTGTCGATTTATGAATTTAGAGGAGGAGTGGTAAGTAATGCATAACAAGAGAGGCAAAAAGAGAAATGCACTAGCGCAATGACACCCATGGCTTGCTGTTTGAGATGGCTCTGAAAATGACGAGTAGAGGCCAGGGACCTAGCTCTAAAGTGGGGAGGGTAATTGGCGAGATCCTTGCAAGTCGCCTAGGTTGAGGCATAGGTGATAGGGGCTGACGTTCTGAGAGTCAAACCTTCACCCGATTTCGTCGGCCGGAATTGATCTCGACGATCTCAATGCCACTGAGATCATCTTGCAACGAAGAAAATCCATGATTATGGTAGGAACAAGAGGAGACTAGGTAATTCTTCTAGTCCCAGAGGGTCGCAATCCCCTTCCTGCATCAGAACATTTTATTGTTCCGGCACGTCCTATAGCTTATCGTTTACGCATCCTTGATGTCCGAGGATAGCCCAGAAGGCGGGGGTTATTGTCATCTCTGGCCACCGTTTGTGCATCTGAAGATACAACTACAGTTCCAACTGTCGTCCACCTGCAAAGAACGCCGATTCCGAGCAATTCTTGGAGTGATCAGGTACAATGCCGATTTCCTACTCAATTAGAGGCGTCTAAGAATGAGACCGCAGATACCACGGTGCAAGAGACGCGAGGATGACAAGTGGCACGGGCTCCATCAAGAACAGGCAGGCAACGTTGTAGAGAGGATTCTGACACACAAGTGGGAGACATCAGGTGAACAGTACGCACAGGTCCCTGGGTTGTACGTGTTGACACAGTGGCCGAGTGGATTGGCCGAGGGAGGGATACGCACCGAAGAGTGCATCTGATGAACCCAGTTACCTGCTGCGAAACACCCCATCATGCTTTAGTGCGTCCGCGTCAGCGCTCAGCTTTCAGCTCACCTTCAGATGTTGTTTTTCTTTCGGAGTGGTGAAAAAATCGCCAGTAGGGATTGCGCTTTGAAGTCATAGGACTGGAAAACCGCGTAATTCAAACGGGGAGTGAAGCTTGAAGGCCCAGTTTCGCGAGAGGGAATGCATGAGCTGCTGATATGCGACTTTTTGCCTCTATTAATTCAGGAGTGGTAATACAAAGGAGAAGATATGATATCAAGAAGAGTAATCCCTTCGTGTTGATTTGACTCCTCAGATTCAAAGAGGAGACTCGGGGACGAGTTCTAAGTTGCCAGCGGAGTGGGTTTCCCACGACAAATAAGCAGGCTCGAGTCCGGCAACAGAACTCCGGCATCTTGGATCCGGTTTGTTCATCCGAGTCGCCCCACAACCTCGCCATGAAGGCAGTTCTGCTATGGCTGTAGTATCATCAATACCCTGTACTGGAACGATGCTCATTAATCAAATGTTTGACTGTATGTCGCTATCAACCTCTCGAAAGAGTCGACCATTTCCACTGGTGGTACATGAAATCTAGTGATCCAGACGGCGCCTACTGGCTGAGAGGGATAAGACGACTCAGTACTCTATGGATCGACCGGCAAAGTGGACGGTGGAAGTAATGATATATTTTCTAGTTTCAACTTTACTGTTGGAAAATGGCCAGTGAGCCAGCTAACTCAAACAGACAGGACACGCTGTCTCATGTTCAGTAGGCATCCCAGGTTATAACGGCACTACCGGATCAGACGCTCTGGGACGCTGGAATTCATGACTTTATGGTTTTCAAATACCTGTGCCCATGGGCCTGTTGTAGTCTCAAGAAGAAACATTCCATCGCAAGAAGACTTACTGGTGCCACCTATTACTATGTCTAGTACCCTCGAATCGCAAATGCTGACCTTGCCACCGACGTCCACCTCACTCTTACTCCCACCCCGTCATTACCCCTCTCTCTAGCTCATATGTTCTGGCCTCGTGGTGGCTTGATAATCGGAATACTTCTCGGCGAGCTCTTCTACATTGTCAAGCCGTACGAGCGGACTCTATATGGTTGTCATTTGACATGTGTTCTAAAGCTATGTTCTTTTCTGCACTAGCTCAGGGCTCTGATGAATCCTGATAAGCGAAATTTATCAGTTTATCATATGGTACGCGATTGACGGAGATTGAACGACATTCCAAGCAGTGCCAAAATTGTCCCGAGGCTGCTTGGCTTCCAGGTATAAGACTGAGCTGGTGATATCGTTATGCTTCTCAGACTCCCCGGTCGGTCAATCAACATGCAACTCAAGTATCTCTTCTACACTGCATCTGTCTTCACTTCTGCTTTCGCCACATCCAGTGCCAGCGACCTCATTAACGATATGTCCACTGTCAACTCCATGGTCACTACCCTACAGAATGGTATTGCCGCACTCCCTATGACAGGCGTGTCGAGGACCCAGGCATTGGTGAGTCAAAGCTTAACTGAAATCATAAGTCTGGGTTAATACTTGCACGTTCAGGACGTCCACATCTCCGTAGATGCAGTGGTTGGAGCCATCGAAAGGCTGGCTACCAGAGCTAGGGTAAGACAATCCTTTGTTTCACGTACGGCCTATTGGACTTGACTCCCTATAATCAGGACATAAACGGACGAGTTTCCGTGGAAGACAGCAAGATTATTCTAAACGACTTCTACAACATGAGGCCCTCAGTAAACTCAGGTCTCAGCACTCTCATTGAGAAGAAAGACGCGTTGAGCGCTATTGGCTCTGGACGCGCGAAAGCGGTTATCAACCTTGATCTGGTCAACTTGAAGAGAGCTGTTGCTGATTTTGAAGCTCCCCTCCTTGTTATTATTCCGGTTGGTGATTCGCTTGGATGATTCATTGCCATAGTGCTGATTATCTCTAGGTCGAATATAGGGAAGACACTCAGAATGTCATTCTGGAAGTTAAATTTTCTTTGGATGATGCCATTACCTTTTTTTCAGCTTAGTAGCCATACCCGTTTCGAGTTCCATATGTGCGGATACACCTATATAAAACACAACCTTTGTTCTCGCATCCTTGACAATTTCCCAGTAGGATAAGAAGTTTGAATAGAAAATTCTCGCGCAGCCTTTACATTTCGCAGCATCATATCACTGCAGCTACTCACAGACCGCCGACCGAAGCTCGACAAAACTTTTTCCGATAGCTCAGTTTAATTCCATTCTGACGAGATTCTATTTCACCGGCTAAACATATAATTTAGCCTCTAGTGCATGGAAACTTCATGTTACTTTACTGAATGGGTCAACTCTGCCTCGTGTAAATGCCAACCAATGACCGAAAATCTCCTAGAACACAACAAACAAACGTAATTCTGATAGCCCAATGAGATCCTAGCATGGCGGCCTAGTTTGGGGGTACAGTTGGGTACAGCTCCGAGTCCAAGTCTGCTTCTAGACGGTGTGGTAGTGTTAATAGTTTCATGGAAGCTACCACTCTACACTACGATTTCGGCATTCGCTGCGAAAATTCCGTCAGTAATGTTAATGAGGCCTTTATGTCCGCAATACCCTAGCTTATACATAGGATTTCTCATGGAAACATGGTATAATTCTTTCTGTGCATTCTCGCAGGCCTTTTAAATAATTGCTTGAACTTCAATCTTGTCCTCTCGAGCCACTGACGTTTCACTCGCATTGTTTACCTGTTGTCTCAAGTTCGCAGTACTACAATCGCGGAATGGATGACAAGACTACACGTCACGCAAAGTTCCAGATAATTTACGCCAAAATTGTTGATGAGTATCTTGATGAACTTAGAAAGGAGAATATACCCGATGATATTCTAATATGGCGTAGGAAGGTGTGTTTTCTTGGTGTCTCAGCAAAAAAGAGCGATATTGAGTACTTTGGTGTAGGCTCTGGACTATAATATACCAGGCGGGAAAATGAACCGTGGAATGGCGGTCGTTGACACGGTTGAGATCCTCAAGCGTCGCCCACTCATTGATGATGAATACATGAAGGCAGCAGTCCTCGGGTGGTGCATTGAGCTTGTACGTGTTTTTATCCGCCACCCTTCTCGTCGTTGACATGTGCCAGCTCCAAGGCTGTATACTTGTTGCCGACGACATCATGGACGCATCAATCACTCGTCGCGGCCGACCGTGCTGGTATCGGAATCCTGGCGTCGGTATGATAGCAATCAATGACTGTTCCATGGGCTGTTCAGCCATCTTTCGGCTCCTCAAAGTATACTTCAAGAAGGATCCAAGCTATATTGACCTTGTAGAGCTCTTTCTGGAGACAACATGGCAAACTGGAATTGGACAACTAACCGATCTCACCACTGCCACACCTGGTGAAACCGTGAACTTCAGTGAATTCACTCTCCAGAGGTGAGCGATGACGGACGCCCCATGGTACACTTGTAAACTCACAATCTATATCATAGATACTCATCAATCGTCATTTGGAAAACCGCCTATTACTCTTTCTACCTCCCAGTTGCATGTGCGATGTACATGTGCGGCATACCAAATACTCCCCTTCCCTCTCTCGACCCCTCCGAACCGGCGAAAGACCCATACAATATTGCGAAATCTATTTTAATCCCTCTTGGAGAATATTTCCAAGTTCAAGACGACTACCTTGATTTTGCGGGCTCGCCCGAGCAGGTTGGAAAAATTGGAACCGACATCGTCGACAACAAATGTTCGTGGTGTATCAACACTGCTCTCCTTCATGCTACACCTGCTCAGCGTCAGGTCCTTGAAGAACACTATGGAAAGGGGTCGATCGGTGGGTCGAGCGAGCTGAAGGTCAAAGCCATCTTTGATGAGATTGGTTTGAGGGAGAAGTATGCAAAATATGAGGAGGATACGTTCAAGATGCTTAGAGAGAAGATCGCAAAAATTCCACAGGGTAAACATGAAAATGCACTGCGGAGGGAAGTGTTTGAGGTAATGCTAGAAAAGATCTATCGCAGGATGTGTTAGTATGTCTGGTGTCTGGTCCACTCGTTCATGTCTTGTTAGTTAGGACGAACGTACCCCTCACGTCAGGAAGCGTTCCGGTGCAGGCTCCTATATTTACAACCATTTTCTGAGGTATTAAATTTTATTTCGTAGCTTCTCAGGGGAGCGATGTCTACAGAAATGCTTTCGGCGCGGCCCAGATCTAGTATGTTCTATATAACACTACTAAGGACATTCATATTGAATACAATAAATTAATAACCAATTGCTACGTCTTACTGCCTATCCTTTTTGGAATCGTGATAATCTATCATTTTATCTAAAGCCGAGCGCTGAAGGCATGGTTGCCTATGTTTGATCCTTCTATCGTCTCTACGGCATCGCTATTGCGACCACTCAAAGACAGTACAGTGTGATGCACGGCACCTTCATGTACAAAATAATTCGACCGATGAACGACCTCGGAATCAAGCCCCCTTCCATCTACAGCCACATACACCTCAACATCGGGGCCTGTACCGGTCCATATCAAGACCGACCCTTTGTTTCGAGCTTTGGGACTGGCACGTACAAGGCCGCAAGAAGCCAGGGTAAAGGAATGGATTTTCTTGCACCGACAGAAACACACCACCACCCTCAGGGCAATGCGGCGACAAGCACCGGTTCTCTGTCTCAAAATTCATCGTCAACGCTGAGAGCGGCTCTTCCCAAGGTAAGCGAGTGGAGGAGGTTGGTGCTGTGCAAGCTCGTTGTGGGAGTTTCCCCTTGTCAGTTTGGGAAGTGGATGGAACTGTTTTTCCTCTCCGGAGGGATTTGAAAGTTCCAGGAGAACGAGGTGCGGTGTTGCGGTTAAAACCTTCCGTGGAAGATGAACTGGACTGCATGGAGGAAAACTGAGATTTCTTCTCATCGTGCAGTGAAAATGACGGTCTTCTGCGTTTGCAGAAGGAGCGGGGTCGAAGCCAGTTTATTGAAGCGCGGAGTGCATCGACAACCAGTGTAAATGATGCAACCATAGCGTTTCGCGCGATAGATAGAGTCGATGAATGAAGGGTGTGTAATATTCTGAATGAGCTTCAAGTGTGGGGAATGAGAAGTTAGTGGGGAGTTGTGGACTCAAAGTGTTTTATCAACATTAGTTTAGCGACGGATACGGAGAGCAAACGTATGAGTGACCTACCTGCTTCACCACCAAGCACAGACCAGAACGAACTCCAACAGCTCCAGTTCCGACCATTTCCCCGTAATGTCGCTCATACTCCCAGACCTTACGGGACGGCCACCTGAAGCGTCAATCGGGCAGCATAAAATGAAATCGAACGTGTGAAGGTGTAGACCCTATGCATCGAGGCGACAGCCTAGGCCGGAGGGGCTACCCAACGAGCGATTCGCTTACCTGATCGAACAAGGGACATCCTCCAAATATTAAGTTAGTCGTATGTACGCAGCTTTCATGACATCAATAAAAACCGGTGTTTCAGGATATTGCTGGAGCCGCGCCAGCGAGCTGGTCTTAGTAGAGAAGACTTGCACCTTGGAAACTCATATCAGACAAAGAGGTTCCGATGGATAGATGCCTATGTAATTAAAAGTGTCCTGAAGACGTCATTAAAGCCTACTTGTTGAAGATGTTGATCTCATAAACTAGCTTTCAAAGTGGCGGAGGTGACGTTAACTGTCACTGACAGACAGGTCTATTTTTATTTTCGCTATTTTCAGCGATTGGACCCACCACAAGTCAAGGTCGTGAAATTGCCTGTATAAGTCTTCTCAGCTTATGCATCTCGTCTAACACCCACGATATCATAACTATTATCCAAAGTACATCCCTACGCACATTCACCATGTATAAAGTATATATGGCCAAGATCCATCCACAAAAAATGTAAAAGGCGAGCAGCCAATATATACAAATACGAAGGTGATCACTCCAAGCAAGCCAATCTCGACATCACACGATCTAAATGTAAAACATAGAATCCTTCACATCCGGATGCAACTATCAAACCAAACCCACATCAGCACCCCATTTCCACAAAAAGTAAAAAAAAACTCACCCCATTCCCCAAGCCCTCACAGCCTCCTGATGGACGGCCTCCCTTTCCTCCTCCCTCGTCCTCCTCCTCCCCGCCGCTCCAGCTCTCGCACTAACCGACCCCTCCCACACCAACAAATCATTCAAATAACACCTCCCCCTCTCACACGCCAAATCCGCATAATACGCCGGCGGAATCAAACTAACAGCCTTAGTCGCCCGAGCGTACAGGTAACTAAAGTCATGCGTTCCCTTTTGTATCTCATCAGCCCCGAATGCGTTTTCATCGTAGATGACGGTGTAGTGTGTTGCTTTGACTGTGCCTTGTAGACCGGCGTGGGGTTGTAGGTAAAAATCAAAGTCGAAGCTGCGGGTGAGAGAGACGGGGGAGGGGGAGAGTAAGTGTATGATACAAGGGAAGAGTGCGTGGGGAAGGTGAGGCTTACACCGCTGTTACACCTTTATCGACGACTGTACCGGGTCGTGTATTCCCGTTTTTATCGCGAATTGGGAATCCGTAGGGAAAAACCTATTAGTATCCACCACAGTTAGCTAATGCGAAACACGCTGCTAAATCCTACTCACCTCGCATGGTGCCGTTTCCTGTCATTAAGTACCAGTTAGCATTGGGTTTCAGAACGTCCGAGCTCAGCGCTAATAACCGGTCAACTCACCCACAAATGACGATAGACAACGCAGGTTTGTACCCCGTCTCCATCTGCCCGAAGGCCTTGACAATGAGTGGCAGCTCCTCCCTCAACGATACATCAAATTGTCCCTACACAATCAACCGTAGTCAACTCCAACGCCCCAAAAAGCAAAAATAAACCGTACCTCAGATACACCATCCCTAAACACAAACACCCTATCCGGCAACTTCTTGTTTTTCTTCTTATACAACAAAAGCCGCTCAGTCATCATCTCTTTCAAATCCGTCACCATCTACAAACACCTTGTCAGCCTACCCGAAAACAAAAACAGTACCACCGTACCTCTTTAGACTCCTTATTATCCTCAACCTTTGAATCCTCAAACTAGCCGGAAACTGCGCAAATGAATCATCCGTATTCGCAACCACAGCCGCAATCGACGGTGTCCCAGGACGAGAAGTCGGCCCGGCATGCGTGACGTCAATCCCCACCATCATGGTCGCTTTCTTCTTCAACCATTGCATCGCCCTATCCTCAAGCTACACAATAAAGTCAGTGCTACTTCTCATCATCACCGAAAATGCCATGAACGTACTTGGTGATTGACACCTCCAAGCTTCGTGTTCAACTTGAGCGCGACATTCGAGAAATATTGATCCTGCTTCCTCTGATCCCCAAGCGCCTTTGACAGCTGCATACAAAGCGTCGGTAACCCCAACTCCGTATCACCGATTTTCTAAAAACCAAACCCTTCTCAGTCCCACTCTCCCCAAAAAATCCAACGGTAAAAAAAAGTAACCTCACCTTGAGTGCAGGATAAATATAATTATCCCTCGCCTCCAACAACACAAGTACAAACCCCGGCTTTCCCAACCCCTTCAACTTCTCTCTCAAAGTCTGCACACTCCTACTCCTACTCCCATCATCCTGCATCGGAGGAACCAACGCAAGAGCATGAACCGCAGGAGGCCCCGCTGGAATCCTCATCCCACAATTCGCCAACTTTTTCGCAAAGCCCGATACCAACGATTTCAAATTTGGGTCATCAGGACCTTGAATCATATTCCGCCCATCTCTCACCACGAGCACACACCAAGATGATATCTGCGCTGGACGATGGAACTTCACTTCGAGTATGTTCCATGAACCGTTGGCGACTCGAGGAGTATTTCCTCCCCGATAGTTGAGACTAGGCGGAGGCAATTCACGAGCTGGGATAACAGCCATTTCGGAATCGATTTCAATACCGAAAGGCGCAAGGGGAGAGTTCCATTGACCGGCTTGTTGGTTGGGCAAAGGCGAGAGTCGTAAGGAAGGGAACCCAATGTCCACTATCGCATCAGCATTTTCACGTGGACGGCGACAGGCCACTTTGATCATGGCTGAGGTTTCGAAATCAGAGAGTCGGCCGCGGAAAGCGCATCCAGGTTCAATTTCACAGAGCTCTGCAGGAACATAGATGGGTTTCTGCCTCGTACCAAGGTTAAGCACAGGTAACTCGGCAGGGTACTTGAGAGATCTGTTGTACGCTGGATTGTAAAAGTTAGATCACTCGGTTAGGAGCAACCAGAATGAAAACACATTACCGCTCTTGAAATAATTCTCAACGCTAATCTTCTTCCCATCCTTTTCGAAAAAGGTATTGCGAGCAGGAGTCGACATGACCTGATACAATTTCCTCTTGTGTTTAAGATGGAGCGTTCGAACTTTGATGCTCTTGACCATTTTCTCCGGCAACGAAGGCATAGCTCCTCTCGAGTTGCGATTGAACTCGAGTAGAATATTAGCCAGATTGCCGGGAGTAACGAACGCGGACATGCACACGTTACTATTTTCGAACACATTAGGAGAACTATTCCTCTTCAGTAAAGAAGTGCTACTTACACGTTCACCATCAATTGACCGAAAGTCGGTCGAACAGACATAGCAAAACCTTGCCATGCCTCCAGATTCTGCGATAGCGCCATGGGTTTTGTCGGCTTATCATAGAAATATTTCGGGAACGTGCGCCCAACGCGCGTCCCAAACTTCGTAGCAGATTTCTGGGTGATGAGATTGAGAGCTGAAAGGAGCGGCGTCGAATCATACGAGCGCGCATCAGGAGACGCATTCATATATCTATATCAATTTAGTCAACGACCTCAACAGAGAAAAAGAAAATAACAAAATCATACTTGTTTAAGTCTGCAGTAGGTAATACCTTGTCCAATCGTATCTCGACTTCGTATTCATCAGCATCAGCACTCGGTCCCGTCTGATGCTCATCGTAATACTTGATGGTCAAAATCAAAGGTTGTGGGAGCGGTTTTGCCGAAACGATCCGTTGCATTCTGTCATGGGCGATATGACCCACAAACCCACGAAAAGAAGGATGGAGTTCCAAAAGTTCGAAAATTCGAATCTGGACTCCACCCTTGGTTGACTTGGGACCAGAAATGGAGACAACATAGTCATAATAATTCTGAACGTCCTTCGCAATCCGAAGTGCGAAAAAATTGGCACGAAGAGTAATCTTCGTGCCAAGAGTACCGTAGCCGGGTCGAACGGGACGCCTTGGAGTAGTGACTTTGTTTCCAGAAACGCGAAGAGAGCCGAGGGATGAAATAAGAGAGTTGAGATTGTTGTCGGAAAGTCTGTCCGGGACACGCGCAGGCGTGGATTCTCTGAAGATGACTGGGCCCGTCGGTGGGCCCCCTCGTCCTCCTCCACGGCCGCCTCCTCCCCCACCGCCATAGCCACCGCGGTAGCCACCTCTACTACCAGAGTCGGAGCCACCTCCGCTCCCTCCTGCACTGCCTCGCTGACCTCCTTGACCAGGTGGCCCACCTCTACCACGAGATGGACCCCCTCCTCGAGGAGCTCCGCCTCTACTCTGACCTCTTTGACTCATAATGATAGGTTACGATGAGTGCAAAATTTATGAACGAAAAAAAAGGATGAAGTTAATTCTTCTGTTGGATGGTGGTTTGGGAAGAGACGTGTTCAGTTACGTAGATAGGCTTATATAGGCTACACAGCCAAAGGGGTGTTGGTGGTTGTTTGCCATATGTTGGACTTTTGGTACGCGTGACACGACTCTCATTGTTAACTAAAACTGTTCCGTGAGTCGCTCGCGTGATTAGATGGTTCAAATGCAACTTATGGGCCAACTTGGGCAGAAATAGAAGATTGCCTGAAATATCTATGATGCTTCGGCTTCTTGGGCATGACTTGGACGAGTTCCTGACTGGAATTGATCGCTGTATCTGCTTCTTCGGTAGCGACTTGTCTGACGATCATTTGCTTCGAGTGGGTTCTAGGATCATCATGTGAATTGCACAAGGCGCTCGATTGTACGGATGACATCAAGCGAGATTAGGTTTGAAGCCCAGTGAAAACTCGAACCAAGGAATATAGGCCGGCGTAAATAAGTGGCCTCATACGGTTGACATCTAATGAGCTTTTTCGATATCCATAAACACAAATCAGTCAAAGACGTTGAACCATCATTAAATTTATTGTAATCTAATCCACTGACAGAACGATGTATTTCGACACCCACATCATGTATAAATTCGTGCCCGCCAGATCATGAAGATTTTCCATACCTCTCTTGAGGTCATCAGTCTCCTAGGATTGATCATTGTGCCTGCTTCTTCGGTAGCGACTTATCTAAAATTCGTTTGTTTCGAGTAAGTTCCGGTATGCGCCCTGAATGTGAGTATGAGTATCATCAAATGGAATGGGACTTTCCGATTTGAAGCTCCGACCAGCAAGCCGCCAAGTCCGTTTAAACGCCCGCATGCATCTCAACAATTAGAGAGTCGACCAATCGTCCGCCGGCGGCAACCCTGACTTTCGAAAAGCTAATAAAAAATCAATACGTGTGAGTTTGCACTGGTTTCGATTCTACAACTGGAGATATCGCTGGTCACAAGCACTCAAAGCCCTGCAATCTTCTCAACAGCGACTGGATTCTAACAAAGTCTTTGAATTGAAATGGCCATTTACGCCCTTGAAACAGAGTTTGCACCTGTAATAACAATTACCGGATTGTCACCGGCAGTTTGCGTGTAAGTGGTTGACTCGGAGCAAGTCGACACATTTATTCTTGGGAGCTCCGATAGCGGAACCCGGTCGTCCCGGGCCTTCCCATCCCTAGCCAAACTACCTTCAACCAGTATCCCCTACACACCCAGCAATGAGCAACAGGTATCTACAGCAGGCATATACAGCACAGGAGCCCCTAAGATACGCAAAGCATGACATCACGGAGCAGGGGACCAATGGGAAAGCGGGGAAAGAGGGGCGTGAGATAGGCAGGGTGATAAATCACGTGCATGACGCGGGGTCAGCCGGTTGTGGAAAGTCATTAAGCAGAGGAGTGGGCAGTCCTCGGTTGTCGTCTACGATGAAGACGATTCCAAAGCACCTCGTCACTGTCCTTCCCAGAGTACGCTCAAACAGCGTATCATCACCCAGACTCTACTCCTCTGCCAGTCTCTCCCTCTTTGACTCCTCTACACCACCCCCTTCTCGTCCAGTTCTTTCATCAAACAGACTCTGCATCGAGGGCAAACCAGCTGAAGTTGAAGGATCTCAGAATTCACAACATCATTCACATTCACATCCCCCATTCTCTCTCGCACTTGCTCAGCCTCAGTCATCTTCTGGTCAGACGTTGGCCAATACAAATCCTCAGGGGCAATACGCACTTTTTCCTTACTCGTCTCTCACACAGCCGGGCTATGCACATGCACATGCCCAGCAAACCGCTCAGGAAACTCATACCCACCCAAGGCCTAAGCGTCAACGACTGAAATACCAACTTGACGTCGGTGCTTATGGAATCCCAAAACGCTGTAGAACAACCCCCACATCTAGGCGACACCATTCCACCTCGGCACATCAGTACAACTCTACTGATGATGTCGCTCTCTCGGTACAAGTAGGTGAAGACGCCTACTTTGTGAGGGACAATGCCATGGGTGTCGCCGACGGCGTAGGAGGATGGTCAAAATCTCACTCAACGAGACCCGCCTCGACCCCCTCTGCTTTATTCGCCAGGAGACTCATGCATTACTGTTCTGCAGAGGTCGAATTTGCATCCAAACCCTCTGAGGTACCTGCGGCGTCAACTTCCCCATCCCCAACTGCACCTTCACCTATACCACACAAATTTCAAACAGGATCCGGATCTCGTTTACACCCTCCATCACGACCTCATTTCTCATTTACACACCATCTAAGACCTCGTCCCCCTCCTCCCTCATCAACGCCTGCGGCCTCTCCAGCATGGAAATGGTCAGAATCACCCATGTCCTCGTCCCTCCCCGCTTCATTCAGCTTCCACGATGTCTTCAATCACCCAACAACACCGCCACCACCCACTTCTCGGGATCACCATCATGCAACCCCTTCTTCCTACCCCTCCGAGGAGTACTCGGCTGCCGAATGGGAATACGATGATGCCTCCGATTTGGAGCAAGACCTTGAGGATTCATTGGAAGAACTCAGTGAGGGAATTGACGTACTCCAGATCCTTGAAAGGGCATATGATAAGACGCTTAAAGTGCATGTCGTTCCTGGATCTGAGTCCCAACCGCAAACACCTTCCACACCACCGCCACGAACAAATGTGGTATCTACAGCTCCATCATCGACAACGAGTGCACCTACGCAAGGGGAAGCGAAACCTCTCCTAGCAGGATCATCTACAGCTTTACTTGCGGTATTAGATCATCCACCACGCACCTCGCACGTTTCTTCCTCTTCCTCCTCAAACCCCGCAACAACATTAAAAAACACCGCATCCGCGCCCATAACTGTCACTTCATCTATCACAACAACACCCGTTCCGAATTCGTCCTCTGCAACATCCCCTTCTTCGCTATCTAGCTTGCATTCCTTTTCCAGTTCCTCCGCTCCCAGGACCGCTCCCACTGCGTCCGCCACCATAGCTGCTGATCATCCTAATGCAGCGTTAAATGCGCCGAAAGCGAATACCAGCAAAGCCGCGCAAACTCCATTAAAAGCGAGTACAGCCACCGCCACTGCTACTGCTACTGCCTCCTCGGCATCACCGGTCTCTTCGTCGCCGACGACAAAAGCTGCCCCTGCTGCTGCCTCGGAATTGGCCGATGGTGATGGGGTACCTGAATCGACACCGGTCGAGTGTGAGCTTGAGGAATGTGAGGGAGAATATGATGCGGTGATTAAGATTGCGCATGTGGGTGATTGTATGGGTATGTTGGTACGTGGAGAGGAGATGGTTTGGAGGAGTGAAGAGATGTGGTGGGATGTACGTTGCCTTCTTACTGAAAAACCCGAACTGTCATTTACTCATCGCTTTTATCCTGTTGCGCAGTTTAATACCCCAGTCCAGTTGGGACCTTCGACACAAGAGACAGTGACGCCTAGGAATTCGGCGATGGTGATTACGATTCCTGTCAAGGCGGATGATATTTTGATTTTGGCGAGTGATGGGTTGAGTGATAATTTGTGGGATGAGGATGTGTTGGATGAAGTTGTGAGGTTTAAGAAGAGTTTTTTGGATTTTTCTTCTTCCTCCGACTCTTCTGCGTCGTCTCCGGCCCCCTCGGAAAATAAGACGAGCAGTCTAGACCCTACAGAAAACGACTCAGGGTACTCTTCCTCTTCCTCCACCGAAGAACCCTCCACCCCCTCCGGCACCCCCACCCCCACACCAAACGAAACCTCAACGACTCCATTGAAACGGAAAACCTTAGCTGGGATGTTATCAGAAGCACTCTGTTCACGCGCACGACATGTCAGCGAGCGTAAAGCATCGTATCATAAATCGACCTTGGTGGATGTGGATGAGGTACCGTTTGCACGAAGAGCGAGAGAGGCGGGGAGGAGGTTTGGTGGTGGAGGGAAGAATGATGATATTTCGGTGGTGGTGGCTGTTATTTCGCCTAGGGCGAAGTAGGTGTAGCTGAGGAGTGAAGGGTGAGGAGGAAAAAAAGGATTGTAGTTTTATGTTATTCTTTCTAGTGTTGGTTTTTTTTATTGTTGGCATTTTATGTAGTTTTTTGTACCATGTTGTATCACATCACTCAATGGAAGTTGTTTCATAGCCTGAAGCTCTCAATGGTTTTACTACGAACAGCCAAAATGATATAAGTCGACAAAAGACAATATATGTATTATGAAAAGAAGAAAAAGGTAACTACCATTCAAGTTGACTACAAAATCCAAGACTGTCCATAGCGATTATCCCATATCATTATGCAGCGTGGTACAAAGCAGAAAAACACGTTCGAAAAAACAAAAACAATGCTATGCATCGAAAACACAGTCTGAGAGAGAGCGTACAGGATCTAATACCTATGCGTATGCCCGAAAGATCAAGTGAGTCCCTCTTGGTCATCCAATTCTTCGTGTATCAAAAACTTTAGTCGTCTTTGGGTCTTTGGTGCTTTCCTCCCCCCCGTTTGCCTGTTACGCACACATTCACTTAGATGGTCACAAACAACGAGACAAACCACAGACACTCACTTTTGCTCTTGACACACAAAACTATCCGGAGCACCCTCCCAATCATCCAAAACATACTTCCCAGCCACCACCGTCTTATCCTTCTCATCTCCCTCCCTCTCCTCAAACAAATCCCTCGCAAGCTGAGTATGCGTCACACCCGCATACGTCGTTAGACATCGAGGATTCACGAGTATCCTCGCGGGTCTGAATACAGAATTGGGTATGATGATTTTCAAATCTTCAAGTGGTGGAAGATCCTCTCCACCCTCTTCTACCGGTATAGCATCATAATCTGATCCGGCGTCCGCATCGGGATCGTCCTTTTTGCGATTGGCTAGTCCTCCGTCGTTGACTTCTTCTAGATCTGCTCCTCCACCGACGTTTACTACTTTGATCTCATCGCGATGTTGCTTTTGAGCTGGTTGTTCCGCGGCTCGACGCTGAGGTGGTTGTGGTTCTTTCTCGGCAGGTTCGACAGGTAGGTCTCTCTTCCTGTTACGTTTCCCGGACGTAGCTCCGTTTGCTCTATTATCTGCTTCCATGGCGTCGCTAGCGGTTCGTACCCAGAGATCCCTACAGAACCAAGTTTGGCTACTATCAAGACAAGGTGCATCTTCATCTCGGATAGGGATGCTATCGGCTCTACTGAGATTCTGAAAGTCGGTTCCAGCACGATAAGTGATGCCTTTGTAATATGATTGCGCAGGATCAACGACATGAGTCCCAGACTCGCAGCAGAAGACCTGGAAAGGAAGGTGTTGGTTGTAGCGTTGGATGCCTTGTTTGTCTCTTGGTGGGACTGCATCGGCTTTTGATGATGAACGTGACTGGCGAAATTGATCACCCTCGATGTCTCGTGTCCGCCACCTGTTGATTCGAAGACAGCTCAGTGAATGAAATGAGGGTCTAAGCGAATGAACGCACCTGTCAGAGAAGATAAAATAACCATTGTTCTCTGCCCAATCCATTCCGCAAACCATCGCCGCCTTGTTAGCGAAGCTGATTTTAATCGTCTCCAAAATATCATTCGGACACGTAAATCCTTTAAGCCACACAACCCTCGAGAAGGTGATACCTCTCTTCTGTTTGAGTTCGTGTAACGGTTCTAGTACAAGATTCCTCATATAGGCCTCCTCGAGTGGGTAATACGCCGCCGCGGGATCTGCTGTCATGCCAGGTACGCGTCGGATGCGGAAAGGGACGTTTAGGAGGGTGAGAGCGGCCTCACAGAGATCCACGAGTGTTTCCGTGGCGTCTGTCGAGTCGTAGTCGAGCATGGATACGAAAATGTTGGAACTCCCGAGGCGTCGAGCCATTTGCACGATGACAGCCAACTGGTCGACGAGGAAGTGGTCGGCGGAGTGAATGACGATGGCAATATAGTATAGATGATTCTCGCCGATAAGGTCTTCATAAGCCAGTTGGCTTTGTCCGAATGGGCGCGCAAGAGTCGGGCAGAGTGCAGCCACCCAACCATTCAGTGATAAAAGCTCGTCGATGGCACTGAATACATGCTGAGCATCCGTGGACGCTGTATCCTTGTTCGAGATACTATCACAAGTAGATTAGTTCGTATGAAGAATCAAAATAACAGGTCTGCCACGCACAAGGGTGATTGCAGCCTCGTCCAATAGTCCATCATTCCGTCATAAATAAGACCATTGAAGATATCATCTCGCTCATCCCTCCCAAACCGTGCCTGCAAGAATGAGTGTTTGTGTACATTGAGGGACTTGTCGGGTCGTGTAGCCCGTTCAATGAAGTTGTGTTCCTTGATCTGGGTGGACTGGGAAGATCTGCTGGGAGTCGAGGAAGAAAAAAAGACGAGGCGGACGAAAAGAAAAAGGGCCAAAAGTGCAGCTATGCGCAGGAGATTAGTGCCGCGACGGCGGAATGGTGGCATAGTCGGTGTTGGCCTCTAAGATCGTCCTGGGCGAGAAACGCCGACGCTGAGAAAGGAACGACGGAACAACAGTCACAGGAGTCAGCAAATTACCGTCAGGGCAGGATTTCGGCGCTTGTCATCATAATGCGTGGTAAAACACGTCAACTTCTCACATCATGCATGCTTGTGTCAGAAAGGGATAAATTATATTGCTACAGTGATAATAGTGATATTGATCTGGTCGTTCTACTAGTAGTGCCATTTGAAAGGGCGGAAGAAGGCGTGACATGTCCGTCATCCGATGGACAAACGATTGTGATATGTGTATCGACCTCCTCATCTCCTTCACTGAAAGAAGTGAACATCGGAATACCGACCCTATCAGCCCTATCAGCCCTGGCGACAGGAGCTCGGGCGGTAAGGAAACCTGAGCGCTGGCGGAGGATTTGAAGGAGAACTCGACTGCAAAGAACAGAATGAAGGACTCGTTGTGGTCTGGGAATAAAGAGGTGAAAAAAGTGTTCGTTACGGTGGATATAACCGGGCTTACGTTGCGAGCCAATTAGCGAGTGGCCTCTACAGGGAGATAAACGGGTGTTTCGGAGGTGACCAGAGTGAAATGAGCGCACCGGCGCAAAGATAGGGACAAGCATGTTGGCGAGGGATAATGCTAAGCATCATGCATTTAGCTGGAGTGATTGAACCAGAAAAGGACAACCATACCCAGAAGATAGGCATAGAACAAGAGTCCTGCTTCCGTGAGTCTGTGGCTGTAAGAACAAGGCATTTCCGGGCTTACCATCCTTATACATTTGCTTGACCCATGGGGAACTTGAGTAACGAACTAGCGACTATGAGTTGATGGATATTCGTACGGTGAAATCAAGAACGTACGAGACCGGTAGGCTTGGATGCCTGTCAACACGGCGACAGCTACCATAAACAATGAGGCTTGACTTGAAGAGCTCCAGCACGAGAAAGGAGTACGTACTGGTTTCTGACGCTACCAAGAGCACATATGCAATAAGAATGATAGGACTAGCATATTGTAGCTTGCAGCCAGGCTGATCAGGATGCGGGCTTTCTACATCTATATTTGACGTTTGAGAGGATCATCTGGTTCTTCAATGAAAGGACTCACATTTTAGGGACTTGAGCTCAAGATGAGTTATCACAAGCGCAGGTACAAATGTCAACTAGTGCCAGGGCTGCGTGAGCGACGACGGTACCGACATGACTGCGGAGCGCCGCTTACCAAGGAGCTACAGCACAGGATCCTCGTTATTAATTTACGTCGCTCCCAGAGCGCATATGTTCGTAGCACGAGAATACCTGGAAGTCAACCTCGATTAGCTGAAAGAACGCGTGCGCCTTCCATTCCATACTGACTCTCGGAGATTATGATTCCAACGACAATGAACCCTGACATCACTTTCAATAAAACATTAAACAAACGACGAAAGTAGTGACGCACAAGTTAAGACAGTATATTGCCTCATGCAGCTCTGTGGATGGCACCCGATGAGAGAAATCCATCCGACGGAAGGCGAACGCGTACTTCAGGACCATTTATAGAAAAGACAGAAACTGGAAATGCAGCAAATTAGCTATGTCTCTCGACGGCGACGATACACGGAAAAACTCACGATTGAGGGACATGAAAGTGTCGACATAGGGCAGATATCGATTCAAGAAGAAAAGTAGAGCGCCTCCGCTGAGCGGGTGACTCCAAACATGGGCTACCTGTCACACACACACACAGTTTCAATCCCCCAGTAGAGTTTAGCGATGAGAGACACGACGGACTTCGAGGTCAAGAGTACACAGGTGGTCGTAGACCTATCATGAGAGTTTGAAATTGATCAGCAAATGTTGGGCAAGACAGTCGGTCGTTTCGCGCACCAGTAACGTCGCACAGGCCACCAAAGTCGATGATACAAGCCTCAATTCTTCCCACTGGTCGAAGAGATAACATCGCAGATTCGGAGAAAACGAAGAGTCAAACCAACCAGAAAAACCCAAGGCGACCTGTGAGTAGAAGGGACCTTCCAAAAACGGCTATAATACACCTACCGAATCCGGTGATGACATTTCCGTCCTTTTACCCTTTCCCCCATTCAACACAAAGTACGGCCAAGAAAAAGTCCTCCCCTCAGCTCAAGGAGAGAAATCAGGGACAAAAGTAGAGGGAGGTGGAAGTTCAAGGTAAAGATAAAGCAGCTGAGGCAGTCTCTCACACCCCAACCGCGCGCGGCGCACCCACTCCACAATGTGGAACGTAAGTATATTACTTATCAGCGGCGCGGCAAAGAATTTATCACCAAGGGTCGGACAAGATGGCGAAAGGGAGGGAAAGGTGATATATTTCACTCCATGGGCTTTTTATACTATTTATTTTAGCTCATCTTGACCCAAGGACCCTCGGCGACGTTGACAAGATCATCAGCTTCTTGGGGGCTCGGCACTAACGAACTGGATCTCCTCTATACTTGGACGGTCATAAGAAGACACGGGGTTTACTTCATGGTGTATATTAGTGAGTACTCAAGGAGATTAACCCCTATTGAGCTAAGTTTACAATGCCGCGACCAGAGCTTCGAAGTCGCAGCCTGCTTGTCAGCGAATGAAGAGGACGAGGACTCGAAATCGAAAGCGCCACCCAGCAACGAGCTGATCACGGATTGATGTCTATCTTTGATGAATTGACTGAGATCGAGACTACGAGATGATAATCCTAGCTACTTAGCAGAGCTGCCAAGGTGATATATCCGTTCCCAACAAGACGCAGGGTTATTTATATGTTCTGGAGCCCACGCTCTTAAAGGCTAAAATCAACGCTCTCTGACGTTTGATATCACTGCCGCTCATGAAACACTCACTACGGGGTCAATGATCCAAAACCTTGTAAAGGGGAGAATATTTTATGAGCGAAAGTAATTCTACTTCTCAAAGTTTATATATTTTACCTGAAATCTTAGAAACTCGCCATAGCCGCTTAATCCCTTGGGGATCTCAAAGAACCCAAGAACTTAATCCTCATGTTTGAATACGGCTCTTCTGGATCGACACGTTGCTGAACTGTAGCAGTCTGAAGTACCCAATACTTACACGGTGGTGCTATACTCTACCCCCGCTTGCTTCATGTCAAATATCATATTCGGGCAACCATCCAGCCGATTCCGGAACTTCAATATCAGGCCTCCTTGGGATTCGAGGCTTATGATCAGAGCATCATATCTTCTCTGATCACAGAACCGCTGCTGAAGGGTTCCATTGTTCTCTTCTTTGACGCCTCGTGCTGGACCGAGCAGCCAAGTGACGTTGTTGATGACTCGGGGCGGAATTCTTGGATAGTAAGCAGACCTCTGTCATCGGCTCATGATTGAACCCCTTCACTTACCGTTCTAAAGCCCTTGAGGTCATAAGTCGAATATTAGCATGATATCTATAGCGACTGCCGACAGCTCGGCAAGCCACATAGGCCTACCTGACCGCTGGTTTGGTACCTTCAGATTTATAATGTACAAAGGTCCATTCATAACATCCGCAGTGCCACAGTACGCTCAACCGTGTTGCGCATTACCTTGCCCTTCAGATCAGTTTCAATAATTCTATCAATCATGATTCTGTTACTCACTTTTCCCCTCTTAACTATTCGACCTTTGTCTTCCGCTTAACCCGAACAGCACCCAGAGTGACACAACGTACACCAAAGGAGCAGGTTCCAGCATCATAAAGGGATAATACTCTAGCACTGTCTTGGCATACATCCTCGGCGAGCCATTCTTACTATCTTCGCGAAGAGAAAAGCCGTGTACGTAGGAGGTGAGGGATTAAACGCTGCATGGGATCGTGTTGGTCTGGACTGGCCCTCATCGACATCCATTATTCCTTGAGAAGAGGCTTCGGAGTCCCCCGTCTTTTATAGTTTAGGCACCCTGCTAGAGAGGAAACTAGTATTGAGCACATAGACCGCTGAAGGATAGGAGTTCTGCCGTGAGGAGTGAAAGACGCTACAAAATATAAGCCAGCACCAAACATATATTCTGGATAAGCGGTGTCTGAGCCAAGTGGCGTCCAGCTATGATGTCGGATAATAGCTGCGTGCTCTCTTTGCAAATGACTCTGAGAGAACGATGTGCACAGTGGGCGGTGAATAATTGTATGATGCCGGTCAGGACACGTCATGGTGGGAGTGATCAACAACTGCCTTGGACTGGACCGTGAACGTCTACACGCTGGACCAAACAAACCCAGGCCCAGAAAGACTTGGAAGGCATGGCGGTTTTTATAGCTATCGGTGAGCGCACAGTGCCTCCAGCAAGCAGCTCATGTGGTTTGGTAATTGACCAGGAACGCCGCCAAGGCCGAGTTTCAGAGTGCAGATAAGTACTTGGTTCTGCGACGAGTCCGGGCTGGATTCTGAGATTGACGTTCAAGTACAATCTGGATGGCATAGATGACTGTAGGAGCTTTCCTTTCTACGGGTGATGGGCTGTTACGCCTACGGACCACCGTTTCAGTCAGCACCTTAGCTGAAGTTCAATGTAAGTGGCTCCCTCTAGAAGTTAAATCGCCACTCTAGACATTTGGATGAACACCAAGGAATGGAAGCACAGTGAACGTCCGGATGCTATGTGTATTTGAAAGCGAAAAGCGGAAGAGATGAACATCAATGCTATCGTGACTGGTCAGACGTCCGATCTGGAGCGGGATGACCGGGATTTGGTCAACTACGTTTAACTGCTATCAAGTACGTTTTACTTCCCAATGAACCCAGCTGCTGCTGAGTACTCTTACTTCCTTATAAGACTACAGGCTGTTGTCCCTTCGCCACGTTCCTACGGCCTCCGCTTCCGAGCTGGTATCCTCAGTGTACAATGACCCCCGAACATAAGAATGATGGCATAGTCGCTGAATTGCGTACTGTTGTTATCCCAAACGTTACCGTCAAGGAGCTCTTGGGTGTGATACCGTAAGCATTCGCCTAGGCCGCTTATGTGTTTCTCTCAACTTTTTGTTACAGCTCCCACTGCTTCGAGCGCTCCACTACCAAGTCATTCCTCTATCTGTGAGCAGCCATGATTTCCGTATCATGATCGGTCTTTATTTTATCTGAAAACAGTATCTGGAATATCTTCATCATTAGCTGCATTTATAAAACAACGATCCTTCTCGATTCTGAGGTCGTTTATCCTGTTGCTTCTGACCTAAACTATCCCTACACATACAGATTTATTCAATTTGCACTATGGTCAATCTATGGGTTCTGGGCGGGACTATTTATGACTGGACTCTGGATCATTGCCCATGAATGTGGACATTATGCGTTCTCCCAATCCAAGGTCATCAGCGATAGTGTTGGCTGGATTCTCCACTCTGCGTGAGTATAATCACAACTTAATCTGTGCAGTTATCTGATTCGCATGGCCAAATTATCATGCATCTCGGCGTACCATATTTCTCCTGGCGTATCACTCACGCCCAACATCACGCTTCAACCGGGCATATGACGAAAGAACAAGCTCATGTACCCATCACTCGTTCAGAGTGGGGTCTCCTTTCGACCATTCAAAAGGAGATATCCTTGGTTCATATGTGGCAAAAGAAACAATGAGCGATCTTTGGGAAGCCATGGGTGATTCTCCCATTAGCACCCTACTTCGCGGTACCGGCGTCCTGGTGCACTACATTCCCTGGGTAGTTTTTTTACGCGTGTTATGCTGATACACCTGTACATTAGTTGTTTGCGTGGCCCTTGTACCTCATACTGAACCTCGGCGGTCAAAGCCGCTATCCAAAATGGACTAATCGTACGTTAATCTATATTAGTGTGAACGTCGAACCATCAATAACAGTCTGAATCGTACTTGTTACAGACTTCAACCCAAGTGCTGCCATATTTAAACCTCACCAGTTTTGGCAGATAATCTGGTCCAACGTTGGCATAGCACTTTGGGCCGCTGGTTTGATTATTTGGGCATCGAAATGTGGCGCCTGGGAGGTTCTCTCAGTATATGGCGTGCCTTACCTTTGGTGAGTATATCTTTATCATTCCAATTATCATGCACTGTCATGACTAACGTCTCAGCTGAAGGACGAATCATTGGATTGTCTTGCTAACCTATCTTCAACACACCGATCCTCTACTTCCTCATTGTCGCGGTCCTGAGTTCACCTTTACTCGCGGAGCTCTTGCTACATTTGACCGTAGCTTCTTGGGTGATTGCGGCAAGATTATGGCTTGGATTGGAGCTCATGCAACCCACGGAATTTGTGAAAACCATGCCCTGCACCACGTCTCGAGCAAGATTCCTCATTACAACGCGTTCGTTCCTACATCTATCTTACGGCACAAAGATAAACCTGAGCCTCGTCCCTTTGTAATAGCTGGGAGGCTAGCGCAGCTTTGAAAAAATTTCTCCGGAGCCATGGCATTCGTTCGGATGGGCCTCCTGTTGACTGGGCGGAAGGTCTCCGTGTTCTCATGCAATGCAAGGTATTTCATATTTGTTGATACACCATTGACTCTGTTCACACCATCAAAATAGTTTGTCGAAGACGTCGGTGGCATTGTCTTCTTCAAAAACTCTCAATGCCTTGCCCATGCTAAGCCCGTCTTTGATAACATTGGAATGAACGGAAATGTCGCTGAATTCCCGGAAGAAGGTGGGCCATACGCGTTTCATTTTGGAAAACACTTTTTGGGGACATTGGTATTCGTAAGCTTTGGTGTGTATGGTATAATGCTTAGTGTTCTTGCCATGTAGAGGGGTGGATGGTTAGCTCAAAACTCAAGCATTCATTTGTAAGACTTAATAGCAATGTCTAATTTACATCTTGCGATTCATTCTAGACAATTTGTGCAATCAGCCTCACGAAAGGAGTCGCCGGTCTAATTAATGGACCTGGTTTTGATTTTCCAGTTTAACTAACTTTTTTACCCTCAGAGACTTGATCTAGCTATCAATAAACTAGTGAATAATAATTTGACCACAACAATACACTTAGTTCCCTGTATGCGGTGGAAGGAATTATGAATCATCCTCCCTAGTTGATTGGAAGAAATTCGTGGAATTGTGCTGGAACCTTGTAGTATGAACGGCGCTCTCCAGATGATAGACACTTGGATGGCTTGTGACCACCATCCAAATGGAGCTGATCACAGAACGGCAGTTAAGGATCTTAGTCGCAGGCCCTATAGATTCTGATTGGATCCAAGGTGGAGGCTCGTCAGAAATGTATTGAAGAATATCGGACCAGGCTTTGGTGTTGTCACAATGGCTCGCAGAGCGGACTATCATGCAAAGTGAAAATGCTTTCCCTTCAAATTCATCAAGCCGGACCAAGCACAACTTGCCGCCAACCAAGAAGGTAAAAGTATCGTTGGTGCAGCTAACAACGCAAGGTGTAGAGACACCGTCAGCCATTAATTTGCGTTGAAAATAAGTCAACAAGTGATTTCTAATTGATACAGCAAGCCAGTTGGCAAGCACATGACGCATGTTGAACAGTTCGGGGTAGTATGCAGGGTAATACAGGGGATCGTAGAATTCGGGGTAATCAGCGATATCATGAAGTTCACTAAATGACGGGCATGAGCGTTCATCAAGGCAGCGGGGTCTCTGGCAAGGGTGTTTTAGCATAAACATCTGGCGTAATAGATGAGCCAACTCAAAAAAAATGAGTGAAAACAAAGGCCTTGCTCACCTGCTGTAATTTGATGAGTCGTCTGAGAGAGAAAATGCTCGCTGCACAATGTTTCTATTTCCTAAGCTTCAGGGCAGGTAGCATGGTATCAGGTGCTCGGCAGACCGGCTGGAACCTGCCTATTCGTTTCGAGCAGGGTAACATAGTACCCAGACAACCACACACAGTGTATGGGGACAGGTATTGGCGGCAATAAGCAGCCAAATTCCTTGTTCATGAGGCCGAAGGAGAACGCGTACAGGTCGCCCACAAACCGCACAGCCGTCACGCTGGACACAGGTCAAGTGGGGGGCTAACCCCCAAAAGCGGTTTATACGTTAGCTTAAGATATGGAGGGGTCTGACCTAAAATAATGGGCGTTCAACACTTCAGCAACAACAAATAACTAAGTTGGCCAGTCTTCTCAAGGCAAGTAGTGACACGATATCGTTTGAACCGGTCCGCTCTATGCAAGTAGAGGTACAATACCAAGACCGGTCTGCTCATGGCAAGTAGCGACACGATATAAATATGAGTATAATATCATCGTGCCGTACCGTTGTGTTGTGTCATGTCGTGTCGTGTCGTCGTGTTGCATCGGTATGTGATCGTGATCGTGTTGCGTTGTGCCATCGGATGGGCTGGGCGTATTGAGTGGAGTAAGGGATATGAAAAGTAAGAAATATTAAAAATTTAGAGGTTTCGAGGGTAAGTCCCCCACTCTGCGCCATCACCACTCACTATGAAGTCGTCAATCTGAGGACATAGCAGATTAGCTGTAGGTACGAGGAACACCATCCCCTCCCACCCCAGTCCATCCATTGCATATTCGCACTGAGCTGGCTGAGTATATCTCGCCCAAGAATTCCTAGTTGGAGCAAATACAAAGCATTAGTGAACATCTCGGCCGCCAACCATCATGTGGTTCTTCCGGCAAGGGACAAGCAGCGACGAAAGGCAAGGCGGAAACTGAAGCGGGATTGCGGCCAGAAGTACATCATGCCTTGAAAAAAAAAAGAAGACACTTGAGGTGGAAGTTCCTAAGCGAAGTTCAATGTGAGCGCTCTCCCCCTAGAAGTCATTCTAGGGGATTTGGATGAACACCAAGGAATGGAAGCACAGTGAATGTCCAGATGTCAGGTGTATTTGAAAGCAGAAAGCGGAAAAGCGAAAGCAGATATGAGCGTCTATGATCGATGTGATAGATAGGACTGGCCAAGCGTGAATACATTGCCATATGAAGATTCAGCCATCAAAAGTTTGGCGCCCTGCAGAAGAGACTCTGACTGATATCCCGTGAATGCCTCAGTGATTGAACGATGAGAAGCGCCTCCTTCGTTCCTCCCAGCGAAATTCCAAAACAAAAGAAGCATTTCTGCTCCCGTCCCTGATAAGGACGTAAAATGCCACCGAAATATCTGAATGCGTTCACACACTTGCTCTTTGATGGATAGTAAGGTGCTACTATGGGAGGTCCGTACCTCGGACACGTCCATACCTCGGACGAACATTTGTATCTCTCGTTCCGCTCACCCAATATTCATAAAAATTGCTACAATAGCTGATTTAAATGCGTAGAGTAAGACGCACGCGTTTTTTAGGGTGTAATTTGAGCGGTTGTGGAGGATGGGCAACCAGGCCAATGTCACTCTTAATCACTCTTGCCGGAAGTCCCGTGTCGGAGTTTCAACCCCATCACCTAGTTCGGAAGATCGTGTCGTGGGAACCTATTGGGCCGTCGCGTTTAAGCCTTCTAACACTCCAGCTCTTTCCGGGCATAGTACAACGGGAGACTTCAAAATTTCATGCTGCAGCCCCCTACCTGTTCTCATCCTGGTTCTGTTCTGTTCTGCTACATTTCTTTTGTTACTGTACAATTCAGTCATCATGGATACCTGTTTCCTCATCCCTCTTGCCGGTACAGACCGCACAGTTCTGACCAAACTCGACACCCAGATACGTAGTTGTTGGACATTTGAACTCGATAGCTACTTGCTCACACTGGAACAAAGATGACGTTATTATTGACTGAAGGAGTTTGAAACAACCTGATGTATGTGTGCTGTGACTGATGTGACTGTCCGAGGTATGGACGTGTCCGAGGTACGGACCTCCCATAGTATAGCTCTGGAATGAAAATATGTTATAGAACACGTGAGCCGCCCAAATTAATCAAGCATGATCATACCGAGCTAACTCCACACCAAAAATCCGTTCCACATCCAGCAAGGGATCTCTGATCTACGACCAGCCTTAGTAGGCAATGTGTATGTCAAGAATACAACTTGGGCTAAATTAGTATATATATGAGTATGGGTCATCAGGCATCATGTTTCGAGAGACACATTATCTAAGTAACAGGACGACAGGAAATATAAGCTCCGGGGTCTGCCAGCAAACCATCCTTCAAATCCGCTCCAACTCCTCATTGGTAAATGTAAAGTTATCTCCTGGCAATTGCACCCTTCTAATTTCATCAGCATCACAATGGTCACTCCCCCAGGCGGTTTGCCTCGACAATCTTCAGGTCAATCACCCCAAGCCTCTTCCACCAGCAAGAAGAGCACGTTGCAGTCCCCCAAGCCCTGTGCTCAACGCGATGAGAGTCACCAGGACAATGGCAAGGACGTAGTTATCGTTGGCCGTCAGGGTGTTGGAAAGAGTAGCCTTGTCAATTTGCTTCTCAACAAAGAAAATGCCAGTACTTCCAGCGATGCACGAAGTCACACCAAACATGACACACCTTATGACCTGATGGTGTATCGAGAACGCGTAGTTTTATGGGATACAGTCGGATTGGTGCTACCGCCGATTCCAGATGTATTTCCACTCCTCCAGGTTCAAAATGGGCTAGCCAGCGTTATAGTATTCGTTGTGAGTAAGAACGCCCTACTTGTAGAGGAGGTTCAAAAATACTGGGAGCCCGTCCAAGAGGCAAGGCAGAAGTGGAAAAGAAGTTCCGGGAAGAAGGTACCCATTATCCTTGTTGTGACTGGCTTGGAGAATGAGAACCCTGACTCAAACGTCAACAATCTGGATGGATGGTGGACAACTACAAATGGTGATCTTTTCAAGGACAACGGGATAACACCCGATGAAGTTGCATGTGTCACTGCACTTAGGGGCAAATTCCAGCCACAGACGGGGAGGCATGTAAATGATCCCCTATATCGAGCATCACGGGAGAAAATACTCTGGCTTATCGCCAAGTGCATCAATGGTTTGGAGGAACAAGTCGGCATCGGGCAGAAGCAGGAAACATTCAGTAGAAGCAGGAAGCATTGGGCAGAAGCAGGAAGCATTGGGCAGAAGCAGAGAGTCAGGCGTGAGCGTACATAAATGCAGAGGTACATCTTCTCCAGTTCCCTAGTGAGCGCCCTGCAGCTGATACGCGCCTCAGTAGCTGTGCTAAACTTAGCTAGATACTTTATCGATTACCCTCACTGCCTGTCTGATCCAGAAACATCCTCGTGCCTATGTCTTATGACCATTCATTCCTGATAAGGGAATATAAATAAAATTGAAAACCCAGACAGCCACACACAAGGTGTGGAGAAAGGGAGCCAATGCCAACGAACAGTCAATTTCCTTGTTAGTTCGGCAAAAGGAGAACGTGAACAGGTCACCCCAAACCATCTGTCTTTGGCTCTCTATGTGCCAACTTGGGTTCCTGATGTATTGTTAGCATTGTTGATCAGAAGGACATCTTATCTCTGCATCACTATGTCAAACGGGATATCCGAAGACCCGACAATCTAGAAGAGGTGCTGTAGCCTGTTATATCAACACTTTTGTGTTATCACAGTTCGGAGGTGCCTATCCAGACATGAGGTTCATGAGACAGAGCAGAAGCTGTCAGATGGTTGGCACTACTCGTTGTCGGATTCGTGAGTCAAGCATCACAAATGTGGGCTGGATGGGGTACATAACATAGGCGTTGTAGGCAACTGAAAGCTAGATTAAGTATGAATGGATATGCTCATGCAGAGCAACCATTTGTGAGGTAAGAAAACCCCTATGACTTGAAGGACATCATCAGGAATGAGACAGTGGGTTCAGGTATTTATCAACATGCGCAAGATATTTCTCTTTCTCCTTGCCTTCAAGTCTTCCTATCGCTTCTGCTTTGAGTTTAGACACTGAATTGACGGTGAACGTCAGCTCAAGACCTCACGGAGTCACTTCAATAGTACCTACATTCCCAGGATTGTATGAATCGGCTCTTTCGAATCAGGTACTGCACTGCTTCCAAACGTCCCATTTTTACTGCTTTGTGAAGAGCCGTATTATCCAAGATATCTATGTAAAATAGTCACTTGACTGTTTTCCCAAGTCCAGAACACTCGCACTCACCTTTAGCATTTATATCAACTTGGCATTTCTCTACCAAGTATTCCATGACATCTAAGCATTCATTTTCAACCGCATCGTGAAGTGCTGTCATAGTAGAAATGTGAGTTAGCGGTCGTAAGATACAATAAGTCTCACCTGTCCTTGGAAAAAGTTTGGGATACTCATTTACTAAGTATTCGACGACGTCTAAAGACCCCTTTTTTATTGCAAAAGAAAATACTGAAAGTACAGCATGAGTAATTGAGCAAGAAGACGAGCAGCCTCTTACTATCTCGTCCAACGAGCGCCCCCCGCTTCAAAGCTGTGAGCGCTGCCTGAGATTCTCCCTCTTCCAACGCTTTCTCAACCTGCTCTGTAAGCTGCCGTGGTTGCCGATTGCGAAGGGTCTCTAAGATATCACGAATTGTAGACAACAGTAATAGGAGGGCAAGGATCTGTCCGAATGACCAGGAAGCGTCGCCTGGCTCCAAAAAACCAGTTGGAGCTCTTTTCAGCGTGTTTTCCGTAGAAATGACGAGGAGACTGTTGATGGTTGTGACCATTATCAGCCCGGGCCCTGCCATCAACAATTTCTGGAGACGATGGTCCTGTGGGCGGCACAGTTTGAGAATCCAGTGGGAATATATGACGAATACCGAAAGAAATGCCAAGGGAAGGATGAGGTTCAAGCCGGGGACGAGGAGGGAGGAGTAGACCAGTAGCGACCAGATTTTCAATCTCGCCGACAAGAATGAAATTGGCCATTTTATGAGGAAGATATGACCACTCATGGAACATACAGGAGAGTTTCCAAAAGCGAGAGGGTCACTCCAAAGCCAGATACCAACGGCTGACATGAACGTCAAGTGGAAGGACCCAATCAGCATGACGTCCTTCGACCCGAAAATCACTTTCTTCATCAAGCTGGCCAACTCAGGCACGGTTGGGGTGTTTGTGGGTTCTGTGGTCGCGTCCTTTGCGCCTGTGGGGCTTGTGTTCTTCCCTACATCTATCTTCAAGTCCATCTCGTGCATCAAGCGCAAAAGAAAAAACATGAGGGCATTCATGTCATTCATCCAGCTGAGGTTCAGGACAATCATAACGTGGAAGTTGGAGAGGGTATCGGTCGCTGCCCCCTGGATTATCGTTGAAAGAAGGATGCCATATGCAGTAAGGAGAATTGTGGTGGATTGTTTTTCAAACATCTCGAGTTCGACGTATGTGACCCTACCGTCCCAGAGGGCATGGATGACTGGGATCAGAGTCAAGTAATTCTGTGCATAGGTCGCGACTCGAGTTCCAATGCCAAAAATGTCAGTATTGGAGGCGATACAATAATCTGACGGGTTAGACATGGGGACGGCTTGAATTGAAAGTGTCTCCACAATGATGAAGTTTGGAAAAGGGTAGGAGAGGTTGTTCAAGGTGAGGTTGGTAAAAAAGCACCTGGTAAAGACGCAATTCTGTTGGCGCCATCCTTACAGTACAATCAAGACATTCCAATTGGTCGAGAGGAAGCAACAGGAATGTTTGATAAATGATCTGGGGACAAATGTCAACGAGATGGGCAGTACTATCCGTGATCGTCAAGAATTCCATACTTCACACCTTAGATCTAACTCCTCATTCGTGGGCGCTAAGATTCAATCTTGATCCGACTACCACGACAAACGAACGCTCGGTGCGATTGATCAGGTGCCTCCGTGTTTTACTTTTGGGACAGATGGAATTCTTCTATATAGTACTTCCTTGGTTCTATGGGAAAGGCACATGGATTTTATTGATCTGGAGACAACATGCAGCCCAAATCTTGAATAAACACCAATTGTGAAATGAAGATACGTACTTGCATAGTTTCCAAGTCGGCGCCCTTGTCTAAGCATAACTCTGAGGCTTTAGAGATTTCAGCAGCCCTTTATATGGTGTGGATGTGGCCATGCTGGAACATGTCCAGGCAGAAGCTGCCTCTCTCACGGACAGGGGCTGTTGAACTTGGGCTTTGAGGTTCGACCTGAGGCTAGACATGGCTATCTGCCTATTTCTGGATGATACTCCGTTTTGGGACCCTGCCTATTAGAGCATTTAATGAACATGATGTTGGCCTGACCCAGAGCCTCCACCCACGCATACGCTGTAGTCACTTGGGCTTAGTGACGGAGGACGCCGAATTATCAGAGTCCGCCGGAACGAAAAAGCCGGAATTACTCTCCATCCAACCCATCGTCCTGCCAACCTATCCACTCTGCTTGCTGAGCTAGAGCGATAGAACGAAGAATTGCATTGGAAACTTTTCCACAAATGGATAGACGCCAGCCAGATGCAGGTATGTTGTGCCCTATTATTTGATCATCGAGCTTGTTCTGAATTTCCCTGGCCCTACCAGATGCCTCCTGTCAGCAAGTTCACTGTGTTTGCATCTTCCAGTACTGATTCCATATAGCTCCAGCTTCCAATGCGCCGGTCCTGCTGACTAAATTGAAAGCCCCCAAAACTCAGAATATCATCGTCTTTGGTGGTCGGGGAGCTGGAAAGAGCAGCATTATCAATATGCTTGTTGGTAAAGACGATGCTCGTACAGGCCACGATGCTATCGGGGCAACTGCAGAAAATGTACCTTACGAAACCTCGATCAAAGGTTCGAAGTACAAGCTCTGGGATACTGCTGGGCTCAATGAGGGGGTCAGGGGCAAGGTTCCAACGAACGAAGCATTCCACAAGCTCGGTGACCTAATCCTTACTCTGAGTGGCGACGACAGCGAGGGTGTCAGTCTCCTGGTGTACTGCATCTTTGGCTCTCGGTTTGGGCTCGACCACACTCGGTACAACTACGACATTTTTGTTCGAAAAATCTGCGAAAATAAGGTCCCAGTCGTCATGGTAATCACGGGGCTTGAGAACGAAGAGCCGATGGAGGGCTGGTGGACCAAGAATGAGAAAGAGTTCCTTGGAATGCCATTGAAAGGCCACGCTTGCGTGACCGCCATAAAGGGCAGGAAGGATGCGTACAAGAAAGAATACGGCGAATCAACAGCCACTATCCAAGCGATGATCAAGAAATATTGCCCCAGAAGCACCTGGAAGGTCGCATCTGATGCAGACTCGACTTGGAACAAGCACGTCGAATTAGTGATTCGAGGAGACAGAGGGTCCCATCGTTCGGGTGGCAAGAAGGGAAAGCGACCAAGCGACAAACCAGCCCCATCTGGCAAAGGTGGGTGCACGCTCCTTCTGATAACCGGTGTCCATTTCTTGATCACTTTCGATGCACACTGCATTCTCGTTCTAGACAAACATACCGACGAGAACCGTGTTATGAGACCTATCAGAGAGCCCAGACCAGGTCGGTATCTCTACCGTGACATATTCAAACTGTGCTGTTCGCTGATCTTGTCTAGATACTGAGGGACAAAGGCCCAGCACCCCGAAGAGGGACCAGCAAAACCCAAGGCAACGCTGGCGTGCGATCTCTAACTTTCTGCTTTCCCCTCTAAAGGTTTTCAACAGAAGAGCCAATGAGCCGGATGCTTGAACTCAATAGGTGATTAGCACTGCACCCTGTTATATCTCCGAAGTTTGCATATCTGGGAGCGATTGTAGTTCGTATATTGTTAACTCGTGAAGTTCACCATCCTATGCGTAATATGCCATTCATGTACTGCTAAAATAGAGGTCTCCCTAAGTCATCAGCGCTCCCTCCTCCCCCAAACAGGAGAGTAAGCGAGCCTACAGGGAAGTACAGCTTGCGCCAAGGCGAGCTATCCTACTGAAAACTATCTACCTGTATCAAACCACAGGTATTGATAAAACCAAACGAACAAGCGGTAACGCAGAGGTTTGTCATGAGGGAACGGAATCCTTGAAAATGCTAAGTCGTGTCCATAGCGGCGAAAACCAATGTTCTATAGATTGATTCGCCTAGAATGTTTCAAAGGGAAAGAAGACGATTCCTACACGACTTGCGAAATGTTTTCTCAATCATGCATTCTTCCTCGATCACATTCGCATTGACTTCACACTGCTAAATAAACGATCAGTTTAAGGTGAACTCAAGTAGTTAATAACAAGAATCCCACTCACGATATTGACGATACCAGCTTTAAGGGTATGCATGGTCTGCAAACCACCGTTCAACACAAAGGAAACCGAATTGTTCTATATGTGAATGGGTGACCATGTATCGCGAAAGCGGTCGGTATCCGGTTCTCCGGTTTCAAAAGGCGAATGAACCACAGTACCAGACCGCATATCTCATCTTGGGATCAAACTACTCACCCAAAACGCTAAACAATGCTACCTTAAAGATGAAAAATGGCAAACAGTAGAAAGGATCATGAGTGACTCGCTTCAATTGACTGACAGGAGTTTGTGGGTTTGTGTTGGGGCCCTGATAAGTGAACAACTCTCAAATGACAGATACTTCAACCACTTACGAGCAATCTGAATGAACCTGATCACAGTAGGGTGACCAAGGATAGTAGTTGCAAGTCTCAGGCTTGGGGTGAGCGTGAATTTTGGACGAACCAGGAAGGTCGGATGCAATAGAAATGATAGAACTAGTACCGTATGTACTGCACTGGAGTATGTGCACAAAACCTGGAGGGCGAAGGATGACACTGGAGGGAACAGCATAATCACGCCGGGCATGCGTAGCTATGTGGCCAGACAAAGCGCCGATTAGATCAAGGATCGCTAGGAGGTACGCCTTAGCACTGGCCAACGTTTTGTCCTCAGATCGTAGAACCCTTGCCTGTAGAACAATTCCTTTGTTTTGGTTCAGCGCATTGGGCCTCACCCTCCTTTACAAGTCTGCTCAATGTACCGTTGACTCGTCGGAATAGCCCGGGACATATGCGTTTTATACAGCTGGAAAACAGATAGAGGCGTAATTGCCATGGTATTGATTTTAAGTAGTAACTTCATCATATCGTATAATCCTGAGACGTTGGCTAGGAGGAGTTGATTTTTCCTGCAATCCAGGTTGAACACCTCCACGAAGAACACCAACACGTTTCATAGCAAGGAGCTGTCAGAAGAGATAAGCATCACATCCTCATCTCGAACGACATCAACACTCACGTTATGTGCATTGTTCGAGTGATCATAGACGCCGCCGAAGAAGGCTGCTGTTGCGTCTTGACCAATCTTCCGGGCCAATAATGCGGAACCTCCAGGATGCTCGTCGATGAAGCCCGAAACATCATGGATGAAGCCAGCTATGACAATTAAGGGTCGAGTTGTAGACTGTGCTTGAACTGGCAGGTGGTCTGTGAGGTTTGTTCAAGTTCTCAAGAATTTACTCACAGTTTTCCCAGTCAATGACAGGTAAGTCGCTGGTGATAGTCGGCCAATCAATACCGTCTTGTTTTTCTTTCAACTTCTTTAGTTGCATGGTGAGCTCAGACTTTTGGATTTCATTCTCAGGGAAAACCTGGATGGATTCAATTTCCACTTGTTACATAACTGGATCAAATAGGGCAGACCTTCAAATTGCTGGCGAGTCCTAGCTTCTGGCAGGCCCAGATGAACCACTTAGTTGGATCATACTGATACCATTTGACGCCGTTACGATAGTCCATGGGGAACTGATGGTGGAAATTGTGGTAACCTTCACCAAGAGTAACCAGAGCAGTGAACAAATGGTCGCGGGATGTCTTCTTGTCGTCATACGAGGCCTCTCCTAGCCAGTGAGCAAGCGAGTTAACGGAGAAGGTAATCTTTGAGATCAGCTTTGTGAGTCTTATACTTTTCAGAAGTGCTAGAGACGTAGAACCCACATGATAGAGGTAACATATGCGAAATGTGACAGCGTAGACAACACATCCGCTGATATTTTCACCCCAGCACAGGTAGGGAATAATCCCTGGAACAATGATCGACACGAGAAGAACTAGGATGGCGTAGTGCCTACGCTGCCACTGTACGACGGGATCCTTTCTCAGATCGCTGATATCTGCAACTCCGATTTCGTGTCGTGGAAGAAAAAGCAACCACCCCGCATGTGAATGCCAAAGGCCTTGAGGGGCGCCGTATGGATCGAGTTCTGTATCGGTATAACGATGATGAACACGATGTCGATAGCACCACCACTCAATGTCATGTTGTGCGGCACCCGCACCGAGGGCTGCAAGAATATATTGAAGGGGCAACGACGCGTTGTAAGAGCGGTGTGACCAAAGGCGATGATATCCGGCAGTGATGCTCAAGGCGAGGAGGTAAGCATATAGAATGGCAAAGAGGAGGGTTTTCCAGCGACAGGTAGTACCGAAAATGGGCCAAGAAGACCCAGGCCATGGGTCAGGATAGCGATAAGGCAATGAGGCTTATGAATGCCCTTGTATGAGCTGCCCAGTGTAAGCGAAGATAGGGTATTCCGTATCTTCAGAATACGGATGAAAAAGTTGTCTGGAGCACGACGGTGGACAGCTGGTGAAGGGCCATGATGGGGATGGGCATCAACTCCGGGTGTCTGGTCCATCACAATGGTCAATGTCAAGAGGTAGAGGCCAACCTTCGGACGTGCCATAAAATTAAGTAATGCGGCATTCAAACCATTCTTCTGTCGTGGTGAACGTGACCTCTCTTCGATGTCCATGAGCACAACTCAGCTGATGAATCACGCCTACCTCCGTCTGCTTCTCGTACGATTATCTCGACATACGTGAGATGAAGATGATCGACGTTTGATATCGCACTGCCAAAGATCATCGATCAGGTTTAACACTAAGACAGTATCACCAGCGCGCACGGAGTCAAGCCACTGCAGAGTAGCATTCATTGTTTGACCCCGAGGAAAGCAAACCTATGCCGGGAATCATATGATAATATACACCACATCTATCCTTCGGTCAAATTGTCACATCTTTTCCGGAATTGTTATCAGTTGTAGCAATTTGGTACTGCTTCTTTTTGTTTTCGGCACTTAGACTCATGACAGGGAGTACAGATCTAGATTTCTACGTGCAAATTCATCTACCAAATCTTGTACTACTGCCTTCCATCTCTGCGGAGCGATGCACATAGTAAGAAATATAAGCACGGAAGAAAAGAACAAGGAAGTCCCATGATCAAATTGCTTTACGCTGAACTCGACGGATCCTAAGTGGCATATTATCCTTTGGCTCTGATGTGGCCACGACAGGAGCGGTCAACAAAATTTTGAATACAAGACGTGAGTAACTTACTCATCGTAATCATTGCCGTCGGTTTCGGAATCTGTCCTTCATACGCCAAGTCAAACTCGAAGTTCGCAATCAAGGATCTACACGTCATATTTCCAGATCAACATCAAACAGAACCATAAGATGTGCCGGCACAGAACACTCACGCCAGCACGGTCTTCATCTCAATAATTGCCATCGTCTTTCCAATGCAAGCGTGCGGCCCTACAATGAATGACATCAACGAGTATTGCGAGTGATAACTCTTGGGTAGATTCAGCCATCGTTCAGGTCGGAATTCCTCAGCGTCAGGGCCCCAGATGGCTTGCCATGTGTTTATGACGCGAATCTGATATACGATGTCGTTAGCCTTTACATCAACCCTTTAGGGTTGATGACTTACAGGGATGTAGAGTATCGTGTTTTTGGGAACATAAACACCGTCAAGATAATCGGCATTTCCGGTTTTACGAAAAGTCATTGGAACAGGTGGAAGGACACGAAGACTCTCCATTCTGTATGGCGTTCAGTGGTATCAGTACTCCCCCCTACAGATCAGAAAATCAAACCTACACAACGCAGTCAAGCCATTGCAGTTCTTTCAGCGTTCGATATTCCGGTCTTGAATCAGCAGCTAAAATGGGCGTGACTTCTTCGCGAAGCTTATCTTGAGCCTCTTTGTTCAGCGCAAGAAGGTATAAAGTCTAAATACAAGGCGAAATCAGTGTCAGCGCAACAGAGAAACAAAGGCCCAAAGACATACCCAAGCAAGGCCGGAAGCGGTCGTCTCATGACCAGCACCGAGGAAAGTCAGCTAACTCGGCGCCTCAGCACAACTGAAGAGTGGGGACAAGGGGATACTGGACGTACAACTTGATCCATCATGGCCTCATCGCTCAGACTATATCCCATCGGCTCGCTCTCCAAACTCTCCTTCCTAGCTCTAACAAGTAGACTCATGATATCTTTCTTCCTTTCTTGCTCCATCTCAGTAGCATGGCTCTCCCTCAATTTCTCCTCTAGCATTTCTCTGGAAATTTCACGAATCTTGTGCATTGACTCGACAACGACGGCTAAATCGCCTGCAGAAAAAATGGACACCAGTTTAAGGATGCTAGAGGGGAGGGGCAGGAGGACGTACGGAAACCAGGTATCATTGCAAGCAATCTACGAGTTCTCCAGGCAAATTTGCTTCCTATGTACTGCGTAAACCCTGGTATACTCACGAGGCCAATTAACCAGGCAGAATTAGGGCCACTTTGAAGAGCAATCATCTTTTCGTAGGCAAAGGCAAGGTCGTTATGCGGGTCATGTAGGGAATTGGAGTCGTAGGCAAAGGCGGTGTTGCAAATAATGTCGAGGGTGACCTTCGACACTACGAGAGGCGTCAAATATTCATATAGTTCAAAGAAGAATAGATGCTCACTCCATTCGTACATCGGTAACACGACACCCTCATCTGGGTGCCTTGCTGAGATGATTTGACCGGTGAAAACCCGGAGAAGGCTATCTATGGCCTCATGGTACTTGTCCATCTCTGAGCGCATTTTCAATCGATTGACAGAGGTAGAAGTGGGTGACAAAACGTACGCGAGGTCAGATTTGGCAGCGAGAAGGCAGGGTTCATCATCCTCCTCATCTGCCTATGATCGTTCTTCTCGACCGTCAACAGTCCGTAGCCAGTAACCAGCCCCAAAATGCTCTGCAAGAATTCCGGCTACAAGGCTTACTATTAGCACATCATCAGGGCTGATAGTCGACTCGTGAATAACTTACTCGAGGGTACTCAGTCCACTCCCTCACCAACACCCTCTCACAAGCCTCTGGGCTCAAAAACATTAACCTCTCAATACCCAGAGGCCCAACGACCCTAACGACGCCCTTGTCGCCTCCATGTTGTTTGAACCAAGCACGTTGAGGAATACCTGCCTCACCATTGATGATAGCCGGGAATTGTCCTTTGATTGGGGCGGTGATCCAAGCGAAAGGGTTGTACCACGGAGGAGTTGGAAAGAGCGGTGGGCCAGGGATATGGCGGAGAGGGGAGACGTAGAGTGGATAAATGATCGTCCGGTATATGGCGAACGCTGGAACGAGGGCTTTGAGGAAAGAGTGGAGGGGAGACGGGGAGAGGACGTACCAGAAATGAGAGAGAGAGCTATCAAGGGGACGCAGTGTTCCCAGGTCAATTCGTATGCTTGTCGAAGAAACGTATTCAATGACGGGCCCGTCATCTTGATAGGATGTGAATGGGATTAGACAGGCGAACCACGGCACCGTCCAAGTTCGAGAGCGTTATAAGCAAGTTTGAGGTAAAGGATATCAAATCAAGTTCTCCGTATCATTGAGGGAGCAGTAATTGACATTTGATTTTCAGTTACATCAGACCTTTGACGTGAATTCAATCGAACGAGGGTAAAATGGGGACGATAAAAGCCTTTTCTGAGCATCTCGTGGGACAGAAAGCGAGGTAAACGGAGATATGGGTGGTCAAGTGATGTGGAGTGATGGGCATATGCAGTTGCATGTGAAATTTGAGCTTCGTGGATGGGACTTCGGGGTCAAATCTTTGGGATATGGTGTCAACCCTGACCAGTACTGAGTGAACACCAGACTCGACTGAAAATCAGATGCACTTGGGATAGATACTGCGCGGTGCTGCGGTGACAAAACTGGAGAAGGTAGTGTTTTGCCTCTCGAAGATTGTTGACGCCATTTTCCCCGAGGATACTCAGGATCTCATTGGTGGCCGGCGATGGGTACATACTTGAGTGACAGAAAACAAACAAAACGTGGCTGCACTGATGCACTGATTACATCACGTATTTTAAGCACCGATCAGTGATCGCCTTTGGCGACCGTCAATTAAGCAACAATGGACTTGGCGTCCTCGAACGAAAAGTCAATGGGACAATGGGACTGGGGACCATGGCATATGCCTCGAGAAGGATTTGAGCTGAGTCTTAGCCTACTTAATCGTGTGTCTTGACCAGACTTACAGTACCTCAGGTATCAGGCTTAGTGGTATGCAATAGCATTTCATTAACTCACTCGGGCAACCCCCGGGTGTAGCACAATCCTCTGGGACATTTCTAAAATAATAATGTTAGCTCATCCGAAGAAACATTACACTTAATATCTACCAAATCCACGCACGACGCCGATCACAAACCCGCCAACAATAGCACTGTCCCTAGTATGAGGTTTAACACCGTGCGTCCTCAGGCTCTAGTGTCGATGGATAGATGATCATCGATCACGGTAATCGACGGAGCATTGGCGTCTACACTTTTTGTTTCCAGTCCCTTCAATCGAAGCAATGTATTATCGCTCGGATTAAAGGACTACCGGCAGTACCCATCAGGGGCCGTGCGAAGTTGTCCCTGTGTGTAACCGCCTGTTCGTCCCGAACACAGCCCATACATTAGCAGTGGGCTTTTCCTAACCATATCCTCCATCTTTATACACATACCCAGGACTCAGACGCCTTCTGTTTTCCGCGTTAACCAATTTTAATACTTGTTCAATTCAGTATGAGGACTCGGCGTTGCGATTTGCGAAACTACTCCCCCGAACATCCAGTGTCAATCACACAGAAGTTTTCACCCTGGACTTGGGATCGAAGCTATGGTGATTAACTCTGCCCACATTCCGGCCAAACCTTATGGTACGCATAGTGGAATTTACACTCATAGCGTTCTAGAGGGATCAAGAGAGATTCATGACAGCCGACCGCGCTGGGCCAAGGATAGTGTAATCTAATTCTCTAGAATTGCGGCATCTCGTCACTGACCTCACCTTCAGTCAGGCTCCCAGGCTCTTAGAATTGGAACTGGGTGTCTGCCGAGAGGCACCTCAGTGCAGTCGACTCCTCTTGCACCACTATCCATGACCTGTCCTCGGTACCAAAGACTCAATTCGGACAACTTGGGCTCTGTTTTACTCCCAGCCTTAGTAGCCTGGCCCCTACTCGTACCACAGCCCCTCTTTCTATTTCCACTCATCGAGTCCTAGTGTCTCCATCCAAAAAAGAAACTAGTAGTTCTCCACCATTCCCCACCAGTGGTTCCTATTGGAGATTAAAGGCCTTCAAACGCCCGTCAGTTGGATCTCCCTCGGTCCTAACAGTGCACATCGTCACCCATATCGACGACTCTAACCTAGCTGGGACACTTGTTTTCCACTCACACTGAAGCTCTGATGTCTCATTTCAATCCTGCTGCTCCCCTCGAGGCACTCGGTTCGGTCTATTCGGGATAGACTTGATCCAAAAGGCTTTCTGTTTGAAAGAGTGATATGGGGAATTGTTATAGCTTGACCACTGACCCAGCAACATAGTGTCAAAATCCAAGGGTCAGCGCAAGGCATCGCACGGCAGGAAAACGAATATGTACTACTTACTGAGGATTCCAATTGCCAGCCAGTTCTCGTAAAGAAAGTTGGTTATACAAGTGCGTAACCTTACACAGCATGTCCTCCAGCACCTTGTTCATTAAATTTGGTAGTTGATTTTGATTAACCCTGAGCCGCATGGAACATCCAGAAAGGGAATGGTGGTGCCGTTCTTTGCTGCTTTGCTGCAAGCACACTTCGGTGCATCGTCATTTCGAGAGAGAGAAAAAGATATATCGCTTCGAGTGTAACGTCGAGCCCAATGCCACACTAATCTTGGAGATTGTTCAAGCCGTCACTCGCTCTCCCTTGTTTGTCATTAGGGTCACCTTGTCTCCGCCCCTCAGCCGGCTATGACAATAAACGGGAGCCTCTTCCCTTCCTTGTCATGGTCTTGATCCATTCATCAGTTTATTTTGCTTCATCGGATCTGTCAGCTCGACCAGTATTCATAGTTCCCATCTTCGAATGTTTTGGCATCCATCATCCAAGCCGGCGCGGTTCTCACTGACCGGATATCTTAACTTTAGTTTTCCCGAGTTCTTGGCCGTTGAAGAGAATCACGTCGTGTATTTACCCCGCCGAGCTTATACAACGACTACTTAAGCAAATGGTACCACCTTCAACTTCACTGTTCCTCCTCCCAGCTCTTTGCTACCAACTTTCTAACCCTCTGATCTCATCACCATGGGTGCACGTGGTACGATACGGCCTCTACCTTACTGCCTTATCCCCGCTAAACGTTGCACTTTAGTATCCTCTCCACAGTCTCACTCCACCAAACAGCCCTCCGAACCTACTCACAGAGCCCTCATACTCGACCTTGGAGATGTCATCTTCAACTGGAAAGCTCCAACAGACGGCAAGCTATCTCCAAAAACCCTCTCACGCGCAATGTCAACACTTCCGTGGAACGACTTTGAGCGTGGACAAATATCCGAGACCGAGTGTTTTCAACGGATTGGAGAGATCCTCTCTGTGTCTCCTTCTGATATTGCCGAAACGATCAAACAAGCGGAAATATCGCTCAAGTATGACGATCGTCTGGTTTCGACTTTGGGAGAGCTGAAAAACGATTGCGGTGGTGGACTCAGGATTTACGCGATGTCTAATATCGCAAAGCCGCATTACGAAATCATACGCTCGAAAGACTGGGAGTGGTCGTTGTTTGATCAGGTGTTTACGTCCGCAGACGCTGGGATGCGGAAGCCGGACCTCAATTTTTACGAGTACGTTCTCGAGGCGATTGGCTTGGAGCATTGTCCACAGAATGTCGTTTTCGTGGATGATAAACGGGAGAATGTTTTATCTGCGTTGTCGCTAGGGATGCGTGCGATTCGATTCGAAGATACGGAGAAGACTATTGAACATGTTCTTAATATTTTTGGGGATCCGGTCAAGAGGGGCGAAGAGTATTTGCAGAGGAATGCTAAGAATATGCATTGCATGACAGATAATGGTATTGTCATCAAAGAAAACTTTGCTCAATTGCTCATTCTTGAAGCAACCGGGGACCGGTACGTGCTATATAGTTAATTCTGTAAGGAAGTGATGGCTGAAAGTTAAGGTTGTAGGGAACTTATCACGCTGAAATCTTATCCGCTGCTGTGGAACTTTTTCCAAGGTATTCAACACCAGTCCAACGGCACGAAGAGTTAGTACTCAGCGCTATTTTTTTTTACTCCAGAACAACCGGTGTTGACCACGAATACCTACCCCAACGACTTTGATACTACCTCTCTTGCACTCACGATTCTTGGATGCACCGATCCCGTAGCTAAAGGAGTTATGGACAAGGCTGTCAAGAATATCAGCTACGACGGTATCGTCCAGGTACGTACATTTGCCTATCATAGTCCACGAGTCTTCTTAGCCCTGACTTCCAGCTCTATGACGACCCTCAAAGGCCGCGGGTGGATGCAGTGATCTGTGTTCATATCCTCACGCTCTTCTACCTCCACGGCCGAGGTGGTGAAGTCAGGAAGACCTATGACTGGGTCTATCATGTGCTTCTCCACCGAGCTTATCTGGATGGGACACTCTACTATTGCTCACCAGACTACTTTCTCTATGCGCTAAATCGACTCATCACGTACACGCATCAAGCGGGTAAACCCATTCCATCAGATCTGTTCCCACTTTTCAAGGAGCGGTGTAAAGAACGGATCGGTGCTACGGGAGATGCTCTTGCGATTTCAATGCGATTAATTGCTTGTCATTGTGCTGGGATTCCAGTATCGGAGGCTCAAAGTGATTTATGCGTGCTAAAGACGCTGCAGTGTCAGGATGGGGGATGGCCGTTTTGTGGGATGTATCGGATCCCATCTGCGAAGACGGTGATGGGGAATAGAGGTGTGGGTACTGCTATGGCAGTCAAGGCGATCAAGTTGTTTGTGGATTAGTCGCGAAGCACCAGTCGGGTGATTTCACCCCCGATACCTTGTCAGGATTATATCTGAATGGCGCCATCGGGCAATGGTGTTTTTTTTTACCATTGGAGTCAGCCACTTAAGTACTACTTGATTCTTTTTACCCCGACCCCTGGGAGTCCCTCCGCTCAAGTCCCCTTCAGATTTCTGCACCCCCTCCTGTCTTGCATTACACCTCTTTCCCCCGGAATCTAAACGACAATCTCGTTATTTTATCCATTTCATCTCCACTACACTACGGTTCACTCCAACCTGAAATATCTTATTCACAGTACTCGATGTATAATTAGAGCTTCAAGCTTCAAGCTTCGCAATGACTGAAAAGTCTAATTCTACCCCTGCGCTCCACTGCACGGAAGAATCTACTAGACCATATCGGAACAAAATCCTCACTGATGATATCGTCAAGTAGGATCAACCGGGTTGATCTGTTTTAGGTTTTAGCGAGAATTCATTGAATGCTACCAAAAATGTGGTGGGACCAGGAAACTTTCCCCTCGAAATAAACTGGGGGTCCAGTGACAAGCACTCGTTCTCCAATTACTATTCTACGTCGACACCGATTTAATGAGTATCATGTACGATGATGCTCCGACCGGGTCACTACACGGAGCCGAGCCCCAAAGACGACCATAGGTGGCACTGGTTAAAGTTTGAGATGCGAACTTGAGAGCGTACTCGAGCAGAGTATGCCGTTCGCGCCGCTGGTGATTCCAAGATCTCAAGATCTCATGTCCGTTCTCGATCCCAATTAGTACGCCTTTTGTTGCCGTGTCATCATCGACGTCAAAGACTAAAGTAGATGTCAAAAGCACGTGTCCGAGCGACACGTTCAAGGCCACTCACGGTGTATCATACCACCATCCCCCCAACCAAATGCTTCAACCCACCCCCATCCTCATCGCGCTCTTGCTGAGTGCACATGGCTTGCGGAAGAAATAGCTGTCGCCAAGCGGTGCATTCACAGTCTTTGTTGTAGGCTACAGCAGTTTATCAGGTGGACTCTGGGCATTCGGGATCACGCTCATTGGGTTTTATTTGGTTGGCAGTCGTGCTACCAAGTGTACTTACAACTTTACTTATCGCGAGAGAGCAGGGATTGAGATTGCATTGTAGATGGTAAACAGCGAAAAGCGAAATTGGAAGACGGGTACCATGAAGCAGAGTATGGAACGGGATGGCAAGTGCTGAGTACTGAGTAACAGTGCGGCGGGGATTGTAGTTGCGGTGTTGTGGAATGAGATGTTCGTACCAGATAGCGTACAGTGAAACGGGCCGGTGTCCCCCCCGATAAGCAAATTGTAGAAAGCTGGGATCGTGTATTGATATTCGCCGCCGTAGGATGAATGTCCCGAGTGTAGCTGGAAATGTCGCTGACGGTGTACACCCACTACAGATGCTGCTTGGGAGACACGTTGGCTTCGGAACTCGGAGTCCTGGCACACGGAAGACCACGGCTTATCACAATGTTACAACCAGTACCACCAGGGACAAACGGGGGGATATCGGTTGCAGGAGCCCTCGCTTCTCTCATCGGCGGTGTTCTCGTCGTGGTCCTCACTGGTGTCACGCTCGTATTTTCTGAAAAAAGATTCCATTCCATTGTTTACCAAGTTACATGGACGGCGTCAATCGCGAACATACCAATAAGAGTTGTTCCTATGAAGCTGTCAAATTCAAACCTTCCTGTGTCGATGTCCTGGAAATGGGGTATATCATCGATCATCGATCAGTACTCAGTACTCAGTTGTTGATCGATGATTGGCGGAGCTGCATTTTTTTCAGCCCCTGCAGTCGTCGGAGCAGCAGTGTTTTTAGAGCTTATTTGCAAGCCGATTTTGCCTCAGAATGACTCAATTCTCCCCCAATTTACTAGCGTGCCCCACAACGGAGTGGAGACTTTTACCTCGAATCAAGCCGAATTTCATTCGCTCAAAACCCGGTTGCAAACAACTTCTTTTGCCACCCTGTTGATTGAATGAGGGACTACTGCCAGTGCAGTGCTGACAGTATGCAGCTTAGGGACCGTGTGAAGTCGTAACTTATCCTTCCACGTAACCACTTGTTCGTCCTGCTGAACGTCCGAACGTCCCTATCGGCTATGGACTTTTCTCTAACTATCTCCTCCATCTCATAACCATAACTAGAAAGACACCGCCGCCTCCCATTTTAAAACAACTCTGATACTTGCTTAGTTCAGTATGAGGACTCGGCGCTGCAAGTAGCAAAACAACCGTCCCCGAGCACCCAACGTCAATCACGCAGAAGCTTTCACCACGGACTACGCATTGAAACTATGGTGGTTAACTCTTCCTACGTTTTGACCAATCCCTGTGTCATGGTTTATAGCGTCCTAGACATGATGGGATCGGCAGAGATTCCTGAAAGCGGACCGCGCTTGCCAAGAGATAGCGTAAACTTAACCTTCGAGAATTGCTACATTCCGACATTGACCTCACCTTCAGTTCGACTCGTGGGCTCTTTGAACCGATACGGAGTATCTTCTGAGTGGCATCTCAGCCTCTTGCGCCACTGTTCACAGTCTTCCTTCTATGCCAAAGCCTTAAATCGGACAACTTGAACTCCGTTCTACCGCCAACCTTGATCACAGCTTGCCCCAGATCCACACTATAGCCCCTCCTTCCGATCCCACCCGTCGAGTCCTAGCGCCTTTGATTAGTAGTTCCCCACCATTTGGTTCCGATTGGCTATTCGTAGACTTCTAATGATTGACCATTGAGATTGAAGGTCTTCAGACACCTGTCAGCTGGGCCTCCCCCCTAACAACGCACACCGCCACTCACGCCGAATCTCTGATAAAGGTTTTACTTTCAACTCGCTGGCCCTTCTAAGCACTCAGTTTAGTCCCCGAGTGCTTTTCTTGTCCCAAATGACTTTCCTTCCGAGAGAGTGACGTAAAGAATCGATATACTCGCTTGGCAACTAGAACGGACTTCACTGATCACCTTGCCCAACCACGTAGTAATATACCCAAGTAAAAACCCAAGGGTCAGCCCGAGATGCCGTATGACATGAAAGCGAAAATGCTGCACTACTAAGGATCCAAATTGCCGGCCGGTTCTATATGTTGAAAAGTTGTCCATACCTACAAGCAAGTAACCAAATGGAGCAAGTCCTCCACGTTCAAGTTCATTGATTTAACGGTTGGTTTTCTTCTTAAACCTGAGCCACAGGGAACATCCAGAAAGGAAACCATGGTGACTCACCGTTCCTCCCTGGAGTAGTACATACTGCAAGCACAGCTACACATATGTACATAACTTCTGTTGCATCATCATCCCGAAAAAGGTCACGGTTAACCGCTTCGAATGTCACCGCGTCGAGCCACAGCTCACCTCGGAGGTTGTTCAACTCGTCACTCGCGTGTTTTGTCCTCAGGGACTTCCTTCCGCCTCTCCTCCGGCTATGACAATAAACGGGAGCTTCTTCCCTCTCTTGTTCCAGTCTTCATTTATGTATTAAACCATTCCTGTGTTTCTTCTGAGCAAACACTGCCTGTCAGTTCAGCTGGCATTTAATGTTCTATCCTTGAATGTTTTGACAGATATCATCCGAACCGGCGCCGTTCTCAACCGGATTTGTATTCCTGTTTTTTTAGACTGCTTTCTTGTGGCTGTTGGAGAGAATTGTGTATTAACCCTGTCAAGTTTATGGATCGAATACTTAAACCGTGCCACTTCCAGCTTTATCCTCCTTAACCCATTGCCACCCAGCTCTCTCATCTTCTGATCTCATCCGGCAAATCATGGGTGCACGTGGTACGATACGGCCTTTACAAAACTGTCTTGTCCCCGCTAAATGTTACATTTCAGTATCCTCACCTTCTCACCCCTCCAAACAGCTCTCCGGACACACTCCTCATAAGGTTCTCATACTCGACCTCGGAGATGTCATTTTCAACTGGAAGGCTCCAACAGACGGCAAACTATCTCCAAGAACCCTCTCACGCGCCATGTCCACACTTCCATGGCACGACTTTGAACGCGGACAAATATCCGAAACGGAATGTTTTCAACGGATTGGAGAGATCCTGGCTGTATCTCCATCTGATATTGCCGAAACCATTCAACAAGCGAAAATGTCGTTACAATGTGATGATCGTCTGGTTTCGACTTTGAAGGAGCTGAAATGTGATTCTGGTGGTGCGCTCAAGATTTATGCGATGTCGAATATTGCAAAACCGCATTATGACATCATTCGCTCGAAAGACTGGGAATGGTCGTTGTTCGATCAGGTGTTCACGTCCGCGGGCGTTGGGATGCGGAAACCGGATCTGCAATTTTACAAATATGTTCTCGAGGCGATTGGCTTGGAGCACTGCCCCCAGAATGTCGTTTTCGTCGATGATAAACGAGAGAATGTTGTATCTGCGTTATCACTAGGGATGCATGCGATTCGATTCGAAGACTCAGAGAAGACTATCGAACGAATGTTTAATATCTTGGGGGATCCGGTCAAGAGAGGCGAAGAGTATTTGCAGAGGAATGCAAAGAATATGCATTCTACGACGAACACTGGTATTGCCATCAAAGAAAACTTTGCTCAGTTGCTCATTCTCGAAGCGACAGGGAACCGGCACGTGCTATATAGTTAAATCTGTAAGGAATGATGGCTGAAAGTTAAGGTTGTAGGGAACTTATCACGCTGAAAACTTATCCACTTCTGTGGAACTTTTTCCAAGGTATGTAATCCCAGTCTAAACTATCACGAAGAATAAATACTCATTACTTTTTTTAAAAAAACTCCAGAACAACCAGTTTTGACTACGAGTACCTACCCCAATGACTTTGATACCACCTCTCTTGCACTCACAGTTCTTGGATGCCCTGATTCCGTGGCTGAGGCAGTTATGGACAAAATGGCCAACAACGTCAGCTCTGATGGTATCATCCAGGTACATCACACGTCTATAATCATTCACGAGTCGTCGTAACCACATTTTCCAGGTCTACGACGACCCTCAAAGACTGCGAGTAGATGCAATGGTCTGTGTTCAAATCCTCACGCTCTTCTACCTCCGCGGCCGGGATGATGAAGTCAGGAAGACCTACGATTGGGTCTATCAGATACTCCTCCACCGAGCATATCTAGATGGGACGCTTTACTATTGCTCACCAGATTACTTTCTCTATGCTCTCAATCGACTCATCACATACACACGTCAAGCGGGTAAACCCATTCCATCGGACCTGTTCCCACTTTTTCAGGAGCGATGTAAAGAACGGATAGGCGCTCCAGGAGATGCTCTTGCGATTGCAGTGCGATTGATTGCTTGTCATTGTGCTGGGATTCCAGTATCGGAGGTTCGGAGGGATTTATGCACGCTGAAGACGCTACAATGTCAGGATGGGGGGTGGCCGTTTTGTGGGATGTATCGGATCCCATCTGCGAAGACGGTGATGGGGAATAGGGGTGTGAGTACTGCAGTGGCGGTCAAGGCGATCAAGTTGTTTGCAGATTAGAGTCGCGAGCTTGTGCCGTCTAGGTGATTTCATTCTCGGATGGCGTCATCGGGCGATGGAGGTTTACCATTGGAGTCACCCCACTTATTACTTGGTTCTTTTATCTCGAGAGATTACTGCTCGAGTCCCCTTAAATTTCTCCACCCCCTTCTTCCATTATACAAATCTGGCCTAGAATCTCGTTATGCTATCTGTTTCGGGTTTCACTACATTCCAGTTCACTCCAACCCCAACTATCTTACCTGATGTATAATTAGATTTTCAAGGTTCATAGCGTAATTCACCCTTCGAAATACTATATGAACTTTATGCCATCATTGGCGTCAAAGTAGATAGATATCGACAGCACATGTCCGAGCGACACGTTCAAGTACACCCACGGCGTCTAATACCACCGTCCCTCCAACCATATGCTTCAACCCACACCCATCCTCATCGCACTTTTACTGAGTGCACATGGCTTGCGGAAGAAATCGTTGTCGCCAAGCGGTGCATTCACAGCCTTTGTTGTCGGCTACGGCAGCTTATCGGGTGGACTCTGGGCATTCGGGATTACGCTCATTGGGTTTTATTTGATTGGCAGTCGTGCTACGAAATGTACGTACAACTTTCACTTATCGCGACAAGGAAATTCAAGTTGTATTGTAGATGGCAAACAGCGGAAGGCGAAATTAGAACCCGGGTACCACGAAGCGGGATATAGAACGGGATGGCAAGTGTTGAGTAACAGTGCGGCGGGGATTGTAGTCGCGGTGTTGTGGAACGGGATGTTCGTACCGGACAGTGTACAGGTGTGGGTGGTAAGGGTAGGAACAGGGACAGTGTACAGTGAGGTGGGCTGGTGTCCCCTCGATAAGTAAATCGCGGAAGGCTGGAGTCGCGCGTTGATATTCGCCGCCATAGGATGAGTCCCCCACAAAGCTTGCTGACTAGAAATTTCCCTGACGAGTGTGCACAAGCCGCTATGGGTGCTTCTCGGGAGACACGTTGGCTTCGGAACTCGGAGTGCTGGCACACGGAAGACCACGGCTTATCACGATGTTACAACCCGTACCACCAGGGTACGAACAGGAGGATATCGGTCACAGGTATCCTCGCTTCTCTCATGGGCGGTGTTCTCGTCGGGGACCTTACCGTTGTCACTCTCATTTCGAAAACATTCCATGTCGAGGGAGTTGGAGTGCCGTGCTTCTATCCACTGTTCTTGCGGTGCTTTTGCTGGCTACTTCGGGAGTTTGATGGGTGATAAAACCACTTGGGTGCTTGGTTTGTTCAGTGGTCAGCTTGATTTGTTGATGGGCACAGCACACGAGGTTCCCAGAGGCGAAAATGGCTGCTCTGCGGGACGACTCCAGGGTCGCTGGACCAGTCAAGGCTATCAGCCTCTTCGCCAACAATCGGGTGAGCATCCTTAACTCTTCTCGAGCCACTAGCTGATGTCCAACCCCAGGGTGTGCTACATGTATGCCAATATGGCGAGCCTCAAATACTGACATCGCCTCAGAGCATTCAATTAGTCGGTCTTCACCTCATCCCCCTGGTCTGTTAGGAACTCAGGCACGTTTGCTTTCAGACCCCACTGCGGCGAAGCTAACGATACGGACCACCCGACCTCCGCATCCTTGACCCCCAATCCATCTCTCATAGCAGCCCAATCCAAAAGGCTTCGACGCTCTGGTATCTACTCTACCTCAAGCAGATTGGTGTCGTTACGAGCCCACCTTCCGATAACGCATTTTGCTTGACATACAAAAGGGGCTCTCTTGCTGGGTTTTTCAAAATCGACCTGAACGTCCGCTTGAATATGGATGGTCTGTTGCAGCCCCATTTCACCAAGGATCCTTTGTTGGAGGAACATAGTATGGTGGGACAAATATGTTTTTACAGCTCATAGCGAGTGCATGAACACTATTGACCATATTTTAGATTTACGAGCTGTCTCGAAGTTCACTAGTCACTTCCTGTGCTCACCGGGAATTCCGAAACGAAAATTGCTCCTAAATAGAGTCTAAACCTCACTGGCTCGATATCATTATTGCCTACCCGGCGCTGAGGGCAATGGCAGTAGGATTTACTCTTATAAACCAGTTCTGGGTGCTGATCGATGGCTCTCAGACGAATATATCAACATCAGGCTGGTGTGCAGGCACCAGACATTGATTGACGAATTGGAAATGATCCAAGGGACTATCACTGGCGATTTACCTCGGGAGCGTATACGACTACTGGGATGGTACTCCCTAGTATATCCAAAGCTACAATCAAATGTCGTTGTTGGGTCAACCGATTGGTGCTTTCCATAGGCCATTCCTTTCGTTCAAAGATCAATAGCCTAAATACATAGCGGACTAGTATATTCTGCTACAGATTACCTGTTTCGACCGATCGCCGTCATGTGTTGTATACAGTATTTTTTTGCCAGCGTATCCAATCAACAAGTGTATACTTATGGGATCATCCGGGATTTACGTCGCAGGCAAGGCACGAGAGCGATCGCAAGTTTACTTTGGTAATTGCACATGTATGCTCACAACAACTACAGTGAACCTATTTGAGGTACACAACGCGACCCGTTGTCACAAGTCTCTACCTTCGACGAGATTAACTCAGTAGAAGAGCCACCTACGCAATGCTACCATACGACGATTCAAACATCGAAAGCCTCGCGCGATGAAATCACAGGCAAGAAAGAAGAGGTTCTCACAAATACCTCGTGAATGCCTACTGTCATGCAAATGCACCACTCAGCCCCGAGGTCAAGTCAAGGAATCACGATTCAAACGAAGCACAACAGGAGTGGGACCCAGGCCAGGACCAAGACAGCTGAACGCCAAATTCTGGGCTCCACGCACACTCCGGCTGGTAATTGGTATTGATATCAGTGAGATTTTGTCGTGGATGAAACAGCTTAATGCAGCGTTCTCTCGTCCCGATGGTTCTTAGTAGAGCCTTGGATTCTCTCAGTAAGGTATTGGAGACTTACTATTCATCACCAAACTCTGGAGAGCTCTCCTCGGACAGCTCTACAAAATTTACCAGCAAGCACAGTCCAGATCTGGATGCTTGACCTCACAGGGTCTTCGCTCGCATGTTTCCGCGGCGGTTCCAAAAATATGCCCTGGTCATGCACATAGTAGGGTAAGCCTCAAGGTGATATACTGCAGAGTCGAGTTACATTCGTGTCAGATGAGCGCTGAGAACTGAGAAGAACCCCTTGGGCGCCTTGATACGAGGTAATGGAAGGTCTGCTAGCGCAGAATCTTGATTTAATGATGAGAAATGTCTCCTTCGCTCTTTCCAGCGAAAGCTCAAAGCAAATTAGCTTCCGTCCTTGACCGGGACATGCGAAGTCACACCAGTGTTTGAACGTGTTCATATCCCTGCGGTTTAACAGATGAGGGGGCATAGTCTTGGGGTGGAAACGTGCTGAACACATGAGCTCCCAACCATAGTATGATACCAGTAAGCTGAAAATCTGTTCCACGCAGAGGATCCCTTAATCAGCGGTTAGCGTTGGTAGGCAAGCCACATGTCGAGAAAACAACTTAGATTCTAACGACGCATTTTATAGCCGAATGGCAGGAAATATAAGCTCCGGAACAAGCCAGCAACCTTCCCTCCAAACCTGTTCCAGCTCACTACTACCGTAAGGCTACTATCTCCCCCCGATCGCACCATTCTAATTACATCAGTAGTGCGATGTTCATCTTTCCAGGCGGTTTCTCTCAACGAACTTCGGGTCGATTGCCTCAAGAGTCATCCACTAGCGAGATGAGCGCGAAGTCCTCCCCGGAGCCCCATGCCCAACACAGTGATCCCCCGAACGATTTCAAGCATGTAATGATTGTTGGCCATCGAGGTGCTGGAAAGAGCAGCCTTGTCAACATGCTTCTGGATGAAGAGAGAGCAGGTACTTCCAGCAATGCACAAAGCCACACCAAAGAAAACACCTCTTACAACCTCACGGTGTACCAAGAGCACGTAGCCTTATGGGATACAGTTGGCTTGGACCTGGCGCCGAACCCAGACGCGCCTTCACTCCTCTATGTACCAAACGGTCAAGTCAGCGTCGTAGTGTTCGTTTTGAGTAAGACTATTACGGGCGTCGAGGAGGCTCGAAAATACTGGAAGCCTGTCCAAGAGGCGACGCAGGAGACGAACTTAAAGAATTACGGGAAGAAGGTGCCCGTTATCCTTGTTGTGACTGGCCTGGAGAATGAGAACCCTGACTCAAAAGAAAACAATCTGGATGGATGGTGGAATAAGAATGGTCAGTTGTTCAGAGATCAAGGGATAACACCCGACGAATTTGCATGCGTCACTGCGCAGAGGGGCAAATTCCAGCCACAGATGGGAAGGCACGTCAATGATCCCCGATATCGAGCATCGCGAGAGAAAGTACTTTGGCTTATCGCCAAGTGCATTAATGGTCTGGAGGGACAAGCTAGCATCAGTTAGAGGTAGGAAGCGGACACGAGCGCACCGTGACCATAAGCGAAGTAGGTCTTCTTCGGTTCCCTAGTAAGCGCCACGGTTGATAATTGTACAGTACTAGGCAGTTTAGTTGGATGTATAATCAATTACTCTCCTTGCCTGTCCGAAGCGTTTTCACTATGTTGTATGCTACTTCCTCTGTTCCATTAATGAAAGGCTTGCCATGCATTAGATCGACCCTTACTTAGACTCTGATGGATGGAAAATGCGTGTTGTTTCTCACACAGTGGAAGCAGCTAGAAGCTATCTGAGATCTGGAGCCGTAGTATTGGCTAGCACTTCAAAGCGAGAAGGGGCCAGAGCTGAGATTACTATTCAGGATGTTTAATGAAGGAGTATCTGTTTTCTCAGCTTGACCCGGGATGCCGATCGGAGTGCTTGCTACCAGCGTGATGAAGGTATGGGGCATGGAGGGTACGGGATGAGGTGCGTGGCGCCCCAAATGTTTTTGGTGAGCAGCCACTAATTGCGTGGATGAACAAATGTGATGGTGATTTTGACATCTAATGTACGACTTCTGTCGTCTGTCGATCACCAGCGTAAGTTATTTTGCAAGACAACGGAGCAACTCTGCTGAGACTGCTCCCGATTGTGGGAGACCGCCATTAGTACGAGAGGGAATGACGAGGGCATGAAATTCATAGGGTAAAGTAAAAAATACTGCTGGCTGTCAGACTCGTAAGCCACGTATCTCGAACAATTGAGCTGGACGGATATGGACAGGTTACATAGGTAATTGAAAGTTGTACACATGACAAAACAAGTGTCACAGGACGCCACCAATCAGTTGGAGGCTGAGGACCGCTTCTTCAGGTAGTCATCAACCTGCGAAAGATACGCCGCTTTCGCCTGGCCTTCAGGTCCCCCTATCGCTGTTGTTGCGAGATCAGACACTAAATTTACAGAGAACGTCAGCCCAAAGTCTCATAGAACAACTTCAATACCTGCCTTTGTAGTATTCTATGTTTTTACTGTTTCGAACCAGGTACTGCACTGCTTCTAAATGTCCCATTTGTACCGCCTTTTCAAGAGCCGTGTTGCCCAAAGGATCTATGCAGTGTAGTTGCTTGAATGTCCCCAAATCTGTAACGCTCACACCCACCCTTAGCATCCATATCAACACCCCGCTCCTCCACCAAGTACTCCATGACATCTAAACATTGATTCTCGACGGCATCGTGGAGTGCTGTAAAAACAGAAGCATGAGTTAGAGATGGTATCGTACGACAAGCCTCACCTGTCTTCACTGGAAAAGACGAGGGATGCTCCTTCGCCAAGTATTTAACGACCTTTAAAGATCCCTTTTTGATCGCAGAAGAAAACGCTGAAAATAAAGCATGAGCAGCCACAGTTAAAAAAAGAGTAGTCCCTCACTATTGTGTCCAACAAACGCCCCCCGCTCCAAAGCTGCGAGTGCTACCTCATGCTCTCCATTTTCCAGCGCTTCCTCAGCTTGCGCTGTAAGCTGCCGTGGTTGCCGATTTAGACACGTATATGTGAGATCGCGAGCTGTAGGTAGTAGCAATAGGAGGGCAAGTGTCTGACCGAATGACCAGTAAGAATCACCCGGCTCCAAAAAGCCAGCTGGAGCTCTTCCCAGCGTTTCCTCCGTACAAACGACGAGAAGGGCGTTGATGACTGTGACCACCATTATCCCGGGCGCTGCTATCCACATTTTCTTGTAACGACGGTCCTGTATCTGGCGCAGTTGTGGACATGATTCGAGTACAGAGACCAGTGCAAAAAGCAACGCAAAAGTCGGGATGAGGTTAAGGCCAGGGACAAGGAGGACAAAGTAGATCAGTAGTGACCAGATTCGTAACCGCGCCGATAAGAGTGAAATCGGCTGGTTGAAGAGGAAGAAATATCCACTCGTGGAGCATGCGGGGGAGTTGCCGAAAGCAAGAGGATCACTCCAGAGCCAGATGCCAACCGCTGATGTGAGTGTCAGGTGAAGGGAGGCTAAAACCACGACTTCCTTCGACTTTTTTGCTACTTCCACCAACAACCCAACCAGGTCGGACGAGGAAAACCTGCTCGTGCCCTCCCCACCTGTGTGTCCCCCACCCGTGCCCCCTCGCCCATGTGCATAACATTCATCTCTTCTTTCTTCAAGTCCATCTCGTGAAACAAATGCAAAAGAAAGTACATGAAAGAATTCGTGTCGTTCATCCAACTGAGGTTCAGGACAATGATAGCATGAAAGTTGGAGAGGGTATTGGTAGTTGCCGCCTGAATTATCGTTGAAAAAAGGATGCCGTATGCGCTAACAAGAATCGCTGTGGATTGTGTCTTCAATGTCTCGAGTTCGACACGCGTGACTCTACCGTCCCAGAGGGCATGAATGGCAGGGATAAGAGTGATAAAATTTTGTGCGTAGGTGGCAGCTCGAGTGCCAATTCCAGAAATGTCAGTATTGGAAGCAATACAGTAAGCTGACGAGTTGGACATGGGGTCGGCGTGAATCAAAATTATTTGGATCGCGGCGGTAATTAGGGTCTGAAAAAGGTGAGCGAGGGGGGAGGAGACTCAAGGTAGAGCCAGTAAAAAACAGTTGACTAAGGTGCGATTTTATTCTGCTAGTGGGTGCCATGCATCATACAGTATCCCCAAGACACTCCGTCGACATGTGGAAGTAAACCACCAATTACACGAAGAGTGTGCAACTATTTCCCTGAGGCCCATAGCATTAGGGGTGACACTTCCGTGGTATCGCAACTTCCATTCGATCGAAAGCTCTGCAGGGATACTTACATGATATGAGTAGTACTATCAGCGACCATTGAGTACCAAACCTTAGATCTAGCACCTCATTTGCAGGAGCTATGACTTGGTCCTGATCTGGCTTCCATTATAAATGAATACTCGTCAACTGCCTCGTTGTGTTTTACTTTTTGGATAGAAGGAGTTCTTTCATATAGAGTATTACTTCCTCGATTCAATGGGAAAGGCACGTGTGTTTCGTTGGTCTTGAGATGTGTATGCAGCCTTGTATCCCTTTGAAAAAGCCGTGCTTGCATAATGTGGATGTCGGTTATATGTATACTTGAAAAAAGAATAAGAAGGATTTATGAATGATGGCACTTGTCTAGTTTCACAAGTCGGCTCTTATCTAAACAGAACTTGGACCAATATTTAGCCCTTTATATGGTATGTAGATACAGTCATCCTGGAACATGTCCGGATGGAAGCTGCCAGTGCTTCCCTTATGCTCACATAATCAGGACAAAGATTGTCGATCTGAAGTTGAAGTTCGGCCTGGTCCTGAGCGCAGCAATCCGCCTGTTTCTAGATAATCCTCCACTTGGGAGCCTTATGTGACCCTATCAGACTCGGAGCACGTTGCCCTGCCTTGAACACGGCGTCAGCCTGATCCCCGTCACCTGCATACACGTTGCAATCACTCGGGCTTCATGTTGAAAGAAACCAAGTCAACCAAAACGCAAAAGCCGCAAAAGCCCTTCGTCCAGTCCATCTACTCTGCCCGCTGAGCTAGAGCGATAGAATGAACTACGTTAACAGATTTCGTGGCAGGGAACAGCGAGGTATGTAGTGCCGGGCTATCATTCGATGACCTCGTCCTAAGTCCGCTTATCACTATTAGGTGCCTCTTGTCAGTAAATTTGCTGTCTTCGCGCATTCGAGTGCTCATGCCGTACTACTCCAGCTCCCAATGAACCAAACCTATTCACCAAATTCAAGAACCCCCAGACTCGGAATATCATTGTCTTTGGTGGGCGGGGAGCTGGAAAGAGCAGCATTATCAATATGCTCGCTGGTGGAGAGGTTGCTCCCACAGGCGGCGATCCTATTGGGACGACCACCGGAAATGTATCTTACACCATTTCGATTAAAGACTCGGAGTACGTGTTCTGGGATACTGCTGGGCTCAACGAAGGCAACAGTGGCATTGTTAAAAATGACGACGCATTCTACAACCTCGGTAACCTAGTTGGCGAGAGCGATGGTGTCAGTCTCCTGGTGTACTGCGTCTTTGGTTCTCGGGTTGGCCTCGACTACGTTGAGTACAACTACGACCTTTTCGTTCGAAAAATCTGCGCAGATCGGATCCCGGTTGTCCTCGTCATTACGGGGCTTGAGAACGAAAAAAGGATGGAGGATTGGTGGGGCAACAATAAGGCAGTGTTCTCGTCGATGTCGTTGGAAAGCCACGCTTGCGTGACTACCATAAAGGGCAGGCAGGATGCGTACAAGAAGGAATACAGCGAATCAACAGCCGCTATGCAAGCCATGATCAAGAAATATTGTTCCAGAAGCGCCTGGAAGGTTCTATCTAAAGAGAGTTGGACTAAGCACGTCGCGCTTCAGATTCAAGGAGACAGTGGGCTCTGTCACTCGGATGGTGCGAGGGGAAAACTACCAAGCGACCAGTCAGCCCCGTCAGGTAAAGGTGGGTACACGCCCCTTCTGATAACAAGGATCCGTTTCTTAATCACTTTTGATGTACACCGAATTCTCGTCTTAGACAAACATTCCGACGAGACCCTTAATGCGGGGACCATCCGAGTGCCCGGGGAGCCGGTGGACGACCCATCTGTGCCCAAACCAGGTCAGTATCTCTACCTTGATAGTGGAACAGAGCAGACCACCCATTCAGTAGTAGCTAAGAAATCTGATGCTCCTATAAACGATAACAACTTCCCGGTTCAGTCGACACCCGCAACAAATGTGGCTAGCGCAACTAGCGTCCAGAGCGACATTGTGGACGAGCTGGGGCAGGATCCCATGCTCAAAGGAGGTCAATATCGCTCGAGTGATGTTGCTGGCCCTAAAGCGCCGTCCAAAGGCAGGCACCTCTACATACTCAAACTGTGCCGTTTCGCTGATCTTGTCTAGGTACCGAGGGACAACGCCCAAATAAGCGCTGGACCCCGATCCGTAATCTGTTTTCAGCTGTAAGGAGGTTCAGACAGCAGATCCAATAAGCCAGATGCTTGAGCTCAATACCTGCTTAGCACTGCACCCTGCTATATCCCTGAAGATTGCATACCCGGGAACCACTGTATTTCGTATATTGTTAACTCGTGAAGTTCACCATCCTATGCCATTCATGTACTGCTAAAATATAGGTCTCCCTAAATAAGTCATCGGCGTTCCCTCCTCCTCCAAAAATAAGAGTAAGCGAGCTTACAGAGAATGTAGCTTGTGCCGTAGAGGTTTGTCTTGAAGGAGCAGAATCCTCGAAAATGCAAAGTCGTGTCCATACTACGACAAAAATTAATACTCTAGACTTAAAGATAAAAATATAAACAGCAGAAAGAATCATGAGTGACTCGCCTCAATTGACTGATAGGAATTCGTGTGTTTGTGCTAGGGCTCTGATAAGTGAACGCCTCTTAATGACAGATACTTCGACCACTTACGAGTAATCTGAATGGAGCTGATCACAGTACGGCGACCAAGAATAATAGTCACAGGCCTTCAGGCTTGGGGCGAGCGTGGATTTAGATGAGCTAAGAAGGTCGATGCAATGAAAATTACAGAATTGGCCGTCACACGTACTGTACTGGAGTATGTATGCAATACCTGGAGGGCGGCGGATGTTACATCGGGGGAACGGCAGGGAACAACGTCACCACACCAGGCGTGTGTGGTTGTGCGTTCGGACAGAGGGCTTACTAAACGGGAGATCGCCAGGAAGTGCGTTCTGCCACAGACCAATTCTTATCGATTATCCTCGGGTCACAGAACCCTCGCCTACGGAAGAATTCCTTTGTTTTGATTCGTCCCTTTGAGCCCCACCATTCTTTGCAGGTTTGCGTCAATGTATATTTACTCGTTGTGAATAGCCCAGGGCATATGCGCTTTATACAGCTAGAAACGGATGAATGCGTGTCGCACTTCCCAGAGACACCCATTATTAAGTCGGAAGCCCATGCGGCTCTTCTGTGTCAGATCAAGGCGAGCACCAGCTGTTAGGGGACACTGACTGCGTTTATTATCTTATCTGCACCACAGATTATCCCCCCTCTGTGACTAGGAATGGTCCTAGCAGGGAAAAACGCAGCGAACCAGACTAATCAGCTTCTGAAGAACTTGGTGAGTGTGTGTATGTACTCCAGCATCTAAATCTGGCATGCTAGAAAAGAGCCTTCGAAGCCCTGACGGCCCCATTGAGCAACCTCAGATGTAATCGGATGATCGACCAGCCACTGGCATTGGTGATACCAATTCTGTGGGTGACCGGAGTTTGCCTCATTCGATTCCAGTCGTGCAATCTCCCCCCGGAGATCCCGAAACACCGGGCGTTGCTGGTTCTGAGGTGCCGTCCCGCGAGTAAGCACCACCACCCATTCCAACTGTATTATCTAGCTGAGTTCGTCTAGGTATCGAGGGACAAGTCCCCGTCACCCAGAAGCGGAGTGAGGGGTGTTCGGGGGTATTAAATAAACTGCGAAGTAGGTTGGGAAAATTCATCAAGTCGAATGCTTGAAATCGGTAGCTGATTGACACTGCATTCTGTTTACATTCTGTTATATCTCCGGAGTATGCTTTTCTGAGAGTGATTGTATGTTGTATGTTGTTCAAAGCTCGTGCTCACCATCCTACTCGTAAAAATACCATTCAATTAATATTGTACGAGTTGAATAGAATAGAACTATTTGGACAATGCTAGATAATATTTACAGCGTATTAAGTCATGGGGGAGAAGCCAGCCTGAAAGCGCGACATTCTGAGAGACACTGCCGGGTGTCCAAGGTCTTAAGCGCTTGGGCGTTAAAGTCGGACGGCAATTGCGTTGTTCTTGGGGAGTAGTACGTCAAGCCTACGACCGCCGACAAATGCTTCCGAGTTACAGCTATTGGCATTGTGTCCGAGGGCTATTCATGTCAAGTGATTGAGTGTAAGAAATGCTGCAAGTCTTCTTCGGCAACGCCGATTGAGCAATGTCCTTCATGTCAACAACTGGCGCATCCAGGTGCTTGCCACACGACTCTCTTGCTTGAGACTTCAGTGGGGCGCCAGCCATCGGTATCTCATTTCATCAATTGGAGAGGAGGCGGATGTCAAAGCAGGCCATCCGATCGAAAAACCAAAGACGTGTGGCATCGAATTGCAAGTGACGATGAAAGTAACAAGGAGTACGTGAGGTTGGGGTTCGATCCGAAGGGGACGGGATTTTCTTGAAGACGTGAAGCCGTGTCCACGCTACGAGGACTATAGATTGATCAACTGAAGAGTGTTCCACTGAGACGACATCAATGCGTTACTCTTGTGTTTCTGTGGGAATCAATCTTTCCCTGGGTCGATCATTCCTCCTCGGTCATATTTGCATTGTTTAAAATGGACGCTTGGTAGTAGTATTCGATAGCGCCGGATGGTAGTACTTATTCCGACGAGGTGGTGCTGTTCAATGCTGTAAGTGCAACGTTTCGAGAAGCTACGATGGAACGATAAGTTCCTTTGTGCTAGTCGCCGAGAATAAAGTTAAGCGCTAGTAAATTAATGCGAGATGAAAACCAACCCTTTGGCTAATAATATGGGGGCCTCGTGATACTGGCCAATCTCTGCACACATCTTTCGGTGGATTGGTTAAGGGTTAGAGAAGTGCGTGTAAAAATCAAAACGTACGCTGAGCTCGGATTTGGTACTAGTGAAAAAGCATGGGCTTCGTTATCCTGGTCCTTGTCCCATCTATCTATGACCGTTCTTTTCGGTTGTCGATAGTTCGTAACTAGTATCCAGTCCTCAAAGTGGGGACACCAGATTTCAGTTCTTGTTTCCCATCGGAATATCAGTGGCCGGCGATCCACTGTGAAGTCAATTTAAAGTTTGGTGGAAGGCACATGTGGAAGGAGGACCGGATGGCGGGGATGTAAATGTCCTAAGCTTCCAGGACGAAGAAAACGGGGGTGGAAACTGATATACACTTGAAGTTGTCGTTTTTCGTGTCTGGGTCCTTGAGGTTGCGAATGTGGGGCTACTGATGCGATCATTTGGAGGAGCTGGATTCAACGTGCTCAAGCAGGAGGTATGCGACTCGCGACGGCGTTGAGGGAGTAGGCTCCAACTTACTGCTTTTGATCTCGATCACCATACTACGCCTTTACTATCAATAAAGCCGTACATGTTTAGTAAATGAAAGATCACTTGCGCCTTCATACTCATCATTGGGCGTCAAAGTACAGCACGTGTCTGGGCGGCACGTTCAGTCACTCGGGTGTCTAGTGCCACCATCCCACCGTCCAACCTTATGCTTCAACCTACGCCCATCCTCATCGCGTTTTTATTGAGTGCACATGGCTTGCGGAAGAAATCGTTGTCGCCAAGCGGTGCATTCACAGCCTTTATTGTAGGCTACGGCAGCTTGTCGGGTGGACTTTGGGCATTCGGGATCACGCTCATTGGGTTTTATTTGATTGGCAGTCGTGCTACCAAGTGTACGTTACACTTTACTTATCGCGAGAGAGAGAGAGTAGGAAGTGAAATTGAATTGCAGATGGCAAACAACGGAAAGCGAAATTGGAAGACGGGTATCATGAAGCGGGATATAGAACGGGATGGCAAGTGTTGAGTAATAGTGCGGCTGGGATTGTAGTCGCGGTGTTGTGGAATGGGATGTTCGTACCGGACAGTGTACAGGCGTGGGTGGTAAGGGTAGGAACAGGGACAGTATACAGTGAGACGGGCTGGTGTCCCCTCGATAAGCAAATCGCAGAAGGCTGGAGTCGCGCATTGATATTCGCCGCCATAGGGTGAGTCCCCCCGCAAAAACTTGCCCACTAGAAATTTCCCTGACAGGTGTACACAGCCACTACGGATGCTGCTTGGGAGACACGTTGGCTTCGGAACTCGGAGTTCTAGCACACGGAAGACCACGGCTTATCACGACGTTCCAACCCGTACCACCAGGGACAAACGGGGGGATATCGGTGGCAGGAACCCTCGCTTCTCTCATGGGCGGTGTTCTCGTCGGGGTCCTTACTGGTGTCACCCTCATTTCCGAAAACGTCCCATGTCGAGAGAATTGGAGTGCGGTGCTTCTATCGACTGTTCTTTGCGGTGCTTTTGCTGGCTTCTTTGGGAGTTTGGTAGGTGGAAACATTTACTGGGGTGCTTAGTTTGTTATTAACTGCTGGCTTAGCTTGATTCGTTGATGGGTGCTACGATTCAGCAGACGAGATTCTCAGAGACGAAAAAAGTTGTTCTGCAGGACGAGTCCAAGGCAGATGGCCCTGTCAAGGTCATCAGTGGTCTGAATCTGGTCACCAACAATCAGGTAAGCTTCCTTATCTCCTCTCACAGACGCGCGCTAATACGGCTCAGGTGAACCTATTATCGTCGTTGGTTACGTCGGCGGTGGCTGGGGTCATGTCACGGTCACAAGGGTGGTGATGACGTCATGGATCACGACGGGGCCAGGGGGATCATTGGTCCATAGAATATAACTTCTCCTTCCTTACAATTTTCTTACCCTCCTCTCTCTCTGTACATAAACCCATCCACGAATGGCAGACGGCAAGCGCGACGTGCAACACCCTCTTCTCTTTGAATGCGCATGGGAAGTCGCAAACAAAGTCGGTGGTATCTACACCGTCATCAAAACCAAGGTTCCCGTCACTGTGGGCGAGTTTGGTGACCGATATTGTCTCATCGGTCCTCTTTCCTACAAGACTGCGCCTATGGAGGTTGAGCCAGAGGAACCTGCGGATGAGCATTTTGCTGCGACGTTGGAATCCATGCGATCGCAGGGTGTAAAGGCGCTTTATGGTCGCTGGCTTATCGAGGGTAATCCACACGTCTTGTTGTTTGATACCAGCAGTATGTATCCTAAGCTTGATGAGTGGAAGGGGGATCTTTGGAATCTTGCTGGTATACCCAGTCCACCGAATGACCATGAGACAAATGAGACCATTGTCTTTGGTTACCTCGTTGCATGGTTCCTCGGCGATGTACGTTGTCCTCTCTTACTCCGGTTTTTTTTTTGACAATCATCACCACGTTCCAGTACGTTTCTCGTCAACTAACCACAGCTGTCATCGCCCACTTTCACGAATGGCAAGCTGGTCTCGCCATTCCACTCTGTCGCAAACGTCATATCGATGTTACCACCGTTTTCACTACCCACGCAACTCTCCTCGGCCGCTATCTCTGCGCCGGTTCTGTCGACTTTTACAACAATCTTCAATACTTTGATGTCGATCACGAAGCTGGAAAACGTGGTATCTACCACCGCTACTGTATCGAGCGCTCAGCAACTCACTGCGCCGATGTCTTTACCACCGTATCCCATATCACCGCATACGAGAGTGAACATTTACTCAAACGCAAGCCGGATGGTGTACTCCCGAATGGCTTGAATGTCGTCAAGTTCCAGGCTATGCATGAATTCCAGAATTTGCATGCGACGGCAAAGGCGAAGATTAATGAGTTTGTCAGGGGTCATTTTTATGGGTATTATGATTTTGATTTGGAGAATACGTTGTATATGTTTACGGCGGGGAGATATGAGTATAGGAATAAGGGTGTGGATATGTTTATCGAGTCGCTTGCGCGTAAGTTTCCATTCGTCTAGATGATGATTGTTGTTGTTGACTGGGGTGTTTAGGTCTTAATTATAAGTTGCAGAAAGCTGGATCGAACGTGACGATTGTTGCGTTTATTATCATGCCAGCTGCGACACATTCATACACTATCGAAGCTCTCAAGGGGCAAGCTGTCACGAAACAGCTTCGCGATACTGTCACCGAAATTCAAAATCGCATCGGCCAACGTCTATTTGACCACGCTGCTCGCTTCAACGGGTGCGTCCATCCTCAATCTTATCTCACATCATTTTAACCACGCATTTCTTCTTAGTGACATGAAAGCTATCCCGACGCCCTCTGAACTTCTCTCTGACGAAGACCAGATCCTTCTCAAACGCAGGATCTTTGCACTCAAACGCAACTCTCTCCCACCCGTGACGACACACAACATGGCCGACGATCCCAATGACCCGATTCTCAATCAAATTCGTCGTGTCAAGTTGTTCAACAACGCTCATGACAGAGTGAAGATAGTTTTTCATCCTGATTTCTTGAATAGTAATAATCCGATTTTGAACTTGGATTATGAAGAGTTTGTGAGAGGTTGTCATTTGGGTGTGTTCCCGAGTTATTATGAGCCGTGGGGCTACACCCCTGCGGAGTGTACTGTCGTGCGTTGTCGTTTTGTTCTTGACCGTATCGTGAATAGGCTCACTTTTTTTACCAGATGGGTATTCCGAGTGTGACCACCAATTTGTCTGGATTTGGTTGTTTCATGCAAGATCTCATTGAACACCCCGAAGACGAAGGATGTTATATCATCGACAGGCGTATGCAATCCATCGAAGATTCAGTCAATCAGCTCACAGATAGCATCTTTTCATTCACTCAAAAAACGCGTCGGCAGCGAATCAACCAACGTAATCGCGTTGAACGGCTTTCCCCCCTTTTGGATTGGAAGAATTTGGGGATTGAGTATAGTAAAGCGAGGCAGTTGGCGTTGAGGAGGGCGTATCCTGATGCGTTTTATGCTGGAGAGAGTGGTGGTGCGATGGGTGAGGGTGAGGAGATTAGTTGGGATGATGCGTTTGGGGCTGGGCATACTGCTGTTAATGGGGAAGATGAGCACGAGGCGAGGATGATGGGTGTGTTTGGAGCTGGGATGAGTATGCCTGCGTCGCCGAGGTTGAGGGGAGCGGCTACGCCTGGTGATATTGGGACCTTGACTGAAGATGTGAGTGAACATCAAGCTTTTAGTGTGCAAGGTGCTGACGGGTTTGTGTGAATAGATGCAAGCCCTGGCGACGAGTGATTATAGAGGCTATGGATGGGGCGGACATGTAGATGAAGAAGATTCGTATCCTTTGTACGTCCTTCTCTTGCAGTTATTACTCACAACTTATCATTTCACGTTCGATAGCCCACTTGTGATGAAAGTCAGGTCGAGATCGGGTTCGGTGCGTAGTGGAGCGTCTACGCCGGGTGGAGGGGCGTTTAAGAGTTTGAGTGAGGGGGATTTGAGAAAGGCGAATGCGGCATTGAAGTTGAGTCAGGTTGAGGGTGAGAATGGGGAGGTTAATGGACGATGAGGAGCTTGTGTCGAAAAGTATTTTTTTTGGTGGGGGGGGGGGAATGTGAGTTTGGGATATATGCTTTTTTTGGACAAAGGTTTGTTTGGATATTGCGCTATGGACGATTGATTTTTTTTTTGTCGTGATAATGTTATGTGATGAATATAGACTTTTTTCTTTCTTTCTTCGTTTGATGACGAGTCTGGAGTTTGTTATGTGAAAAAGACGACGAGGATGGAGGTGGAGATCGATATCGACATGACACAATGTCAGGTCCTGGGTGGTTTCGGGAGAAAGAGCTGGTTCTCTTTGGAAGACACGGCCTTTGTGGATGTTCGTTCGTTACGGGCACAGGCACCTCCCTGTACCGTTGTTGGGATAATCGTTCTCCGAGTGCCGTGTTTTCATCAGGAGTAAGGTGGCACGCATCCCAACTTGGGGATGGTAAAAAAAGCGATTTCCCCTAGTCATCGTGTCGTGTCGTATGATGACTGCGTTGGTGGTCCTGACAGTGGGTGTGGAATATAAGCTTGAGCCTAGGCTCCATTCGAAGTCTAGTATGTACTTTTAGTTTTCTTGAATGGTCGCAGAGGATTATCATATTTTTCAAGTTCGACGCTGATAGCATTTTCCGCCTTATTTTTGATATGTATGACTCTAACTTGAACACACTGAGTTGTGCATTGGCATTCGATACTCGAGCGACCTGTATTTGGAGCAGAGGGGGCTTTGTAAGGAGTACCGGGGAGATCGAGGGGCCGTGGTTTCAAAGACAGAGCGAGCTGAGGGGCTTTTGTGACGTTGAATAGCTACTGGAACAGGGACGGAGGTAGATGGTGATGGTGAGAAAAGGGGAGGGGGTTTATCGTACTGAGTGAATCGTAGTCATTGTTCTGTCATTTTATGCGGGCGTACTGGCTGAAGGGCTTGTATAAACGATCTCGTCTGAAAAAAGGTAAAGGTGAGAAGTGGGATAAAGCATTCATGGATACATAAACAATGAGGGAAGGCTTTAGCGTCTCCACGTTTGGTGAAACGGGAGAAGAATTCTACAGTGTATGACTAGGATTGGGGATTAAAGCCTCCGAGATCAGTGTAGTGAGTCAGAGTTTGAGATCATATTTATTAGTGATAAGCTGTTTTTTTCCTCGAATAAAGACGTACATAAAGTCTCTGATGTTTTCGACTCGCAGACCACATGAATACCTTCAGGGCTTTCAGTTTGATTCTCAACCAGTGGAGAATAAAGTGCAAATTGGTCGAGAGTTTGTTACTTCCAATCATTCGTGTATATGAACAACTCGGATGAACAATGTTAAGTGCACGATCAAGGTACCGACATGTATGAGCTTATTGGTATCCCCGTGTGTTGTGGCGCTTGTTCCATGAGGCGTCATCTCGACAGATCCATCCTTGTCAGCCCGAGTACATGTTTCCCGGTGAAGAGATTGATCACCGAGGTTGGATCTGATCCCATTTTCTTGGAAAATGAACCCGATACCAAGTCCTCCCCGGAAGCTTGAAGGCGAGTGAATCTGCGATCCGGGTCGAGGCATTGATTGGAGCCGTAGTAGAGTATTTCGAGATCCCGGAACCTCGAAGCCGGTGATAACGGGACACTCGTATGTTCGGAACTCGGGTACGAAGGATAATAGATACAGACAACAGCCGGAGCTCGTCAACAGGTTTAGGTGAAGATGGATCTTGCTACCGGAACATGATATATAACCTGCTTATTCCTCTGAGAAAGACTTGAATGAAGGGAATCTAGATGCGCTTGGATCGGATGCAAAAGGGAATGTGTAGAGGATGGGGACTGAGATCTCGGAACTAGCTTGATACTACTTGCGGGCCTGAGAGCTGTTGTTTTTCTTCTAGGAGATAATATTGTCGAGTCCGATGGAAATTCCTCGTCTCGAACGTAGTACGTTGACTGCGAGAAATCACTGCAGATACCATTCTGTCGAGGTGCGGAACATGTTTGGTCAAGGTGTAAGCCGGGTTCACTTACCAAACTTAACACTTTAAAGTTTCGGAGTTAGATAAAACAAAAGGGAGCCGAAGCAAGGCTGAAGATAGAGTTCCCCGGCCAAAATGACTCTCATCTTCACACGGTCACTTGCAAGGTGTTACCAGGCACTGTCGTCCTCTCAGTCTCTTTCAACTTCAACCAAAGTCGACGTAATTCATGCACGTTAAACAGAAGGTCGAGAAGCGATTTCTGGCACGAGCGGCTTTCCAGGTCTTTCATCATACCATCTGACGCACCGTTCCGAAGCTCCGCCTGTCGTCCTCCTACATCCGATATGATACCGTCTTGAATACCACTCCTTCGAATCTAAGGAGACTGTTAGGAGTGTTATCCTATGTACCGAGTTCTGCCATCTCTCGAAAAGGTCATTTGATTTCATCCGCCTCGAACCAGCGATCACAAAAATATAGTTGCCCTCGATTTACTCGAAAACCCCGAAACTTTGAACGATGATTCTCAGTCTTGAATTTCATGGTATTTACCGCATTTCCTCTGACTCTACCTCAAGCGCAACTTATGTGCTCACGACTTTATAATAAGATCCCACCCAAGTAGCCACCATCTCCAATGCCTATAACTCATGTACAAGATACTATCCAGATATGTGAAGCCGTTGGTTATAGCCCAGGTGCTGTTGGTTTGACTCTATTTGAATCCATTCATCACGATGGTTTCAGTGGCGGCTGTAGTGCTCTGATTCACAGCACGACAATGAGCAATTTATAGTTCTATAACAGCAGACAGAAGCCATCACGTATGTTATTCGTTCTAATTGGATCTTCTGGGTTGTCACTGGCCGTGGTATTGGAGCTGTATGAACTGCACATAGTACCTTATGCGCAGTTGTGGTGGCCAAGCATATATATAATGCCTGTAGCATACAGAAGCCCAACTAATACTCAAAGGCGATGGATCCTGTAACGCTCTCCGCAACAAGTTCCCAGGCATTAAAGATCGAAGTACGTGTTGAACGATTGTCATTCCTTTTAATGTGATCGTTAATCTCTATCTCCAATGCAGTACATGGCAAGTGAGGTGCATAATGACTTAACCCATTATCAACATTACTTACGTTTTATGCAGCGGCCCTCTGGATAGTGGTGATCTCGGAGTATATCTGCTCAGTGTTTCAGGAGGTCATTATACTAAATATTGAGGTGTTCGATTGGGATCCCAGTCTGATTTCATTTCCATTGTAGATCAATTACATATGGAAGGGCTTGACATGCAACCTTGTCAATATCATATTCTTCACCTGCAGATATACTCCATTCCTAAGTTTAATCTTGGGGGTGGTCGGTAAGTCCTGTAGCTTCAAGTGTCCTTCGTACTCAATTTTGTATCAGGAAACCATACAGCAATGAACGTATGCCTCGATTACTCAGGTCATTTCAAGATGAAGTAGGCTCACCTCACACTTGTAGGACACGAGATGCATCGTCGGGTATAACATGTCCATTTGTGAGCCTTTCCTACTACCATTTCCTCCGTGAATATTGTTCACCCACACCACGATGGGTCCGGGGACAGGGGTAGCCGCTATTGGACTAACCTCCGCTGAGTGTAAGTTACCTTGACATCTTCCACCCAACCTTCTCTCAATATGATCTTGTTTCTAGTGTGTTTCATTTTTCAGGCGTATGTCTTGTGGGGAGAATCCCGCAAAGTGACTATATTCCTATCCCTATTAACTCTCGTACGAATCTCCAATAAAGATCTCAAAGCCCATCTCTACTAATAAATTCCTTCCAGGGATTGGTGACGGGAATCACGGTGGTCATGGCATTCGATACGGTTCACAGACAGTCAGGTGCTTTGAAATCTGGTTATTCCATGCTGACAGGAAGTGCCTAATAATCATTTCCCAGTAAATCCGGGCATCCCAGACGCATTTCTCTCGAGCCTCTCCTTCACACGATGTGTCATAATGGCGAGCAAAGAAGAGCCATCAACTATGGAGATGATATATGCCATCGTCCTAGCCACCGGCACAAGTAAGGTACTCTTTCGTCATATAATACTCCGCACGTAATTTAATAATTGCAGTTGTCACCACTATGATAACATGGTCAAGGGCAAGGCGGTATCGTGGTACAACAAGTCACATACTGCTGTTGTTACACAGAAACTCCGTGATTTATTTCGTACTAAATCTATGTTAGTTTCCTAGGGGCCCGTTTTACATTAGACATAGCTGACCGTCGATATAGGCGTTGCATTGCCTATTTTCTCCATCGGTACAAGAGTTGAATTTATTCAACCAGCATTAGGACAGTCAGTATTGATCCATTCTTGTCAGATTATTGTGATAACTAACTCGTACTTAGTTGCGGATGTGCAATATCGAGTGTCGTGGCAAGCCGGATGATCCTTGCACTCAAAGCATGCAATGATCAGACAACCACTACCATCCTTTCTCCAATCTGGTTCAAGCAGGTCTTCTCTGCGAGCTCCGGCGACTCGGAGGACTCGGGCATAGCGTATAGACGAGAAAGTCTGAGCAATGCGAGTTCAATAGGTACATAACAGCTCCCTTTATATTCGACGTCACTCGGGCTTAACTTTACATTCAGTCTAACTGTCCCCTTAGCGAAAGATCGAGGGCAAAGAATCCTTGATGTAGTTTTGTTTGCCACCTTTGCAAGATCTGTAGTCATGTTAGACACGCCTTCCAAAAAACTCAAAACTCTTTTGAGTTAGTGGATTTTCCAGGCGCTACTCCCTCATTCAGGTTCCATTTTCCAAAGAGGAGACTAGGGGAGAATGTACACATCAGAACAGGTTCATATGACAGTGAAATTGTCCTATACTTACTCAAAGAGAGCCATGATCGTCCATTTACGGTTATCGGCCTCGGGGTATACGAGTGATCGAGGGCCGAAGAAGACCTAAGGAACAAGAATTCAAGGTTATGCCAAAGAATTGAGCGAACCCGACGGACCTCGTCGTCAACCTCATGCGATTTCCTTGGAAGGCAATGGAGGAACTGCCAGTTGGGCTTTGCACCACCTTCTTTACAAAGTTTCTCCGTCACTTGATAGCCTTCGAAGGCTTTCAAGCGTTCTTCCTTCTCGGCCTCTTGGCCCATAGAGATCCTAATGGTGGGTTAAGTAAATGATTTGGCAATTCGCCAGCTCTGAAAGGATACTTACCAAGTGTCAGTAATGACGACATCAGCGTTGTGTACAGCTTCTTTGGGATCCGCGGTCCACATGATCCCCTTGTCGCACTCAAGCTCTACAACTCGATCCCAGACTGCAGGTGGGGCACGATACTTCTCGGGACTGGCAACTTGGAGCTTATGACCGAGGCGAGGGTAGGTCACAAGCATGTCATGGAGGACATTTGCGGAATCGCCAACGTAAGCAACGGTCAAAGGAGGAAGCGGAGGAAGGAGGCCTGCGGGTGCCTGTGGTGTTTTGGGGTCGAAGAGATGGCGATGCTCATGGAGTGTGAGCAAATCTGCAAGTATTTGGGTAGGGTGCCAGTACGACGATAAGGCATTGAGGACAGGCACAGGTGAGTATTTTGCTAATTCCTGGATTCATTGTCGGGTGAGTAAACATTTGTGAAGAGGATATAAATAGATGTTCTAACCTCGATCTCTGCATGTTCACCAACTCGAGCAAAAATACCTTGACACATTCCTCCGATGACACGAGCAGTGTCGCGAGGAGACTCATTGACGCCCAACTGAATATCTTCACGACCGAGGAAGAGTGCGCGACCACCCAGGAGCACAGAGCTAGTCTCAGCTGCGAGACGAGTACGGGTACTGCGTTTTGAGAAGAGAAGAGCAATTGTCTTGTTAAACAAGGACTGCGGGGGAAGACGGAGCTTGGCATCCTTCGGGCGAGTACCCTGAGGCTCAAGCCATGGCAAAGACTGTTGTTTGAGAGCGTAGGAATGTGCGAGGACACGATTGATCTGGGCTGGGGTTAAGTCAGCCAGAGTCATAAGATGGGGGACTACACGAGTTGCGGCCATGGTCAACCTGTAGAAGAGGTAAAGTCCCGAAGGTTTATATAGGAAGAGAGGAAGAAATGTACACCGAGTCAGGAAACGAAGCTTCCAAACTTGCTGACCCCTTCTCAGGTTAAATTGTGAAAATGATGCATGTGGCTAATGTCATGTGACCTGTGGCTAGGGTCGAGATTCTGCCAAGGGAACGCTGGGCGCTGAGCACTTACTGAAGCTTCAAACTAGTGCCCGTGCGGCGTACATATCAACAAATTAGGAGTGTCGATACAGGTCAAGAAATACTCAGTTGGCCAACAGAGCAACTCGAAAACTAGTGAAGAATTGCATCCCCATGGTCATAACTCGCCCCACAACCGGCCAAACCCATTAACCGACGCCTACAACTGATTCTTCCATACACAAAGCCTACAAATGTCTTCCCGTCTCCAGGGCCATCTCTTTCCTTCCATACAAACATCGTTTCTATGCGCTCTCCCGATTTTAAAGCTGCAGCAGTTTTCTCTCGTTGAATTTCGAAGGGAATCCATGGAAATCAAATATGCATTTGCCGATACGCCATTCCTTGCATGACTACTGTTTTCGTGATCGCTGCTTCCTGAGGTTGTCTCCCCGAATAGTCCTCGCTTGTCTAAATAGAGTTCAAGAGTCTGCTCCACGCTCCGACCACCGTATTTGATGATGGAGTGCAAGACGTTGAGAATTAGAGCCCTGGATCTCGCTCCCGCAGTAGAAAATCATAAGCGTTGACAAGATCGCAAGCCCTCTCAGCAACACCCCGGCAACCGATGTTTCAAATCTTGGGCTATCATACTTATTAGCCAATTGACGACTGGCTACAAGTGATGGGGGTTTACGCACTCACCTGCATCGAGAATGAGGTTAATACGCGCCCCAAAACAAGTACATGGTATTCACACCCACGGAGCAGACTGTCCTCTGGCGACTTCGCCACAGGCCGACGTTGGCCCTCGTAGCGACTGACCGGGGCCTTGGGAAACGAAGCCTTGCGTCGAAGGAACCTTTACGAGAGTTGGGATAACGCGACGTAGCTCTAGTCCTGAAGGGGAGGCGGAGGATCCTGTGAGAAATGTCACTCCCGGGGTCGGAATATGACCAGCCTAGCACAGGCTGCTTGCTCCTTGCGAGGGTTATGGTACTCCTTGCACTTCTGGTGTAAATAACAGCCGGCCCGGCACGAAGAGTTAGAATGTGCATACCAACCGAGACTTCTGGAGAGGGGACCGGCCGTAATGATGGACCAGCCCATTACTCGCTTGTGCTCGCCACCACTACCTGCCATCTTCAACCCGCTCTCGTGGCCACGCCACCGAACCTTTAAGTTTCATCCACGATGGTTATTTGCATCCACGTTCTGGTAACTGCGCCAACGTGAGTAAAGACCGAGGGTTAAGAGGCGTAAGAGCCATACAGGGCAGAGAATAGAAGACGCATGGTGTTCAGGACTGGGGTCCACAGCTAGGAAGAAACGCCGGCCAGGTCAGAGGGAGGGTGCCAGGAACAGGTTGTTTAGCCACGCATGTCTGTGTGGAAGGATGCCCCGTGAGGACTTGGTTTTTGAACGCCTTGTGGATTTTCTGTGGTTCGTTTTCCGCTAAACACCCCGGAAAGGGCAAGAGGGAGATCTGGGGTTTTTCAGAACAAAAAATGATATTTACGACCATTTGGTGGGGTTGGCGTGTGTCTAGAGCACCGAGGCATATATGCCCTAGTCGGGGATTTTTTGTAAGGGGTGTATGTCATGGGGGGAATGGGCTGTGGGCTATTGAAAGTGGATGATACTCGGTAGCGGAGCGAGGTCCTGGTGACCGGTCGAGTCCCACGGGATCAAAAATGTGTATGTTCGACCACATCCGCCGAGACAACAGTACAATGTTATTTATTCAGTAGTCAACACCAATCGGGGCGATTGGCCCTTGGACGCTACTGCAAAAATTGGGCCAGCCCGTGGAGCCCAGCAGTGGGTGGATGGTATCAGACCGCTTCTTCTACAGAAATTCCACGAACGTTGTCGATATATACCCACACAGCATGTCTAAATTTATTTTCGACCTCCTTCAGGGGAATTCGTCAGACCCTCTTTCTATCGAGGAAAATGACCGGGCGCCCCACAACTCAAGGTGGTCAGTGTGCGCTAGATTCGCCATCATGTTTTCCTATTCAGAGAGGCCATTGGAAACGTGCGTGTAGACTCACAGAGCACGCCACTAAAACGCTTTTCGGAGGTGACACCTGATCCTCCGACGAGAACTCTAGATTAAGCTAACCACCCGTCTAGCATTGTTTGTCCCTGTCCCGGGGGCTGGCACGTTGCACTATCTTCGCAACACAATATCTAACCTTCATATAAATGAATAATATCGGTGTCATGTGTGGTGTCATGGTCATATGTACCCTGTGCTTCTTTCTCGACTTTTTAAACCCCGCAGTACCCCAAGGTCATAAACGCCGGTCAGGTACGTCTGGAACACCCTAAATGCACTAAAATGACACCGATACCTTCCCATATAAATTCTAAATAAATATACTTGAGTCCCATATAAGCCGAGAAATTATTAGAAAGGCATTCACCCACTTTCTTCCCGTGGCATTCACTAGAAATGTCCCGGTGGCCCTCATTCAACCTCAACTTCGGCACAAAAGCGCCGAGTCCCCCTGTTGACGATGGGGTTGAGGAGCTCCCCGACTTCTATCGTATGCTGGATCCTCTATTCACAAGCAAGAAGCGCGATTATGGGGGCGTGTATCCACGCTACCGAGATGAGGAAGGAGTCCTTCATCATCCAACGTACCGTCCCTTCCCTCCCCTTGTCCCTCCACCGAGGAAACTTCCACCTGATGAACGGCCGACTTATGTGGAGAGGATGCGACTTCCTCCACCTGAGGAACTTCCACCAACGGATCCAGTACCCAAAATACCGCCCTGGAAGCAACGTCCTAGGCCTGAGCCCAAGAAGAAATTACCAAAGCAGCAATCACGAAAATCAAAGGCAATAAAAAGAGCAAGTGCAAATGTGGAAGAGCCCGAGTCTACGGTCAACTTGCAAGGATCAGTGACTATCGAGGAAAGTGAAGGCCAATCTCCGCCGGGAGCTCAATCTACCCCATCATTGATGGGCGCCCCTGTGGTCCAAGCAAATACCGAAGCTGATGGTGAAGGTCAGTCTCAGTAGCAAATTCTCGCCAAGACTGACTAGTGATATGGAACTGATAGAAGGCTCCAAGCAAATGCTTTGTGCTCAACTCTTGGCTCAGGCAAAGCAACTTGTTGTTGGCTTGACTGGAGTAGTCCGTAGTTGCTTCCATGAAGAGACAAGATCGCCCCTTCGTTTGTGATGATCAATGCTGCCGCTTATCCGAACTGGTGATTGAACTTACTAGCCATGTTATGCTATCGTGCTATCATGCTTTCATGCTGTCTTGCTTTTGTGATTGATGAAATGTGTACTGTAGTCCATGCCCCTCTTCCTCTGTTTCTGCTTGCCGTGCTTCTGATTGTCATAGCTTGTGATACCAGATGTCTCAATAACAGTTCTGAATATGCCTTGGGAATGGTATATCCCATCTACTCAGGAATAATTAATCAGCTCTGGACACTATTCAAGAAGACCGCAACTAGACAAGATTTCATTAGAGTAGTTTGGATAGCCACTCCATCAACCGACAACTGTGGATTGCACCTTCTGTTGGTAATACACCTTTGAGGTTCTTTCAGTTCTAGTTACCCAGTTTCGGCACGGCCAAACTCCCTTTCCTATTGCTGGCTCTTGAGGAATCAAGGCTGGATAGCACTGGTAGCCTATGATAGCTCTCCGAGGGAGAGGAAATTAGTCACTCCCAGCAAAACGCTCAGAACACCAGCAGCTCCTGATATAGGTATTGACATGCGAAACAACTTAAGACACCACACAAGTTTGATCGACGACGAGAACATGAGCTACATGCAAACCCAAAAAAATCACACAAACGTGATACTCTATCAGTATCACCGTTTCCTCCTGCCCTTCCCGAAGCCTTTAAATACTGCTCCATCATCATCTGAGTCGTCATCTGCACCCACCACTCTCCTTCTGCCACCGACTCGTGGTCTCTCTGGCATGTTATCCATTGACCGCTTCGTGGACCTCAACGTCAGATCATCTTCGTCTCCATCGTCATGGGTCCCTTTTGATGTAATAGTATTCTGGGACCGATGCTGCTCGCGTTCATCTACCTCTTCAACGTCATCATCCGAATCTAGAAATAGAGCCGGTTTGTTCGAAGCTTTGAGATTTGTAGTGCGTTTCGTTGCAGGAGGGACAACTGAATTTGCTCGTGAGCCTGGTGCTTTTGATGTTGCGCGCGTCGAGGGAGCTCGAGAATCTGCTCGCGACGAAGGCTTTTTGGATTGTTCGATTTGAACTGGTGAAATCTTGCGTTTGCCGAATGTTGGTCGTGCCTGATCTTCGTCGTCACTATTGTCATTGATGATAGTTGACGCTTTAGCGGTCTCTCGTAATGAAGGTGGGCGACTTTCGGTCTTGAATTCTTGAGAGAAACCTCCAGCACGCTGGGACTTTTTGCTTTTCCAGTGGGCTGTTTCATCGAGTGAATAGGGCGATGGCAATAATTTCAACATAGGGTACTTACCAGGTGCTACATCAAAGCCATTGTCTTCACTGACTACAAGCTCAATCAGAGCGCGACGAGTGGGAGCAATTTTCTGAGTTTCAGGTTAAGACCGTGGACAGAGAATTGCAATAGAAAACGAACGTGCCTTTTTGAATTTCTTAAAGTTAGGCTGATCCTTCCACTTGTCCGGTAATGCTCTCTCCTCACGTCCGTTCGTTCCTTGTGAGCTCATCCCCTTACCATCACCTGCATTTTTATATATATCCATCTCCAGCACAACCATAAAGTTACCCCTCAAACCCGTATCATCTCCGAAATCTGTGCACCTTCTCCACTCTTCTTCTTCCTCGTCCCGCTGTTGCTGACCAGCATTAGCTGCTTTCGATTTCGAGATCCTCAAATTGTTAAACTCTCGATCGAAGTCATCTTCCGCCCTCTTTCCTTTTTTGGTGGATGCAACGGCTTTGAGGAACTCAGCGTCAATATCGGGTTGCCCGACAGGAGCACCTGGCTTGCGTTCCTTTTCCATTCGTTTGCTTGTTGGCGAATGTTGTGTCGGAGCCACATGTTTACCAGCATCCAAAGCTGGCCTTTTTCTCGCGGGCTGCCCATCACCACCAGCCGCACTAGCATCAACCATCTCAACATCCTGACCCCCTTCCTGGAGATGATCAATCATTCGCTTTGTCCCTTTCATTTGACTCCGTCCAGTGGGTAGAGATTCTTCCTCTTCCTCTTCCTCTCTCAAAGCCGACAAATCAGCTCCCGTTCCAGCCCTCCGAATGAATCCTTCTGAAGTATAAGATTGCGTCTGACTCCCAACTGGGAGACTTGTTCCAGCATTCGTATAGGGATTGACATTCTCATTGAATGATTCGACTGCGCCTGAGCCAGCGGGACCACTAGCTTCGAACAGTGCCTTGAATTTTTTCAAGGGAGGCTCATTCCCGGGCGGAGACGGGAGGATATCTGGAAGCTGTGATTGTGTAGCTGCTTCAGCCGCTGTAGCTGACGTTTGACCTAATCGACGTTTGAGGCGTAGTCGGCCTGGGGTGGGCGCCTATAGGTAAAATCAACGAAAACGTTAGGAACGAGCGTGAATTCAACAGAGAAATTTACTAACAACAGGAGCAGAGGGCTGAGCATCTGCTGCTTGACTTGATGACTGGGAATTGGCGCCTGGTTCGACGGTTTTTCCGCGCCGAGATAAGAGTAACTGTGGTTTTCGTCAAAGGTATTCTAAAGCAAGAGCGGAAGGACGTACTCGACGTGGTTTAGGGGTTTCTGCCTTCACTTCCTCCACGTCGCCTTGAGATGTGGGTTCCACCGAAGGCTGACGAGACGTAGCACGCCGAGCAAGCCGTTTTCTGACAGGGGGTTCCTCTGGTGGGATCGAAGGCTCATCAGGGATTGAATTCGGAACGTAGTTCGGTAGTAATGAGGCTGTTGTAGAGCTGTTAAGATTGACTGTAGCACATGAGTCACCTTGCCAGTCTTTGGATAACCGTGTTTGCACTCACTGCTCAAAGCATTGGTTGCTTCGGGACTGGGCTGGCGAATGTTGAGCAAAGACGGCTCTACATCTATCACCGACTGTACGACAGTTTCTGGATATGTGATAGAAAGTCCAAAGCTGCCCCAAGCCCAAGAATTAAAATAAATACTACACAAAATCAATATCGATATCGTACCTCTGGACCTCTTCCACCATTTTTTTCCACTCATTTGCTCCGATAGCAGCTTTCATATCCTTCACGTCGGCCACAACAACAAGCTGTCGACTTTCCTTCGCCTGACCCCTCGTAAGTGCCTTGTGGAGTTTGGCAACACCCCCGGCAACATCAAAGGTCTCAAGGAGGCCCCCACCACGTTTGATCAGCTCTCTCAAATCACTCTCTATTTCCCGGGCCTTCTCACCAAAGGCCAGGAACCGATACTTGGTGAACATGTCGAAGCGCTCTTCATTTGGTTCCCAGACTTTGAAAACTTTTTGCGAGGGACTGAGGGTGGGCGAGAACATAGGCCGGAATTTACTGATATTGGGTAAAGCAAAATTTTCCTCAAGTGAAGCTTCGTTCTTGAGTATTTCTAATAACCACTCGAACTTGACGAATTGGGCTGCGGAAATGAGGGAGGCGGCAACTGAGGCGTTTGAGACATAGGTTGGTAGAATATGATGTGTTACATGCGCATTCGGAGTGTAGACGATCGATACACCTACACAAACCATGTCAGCAGACATGGGGAAAGACGAAACCAAAGGCCCTGACCTAACCGAGCACAGGTTTCGAGAGAAACATTTGACTTCCCCCTCAAGGTGGGCGAGAAACAGCATATGGGTTGCCATTTCACCCTGTGGCCCATAGGTATGAGCAGACGCAAAGAATATAAACAGAACCACTCACGCTATTGGAATCCCCGTGACGATATGAATCACGTCCCCGTCCTGCAACCCGAGTGTCATTTTAGACTCTATAAGTAATTGCGATTCCCCTCTGAGCAACCTCATCGCCTTGTCCCTCTCATTATGAAACGTCAACTTTGGCAGTTTCTCCGGATTATGCTGAGCACCACATAAATCAGACATAAGTTGTATAAGTCAAGGGAAAAAGGCAACGGACGCACCACATCGTCCAATGTGCATTCTTCGACAGTAAACTTGCAATGCGCCGCAGAGACCTTCTTGTTCAAAACGAGAAGAGGCTGGTTCTTTCGTCCTAGAGGATACGATTTTCCAGTCTTGAGTAGCTTCGACTCTGGAACAGATTCGTATTAGTTCACTGGATTTAACATACACTTTGGAGCAAAGCTCACTTTGGGACGAGAGCTCGACAGCATTTTCTGTATCAAATGGTCCTGTAATGATCCACATCTGAGATCTAGACCAGTAATCAGTATAGATAGAAACAACAGCCCCACGCATACTCACTATATTTTCATAAAGTAGTAAAATGAACAGCAGTCGCCCGATGAAACTGGTATGGCACCGGCGCCGTGCCAAGGGAGAACCAAACAAGTAGAGGCCTCCGGCACTGGCAGTGTCCTCGAGACCAATAAGAGTTGCACAAGACAGTTGTACCAGAACCAGGCCGACGCCCGTGAGTGAATGACTGTGGTCAGTGGGAAATGGCGAAATGGAATTGAATCATTAACGCGTCAGTCACACCTTCGTAACGCGCTTGTGACGTGACCCACGTTTTGGCCCTGATTCTCTTCCTGCCTTCGAACCAATAATACCAAAAGCCCTGCTTAAAACTATAGAGACATATTATGATTACAAGGATATCTACAATTGATGCTTCAAACTACCTATTTCAACTAGTCCACGAATAATTACGACGAATAACATTTATCATCAAAACCTTGTGACGGACTATTAATCGGTGCTCGAGAGCATAAGGGGAAGCGAGTTATCGAAAACATACTAATCCTGAATTTACGTAGAAACCAAAAAATGGAGAGGTGATTGGGGGGAAAGGGGTAGGAATTTAGAAGGGGAAAACGCGACCGTGTAAAAAGAAGAGGGGTGAAGGGGTTGACACAGCATAATAAATAACCAACGAAAAAGGACACTAGCACTTCCTCCATTAAGAGATCAAGACCCAGCAGGCTTACTCTGATGCATCACGGCAAGCACAGTCTTCAATTGTGGATTTCCCTGCAGCAGTTCCGTCAACTGCACCTCAGGCATCGTCGACAATGTCTGCAGATTTCTCAAAATCGCTTGTTCCATCTCCGGAGTCAACGTGAACTGTTGTTGAGATTCATCTGCCGTAGTCGGAACAAAACCTGGGGATGTTCCGGTAGTAATTGAAGCTGAAGTACCCATTAGGGCGGGATCGACAGGGGTAAAGGATGACTGAGGGTTAGGTGTTGGAATGCTTGGTGTACTGCTGCTACTGTTGCTCGGAGATCCAACAGAAGGAACAGTCGATTCCTGTGCAGCTGACTGGATTGTGCTCCCCGGGGCTTGAGCTTGTTGTCCTGCAGGTTCAGTCGACGGAGGTGCATTGCCTGCCGTCTGACCCGTAGAATCTCCAGCAGACTGGATATCAGAAGTCGAGGTAGAGGTAGCAGTAGTAGTAGCCGGCGTGGCCATGGTCGGTATCACCCCTTGTCTCGGTCCCTGATAGGGCTGCTGCCACTGCAGCTGCCCACCTCTATATTGCTGATTAAGTCCATATGATGCATACTGCGTCGTTCCATTCATCGGCACATTCGCATAATATCCTCCATACGGATAAGAATACTGCGGGTAAGGTGTTTGTCCAACACCATATGGCCAATAATTGTACCCGGGCCGTTGCTGATAATATGGCACAGAATACGAAGTAGTTGGCTGCGAAGCCGTCGTATTAGACGTCACTGGAACAGGTGTTACTGATGATGATGCTGGTGTTGTAGTCGATATCAATGACGTCGAGATCGGCTGAGTGATCGGGGACCGCAGCGGTACCGACAGATGTGAACCAGGAGGCATAGTCTGCGGAACTTCGGTACGAATGAGCGCACTGAAGTCTCACAAGACATGGATAGACGAGAATTCACATACCCGCTAAGGGCTCCGGAGCAGGTTCCGAAGGTTTTTGATGAACGGGTCCATCAGTGCTTCCGAACACCACGCTTCCCCATTTGAACTCCTTCTTTAATCCGTGATCCCAAAGGACCTCTACGGAACCAGTCTCCTCTACAACTCTCACCAATGACACCTCGAACACCCCCGCACTAACGCGTATTTTGATGCGAGACATACTCGGAAGGGCTATCAGCTCCTGCTTGATCCTCTCTTGTTTGTTCGCCTTCTTCTCTGCCGCAACGGCCTGAACGGTCCGAAAGGAACACTCTACGATCAGCGGAATGTCGTTTTACCTTTGCAAGAGGTGGGAACGCACCGGGTTATGTTGAGTGCACAATATTTGCACGTCCAACTTCTTGATCACCTTGAGAACTTGATCATTCTTCTCCGTAAGAACACCCCCAGTCGAATCCACATCCATGGAGGCAGTAACAGACGAGTCCATCAGAATAACCTCCTTCTCAACTTCCTTCACCAGTTCAAACAAGATGGCAGGATTATCCTGCGCACATGAAACATGGAACGCCTTCGGACATTTGCCTTTCGTACACTGGACAGGTGCTCCATGTACTTTGGGCTTGTTTCTTGTACATGCAGAACATTTCTAACCGGTATGTTTAGCCCGTGCGCCGAACAATGAAAGAATGACGTCGAGTGGAATGAAACGACTTACCAAGTTCCACCTATCCTTGACAATGCCATCTACGCCGAACACCATCTTCTCCTTCACTCCGCTGAACCCGCCATCCATATCATCGACCCAAGTCTCAGGCACAATCTTAGCACATTGTTCATGTGCCATCCAAACTTTAGGGTTCCCGGCAGCCTCAGTCGCATCCTTCCGACCGGTGGGCGGATCATAGACCCTCAGAAGTCCTTGGCGGTTCTGGGACACACACAGACAACAAGGGAAGACTTCTGATTCCGTAGGTCGCGGAGGAAGTTTGAGGGTAACAGATATTTTGGGACCAGGTGCGGGGAGTTTATGCTCTAGTGAAGAGGTCGAGGCTGGTGGCGATACTGTTGATGAACCCGGCGAGTTCTTGATCGTTGAAGCTTTGATCTTAAGCTTTTTAGCCTTCGCCGGGTCTTCGTACCTTCCTGCCTTTCGTTTCTTTGGATTTTTGCGCTCAGCATGAAGAGGAAGGATCATCACGGCATCAAACTCCTCGTTCTTAACCTCCGCCTTGGATTTCGTGGACTTGGCTGGCTTCGAGGACTTCAATTTCTTAGCGATCGACGTGGGTGTGGGGGGTCCTGGCGGATTGCCTCCTTGAGCTTGTTCCTGCTCAAGCGCCCGATCCATCAGAAGCTGATCGACATCGATTACAACACTACAGTCAAGTTAGGCAATTAAACCTTAGAATAGAAAAACATTTCTCACCTATCTTCAACGCACTTGCAGACTTGGGCTTTGCGCCCCAGGTCTATCCAACTGTCAAGTGCGAAATTGACACTCTCGGCACAATTCAACCCCACATTAAAACCAGCGTGGTAGCCGCGTGGATAAGTTATCACGAACTCGCCAGCATGCTGCACTAGGAAATTAGGTCGACACGAATTGTTCGCAAGGTGGGTTGGGGAAGCCAGAAAAGATTTGTGTCGCAGAAACTGGGGACAAGCAGAAGTATCCTGCGGGAAGTAGCCTTGATAAATATTAGCGCCCTGTATGTCAGTCTGATCACGAACGCTTACTCCTCATCGTTTGTTCTAGAGCACCTGCACGACCTTGAGGAACAGCATACCAAAATTTGGGCGCGCCGAAGTGGATATAGTTGATACTGAACAGGTCCATGTCCTCGACGTGCCATGCAAATGTTGCTTTCCACATGCCGAAGTACAGATAGGGGGTATTCACTCCAGGTAAACCTTTATCGGATGAAGGCAAGAGGCGAGATAACGTTGAAGGAAGATGTGCAACATTCCAGCTCGTTGTTTCGTCGGTGAATAATGAGCCTAATCAAAAAATTAAGAACCGCACGGACAATACAATAACGTGCTTACCTTGAGAGTCAGCGCCGTACCATGCAGGCTTAGACAACCCGAGATTACGCCAATAATCTCGCTCCAGCTCCTGACAAAATTCGGCCGTATAGTCAGAGGGTTTGGTGTCTGGAGGGAGCCAGCCCTTCTCTGGGTCGAAACTATCCACAAAGGCGACATCCCGAGCATGATTGGCCTCTCGCTGTTCCTTGGTTTGGTTACGCCGACCACGAGGTTTAGGTTTCTCGTCACCAGAGTAATTAGTGGCGGTGCGCGTTGGCTGTTCCTGAGGGGAGTTTACAGCCGCGGTACTGCTGGGAGGTGTGATCGCGCTGGGGATCGACGGCCCAGGTTCGTCCAATCGGCGAGCTTCATCTGTAAGCTCCCCCTTTACTGTGACGCCATCCGGACCGGCCGACTCCGCAGGTTCAGTCTTCTTCTTTGTTCGTCTTGTCCTTGCTACAGGTGCTGAAGCATTACCGCGACGCCTTCGCTTGCCGACCTCTTGCACTCCAGGGGCCCGAAATTCATCTGTTTTGCACAGTTCCACCCATTCACGAACGCTCATGAACTTCCGCTTTTCCAGATTCTCCTGACGGAAGAGACCGCCGCGGCCAATCATGTGCTGCTCAATGGGGCGGTTAATCTGGATTTTGCGCAACTGAGGGATGATTGAGGGTAGAGATTCGGACCTGAATGGAACATCATTAGCTATGATAAAGTTGTATAATCAAAGGACTTACCATTCTTTTGGCGGTATAACTTTCACAATACCGCTACGCATCCCCCAACACTCTATCCTATTCATATACTCCTCGAAATCCTCAAACTCTGCCATGGTAGGTTTGAACACCGGAATACCTCGATGGGCTAAGGGGTCATCATCCGGACTCAGCCATGTCCTCCTTTCGGAGTTGGGCGATGGGGGTGCTTGCGAGGATTCTGAGCCATAGAAATGGTCTGGCTGAACGGTCGGCAGCGGTGGAGAGACAGAACGACTGGGGGTAAGAGTCGGTAAACGCGACATGATTACCAACTGTTTCGGTTATGTTGGACGAGATTATATCAATCGCAGAGGCTCTACTGCCGCACGAAAGACTTGCTACGTCAGGATGCTGTGTCCTGCGTACTAGCGGCGAGAATTTGGGCTCGAAGTCGTCGAGAATGTCGTGAGGCGTCGTCGTCGTCGTCCAGGCCGAGTGTCGTGTCGGACCTTGCGGAGTTCCAAAACTCTTGCCAAAACTGGACATCTTCCGACCGGGTCCGTGCACTTGGTCCGGCTGCTCGGCTCTCCGCCGCAACAACTACTTGGCTCTCCGCCGCAACAACTGCTTGGCTGGGCTCATTCAAGCCTGGTTCACGTCTTTCGGAATCTCCCTTGCAAATCCGACTGTACTTTCGACCTGGTGTTCTAGATACAATCTACCTCAGTCTAAAAAGCTTGGCTGGTTCACCTGCACAAGGACACGTTGTCGCGATCCGAGATGCCCTCCCGAGAGAATGTCTTCCGCTTTCTCAATTATGAGTAAATGAAAAACAGGGAAAACATTCGCATGAACCCCATCATACCGCTCAGGCACCTGTTTATGAGGTCTTTTTGTCCAGCCTTACCTCTCATCAAAACATTCAATGCATACGACCAGGTTCGGTCCTATCGCAGCAAGACTTAATCGCACAGGCACCCACTTACGATACCGCCTTTGTACATGGTCTCAAGACATACAAAATCTGAACATCAGCTGACTCAATACAGTCACAGCACTGCCGCATTTTTCCCCTTGCTCTATTCTATATGCCTCGTGGTTATCATGGTCCCTTCCGTGTTCATCTATTGGAACTGCCACCATTCATATATTGAGGGGAAGGCGCTCCGCTGAACGTCAAGGTACACTTTCTGTCAAATGAAACAGCGCCGACATTAGAGATTGAGTATGTGGGGAGTACCAGTGAAGTTTTTCCCCTACTTGAAAATCCTGGTCCAGTTCCTGGAAAAAAACTGCACAGTTCAAGGGTTTCTTCAGATCCAAGTCTAACCCATCCAAAATTTAACCTCGCGTTTAGTTCTCATCGCAGGTGCAGGTCAAAGGGCAAGAAATCTTGGGCTTGGCGTTCTCGTTCAAGCAAATACCATTCATCGTCTAGACTTTTGTGGACTCGAGACTCCGATCCAAGGCCAGTAAAATAGACATGGTTAAGAATTTCCCGTTCCCGGACTCTATGCCAGACAACCCTGACAATCTATTGGTGTTGCCTGAACTAACCCATTTTTGGATGAGATTGTCCTCCAGCCCTGTCTGTCATCACCCGCTGTCACCGGAGCATAAAACCCCCGTGGGGGTCTTGGACTTCACGTTGAAGAGCGATTTCCAAGGGTCAAATGGACGAGTAGGCGAGAAATTGGTTAGATGAGCTCGTTGTGGATTGTCTCTGAAGGATCACCGGAACAGTGGTACCTAATTTCTCCAGTCTTTGACTGATCTTAACGTGATAATGATGTGCACGTACTCGGCTTCCGAGGCTGTGTGATAAGGAGGCCGGAACAAGAAACCCCTATGCTCAAACGAAACATAATTGAGGCCAACTGTCAACTACATCGATATCCTGAACCAATGACTACTACAGGAGAGTCTAGGTCTACCCAGCATCCGTTCCATGTCCGACATTAAGAAACGCCACAATTCTCTCCACTATAACGAGAGAACTTCACAGAACACTCATTAGCTGCAAGACAGTTGTCAGTTAAACTATCGATCCTTTGATAGGCGCCCAGATCAAAATGTTCATCCATTTGCATCCGATCCCCCAAAATCAGTATAACTCTTCCCATCACTAATGACCCGATTGACAGGCAACCATGGAGTCTTCCTCACCGTTCGTGTCGTCGCATGAGGCCCATGCTCGGATTCTTTCCGAAAAGAAGTTTCAGTAAATGTATCATGATGCCATCCAGCTTAGCGTGGAATGCGTACGTTACAGAACATCCGACTTCGTAGGACACGGGTCGGACCGCGCAATTCCCGGCCTTCTTACTCGAACCAAAATGCACGAAAATATTTCGCTTCGATCTGACAGCATTTGGGGACACTGTTGTAATCCTATCGTATCCTCACGCATCGGACATTAACGAATTTCTGTTCTTCATAATGTACGGACGATTGCCGGAGCTGTGCAGCTCAAGCCTCGAATTGGTCGCTGGCTCATTATCAAGCTAGAGGATGAATTTTGACTCGGGGGCATCCTAATCAAAGACCACAGGAGTTCAACTGAGAAATACTAGCCGCCGAAATATCATTGTCATGTCGTAAAAAAAAAAAGGTCTGGACTCACTGAGGCTCATTACGGTGGTGGCGCAACCACCTGCCTATGTATTAACCAGGAACGCTCGAAATTCGACTAAAATATATATACTAAAAGGCCTCCCCCCACAGTCTACGAAAACTTTATTCAGGCGCCACCCGTCGGGCTCTTGACGCTACCACCGCCTCATTCTGATGACCGCTGTCTGACCCTGCACGAGACCTCCCCCACCGTCAAATCAAACAATCAAACAGCGCCAGTCCAGATCTTACTCGGCGGCCTTGAAGTTAAACGGATAGAAACTTCTCGGAACAAACTCTCACCCGAGGAAAACTCCGGAGTAAACCTTGACATACCAAGCCAACTACTATGAGGGCTCAGTGCAAGTGACGTTTAAATTCTTAACTACAAGTGGCGAGCAGTTCAAACTGCGCTACAGCCACCCCCATTTGAAACGATGGTGGCTTGGTCTTTCCCCCTTGATAGAAAACTCGGATTACGATGTTGATTGACAGAAAGTATAATAAAATGGTGGCTACGAAAATTTTCAGTATGTGGTCACCCACAATCATCATCGCTATGCGCCATCAATTTAAAATTTGAGTTCACCGAAGCTAACAGGGGATCATTCGAGCGTAAAAACTGTGTGTGAGCGACGATGAGGCCTTTTGGAGCAGCGTTCACGAAAACTAGATCACAAGGACCATCACAAGGCTCCAGATGGTGCCAAATTTTGTGGAGTCTAGTGAATTGCTCAGGCGCTGGATTACTAACTTACCGCCTAATTCACTGAGAGTGGGTTCGGTTTTCAATGTTTAAGTTGCGGTACTAGCCCTGCTGCGGAAATGGAAATTCTTCGGTGAAAGCCAAATGGAGGAATAAGTCCAAAGCTTGATCACCGTGTTGGTTGACTGAACCAGAATGGCCTACCTTCATGATGCTGCAGGGCTTATATGACGCGATGGCGCCGACCGAGGCGTTAACCTAGTTCAATAGCACCCCATGATGACGCTCTTTCAGTGGAGGCAACTTCACTATCTGTCAAAGCCAAGCCAAGTCAAATCACTCCAAATGACGCGAATAAGCTCTTGAAAAAACAAACGAAAAGTGCTGACAAAGAAACATCGACAAAGATCTCTGCCCAGGAGTGGTAATTTCCCAAAAATCCGAAGATCGCCGCTCAGGGGAGAGATTCTAGGTAGGTGGAGCCATCATACTCAGTGACTCTAAAGCTACCCAAGTCCGTGACTGGGCATGATGCTGTGCTTCTTCCCTCCCGCCACTGAACAAATACTACGTAGGTGGGGAGAAAAGATTTTTTATCATTGCGGAACCTATGAGTACAGTGGTTGCTCTTCGTTATCTGACAGCGACAGGGCATGCAGGTCACGAGTATGCCAGGTGAAACACGATAGGCACAGAGACCGGGAAGGATGTAAGTTGTTTATACATCTGGGCTCTAAGGCTAGCAGTGGCGGTGAGAGGCAGTGAAAAGGGCCTGGCTAGAACTTCCGGTAAGTTCATATCCTCCCGTTCCCGGTGGGCTCCTTCCTGGATGTCGATGCAGATGAATGAAGGCCCAAAGCTCTGACAAGCGCAGGGCTTCATCAATTCTCGATCTCCTGAATGGACGGGGGTGTTTGCCCGACAGGCACCAATCGAACGGGGTTGTCTAAATTTGGAACACATTCAAATTTGACCGGAACGTGCCCGGTTCTTTTCAGCCATGCTGTAAAAGGCGCGCGCATGGCTTGTATTCAAAAGAATCACTGTCACTGATATCACATAACGGGAAATAACCCGTAGACAGAGAATCAAAACTCTCATTGGAACATTCAACCCAATATTTCCGGTATTATGTAATCGCACGCCCCTGGCCTAAATCTTCCAGATGCCAGTCGGTCTTCTGGGCAGTGCACTGAGATGTTCTCTTAGGTGTTTGATGCCGCCGAACGCCATGGACTCGATCAATCAATCCGGTTCAGAAGGGATGGCCTCACTGATTAGTTACCGACACGGTCCACGCTTCCGCCACATTTGACTTATGTTGTCTCAATCAATGTGTATTTAATGGAAGCAGTTCGTTTGTCAAGGCCTTCCCACATCTGGCGCTCGATCACATCGAACCCTGAATTCGTTCCACCCCTGGCTTGACTCCCTTATTAAAGTCAGGTCTGTATCAGTCGCAAAGCCTTCCACTCACCTACTGTCCCATTTTCTCCTCTACGCTATGCCACGTATCTTGAAGACTCTCCACGCCCCCTCCTATGGTGTGTACTCCCGTACGACTGTCCTGGCAGCTAATACTAATGAATCTGAAGCCGTGCCAGATATTTCCTCTGAAAACTCGTTTTACGGATCAGATCGACATGAGCATAGCCTCTCCATGTTTCCATCACAAACTGTAACGAAGTGCTTGCCGCTTCAAGACCTGGATGTGTATAACGATGGACTTCATAGTAAGCATTCAGACACGGGTGACCACTAACACTATCTTACATCCTTGTCCAGGTTCACTCTCGACGCTCCAGTGGCTAGACTCGAGCTCGCTTTTACCAGACGTCGATTCTATTGGCTGTGAGTATCTCTTCTCCCCGCTCCTCGTTTTTCATAACCTAATTACTCTCCACCAGTGTCGGACACCTGGAGTTCGCTATCGTCATCGTCTTTTGACCACAGCTACGCGCCAGTAGGTGGGTTGACCACCAATTTCTAATTCCCGTCAACATTCGGCTGATCTCAAAGTAGACGAAAATAATTATTTGACATGGTCATATGATGTCTCCGATGTCAACCCTTCACTTTATGCCCCTTCCACACTCCCTTCGCACCCCGCTTCTCCATCTATGTCTATATTGAGTGCTTCCACAGAAGACAGTAGTATGTTGCTTCCTTCATGCCGCGAAGTTATCGAACCTCACCGCTTTTGTACCAGCTCTATCGCCGCCTCCATCGCTCGCGGAGTTTGGAAATGTCTTCGATTTTGCCTTCAACGCCTCTTTACCAAACGAGATGCAGGCTTCCGCTTCTTCTCAACACTGGCTACAGGCTCCGGCTCAACATTCGCATATTCCCAGTCAACACACCTTCTCGAAGCCATCATGTCCGTCTCCGGCCCAGTCATCCGTAAGCGCGGAAGGTTCGGAGTCTCGGCCGGGCCATTCGCGCGAACCTTCCCCAAGCCAAAGCGATAACGACCAAAATAACCCAAGACGTCGGTATCCGTGCCTAATTTTGGGTTGCACAAGGCGTTTCACCAGTCAATATACCCTGAAAGTTCACATGGAAGCGCATAAACCCAAACCGCGAGTTTCTTTCCCGTGCACACTGGGCTGTTCAGAAAAATTCTCCCGACAGCACGACCGACTACGACATGAAGTCGCGAAGCACGGGAAAGTCTGTGAGTTCTCGTGCGAGGAGTGCGGGAGATTTTTTTCCACGAAAAAGACTCTTGGGAATCACAAATGTCCTGTCGCCCAAGGGACCCGATGGGTCGACAGCTAAGAAATACTGCCAACTCTATCCGCTTCCATTCCCATCCACTTTTATTTGATGCCATTATTTCAACCTCATCGCGACACTTGTAGGATCCTAGGACTTGATCAGCTGCATTTGTATACTTGTTATGATTGATTCGGACAACTCACCACCTCAAAGTAATTACAGACACGACATATTTTATTTTCCAACTTAGTCTTGTAAAACATTTCCTAATCATATATCGAGCCACACGAGAAAGAGGACTTGGACTGCCGATCTTGAGTAACGCTGTTCCTTTTCTCCGACGTGCCCAGCTCTTTCTCATGTCTGAACGTCATCGATTCTTGGCAGATGTACAGAAGGTTCGGTCAATGCGATTGAATTGCGAGCTCGAAGGACGAAATCCGCCGAGAGCCAAGGCTACAGCCTGCTTCAGTTTGTTTTGCTGTACCTGGATATTGAATATTGAATGGTGAGGATTGAAGATTCAGATCAAATTATCAAAGAATTTACGCATTGATGCCAGCTGCAGCACTCGTCCCCAATGCTCAGGCTGGCCCTTCTATCACTGACTGTGCGACGGGAGCCTTGGCCTCAAGCCAATGACTCCCTCAGGCTGTCAACGCGCCAAACCCGCGGTCGGTCGGGGCACTTTCCCTTGTAATGAGTACCCCCTCTGTATTCAAGAGCGGCGGCAGTATATCGAAGACTCGATCGCTATTCTGGAAGTAACTTCTGGCGGGGACGGCAGGGCCTGGCACTAACCAGTCATCGGGCATCTTAGAAGTTATTTATAGCCCACATCATATGGCTCATTAGCTCAGACTAGTAAGAAATCACACTTGCACGGTCTTCTTTTCATCCCAGGAGCAGAAATAGCACCCAATTACCGATCTCATCTTGAAACTACATTGGTGAGATAGCTCTACATAGCATTTTGTTCTATCCCAGGTGGTAGATTACTACGGCTTACCACCCGTCACCACTTCCTCAATGGACGATCCCAAAGCTAACAAACTGCGACTGGCAATTGTGTGAGTGCATACTATGGCGTGCTTTTATCTGGCTACCTGCTGATCCATGGACAGAGGTGCCGGTATAGGAGGCTTGAGCTTGGCTGTTGCCATCAGCAAGCTCGATCACAGCAAAGACATCGAAGTCCACATCTTTGAGGCTACATCGGAACTAGGCGAAACAGGATTAGGGCTCACAGTCTTGCACCGAACATGGGAGCTTTTGAGGTCACTTGGCTGCCATGAGCTGATCAAAAAACGCGCTTTCAGTTACTCTCGCATGGGCACTAGCGAGGTCAACAACGACGCTGCCTTGGTGTTCCGAAAGAGCGACCAGCAGGACGGATTTACGTTTCTCAACTTCTCATTACCCGGTATGCTGCGCCCCCTTCCGCTGTCAGAATCACGAGGTCTATCGAGTAACTAAACTAGTACGAGATATATAGGTGGCACCTGGGCTCTCCATCGCTCGGACCTTCATCAAGCTTTGTTGAATGGGCTGAACGACAAATCCCATGTCCACTTATCCAGCCGAGTTATCGACTGCAATGAACAAAGAGATACCGTGACACTCAAGTTCCAAGACGGAACAACAGCTGATTTTGACTTTGTAGTTGGAGCCGACGGAATAAAATCCGTCATTCGTAGAGATTTTATTACAGCGAGCCTTCCGAACGAAATTGACCGTATTAGCCCGGTATTGAGCGGTACGAAAGGATACAGGGCACTGATTTCCCGTGAAACACTTGAGAAGAGATCGCCAAACCACCGAGCCCTCAGAACACCGTTGAGCGTCAGTGCATTTTTTTTTACACTTTCAGGAACCACTGACTGATATTCTTATCAGTACTGTGGAAAGAATAAAGTATGTCAGCCATCGGATTTGACTCTTTGCCAAAAACATATGCTCAGCTAGATACAATAGCACATCATATCGTATCCTATCGCTATGGGCAGTTTGGTCAATGTGGTAGCCTTTTTTTCACATCCAGAGGAGGAAGGAAACCCACTAGTGGAAGACCCTGTTCGAGAAGTGAGCCTACAGGAAGTCCTAGATCGGTTCGAGGGCTGGGAAGAGGAATGTATGGAACTTTTGCGGGTATGACTACAGTTGGCAACGATTGCATGCAGAGGAGCTCATTATTATTTACTTCAGTGTATGAATGAGCCGTCCTGTTGGGCTTTCCTGACCACCAAGCCTATCTCTTCATACGGGTTAGGTAGAATTGCGTTGTTAGGAGATGCAGTAAGCAACCTTAATTCGTCGAATGGCTGTGGCTCAGCTTACCTCCATCTTTTATCAGGCACATGCAATGACGCCGCACCTAGCAAGCGGTGCTGGACAAGCCATGGAGGTGAGTGGTGAAACTCAATTGTTTACACCGCTAACCGGCGCTGGTCGCCAAATTAGGATGGGTACATTCTAGCAACTCTCATCACGATCGGTGTCCAAGATGGTGTAGATGTATCCCGGATGATAGAAGTCTATAACACAATTCGACAGCCCATGGGTAATTTTGTCTTGAACAACTCAAGGAGGCAAGGATTCCGTTTCGAGTTGAATGCTGCAGGGTTTGAAGATATCCAAGAGAACGAGCCGGTCCAGATGAACCGCATGGTCGGGCTTGCAGAGGAGATCATACGAGGCTGGAGATGGGTTTGGACCACATCGGTCCTTGAAGACCAGAAACGAGCAATGGCGTTAATTTGAGCAGACTTGCCTCGAGGCAGTCTGTAGGAACGAAGTGTATGTAATATTCCCACAGTCATGTAATGGCCTGTCATAGTGCTGGAAGCTTGTTAGTCTTGTGGAGACCCACCACCACGCAGTACTCGGTGCTCAGTACCCAGCAGTCGATCTTATGACGGACAGGCCACGCAGGTCCACAAGGCAACCTATCAAATTACCTGCTACTCAGGCAGAAAAATCTGGGACTTCCAAGGACAGTACGGCAGAGCCGTCACGGTCAGCCAAGCGTAAGGCCTCGGAACCGATAGATCCTCAGACCCAGTTGCGCAACATCTTGGAAAACCCTCAGAGCGTTTTGACAACAACGGATATATCCGTACGTTTTGATACTCATAGGCTGATCAATTGAAACGCCACCCTATATACGACTACTAGAATGGCTTTACTCAACGTACCTCGCTAGGAATTAATCAATGGCAAAAACTGGAATCTACTCCCTGAACGCGCTCAGCAGGCGCTCATGGCTCTGCTACCATCAACGGCGTTCTCTGAGGATCCGAACCATACCCAGGACTCGGGGCATGTTTCCGTCCCTTTCCAGGCGAAAAGAGAACTGGATCTGAACGTCTTTCATGACACACACTTTTTGGATGCGGCACATACTTTCCAAGATCATCTGTTCAGCGGTTGGTTTACTACCTCACATCATGCAAAGCTAGTGGCATACCTCGATGGTATAAAGAACGGAACTCTAGCTGCGCCATGGAAGGACGAGGTCTGGGAACGGGAGAACCCGCGACCTACCACGACGTTAGTGCCAGCGAACGCAGTCGGAAGTCATTCATCGGGCGCCGCAACGAATTTTGGGACGAACACGAACGCAGGGTGAGTTTGTGTAGACCCGATCGGCCTAACAAGGATTAATGCGCTGCGCAGCGCTTCTGCAGAGCTCAAGCTTTCGGACCTAGTGAAAGATGGCGTGCTTCGTGTTGATGATATTATCGCATACAAAAGGAATTTCTCAGGACTCGGACTTACCGTACGAAAGGATGCAATCGTAAGCTTCACATTTCCGCACTAAACGGCTTATTTTAGTATCTAACTGAATTCATAGATCCAATCGACTGATCCGCTCAAATATACCCTGACCGTTCTAATGCCCGAGAAGGCAACGAATGAGTTGCCTTCATCGCTCACTTACCACAACCCTGGTAGTCCGGGATCAGAGATCGTGTCTGTCACCATTTCGACACCCCAGATGCTTGAAACACACATTCTAGATACCGACGGAAGAGTCAAAAAGGACCAAAGACCAAACGGTAATGCCTGGAAGAACTTCACTGTATACAGGTGGAGAGAGGGTAGTAATGTGGACGGCACGACTGACCAGCGAGGTGGACGAGACGTTCATGGGACTCTATTTTACTTACGAGGTAATCATTATTACGATCGTTGAATTGATCTAAACTAGCTTGTATAATTTTCCATGAGATGATTCGCAACTCGTGAACAGGGTGTGATCTGCCAAGATGCCGCTGAGGGGTCCATCGATGGGGATCGCGAAACGAAAAGGATTAACAAATATCAGTGTGCGCCGTTCCACAAATAGCGGACGATGCGCCGGGAAATCTCCTTGTCCTTTCGACTAGACAACTGTCAACGCAAGTTGTAGTAGTCAAGTAGCGGATTTGCGGTTAATTCCGTTGCAGGAAGGACATATACGGATAGCGAAACACGACACAATGGTTCTTTAGTCAGATTTTTGTCTCTTTGTCTGCTTCACTTTTCGACCGTTTTCGTCAAGGTTGAGGAGGGGATTAAGTAATCCTTGAGTGTGCAGTTCAGTAATGAACTCTCTGAAGAAAGGTTCATAGTCAAAAGTGCGCTTCAGATGTTCCGTCTTTGTGGAAATGAGACGTATACTGTGTGAATTAGGCGGATGGGATGCTCACCTGTACTTGGGCGCACTTTGTTATTTCATCTTCCAGGGCAGTTTTAGCTCGCACCCCATCTTGGATGACATTTTTCCATGCCAACACTAAGTCAGATTGAGACATCTGCATGAGATCTCTGTCACGTTGCATTCTTCTGCCAGCAAACCCTGAAGGATGTTCATAACCATCAAGAATGTCGCATTTGAATATAGCCTGTGCGTGCTGGAGAAGCACAGAATCGACCTGTAACAAGGAGTCGCCTGTCAATCGCAAGTATGAAGATATACAAAGACCCAGATGTTACCGTTTCTTGCCAACCTTGTTCCAAAAGGCTCTCGATCTTTTCTTTGTCCTTTCTTAAGAATTCAAGCTCATCGGCCACCCTGGAGAGTGAATCCTGAACGATAGCTAGGAGACTGAAACGAATGTCACTGTCTTCTAGACCCGATCCACCGTACTTGGCCATCTTAAGGCGTAGAGCTGGTCGAGCCACGTCCATCCAACCATCGCGCCCCGATTCAGATGGCAATTCTCCCACCTCGAGGGGACCGGATTTCATACCATCAAGTTCCCATACTTTTCCAAAAGCTGGGACGTAACCGACGAAATGGTACGTCGGAGTATCGTTTTCGTCGGCATTATCCTGCTTTTTCACTTTTTCGGACTTGGTTGTTTTGGAGGACTTCGGCGGTCTACCAGGCTTGCCCTTGGCGCTCGGTTTGAGTGACCCCTTTTTCTTCGACTCCATTACATTAGTGGCAATGGAATTCAGTGAAGCACGAATATCTGCAGGGCTAATTGGAAATTGCGATTGATAAGATGAATCAAATCAATCAAACTGATTAGAGACTTTACTCGAAAATGGGGATGACATACCGGGCCAATGAATTGTGTGTACGGCGGAACAAAGGTGAATTAGTAATTGCTAGGCCTCGCATCTGTGTATATTATAAGCAAGGTAAGCTTAGAGGAAGTACTGAAGGCCAGATGGACCAGCGCACCACAGCAGAAAAATCTTGCGTTTCCTGTCGAAATTCCCTGAGCTCCTCTCCAAGGTCAAGGTCCGGACAGTTAAACAGAACATTTAGCAAAGCGTGTGTAGCACACGCATCATCGCTGAGTTGATTTGCAAACCATACGCGTTCTGCCGCGGGATCGTCAAAATCCGTCGGGCGATGGACATCTTTGTGCCACGTGAAACAGAAGATCAAGCCATAGGGGTCAAGATGATCCACCGCCCAAGGCTCTATATCATAGAGCTCAACCAGCTCAATTCTTTTGACTCCCAACCCTCTGGCTAGCGAGGAGAAAACGCCTGCAAGCCGGAGGAATGGTTTTGAGCGCTTGTGGGAATGTCATATGGTCCACATACCGGGGTCGGACTCTATCACAGCATAAGGGCCACCAATCAGATCAAGTGAGGGTTCGATATTACTCTCGGACGTTCCGTTCATCCAGAAATGAGCTTCCCAAGTCGTTATGGCCAAGTGTCGAGAACACGAGAAGGTCACCACACGTGGGAAATTTAATCAGGAAAGGGTTTTCCGCACCACGGCTGGTGTGACAGACTTTGATCCGAAGGGCACTCTAAGTCTTGTCCTGGTTCTACTAGGTCCTAGCACCCCGGTACATTCGTGGTGACTCTGAGCTACGTCCAAAGATCAATCAGTACTACAAGTCCACTATTCAGGCTGATGAAATGATAGATGTGATGATAATTTACAGACCCCATTGTCCGGAAAATCCCATTATCCAGGGCAAATTAGGCCACCACCCGCACCCGGAGGCCGCACCGGGGAAAGCTCCGCCCTGCCCATCCATTCTCCAGACGATTTTTCACCCCGGAAACCCTAGGGATCCCCTGAATCCCCAGGCACATCTTTTATATCACCAGTGAGTACCAACGCTGACATAAACCAATTTTTCTCATGAACAGTCTTTGAGTCTTGACTTTTTCACGATGGTTCTGTCCAGAATACGGCGAAATCTCGGGGACTTAGCCATCTTCTCTTCAGCTCAGGTGTTCATGGAGTGATTGTTTTTCCGTCTCATGGATCGTTATTTAGACACAGGATCACTCGATATCAATCCTCGACATCCAACCTCCCCTTCTTTCCCTCTTAATTTTCGCCATGTCACTTCTCAGAGTCTCTGGAACCAAAATCGTCAATGAGGAGGGTCAGGAAACCGTTCTTCGTGGCGCTGGGCTTGGAGGATGGATGAAGTAAGGACGATTCGTTACTATCTATCACATAGTACATCTAATGATGATACTTTCAGTATGGAGAACTTTATCTCTGGTAACGACGCCGCCTCTGATTCACTGAATATAACTAACTTCACTAGGTTATCCCGGCTGTGAATTCCAGATTCGCGAGGCTCTCGCTGAGTCCATTGGCCAGGAGAAGTGTGATCTATTTTTCGATAAAGTAAGTAGAAATCACATTATCTCCTCACATCCCGACTCATAACTGTCCTAGTTCTTGGAGTACTTCTTCCAAGACGCCGATGCCAAATTCTTCCAGAGCCTTGGTTTGAACTGCATCCGTATTGCTTTCAACTACCGTCACTTTGAGGGTAGGAGGCGGATTATTTTCTGGCACGATATCTCATCTTATACGATTTTCAGATGACATGAACCCCCGCGTCCTCAAGCAGTCTGGTTTCAAGCACTTGGATCGTGTCATCGACATCTGTGCGCAGCACGGCATCTACACCATCCTCGATCTTCATACCGCCCCCGGTGGTCAAAACACTGACTGGCATTCTGATCATGGTAGCCACATCGCCAATCGTAAGTTGTTCCGATGCCTTGCTTACATGGTTAATGACCGCACTCGTATAGTCTGGAACCACAGAGACCACCAGGAGCGCGTCCTTTGGCTCTGGACTGAGCTCGCCAAGCACTACAAGGGCAACAAGTGGATCGCCGGCTACAACCCCCTCAACGAACCCACCGACTCCAAACACACTCGCGTTGTGCAATTCTACAATGAAGTTCACGCTACCATCCGTGCCCAAGATCCCGATCACATCATCTTCTTTGATGGCAACACCTTTGCATCCGACTTCTCTCACTTCGGTGATGCGCACAAGAACTGGGATAACACCGGTTACTCCATCCACGATTACTCCCTCTTCGGTTTCCCCAGTGCCCCCGAGGTTTACACTGGTACTCCCGAACAACAACGTCGTTTGAGGAGGAGTTATGAGAAGAAGCGTGAGTGGATGGATCAGCGTGGACTTTGCGTCTGGAACGGCGAGTGGGGTCCAGTCTACGCTCGCAAGCAATATGATGGGGAACAAACCGATGCTATCAACGAGGTCCGCTACAAGGTCCTCAAGGATCAGCTTGATATATACACTAAGGTATGACCCTTCCTTCCCCGGGTACTTGGCATCAACTCAAGTTCTTCTTAGGATCGCTTGAGCTGGTCGATCTGGTTGTACAAGGACATCGGCTTCCAGGGAATGGTCCACACATCCCTCGATACGCCCTACATGGTCCTTTTCAAGGACTTCCTCGCTAAGAAACACCATCTCGCTGTCGATGCCTGGGGTGCCGATGACAAAGATGTTCGCTCCGCCTACCAGCCCCTTATTGATCTCATCCTTAAAGAAGTCCCCGAGCAATACCGCAACCTCTACCCTGCTCCCGTTTGGAAATTCACTGAGCGTGTTGGCCGCTTGGCACGTAACATCCTCGTTGCCGAGTTTTTGGTGAAGGAGTGGGCCGATCATTTCATTGGAAAGACTGATGAGGAGATCGATGCTATTGCTTCCAGCTTCAAGTTCGAGAACTGCTTGAAGAGGGAGGGATTGAACGCTGTCTTGACTGCTAATGCCAAGCTCTCTCAGCAGTGATATGCGGACAATGACTTATCGCTATCTATCAGTAGTATCAAATATGAAATGTATATCTATATTTAACAATACCAATAGATGACAACTTCTTATTGACTGCACAAGTCGATGTACTCCTAGCACCCGTTCAGGATAGAGCTGATCGCAGCTTTCTCGGCAGAATCTACGGTAAGCCCGTAAAAGTGTTTAACTTGAACCCAAGCTCTAGCGTAGGTGCACCGGAAACTAGCCAAAGGAGGGACCCAGTTGGCAATGTCTGTTCGAAAGTCGTTAGGACCAATATGATTCATGATCTGAGGCTTGGACTAACCTTTATCGCCTAGTGAGATTATATACAGTGAGGACAACTCAGTGAAGCTAGATTTTAGAGTGACTTGCATACCTTTGGATTGATTGAGGCTACCAACAAGATCAGGAGGGACGTAAAGGTACAAGGGTGAGCAACTCACTTGTCAGTGACAGCTACAAGCTGTGGCCTTGTAAGGTCATTCGCAAATGATTCCCTCTGTGCATCGGTCCAGTCCCTTGCACCCGAAATCCATGCCTACGGCGCCAGATAGGTCATCCAATCCTGCTTAATTGGCTGTTCGTTCATACCTCTTTCAAAGGAACGACATGATCCTTTCATTCGTCAGCACCACTTAGAAACAGACTCATAATCAAGAAGACCCACAATATCGAGGTCACTTGCAAGTGTGGTAGCAACCCCATCGTAGGGCGAGACCCAGTGGCCAGAGGTCGCAGAGCAGGTACTACTAGTGACGACGTTGGTCCCGTCTCTCTTGAGCACAGCTGAGGGAAGAACGATATTAGCTGGATGGCCCGGGTACTTCTCGCAAGTTCGTTCTTAGTGAAACTCCTCACTTTCGCGTGTATCGCAGTTTCCAGAGACTGTCAACAGCAACAACGTTTGATGTACAGTGAGCTTCATACATACATCATGGGAACGAAGTCCTCACTGGTGTCCCAAGTCTTGAACCTATCACGGCTGTATGCAGGAGAGTTGGAGTCAGTCGCAACGGTCACTATCCAAAAGTATCGAGTGCGAAGCTCAGCAAATATTAGGCTAAGTAGGATCTAAGCTACTTACACTCGGAAAGGTATGTTCGAGCAGTAGACGCCGCGATAGGTGTCGGTAACGCCCTCCCTTCCAGTTTCAAAGGAGCCGCAGAGGCGACAGTACTAAAGAGCAAAATCGCGAGAAATGTCTGGGAAACCATAGTAGAGGATGATGGTACCAGCAAAGAGTTAGGAGCTCAGTTCTGCGAAGTCGCAAGGAGGATCGGCTCCCGAAGAGACTGTGCCGCTTTATATACATATGGGCTTCTATTAACCTGACAACTGTTATGAGACTAAGTAGTTTAGGGACATTTCACAACACGTCTTCCACATTCGCTGATAAACATCACATCGAAGACACCTGATATATGTTTGTCATATCGCAGGAGATACGACAGGCGGGAGAATGGACAAGATGTTTGTCTGCTTCTGGAGAACGTGAACGTTTGAAGCATCCAATAATCCAAAAATAGAATCATGCACATTGCAATAATCAAGCATCCTTTCCTGAAATACCTTATTGAACTGATCACTGCTGTCGTCATGCATCAAATTCTCGCTTGCCCCCTTGTATACATGTGCTCCTTGCTTATCAAGAAGAATATTGCCATATGATCCTGCTATCTTCTCTGATTTACGACGACCGTGTAAGGTCCGAGGTAGCCACGTTCAATTGAGGTCTGGATACTCACTCCAAGAACATGCGCATCGTGTGCATGTACAATAAAGTACTTTGCTTGTCTGAATAGTTATAGTAGTATGAAACCCGGAACGTGTACTCGTAGCGTCACGGCTTTGCCAATGGTACAAAGCACCAATGGGCTTGAAGTGAGCCTGGAGTCAAGGGGATCGGAATCTGCATTAGGCAAAATATAGAAATTTCGGGAGGCGATCCAATAATTTTGGTGTATGGAAGATCGAGCTACACATTGAGAGAAAGCTGTAATTGAAAGCTTCTGATCACAGTAACATGGCATCATGCACACTCAATTGCGATTAGACATGTACAAGACCTGAGGAACACGACATTCACCGTTCAAATGATCAGACCCTTTGCAGGCTCAGGCCCAAGAACGTCACATGTTATTTCGTGAGCAGTTTCGATAGATGGATTGGGAGGTAGTAGGCAAACTTGCAAGACCAATCGCCACGTATCTTCCGGATCTCAAGCTATGAAAATAGGCCCCAATAACTCCATAGCTGTAGAAGACTTCGAATGACCGGAAAAGCCTTTGTAGGAGATGTTCAGGAGATGGCCAGCAGGTGACTGAGACCGCAATCAGGCTCTTATGAGCAATGCCATGGCCTTCCATAGATTACTTTGCATTGGGTGGAAAAGGAGACGGTAAGTGAAAGAGGAGAATTAAGATTTTGCAATAATCTCTGATCGTGTGAAAATAATATTGTAAGCCCATGATCCCAAATTTCTGAGGTAAGGAGTCAACGTTAGCGGTGGGCATATGACCTCTGGTTCAAATCGCCATTTTCCCCTTGACCACTTCTGCCGCTCCGCTGCCCAGAGACGTAAACTTCGTCTGATATGGGGACTTACTACGACGAGAATGAGATTGAGGATACGACATGGGACCGATACAAACGAATATTCCACTATCCATGCCTTGCGGAGATCGTTTCGAAGTCTCGCGAAAGCAACTAGCCAACTATGAGGACATTGCGACGTGCCCTAGCTGCAGCCTATCAATTCGAGTGGTATATGATCCTGTAAGGGACCTAGCCCATCAAATGGCCCTCCACGACTCGCAAGCTAAACCCCGCGACCGGCTAGATTAAGGTGACGAGATAAAGATGACACTGAGGAGGCGGAAAAGGATTCCAGTGATTCAGATGGTGACCGATTTGAAGATGCACTAGCACGCCTTCACAATTATACTAATCCCTACCATGCTTTTCCGGTTGCTGCTTGATGATCTGTTCATGTTTGGCGTAGCTGTCTAACAAGGTCTATCTATTGGTATTCAGCACCTCAGGAGGTTTTCATCTACACCTCGATCAAATACCATTGAAATCCCACTCGTTTTATTAATCACCTACCCAGGAATATGTCACTCAGAAGGTCTTGAGATTGGCGACAGCATAGCCTGTCACACGGTCTAGGACTATTTCTAACCTACCGCTCGCATTTCATGATCTCTGGTGCAACTCGCATAGTTCTGGTCCCATCAGCTATGGCTTGACATCCAGACAATCTGTCGATGGCCGCTGTTACGAGTATCATGATTACACAGTTATTCTGCTCTGGAGACGTTGTTGTTGTTATGTGTCTGTTCTGGCTGTGTTCATCAGGTTTTAAGTTGTCAACAGGAGTTGGACTACTCGCTCCCATAACTTGATTCCTTCTCGCCTCCTTCACAGCTGGTTGATCTCATCACCCTCTCCCGTTCGAGAACTGCTGTGATTAATCGTGTTTGAGAAGACCAATCAGCCTCGGAATTCCCTTCACTATGGTAGGTGCAATCCGAGATTTCCGTACTAGCTGATACTCAAAGTTTCAGTTTCTCAATCTCCGCTCAACTGCGTATTCCTGTCTCTTGGGGTGGTATTCGTGTTGTAAGTGCTCCTGGCTCCTCAGGTTGTGTCCCTGTCCGACTTGGGGACGATGCCCGAGGAAGAGCACAAGGGACAACTGACGGCAAGTAAGGTGAAGGTTCGGCTATCCAAATGATTGACAGTTCCCCGTAGTCAGAGTGTCAAGGCGTCTTTACGTGATCTGTTTATCGACAATACAGACAAAGACCAGTTTGAGGAGCCATTCGAAAACTCACTTGTGTTTTGGTTGCTCCTTGGGGTTCTATCACGGCGAAGATTTCATTTATCTATGGACCAGATGTTCACCCGTCGTATTCTGCTAAACCTCCATCAATGGTATAACCAATGATAGACACCATCTGTACGTACGCGCTCGATAAGTATCAGTAGTACCACTAGTAGCTAGTAGTAAGAACTGCATTTACAATCTCGCTGGTTCCACGGATCGATCGCCCGGAATTCTTACGAGTCAACACAAGCTGGACATCATCATCTTCAGTCATATTCAATCCACTCATGTCTTTGCGGCTCCGTCAGGTTATCCGAGTCTCGCCCCTAACTCGCGGGCGCATTTTACGCGGTATTCTAACCGAAAATATCCGGCTAGCCCACCTTAAAGGCTTAGAGCTGTGTACAAATTTCTCTTCAAGGCCTAGTCTTATCACTTGGAGGAACAAAAATGGTTATATTGGGGCACTAGTCAGAGAAGCTTTGATACAAGCTCGGGTTAAAAATATCTCGCTTGTGAAGGCGGACGACACACAGGAAAACGCTGCCATCCCCGTCCAAAACGTTCCCCGTGCACTACCCCTCATCACCCTGTGATCCCCACAGTGGGTCTCTATTACTAAGAATCATGCAGAGAAAGACGCCGAGCTCATAGTATATATTGTTCTGCTACGCAGCCGGCCGCTTAACTAGCGTCCAGCTCTATGGAGTCTGATCCACCACCGTTGCCGGATAACGCAACACTGATGTAAGTTCCAACCATATCTCAGTGTATTCTACCTCTTTGAATTGACAGCAATCCCGCAGCTTAGGACCCCCAGTGCGTCTCGTCCGGACAATCCTTCAAACTCACATTTTTCAAGGTTGGATTTTAGCTAGTTGGTATCGTGCTCAACTGGTGGCTCTATGGCATCTTAGTAGTACAATATTGTACGTCTCTCGTCAGATCATCAATTCAGTCGTTTTCCTAATTTTTGCTAGTCGTATATCTCAGTAACGACAGACAGGACAAGAAGGTTCTTCGCATAGTAGGTATGTAGATTTCGGTGACTCGATACCTCCGCGAGTCTCCAATATCTTTTTTCAGTACATTTCCTACTCTTGCTTGATACTGCCCAGACCTTCATGACATTAGACGACGTTTTCGTTTGGTATGTTTACAACTTCAACAATTATTCCAGCATGCTGGAAGATTTCAACCTCGCACCCATCGACGGTCCGCTATTGGACGCAACCATCATGTTCACGGTGCAGATCATGTACTGCTGGAGGCTGTGGGTGTTCGGGAGATGGAAGGTCATTCCAACGATTGCGGCCCTGGTGAGTATCCTCTGAGGTCGTCTACGCTGAGGCTAGGACTGACTTTCCCTATAGCTCACATTGATCTCGTGTGTTAGTGGGATGTTTATTGGCATTATTGTAAGCCTCTGGTTTCATTTGATCAAATTCCTTTTATACTGGATGAACCACAGGACATGATAGTAGATCCTGTGACCCAAGCCGATAGATTCGACCCCGTGGAAGAAGTAAGCGTTTGAATAGCGATCGAAACTTTGATTTCAACTGGAAATTAGCTCTGGCTATGCTCGAGTGCCGTTACGGACATCTTGATCGCTAGCTCCATGATTTACCAGGTATATGTTTATCCAACATTCACACATCCAAGGCCTATCACGCTCACTCCATTCCCGAAGCTTACGAAGTATAGAACAGAACATGCAACCGAGAGAACAAAGACCATAGTGATGAGGATCCTGATACTAACACTAGAAACAAATGCTATGACTGGTCAGTGAAATATGAAGAGCTACTTTCTAAACTGATGCCGATCCACGCCTTTAATCAGCCGTTGTGGCTATTGCTCTAGTCATTTCTCTCTTAGTCCCACAGATCTTCGTGAGCCTCGCTTTCTCACACCTAATGTCTCGGGTTACTCAGATTAGCGATCATTCAAAAGGAAACCAACGTCTACGTCACCTTGTATGTCAAGCACTTGGGAAAGAAAGATATCCACTCACTCATTTTCCAGTGGCTATATAATTGGAAAGATGTATTTCATTTGCGCCCTTGTCAACCTGAATCCCACTGATCACTGTTCCACCCACAGGTACAGCAACTGCTTCATGGTACTCCTCAACCAGCGGATTTATTACAGCACAATGGCGAGAGCTGCTGAGGACATGGGCACATCTAATTCTTCGTACCGCGGAGTCATGCCGCTCCATGATAATGATACACTTTCCAGTCAAGATCAAAACACAGGACAAATGTCACCATTGAGGTTTACGGAAACTACGTCGGATGCTACAAGGACGATGGTGGATACCTCAGGTCTCGAAACAGTCTGTGGGATTCACGAGACAAAAGATGGACAGGAATCGAAGACTCTTCCTCGTGATTTCGTATAGGGGGGATGCTCGGAACGTGATCATCACACTTGCTTCAAAAAATCGTATGATTACAATAATAAGTCTTAATGGATGTCAGTTATGGGCGTGGAAAATTAGCAGTAAAAGCGGCCTCTTATCATTTTCCCTAGTTTTCCTTTAGTCTAATATTTATTGTACACCACTCCTGGTTTGATAGAACCTCAATAGTCCTATGTTACATGAACATCTGAGAGAAAAATTAGTTTACAGGTACCCAGGCTCAACCTCCTACAAATACCGCCCCACTACGCCGCGGCAAGAACAGATTTGTCCACCATCAATCCATACTATTCACTTGACAAGGGTTCTTTTCTTGAGCGAAACCTTCGCCTTGGTATTGGGCTCTACAAATATACCCTGAAACCAGATATCCTCGGGCCGTTCATCCGCTTCATCCGTCAATTTGATATCATAGTCAAATAGGATTCGAGCAACAGCTGTCTTCAGAGCGGTGATAGCGAAAAACCGTCCTGGACTTTCGCGGGTGACATCGGTCAGCCAGACGAACAGTGAAAGGAAACAAACGATAATATATTCTTACCATGCACGTCTTCCAATGCCGAACGCCATATACTCTAGGTTAAGTGAGGTCATCTGCCACTTCGAGGGATCCTTATCTGCAAAACGGAAGCCTTGAAATTCTTGCGGGTTCGGATAGGATCGCTATTAATGTTTCGTAAATGTTTGAGAGTCTGAGAGTCTTCTAGATTACCTCATTGTAATTGATTGCGCGACCGGCTACAACGAAACTGGTCCCTTTCGGAATAAAAGTACCGTCTGAGAAGCTGAAATCACTCATAGCCAATCGTTCAACCATGGCTAGATGAGACAATGCCATCAATATCTAGTACAGTCCAGTTGTTTACTGCGCCTCACCAGCATCCGAGCCGTGCACACGTTGTGACTCTTTCACGAAGCTATCCAGCTTCCTCATCTTTTCAATAGAGGCCTTGTTCCACCCCTCTGCCTCCACGATTGTCGAGATTTCCTCCCGAAGCGGCTCTATATATGAGCCATATGTTGCTAGATTAAATAAAACATGTGTTAATAGCTTGATAGAAAGGTCTGGTCAGGAACTACTGTAGAAAGAACATAAAGTCGTTACTCACAGATGAAGTTGTACGGATAGCTGCAATGTTAAGCCAAATCATTCGAATAGCAATGTCGTGAAGGGTGCGTTGAGCCTCCGGTGCGGCATTCCATAGCCATGTGATCATATCATTCTACAGCAGCGATAAGTTCAACCATACCATCAAATCCCGAGAACAAGGGAACTCACAGAATCTGCATCAGCACTCTCTATACCCTTTTCTAGACGATCTGCAAGGATTGGACGTAGATACCCCTCTATTTCCCGTATCTTTCCCTCTGTGTCGAACTGTAGGCGACTCACGAGACTACGAAGCCAATTCAGTAAGGGTAGCTCCAGAAAGAGATCAATGACACTCACGGTCTCAGCCATTTAGGGAGCATGCTTAGTACCACACCATCATCTACAACATGAGATGCATACTGCTCCATTATTTCAGTATACTTCAGGTTGGAGCCTGAGAAGCAATCATCAATTACAAATCAGACGGAAACGTCGAGACATACTGAGCTCTGACCCTACAAAGAACCGTGCACTGAACCTCGAAACAATCTGAACAGCCGAAAGATAGGCAGGTAGGTGTACCCAGTCTAAACAGCCAATAACGTTATAAAATGATATGTTAGAAACTGCGTTGAGGTATACCTTTGTCGGCTCCAAACGAGAGACCCTCCAACGTTTTATTGATCTCTTCTAATACGTCAGGGAAGCGAGCATCAATATTCCGCGTCATCACGCCACGGACTACTTTAATATGGCAATCATCAGCTTTCAGCCTTGGGCTGATCGTGTAGTCAAACTGGACTGCCTCCAATGCAGGGTTAGTGGCTCAACGAAACGCAGATAAGTGGAGGAAACTAACCTCATCAAGAGCAGCAAGGAAAGACATCTGTTGATCACTAGCCCCTCTAATATCCTCGAGGAGTTCGGGACCAGCCACAACCACGGTCCAGGAGAAAAATGTCGGGAATTTGAATATGGGGTACTAGTTTGCTGTCTAAGCAAAGAAGAATTATTTCAGAGAATGGATATATACCTTCTCGTAACCTTCCTGAATTATCCGACGTCCAGAGAGTGTAATAGCGCCTATGTATGAGGTGAACATCCCAGAAGGCCCCACAGTGGGTATTTTGTCAAGCTATTGTATCTTCATCAGCAGGAGTTATGACTGATGATCGATGAGGATTGGGTCTCGTACGGGTGAGTTTCTCCTTCGCATGTAGGCAGCGGCATAGCAGGAGAAGACAAGCCCGAGAGCCGCTGAGTAGACGGCGTTTGGCAGGTGGTCGGCGAGGAGCATATCAAAAGTTGCTTCGTGGGGGCCATGCCACAGCTACGGTTTTATACACGCCGCAACTTCTGGTGCCTTTGATCAAAGAGGCTTCTGTTGGAAGACACTAGTTAGAAATAACCCACGAGATGAAACCAATCAAGACGAACCACGGAAGCCTGAGGGACCAAGTCACTCCTGTGATTTAGCGTCCAGAGCAGACATGGAGTATCTGCTGTTGTGTAGAGGACAAGACTGGGCCGACAATCACCTACTAGCACCAAATTCGGCACTTTAAGTTTCACGGGCCCTGCCGAGATTTTGAGCAGAATTGGAAAATCGGATGTCGGACGTAGATTCCCCTGAAGTCATGGTATTGCCCGATGAAGTGGCCAGTTAATATTCAATGCGCATCTGTTGGGCGAGATAAGAATGGTAGGTGTGACTTCAACCCTTCCCCCCCCTGCACAGTTCTTTCCTCCCAAGTATGTGGCGCCACCTCCCCCAATAAACTATGGTGAAAGGAGAAATTGCGATACTTAAAGGCCAAGAAGCTCAAAGACCCCAAGATCTCATGCTTGACCATACAAGTCAAAGTCACCCGATGGTAGATGAATCCATCATACTGATGAAGTTTTCGAGTCTGAGTTAGTTGACGGGAGCAGCAATAACGAAAGGTCTGGAGATGATAGTATGCTTTCCTGATCTTCATAGTTGAAGGAAGCAAATAAGAACAACGGCTATTTCTATCTGGATGTTGCAGACTGATATCTATGTTGATCAGAACTGACATCTGACGCTTCCAGCTAAAGTTTGTGACTGTAAGCAGTAGCATAAGTGAAACTACATCGTCACAAAAGTGAGCTAGAGGATTGAATCTTCGATCGGAACTTGATGCGTCTGTCAACCAGCTTGGGCTGTTTCCGAGGCCTTAGAGGAAAGAGGATATGAGAAGAGTCACCAGGCTAACACCGTGGTTCTCCAACAAGAAATACTACATAGATGGTTAGAGGTTAAGCTGTACCGAACTGGGCTTGGCGGACCGTGCGATCTTGAGATCTTGAGAGCGAGAGCCACCCAACCTGAGTATTCATCTATTAATATTTATACTACTTGACTGAAACAACAGGGCGAGTAGTAGGAGGTTCAAGAACTTACCTGATATAATTGAACTGAGATTGTACGACTACATGAAAGGCGATAGCCAAGACTTCGGTGAACACAGCACCGATAGATAGTTTGAAGTGGATTTATTGTGGATTGGGCCGCTCAAACGGGCGCTTGGCCAGATCCACGAGCGGCTCGCCCACCGGCCACAATCATTTCCTAGTCCCACTGAACCCACCGAGCATCAACCTGAGATTCACGTCACATTCACTGATGCGCTCGAGGTCCCGTCGTCGTTACCTCTTCCGTCGTGTTTATCAGATTTACTATCACTTGATCCATTACAGGTCTGATTTAAACCCATTGATGACTCTGCCTCAGAAACTGCCCAAGTTGGAGAAATTTCTATTTGTTGCCAACACCATGAAGAAAAGTTAAAACCGGTGACTCGGAGAATTACAGCTGATGATCATTTGGGAGATATTGCATACTCGAAGACTTGGGGTTTCGTTGATGACCGTGATTCTACTTTCGTCACCCAGGACGATGTTACAAACCTCGAATTAGTAGTATTATGGTTGAACACAGATCAAACATTTCCACCTCGTTAGTTGTTCGACTTCATTTCGAATGATCAGATATTCTCATTCAACGAATCTTCACAGTTCTCGTTGGTCGCGTCCATAGTCGAAAAGGCTTGGCAATGTCGTTACCTTTTCGCACCATAATACCCACCTAATATCCTGTAAGAATGCCAAACTCAGATAAATTACACAACCTCTGGCCCGTTGGGTTCAAGCGGACAAATAAAATAAATTACACAACGAGGTCTGTAATGCAAGAATATCTGTAAAATAAAACGAAATCACTGAGATAACATAGTCGACTTGTGTGCCAAGAAATCAAGTTACAAGAGCGTCCATTTTTCGACAGATGAAGGTAAGCTGGTTACCTGACACTATGTTTCCGAAGAACATGGAGAAGGCATTATGACTTGCCGGATTTCTTCGCACTTCCAATTTGAGTATTGTTGACCTGCGTGATTATAGATCACCATACAGAACCCTTCATTAGGTTAAAGATAGACGCACCTTAGTCGCAAACCTCAGTGAAGTCAATGATTCACCCGAATGTACCGCCAACGGCGACAAATTCAAAAACATCTATCATACAGTCAATCCCCATCAGCGCCAAACCAAACAACAAGCCCAACTCACCAAAGTCTTTGAACTCCCACTCAAGGAATTCTGCAACAAATACGTCAACTTCGAATTCCTATACGGCACATGTCCTTCCCCCTTCCCACTCTTCTCCCTCTCATACTTATCCCCCAAAGCAGCAATCACATCCCCGAGCGCACTCAAACTCTTATTAATATTCTGCGTCTCCTTCACTCTTTCCTTCTCCGGTAAGCCACCCGGTCCAGTTCCATTCGCGAAACTGACATTCAATCTCTCACTTCCAGCAAGATCTACGAGGTTCAAACACCCAGAACATCTTTCTCCAGTGCCACCTGTTAAAGGTGCACCTGGCTCGCTGGAGATACCGACGTGAGTCCCTGATATTCGGAGGATGAAGACGGAATGAGAGCGAGATGACCGTTCGTTGACGAGTGTCGCCGCAACACTGCGACGCGAGTGGGCGAGGGAGAGGAGGGTGTGGACTTGGGATGGACTGGTTAGAGGAACAGTTGTGATGTTTGTTACGCGAGTTGTACGTGTTTTGGGGTCGTGTTTGATTTCGTGCTTTTTCTTACTACTGTCGTAGTCGGATTCTTTCGTAAGGAGGTCATGGATTGTTTCGTTGTACTTTTCAGAGGAAAGAGTTGGTAAGATAGAAGTAAAGTTTCGATTTCGAGTGGACGTACAATTTCGAGGAATTCGCCCTCGATATGGTATTCCCATCCTCTGTTCCTCATCTCCCCTGCAACGCGAAAGACTTGCTCGACTGCACGCGGGATCATTCCTGCCTGCTCTTCACCCTAGGACGATGAGAGGGAGTTAGAGATATATTTCTCAGAAAATACTGCCAAGATTTACCGAGCCGCCTTCCATGGTCCAACTCTTCCCACTACCAGTCTGGCCGTACGCAAAAACGCAGACATTGTATCCGTCGACAACGCTCTGCACCAACAACTCAATCTCCTCGAACACCTGCACTTGCGACGCCTGTGGAGCAAAAACTCGATCAAATGTGAACGTGTGTGTTTCCTTCCTCGGGGGCCCAGAAAAGGCTGGAGTAGAGGAAGTTAATTGAATCATATTAGGTGTCTCGGCGTCAGGATCAGGGTATTTGATGTCGGCGGCCAGATCTTCAGAAGCAAGCCGTTGGCCGTTGGACGAAGTATCTGCTGGTAAAATGGGTCGGACGCGGCAGAATACTCGGATATTGCCCTTAAGTTCCTGGACCATGTTGTGTAGTTTTCGCCGCACGAATTCGGCCTCTACTACTTCTTGCTTCAACTCCAAGAGTTTGGCATCGCTCGCAGCCAAGTGATGCTTCGTATCCGACAAGGAAGCCTCCAAAGTCTCGGTTTGAGCTCTAAGCTCGGCGTTCTGAGCCTCCAAGCTAGAGACCCGTGCCTCAAACTCCGAAATCCTAGTTTCCCCCTCGCCTATCGTTGTGCGTAGCTGTGTGGCGTTTTCTCTCTCCCGCTCCAGATCTTCCCTGCACAGACGTAGCTCGTCCGAAACATCTTCCACATCTTTCACCCTCTGCTGCATCTTCTCTTGAAGTTCTTCAATCTCCGTCGTATGCTTTTTCTTGAGTTGTTCGATTTCATCAGAGAAACCTATGAGTTCCCTCCGATGATTCGAGTCAAGCGCTCGCGATTCTGCAAGTTGAGCAGAGATTGTATCATGTTGTGAGCGCAAAGCGGCAAGGTTAGCCTGTTCTGTCATTATTTCGTCATCGATTGAGTTTGCACCTGTTCTCGATCCAGCATTTCTACCTGCCGCGACTCGAGCACGGTTGGCACTGGGGGGTTTTGGGCGCTGAGTAGGAGGCGCACTTGTTCCTCTTATACGAGGCGCTGTTCGTGTAATTGCTGGTGCCCGAGGTTTTGTTAATGGTTTTGGCAACGGTGCTGCCGCTGAACTACCGCCAGAGGCTATTCGAGCACCATTGGCAGCTGCAGTTCGTGCTGGTTGCAAAGGGCGGGTCGGTCTTGCGGTTCCTAGTGCTGCGATTTTTCTTCGTGGCCGCTGTTCCTGATATTCTGCGTCGTCGTCTGGTTCTTCCTCGATGGTGTCGGCCTTGCGTTTGAGATTATTCCTAGTTGTAATCGTTGAAGGTAATCCAAGAGTAGGTCCGGTACTGATGGGTCCTGTAGGCGATGAGGTACTGCGTAGCTTTGGAAGCCGCGACATATCGGAACCCGGAAGAGAGAGAGTGAGCAATATGTCAGAGGAGCCTACATAAATCGAAATTGGAACGCGATTCACGAAATCAACCTGGACGCGCCTCATCACGTGATGGTGCCATGATCAATTGAAATTATTTTCCAGCTAAAATTAATTTCTTGATCCCCGACAACCTGTTCTCGAGCACGACTTGAAAACTTGACACTCTAGCTTAGGCCATATCCTTGGTTAAGCGCGCATGCTTTCGGTATCGGAACGAGCTCATAGATGATCGGACACAAAGGCAGTAATCCAAAACTTGAAGAAAGTTAAAACCTCGTTGGCTGGTGGTCTCTAAACTGGCTCCCAGATACACGATATCCTCACGTTCTCGGCGTGATCTACACACCTTAGTTCAACTGATAACTCTCGGGAATGACATGCTGAAGGGATTGATTCGACTCTGAGCTCTCCCAATAACCGCCCTGACACAACTCCCTCTCTTCGCCCGGCTAACAACCTAAATAATGTCAGCCAATCCCGGTCACTGCGACTTCCCATCAGTTTTTGGCCAACTTCTTCGCTAGCCAACTTGGTCACGACCTAAACTTATCAGATGTGACCGATTCGATTGTATTTCGATCGCTGGGCTGATTGACGCCGAGCTAGACCATTACATTCTCCCTCCAGTTCACAATCTGCTTTATCTCAATAACATCTGCACCCTTTGTCACATTCGGAATAGCCCCTACAGGTACGCTTGCAATGTTTCGTTGTCAAAAGCAAATAGTCTCTTACACTTGTGCACAACATCCCAAATAAAAGGATTCTGATATGAGGAAGGACGAGGTCTCTGACGACTTGAATGAGGGAAGGATTACGGCGGACATCATCAACACTCTCAGCATCACGTTTCTGGGTACTACGTCGGCAAAACCCACTTCGACGCGGAACCACTCCTCATTAGTATTACGATTCGAGGACGATGTCTGGCTCTTCGATTGCGGAGAGGCCACTCAGCACCAGATCCGAAAATGGGGTGCTGTAAAGATAGAAACAATAAATAAAATCTTCATCACTCATACACACGGTATGTGCCTCGACCATCGCAACAGGATCTTTTGACAAATTCATTCTCTAGGTGATCATATATTTGGAATTTGTCCACTTCTGGCCAGTTGTATGAAACCTCCGATATTCACCACTGAAGGCGTTGAGGTTTCTCGGCCGGCAAGTCTCCATTCTGAACTCTCAAAAGCCACGCATCCATATTGACGTTACAAACTCTCAGCCGCTCGAAGTATACGGACCTTTAGGCACCCGAGCATACATTCGCAACACTCTATTCTACACACATACGGTCTTGAACGGGACCTACGTCGTACATGAGCTTCGTTTCCCAACTGATCCCCAGGACGGCGATTACACTGCACTATCCCGATCACCCTATGAACTAGAAGGCCGGAACATCCGCCAGGTGAATGGGATATGGGAAAGTATTTACTCGGATGGCGCCGTCTCGGTGTCGGCAGCACCCATTTACCACTCAGTGCCTTGCGTTGGCTATGTCGTAAATGAATGCTTGGCCCATTCTTTCGTCGACTCGTCTAATGGAACATTACCTTCCGAACAACCTCAAAGACGAGGCCGTAAACTCGTGATCCTGGGCGATACGCACAACCCCTCGCCAATCGTAGAACTCGCAGTCGACGCCGATGTTCTAATACACGAAGCCACAAACTCGTATCTTCCTCCTGAGATAGATCCCATAACTAAACCCACAGACACATACGAGATGGTTGAAGCACGAGCTAGGTCAAGAGGTCACTCGACGCCACAGATGGCTGGTGCATTTGCAAAACAAGTTCGTGCGAAGAAACTCGTATTAAATCATTTTTCTTCACGATATCCTGGTGATGACTCGGAGAGTACCGAGAGGATAATGGACGCAATTGGTCGACTTGCGGGAGAAGAGTTTGGTGGAGAAGTGGTCTGCGCTAGAGATTTTCTTAGTTTGGACATTGCGCGTACAGAGTGACCGTAGTAATGACTCACATGGATCCGCTGGCAGCAAAGGTCTGATTTGTGCCTCATCCCAGTAAGCTTCTAGGCAGAAGACGTCGCTCTAACTCGCACTCTCGCCCGTCCCGATGGATAAAAATTCGGAAATGGCAGTATACGGATGTGAGTAACTCCTAGCGTAAACACCATCTGGTGATTTGGGAAAGGCCATCGATGCGACGAACATTGAAATACCGACATTCGGCCGCCCGAACGCCCGAGCGCGCGCCCAAGAATAGAAAAGCCAAACGCGTAAACTGCGTGTCAGTCATACCCCCACACCCAAAGTGGGGTCTGAGTATTTATAGTGGAAACGGCTTGTCCTCGGAAGGAACTTGACGAGATTTACAACGCCCACCGAAGTATGCCACTGATACCATTCGTTGGACCTCAAAATCAGTGTTCAAGCTAGAATCGGACATTTGTTCCTATGAACTATAGTAAAGCGTGCTGGCCGAACGTTGGAGCACAGAATGTGACTGCACCCGGCTGTGAGAAGGTTAGGTGGAGCAGGCAATGCCAACCTTGATGGTTAAATTAAGAGTGTGGAGTCGATATGACAAAAGTGTAGAACAGGGTGTGTTTACTTGTGTCATCATTGCAAGCAGCTGGTACTGCAATTCAATTATTCCCAAGATAAAGTATCGAAATGCGAGTGCTTTGAGCGTCCTAGCACTAGGATAAGCCTGCTTGTAGGTTTGATATGTTCAGTCAATAATGTTACTCTCTCACTTTAGCCAAAACTTATTATTCTTGAAATGTGCAGATAACGGGCGTCTACTGAACACCACCCAGGTGAGAAGTAGATCATAGCACCCTGAATGCCAACAGGCTTCTGCGCGCTGCACGACTGATCGCTCGGCAAGAGCTCATAATAAGTATCAAGGTGAAGTTCTGTCATTCAGGCTTCACCTCCCACTATTATCATGTCCACCCCAGGCCTGGGTGGCACGTGTCCTATCACATCCAACCCGGATGTTTCTGGGATTGGCGTTCGAACTGCCATCTACGCCCAAACTCTACTGAGCTTTGTTCCAGCAATCTTCTCCCTCTTGGACAGGGAAGTCGTTCTGACGGAGCTGAAAAGCTTGGAAACTCAGTCAATGACACTCCTCATCGCTGCATTCGCAATCCTTATCTCCACCATCATTCAGGGTTCCTCACCAACCATTCCACTCTCGAATTTCCACGCGACAATCATACTCGGTTTAAGCTGGATGAACAACACCAACACGTTCATTTATTTTCTCTTATGGCTGTTTTACGAGATCGACGGATTCCGCCACACCAAAGACGGTGGCGATATTTCTAAACTGAGGCAAATCGGCGGCTGGATTGAATTGCTGCGGCATCTCGCTCGATTCGAAGAAAGGGAAGATCTGGAGGGCCATCCTAAGGCAACGCGAAGGCGCCTGAATATTGAACAAGTTATTCGAACCTTGGCTAAACGATATGGTAATCACCTTACCGTGTTATTCTTTGGTTCCCTCCATTTGTCAATGATGTCGGCGGTGGGAATTTGGCTCTGGAGTCGCCCAGAAGCTTTCGGCGGCTCAGGGTCCTGCTCTCTAGAGGCTGAAATATTTGTTATAGGAAAAGGTGTTCGATTGGGCTCACAAGGACTCCGAGTCTGGTCTATTCTGATGTACAGTCTCCTCCTCATTCCAATCATCAACCTCATTCCCCCGATCCTATTCTTCCTCTCTCTACACTACCTGTTTCATTTTTGGTCGCCCAAATACGCGAAACCAGACTGGAGCTTACTCAGCCCTACGATCATCAGTTTGGCTATTCTTGCCATCATTGATGTCATTCTTCTTGTGGATATCGAAGTGGCCCTCAAAGTGAATACCGACAACTCAATCCTTGAGCCAGGCGACTCTCAGTGGACATATGGCCAGACTCTTGCCTTACTTCTCCTCCTCCTCCCGTTCCGTGATATCGTCGAGGTCATCCGCCAACAACCCTCAACGTCACTTGGTCGAGATTTGTTCTCGAGGCTTGACGATGGCAGGGGAGCAACTCAGGCCGCCTTGGGCGCTTTGGAAAAGGGTGCAGACATCAGACTAACAGGTATGGTTTATCTCTGTTTTATAGTTCAGGGGATACTGATGTAGTTCGGGAAAGACAGCCACGGGAGAACGGCGCTCATCTTGGCATCTGAAAAGGGATATCTGGAGATAGTGAACGCTCTTGTCAAGCGTAGGCCTAACTTTTGGGCAAAAGGTAAGTCATGAATAATAATAAACCACTCGTAATTGATGCATTCGGATAAACAGATAACTCAGGGGGAACAGCACTCCATGCAGCAGCAAAGTATGGATATCCAGAGATCATCAAAATTTTGCTGAGTTACGAAAGCCGAAATGTTGGAGAAAGGGGTAAAATCTTTCTTGAAATATTTTTAGGATATCTACATGGATTGAAACTGCTTTAGACAAGGAAGACCGTACACCGCTCGACCTTGCAATCGAGAATGGTAACCTAAAAGCAGCTCAGGCGCTGGTCGAGCGCGGTGATGCCGATCCAAAACTTCGAGGTTAGCGCATCAGTAAATAAAGTTTAGAGCTCTTGTTGAAGTCAGGGTTAACAGGCGCACCTATAACGGAGCTGCTTCAACGGTATATCGATGCTAGGCCAGGAAGTGAGTAAAATTTCTCTATAAATTACTGGAGGATATCGAAGAAAAAAATCTAGACAAGTCAAATTGGGGCGTTCTCCGATTTGCGACTAAGGAAGGACACGTAGAGGTCGTAAAAGCCCTGATAAAATCTCGTCCATGTATTAAGATTGAAGGTAAGAGATAAATTTCGTAGGTGTGAAATGCCACCCGTTCAGACCGGAACTTCAGGAGAATTCGGCTACGAGCTGCTATGCTTGGCTGCAAAATATCATGACGAATATTTGAAGCACCGAATTTTGTTCGATTTTCTTGTTGAAGAGTATAATCAAAAGCAAGGTGAGCTTCGCTCCAAACTAGTTTCTCTTTGAATGTTTATTTAACGGGTCGTTAGAAACGTCCACGGCCTTGCACATGGCACTGCTGAAGGGTGATTTAGATATTGGAAAAGTGTTAGCCAAGCATCCAAGGTTCAGACCCAAAATTGATGCGTACGGTAAGCCTATCAGCTCGAACCATGTCATCACAATCCAGACTTAAACATTGCAGACAAACATGGAAATACGCCACTTGGTATAGCCGCTAAGAACAGTCACTTGGGAATTGTGCAAAACTTGATTGATAGTCATGCTGACATTATAAAGCGAGGCGAGCTGAGATCACCCCAGGCTCAACTTGGCTGAACTGAGCAATTTCTGTAGATCGGACAGGCCAAACAGCTCTTCATCTAGCAGCAGCCTACAATAACACATCAGAAATCGTCAGAGCTCTTCTCGAGGTGGACAAGGCGGGAGTGATAGCAAGAGGTATGTGATGATTTTTGTGCTTCGAGTCGACAAAACTTACTATCGGGCTATTCAAGTTTCGGATGAGGATAGGCAGACCGCACTTCACCGAGCAGCTCATAACGAGCATGGTGCTCGTGCAGTACAGCTTTTACTCGAGCACAACGCAGAGCCAACAACACAAAGTGAGGGAAATAAACTCCGTCCTGAATTCCGGGTGACTTTGTATTGCAGATAAACTCGGCGAGACTCCGCTTCACCGGGCAGCTTCTAATGACAATGGAACTGAGTCAGTTCGACTTTTGCTTGAACACGGTGCCCAAATCACGGCCATAGGTACGGTCCAAGTATCTAAAAAAGAACGACCATGACCGAATCGACGATGATTATAATAGATGATGATCTATCAACTGCACTTCACCATGCCGCTGCCCATAACCGTAAAGCAGCCACGACACAAATTCTGCTCAGGCAAAGTTGTGCCGAAATCAACGCAACAGGTAAGAAGAACTCCCTTTGGGACGACGGTTTGCAGGCACTGAGAAGTTTATCCGGAAAGACAAACACGGCAGAACACCACTTCACTTCGCAGCAGCTAATCAGTATGGAGCGGAAATTGTACTAGCTCTGCTTGAACAAGGTGCCCAGATCGCACTCAAAGGTGATTTTGGATTGTTTCCCTCTGAAGCGTGGAAGCTCAGATCCTGGATATTTCAGACGAATACGGCTTCACCGCGCTCGATATCGCAGCTAGAGACGGTCATTTGGACATTGTGGAGATTCTGATATCATCTGGCGCCCAAATCGAGGAAAATGGTGAGCATATCGTTTGTCTCAAAGTCCGAAGCATGCTTTAAAAAGGGCCATTGCATTAGGTCCAAGGAACATCACCGCAATCCATCTTGCAGCCGGTAATGGTCATCTGAACATTGTCCGATACTTGGTCGAGAAGGCGCCGAAATGTATCAATCTTAAAGGTGAGAATTACCGTCGCCTTTGCTAACCAACCTTACCAATAGCTTGGCTGACACTGCTGTCTCTTTAGATAAGTATGGATATACCGCACTTGACGACGCGGTCAAACGGGATCAGCAGGAGGTCGTAAAATTACTTCGCTCGCGAGGGGGAAGGGCAGGAAAAGAGCTCTGTTGAGCATCCGATTAATGTCTACTCATGATCAGCATTCACGTCGTTACTACAGTAAAGGATACCCAACATAATTCGATTGAGTTACCCAAGGCAGAGAGAAGTACTTAACTCTGACTTAAGACGGGCACTTTTACGGAAGTTCTCTGCTCACTGCATCAGTCCGTCTTCAATAAATAAATTAAGTCTATTAAAATTGAGTAAGTTCCACCTGATCAACTCCTTCCGTAGTAAATCTAGTGTCTGCATCTCCCACTACTAAAGCTTGCCAATCAAGCAAGCAATCGCCGCTCAAGTAAACCCCCTGCCAAACAGCACAACCACATCCAACAAAATGAGCTAGCAACGCTCGTATATGTACTGCACCTGTAACAGCCACAAGCTTCACAACGCCCAGCGCAACTGTGACTTTCTATTTTCATCGCTCCATAAACCGATCCCATTTGTTCATACACGAGTAGTTATCAAAATCTGTTCAGAGCAACGAATCGTTAGTTATCAATTCATATATTATTAAATAAAACACGGGTGAAACTGCAAAATACTCACCGAAACTCCGCTGAGGATCACACGAACATCTTCCATGCTGCCAATTATTCCCCATCCTCGGACAATGTGTGTACGGATTATGCTCGTAACCGATTTCATCCCAGAAGTGAATTTTTGATCTTGGGAGAAAGAGGGCGGCACCGATGGAGTGTACGGGTGCGTCTCCCCAACGCTATCAACACAAACAGGAAATTAGTTAGTGGGAGGAGTGAAAGAGGTTAATAGTGTTGTGTGAGGATGGAGTGAAGATTCCGGTTTGGGAGATAAATTAAGGTGAGTGGAAGGTGGCGGCTGGAAACCAAGATGACGTACTTCATAGTAGAAACCACCTTTCGAGTCAAGGTATTCGAAGAAGGCACTGTAAGCTTCGCCTCGCCAAAAGTCCATATCCGCAATTTCAAAGTTGGACCAGACTATTTCAAAATCGGAATCAGAATCACTTTGTGGTGGAAGAGGGAAGGAAAGGCGTATCACATACAGTGGCAAAGATTATATCTCTCTCCATTGTCGCTCATAAAGCCCAGCGCGTTGTCTTCCGCAATATATTCAGGATGCAGTTTTTGGAAATCTGTATATCACGAGCTTTGATGTTGAGCTTGATATGATTGATGGTATGAAGACCACGTACCCCTGACCTCTTTCCACAACGTCGGTATCGTCGCTTCGTATTCGTACATGGTAATCGTGAACGCTAGTGTGTGGTCAGCACACGGTATTTCAAGGGGAGCGGGGTTACCATGTACAATAGGTTTTATTATTCTCTTCCATAAACAGGAACGGATCCTTGTTGAGGTCACAGTGGAAGTGGACATCAGGCCTATGTGAAGCAAAGACATCATCAAAAGATGAAATGATGGACATTTCAGCCAATAAAAATAACGCACTCGATTCGCCAGTACCACCGGTACTTCTGCATCAACGGATGTCGATAAAAGAACTAGATATGTAGATGAACGCGTCAAAAATAGATCAGCTCCGGCAAAAGATCTCAAGACGAACGCCTGAATTGAATCGGCACATGTTTCGGTATCTAGGCGACGTGGAGCAAAAACAGATGGCGGTGAGCGGACATGGTGAGTAAGTATGCTGAGTCAAGACGTACGATACGCTGCCTGTAGGGAGAGTATGAGTAGAGAGTAAGACGAGATGGTTGGGAGGGCGTACCTCCGTAGATGATATTATTTGCTACCATGTTTTCCCGCCCTTCTGTCGCCTTTGCCTCATCGATCCAGTCCGGCTGGTACCAATGTTCGGGTGGGATCAAGCCGAATTCCACCTTTGCGTTCGTAAGCACTCTTATCCGCCTGCGCAAAATGATGTCCGTGAGTGTCAGGAAACGGCTTACAGGAAGCGACTCACCTCTTGAATTCCTCCGTGAATAACACTTCGTTTAGGAGAACATAAGGGTACTGGTATTTCCGGTTGAATCTATCTTCGTTTTCACGTATGCTCCGGATTGTACCGTCCAAGTCGGAGTTTCTGCAGAGAATGACAAAGGTAGCGTTGGCTCTACGATCTATCGCCAGGCGTTCGTCCGGGTCAGGGAGTGTTGTTACGTCGGTGTTTGTGTCGGGGTAAGTGGTGATGCTATCTTCGCTGGGTGTGCCATATAAATGATTTTTGATACTTGAGAGTGAAGTTGCACGACTATATGATTCGTGTGTAAATGAAAGGAGGTAGTGAATAGAAATCTGTCAATTTTGCGCGTTAGTCTGGAATGTCAGAACAAAATGACGCCAGGCTCATGCTTCTTTGGGACATGACAGGAGAATCAATGAACTTACGACAAGGCCAAGTATCACAAGCAGATACCGCGCCGTCTTGTTCATGGCGCACGAGACTAGGGGAGCAGAAAAGAAAAGCAAGGGTGGAGAAAGAGAATGAGGAGAGAATGAGGAGCTAACTTGAAGGAAATGCCGATGGAGTGGAGCCGCAGCTGTGCCAAGGCTAAGCTGGTCCCATCGCCGATCACAGCGCCAAGCCAAATTACATCATAAATTTTATTTATCCATGATCAGTTTCACTCTCGGGGCCAAGTTTCAAATTTCAATATTAATTATCAATGGCACACTATAACGACTATAAAAAGAGGATGTAGTAATATACGACCTGCCCACAAAGCTAGGAGACTATTTTCCAGATGCTGTCTGCAAAACGTCTTTCTGCTGCGCAGCACATGGGTTCGTTCACAACGTTAACCGAGGGACCTCCTCTTTGAGATATAATTCCCTTACAAATTCGGCGATTATTTTCCGCAATTCAGATAAATTGGCCCTCTAAGCACACCCAAGGCGTATTTTACCCGCCTGTGATCTGGAATTACTTGTATCTATCAACGCCCAAGAACTTTCTTATTTCCTATCCGATCGGTCAAGAACATCAGCTGCCGGTTTCTTATCACAAGCTTGTGGCAAAAGCATTGTTTGAAAGTAAATAATCGGGCGTGAGCTCGCTTACCGGGGCTGAGCTTGAGCTGCCAAGTCTTGGGTCTGGCCTATGACCGGGTAACTTAGACCGAGAATGTGACCGTTGCGGATTTTAGAGGTTTGTGGGCTATGCTGAGATGCTCTATTTGTACGGCTGACTATTTTCACTACTTGTATAATATTAAACAAGGCACAAGAGCTAGATTCACACCCCTTTTAAGAGAAGACATGACGCAATGTTATGTTCCTGACCTGGTCACTGGCTTGAGTGTAGTTGATCTTCCTCACTCTAAGTCTGGCGAGGCGATGGACCGTCAAGGCCACAATCTCTCTTGGTTTACCTATTTTCAATGACTGCAGCCAGCGTAAATCCGTAAGTTAATGTTAGCTTTATTAAATTTACTTGTTATCTACTCCGACTGAACGCCGCTTCAAAAGCGCGTGTTAGGCTTACCTCCGTCCAGCCCGTCCAACTCTCAGATATTGCAAGCACGAGTTACAGTCTACTCTCGAGTACGGAAAACGAGCGCAGGTACGTATATACAAAGTATACGATCGCTCCACATACTTACATCCCCGATAAACTGACATTACCCACGTTTTTTCTTGTTCCCGATCACAGTGATGGCACAACCACAAATCCGAGTCACACTTACTTTCTTCATCCTCCATGACATCCTCTTCTTCCTCCGATTCTCGATATCCAAAACTCGTCGCTTTCGATCTCGAGTGAGTTTGATTCCTCCTTGCTCATTAGCCACTGTTAGTTCTCAAAAGCCGATTAACTCGACAGTTATACACTATGGGACCTCTGGATTGATACTCACGTCCGTGGTATGCCTTCGTTTTCATATGATTTTGTTGATTGTACGAGACCTGATTTCCGCCAGGTCCTCTACATAGAAATGGCAGCAAAGTCAACGAAGTACTAGACCGGTGAGCAATCCACCGATTTTATCCATCCTACAACTTCAACCTGATATCGAATAGAAACAATGACTCGATCTCGTTCTACAAAGACGTACCCTCCATCCTTCACGAACTGAGATCTGCAGGAGTATGCATAGCTGCATGTTCAAGAACGAGTGCACCTGATTTGTGCGTTCCCTACTCTAAAATAAAGCTCCTTGTAGGCTAAGGGGATTTACAGGGCATATCAAGCACTCCGACTTTTACTCATCCCACCTCCTCCATCCTCGAGTAATCTCAAAGCCAACGGGAAGGCGTCTTCTAAATCTAAAGAAGAAGTTACACCGGCCATAGAGTTCTTTAATCAACTCGAAATATACCCTGGTGCGTCGACACCGTTAAGCTGTCCTCCCTTCACTCACGAGACGGTGTTCTGGCTTCTGCAGGATCTAAACTAACTCACTTCAGAAAAGTACACCAAAAAACCGGTATTCCCTACTCAGAAATGGTTCGTCCGTCCATCCGTCCATTGAACTCTCAGCATACGAACTAACATTGGTGAAACAGCTGTTCTTCGACGACGAACATAGAAATAAAGAAGTCGAATCCTTAGGTGTAACATTCCAACTCGTTTCATCCTCAGGTACGACGAACAAGCTATTCGAGAAGGGATTGGCATTATGGAGGAAACGTCATCCCGCTGAGGTCGAGGACGCAGAAGATGGAGGAGAGAACGAGGAGTGAATATTTGACTGCTTATTGACTCGAGATTGCGGTTCCGGAGGGCCTGCAGAGCCACACTAACATAGAATACATAGATGGTCGAACGAAAGCGCAAGATGTGTCGCATTAGGATAGAACTAGTACAAATGCTAATCGATAATATCCCTAAAAAGCGCAATTACAGCGAAGTGAAGCAAGGCATCCAATAAGTCCCTGCATTACCCAGTCAAAAAAAACAAAAGGAAAGTGAAAGAGGTAGAAATGAGAAAAGGAGTGAGACTCAGAGCGTGATAAAAGATAGCTACACGACAGCAAAGGAGAATAGGAAGGAAAACCACGAGAGTGTGAATATCCGAGTAAAGTCCGTATCCTTCCCCTAAACCATTGAAAGAAAATCCGAGAGTGAAGATGTTGGGAGAGGTTGAATGGGAAATTGGGGCATGAGTTGAGTCGACCACAAACAGCAGTGTTCGGGTAGTTGTGGGACGAAGAGTAGGAGGATGGACGTAGGACAGCGTGAAAGGGATCGCAAGGGGTCAAGAAGTCTCTCAAACCGAGAGAGTGAGTAGAGTCAAGCAATGAGTACCTAGAATCATGAACATATAACAACGAACAACCACACAGAACACGGAGGAGTTAAAGTGACAAACACAGACAGAGCACATGTTACAAACATTAAGCGCACCATTGAATGATACCCGACAGAGAAAAACCCATATAAAAGCGCTGATACGATAAGGAAGTCGTGAAGTAAGAAATCCAGTAAGAAACAATAGCCCAAGGGAAATGATACAGCGAAGACGAATATCGAAAGCAGAGGTTAAAAAAAAAAAAAGGAAATGAAAAGTGGAGTAGAACGAAGGGACGAGAAAACCCGAAAGCAAAAACCAACACACAACACCACTAGCCCCCACACACCATAACTTCACTGGCTTATTTAGTCACTAGCACCCCCATCATCTCCTTCCCTCTCTCTCCCAGTCGCCCCATTCGTCTTCAACCCATCTACACCACCCACCTGTGCTCGTGCCGGTGCTGTCGCCGTGGTCGTGACACCACCCTGTGTTGGCGTAGCGCCAAATGCTTGTGCCTGTTGAACATACTCCGCTTGCTGAGCCTGATACGGTTGCGGATACTGCCCCGAAGGTTGTTGCTGTTGCTGAGTTGGTGCACCTGGCTGCTGAGGAGGAGCAGGATAGACATTAGGGTACGGGTATGACTGCGGCGGTGGTGGCGGAGGAGGAGCATTTTGATGAGGTGGTGGAGGGTAAGCACCGTAAGGATGTGGATGATGCGGTGGTGGTGGGCCCCAAACAGCCGCTGGAGGGGGTGCAGGGGGTGCAGGGTGATGAGGTGGATGAGGTGGATAGCCTGGGTACATCTGCGGATGAGGATGTGGGGGAGCAGGTTGAGCATGGGGTGGAGGGTAGTAAGGGTGAGGAGGAGGCGCATGAGGGTGGTAATAGCCTGGCTGTGGTTGCATCTGTGGGTTAACAGGCGGTTGGGGCTGCGCTGGTGAGGCAGAGGTTCCAGAAGGTTGAGATCGAGCAGGATCAGGAGGCGAGTTGGTGGATGGCGGCGAGGTTGTCGTAGAAGCCGCTTGAGGTGCAGGGGGTGGGTAACTCCCATAGGAGTATTGGCCTGGATGGGCAGGTGGAGGCGGCATCGATTGGCCCGGTGAGATAGGGTAGCCTGGCTGGTGTGGATACATGGGCATGTGCGGAGGCGGTGGCTGCATGTACCCGTAGTACGGGGCTACCCCAAACGAAGGATAAGAAGCTGCTGGGGCAGCTGGAGCTAGAGGTGAGGTAGCCGGAGCAGGATTGGCATCAGTGAACGCTTGAGGAGCCTGGACTTGCTGGGGGCTCGTTGGGCTCGCCGTGATGGGCGTAACGACGTCCTGCTGAGTCTGTGCTTGAGGCTGGGAACCATCTGCTGGAATGGGTACAGGCTTTGGGACAGGCGTCTTACGTTGGCGCTTGGGAGCTGGCACACTAGGCTGACCATACGGTTCAAAGCGTTTGATCCGCTTAGACGCAGCACTCTCAGGCACCTCACGTCCACCTGTGAGAAGAGGTAAACCAGTCAAAGGAGGACCGGTGAGAAGAGATGCAGAAGTATCGATATCGTCGGCTTCGCCTCTATACCGGGGAATCCCATCTGCACCCACTTCCACCTTTGGTGGGTTCCGGAAATGAGTCTTGTCGAGATATTCCGGGCTTATCTCCAGAGAGGCAAGCTCGGGGAGTGAAGACGGTGGGCGTAGACGGCCGCTTTCGACATCCTCTATCTTGTAATAGGAAATAAGGTGCTGTGCAACACCACCAATTGTGAGAGAAAATGTCTGTGGCAAGTGAGGTTAGTGCGGGCTGCGGAATGAATATATGAGCGAGATGGTTACTTTTTTCATTAAACCGTCAGGCTTAAACTTGTAACTGTTCGTCAGACTACCAACCAAGGTTCGTTCTCGTTGTTTGTCAACACCTGGATGGCCTGGATCTGACTTTGGACGGCTCAACGAGCCATCAGCCTTGACGGCGTCAAGCTCGACGACTTCGCCTTCCTTGCCGGATCGATTACCAGCACCTCGCTTGTCTGTCTCGCGGTAGAGGAGGAAGTTGCCTAGTATTCGACTTGGGCTCCAGAAGAACCCGTCAGTCCAGCGCTTGATACCGCTCTCATCTTCGTCGAAGACGAACACGGAGCCAGATGTAATCATTTTGCGTTCAGAATCGACCAGGCGACGAGTTACACGGGGAATAAGGCCTCTGCGTGCAGCCTCGAGGATGAGCAGAGCGTCACCAGTGGTCTCTATCCAGCCAGACCAGGGCGGCTCTGTCCAGGTGGGAGGATTCTGGTGTGCACTGGCATGCTGGCTTGACATGGAGCTGCAGGCACTGTGGGCATCGCGGACGACGAGGGTAGAGGATAACGATATAGACGAAGAACGGAAAATGAATATTAAAGTTTTTGATGACAGATTTAAAGTTGGCTCACCTTGTTGTTGGACTTGCGGGAGGAGAAATTTGAGAGCGGTTGGGCGTGAATTTGGACCCCGCTGACCCAACTCCGCCCTTTGTTTGTCCGGCCGTATTGCCTTTCTACACTTACTCGCTTCAGAAATAACACTATATCATATTTTCTCGCGTTCCTGGACCCTCCTGCACATGCCAGATAGTCTTCAGACGGTCTCCATGCAGCCCTTGTGTCCTGCTCTCCGCCTGAATTTAGAGTTTGGCGGAACCTGGAATGATGACTAAGCACACTCGATATGTCGCCGACACATTTCCACTAATTTGTAGTCTTGACCACAACGGGCTTTGATTTTTCTATCGGCGACGATCGCGGAGGATTTGCAACTCTACCTCTGGCGTCTATAATGATTTTCTGATGCTCTGAGTTGCTTGCTGTCGGTTTCTGCCTTCGTCTTGTCGTCTGCTTCCGATGAGCCCATTCGATACATTGACTCCCCGCAATGAATGTTCAACAAGAACTCTTGTCAATAGCGGAGTATAGTTGACCCTGTTAGAGCAGAAACTGGCGCTTCATCACCTCTCAATCAGCGACCTTTCGGCATACCTTCCCGGCATAATTTCGTCTTGACGTCTTGCCATGTGCTATCTGAGAACTCCGTTGTCCTTTGTGGGTCGCGTGTCGACGACAGGCACTTCAGTTCGTGTGTTTCTGGAAACTATTCCTGTCGGTGCCAACAGCAACCGACAATCGCCTCTGTTTCTGCCTCCGCTCTCCGTGGTCCATGGCGCTTAGTTTGCACGCCTGACCAGTTAACCCTGCTGCAAGCGTGCCAAAATACTTGCCAAAGCCTCCGACATTCGTGGAACACTGACACTAAACAAAGTATATCGCTGAGAAGAATAACCATGTCGGTTGCATTCTGGTCTTCGTTGCACACTGGCCTCAAAAATTTTGGCCTCTCCGATGAAGTCGTTTGATTTGAGAGACTTCCATTGTCGGGCAGGTAGTATGTCGCCGCATGATCCACTCTACTGACGATCCAAGTTTTAGGACTCCTCGCTTCATCTACTGGAAGTTTTTCTGACAAAAGTAGTACATCCAGGTTGTCGAGTCTCGTAGGTAAATCAGTCAGCTTAGCGATGTCATAACATGTATCACCTCGGACTGAGTTTGTGCCTGGAAGATGATGATCCGACTTGTAGGCATGTGTGGCGTCGAAAGATCATCCTCACATCTCGGTCCGCCGCTAGCTTTTCTCTCACTAGGGCAGTATGGCCCAGACCTCTTCCCCACAAGCCTCTAACCTGCCCAGAAATCTGTAATTAAAATGAAAATGTGCCTACTTATCTGTAAGGCCTTGTTTGGCTCAATGTATGACACAGCCACTAATCACGTTATCATCCAACGCGTTCCTAACTTGTTTTCCCATCTACCACAGCGGGTTGCAAAACGCGTCTTCTATTCTTTGACATACTCTATGAATCTTTTCTGCTTCTGATTTGCACGCGTCATCTCGCGTCGGTGCAACGGTTTCACGCGAGTCTAGCGCTCAAGAGAGAGCCATGGGCGTTCTATGTATTGATGTGGACACTAAACCGACAGATCGCAAATGCCAAAAATGAGAGCCCTTGTTCGACCGCTGTCCATCTTTGATCTCAAAAACTCTCACCAAAGTCTGCTTCTCTGACAGCTCAAGCTTTCTGGAGATTTCAATCTCGGCATGGGTTGAACCTCGCACTCACGGATTGACATAACCATTCCGTATGTCTTCGTTGGTATGTCCGTTCGACCACAGATCAATCATTATAGTCACCAGTGACCCCCCCTTTAGTACACAATCCTCATTGAATTCTGCTGTTCTCGAACCTCGAAATATACCAGTTTCTCATCCAAAACCGCATCTCGGTGCTTACATACGATATCCGTGTCCCCCCCCTCCCGCGTGTTTACTGAAATCCGTAACTGGTAGGTATACTTCTTTGACTTGCGACTGATTTGATTTGATTTGATTTCTTCCCTTCCTCGGTGATGCTGGACAACCTTAGCCTTAGACCCATTCCCATTCATTTCATACATTAGTTCCACGCTTCCTCCCCCGTGCCTCTGGATTTTATTCGGGGAGGCCGAAGCCATCTGCCGCCCTGCCTAGACCAAACAAGGGTCACGGTCGGTTTTTTGAGTCCAGAATCCTAGATTCTGGGCATTAATCTTTCAACAAGCCCTTTTCGTCCTCTTCATCTCCCTCATCTACTTTAGCCGAACTGGTATAAAGACTGGTTGGGTACACTACCCTTTGTCTGTGTTCGTTGCCCACTGAGTCTCTTGTTTTGAGCCATGGGGCTGTTTTCGATCTCAACGTTGGCTTTAGCCTTCACTTTCACTCCTGTATGTTTCTTCGCCGTCGTTGGGTCGTTTTGTGACCTGAAGTCGTGATGTCATGGACGCGTACTGACTCTTTGATTACTGTTTTGTAGTTCATTCTCGCTAACGCGGATTCCTTTCATTCCTCACACCACAACGCCTTCCGCCACCGCCGACAATCGGTTCCTACAAAACTGCCTGGGAATTGGACCTCACTTGGATGTTATGTGTACGCTACCCTTTTCTTTCTGTTTCACTCTTCTATCTTCTTTGTCGGTCGTTCCCGTCCGTCGCGTTCTTTACATCACTTCCTACTCCCACTATCATGCTTCTTGAAGTGCTTCTAGTGTACTTACAGTGTTCTGTGCTTTGATACAGTGATAACGTTGGTGCAGGCCGTACTCTCAATGCCGCAAATACAGCCAGCGGAACATCAATGACTACTGAATCGTGTATCCAATTCTGCGGTTCGAAGGGGTACATTTACGCAGGGACTGAGTATGGTGTAAGTGTTTTTACCTTCCCATCACTTACCAGTCTTTCCATCATTTGCTCTTCCGCCCCTCTTTACATCGCGCGTTTCGCATTCTCCGCCACTGTACAATACGTATTATCACTCTACTTCAAACACCCTACCTCATTATCATCAAATTTTCACCTTCATACCGATGTGGCAATTGTACTAACAATTCATCAATCATCTTTTACTAGGCCGAATGCTGTAAGCACTTCATCCCACCTCGATCCGTTCTCGAACCCCAAAAAGCTGATAACTTTCCTCCTCTTACTCTTTTGGTTCTCCCCCTTTCTCATCCTATCTGACTTTATACTCTCCCTCCTCGTGTTCTTTGTCCCCTTTTCTACTTTTAACCTTCGGCTTCGCCGTTCTTGCCTTTTGCCTTGTTCGTCTTCTTATCTTCCCTCCATGCTTCTTTTCCCCTTTGTCTTCGGGCACGGCTTTCCGGTTTGTTTACCCGATTCGTTGCTCGTCGCTTTTTATCACCTGATGCCTCACGTACCCCTCACGAATACACTTCTTACTTTCCCGTGCTCCGGTGTCCCTATCCCGCCCCTCCCGCTTCCCCCTTTCGCCTTTTGCTTTCGGAAATAACGCGGTTTCTCTCCTCGCTCTTCCCTTTCCTCACTCTATATCTCTTCTTCCTTGTGGCCTCTTTTGATTGACAGATTGCGATAATTCTATCAAGCATGGCGGCGCAAAAGTCGCTGCAACGGAATGCAACATGGCGTGCACTGGGAACTCACTTGAGCTCTGCGGTTCAGGCGGTCGTCTCAATGTATTCTTCAGCGGAGGTGCCGCGCCTGCTCCCCGTGCCGCTCCCGCTCCTCCTGCAGCACCATCAAAAATCGGAAATTGGGTCTCACTGGGCTGTTGGACGTACGTCTTTTCTGATCTTTCGCTGCACATTGTTCGCTGACATGAATTGACTGATATGTCGACATATTTTTTCGCTCGATTCTATTTCGGAATTCTTTTCCGGGACTATTTTTTAATATTGGACGGGACTATCAATCAACTGATCTTCTGTGATATATTGGCTCTCGATTGTTGGTTTCCTTTCTCATGGTGGAAAATTTGGGTTTGACTTTCTGTTGATGATGGGAATTTGATGGCTCGGCTGGGTCGGGACCTTGATCTTGGTTTCTCGGTCGATCCGATTTTTATCCCGGACTGGCGGATTTAACGGATTGTGGTTCTTTCGGCGGCGAAATCTGTCTGGAATCCTGATGTTATACTCTCGGATTCGGGATTGGATTTCGGGATTGTTATACTCTTTTCGTTGCTGGGCATCTTGACAATGGGCGGTGGCGGTTGACTTCTGGCTTTTGGCTTTGTACTCGAACTGTTTGTTGGGTTGGTGACTATCAGTGATGCCGTGAATGGCGCTCCTCGCAGTTTGTCTGTCGGTATGGGTGTCAATGGTCCAATGACGGATGAGCTCTGTACTGCCGCTTGCTTCCAAAACGGATATCCTCTCGCCGGGACGGAATTTGCTGGGTACGTACATACCCTTACACACCCTCCACCCAAAGCTTCTTTCCTTTTCATTTCATCCCGGGTGTTGGATAGAAACTGACAAATAACCATTCTTTTTCATTTTTAATTTCATCTTATCTCTCTTTGACGCGATATAGTGAATGCTGTAAGTTCTGCAAATTCCGACTCTTATCGGAATACTCCCATTGCTGACTTATTGTAACTTTGAATGTTTGATAGACTGTGGTACTGCTCTGAACGCAGCTGCGACCAAGGCTAACGATGCGGATTGTAATATGGTCTGCAATGGAAACTCGTCCGAGACGTGTGGTGGTCCGAATCGGCTGAACGTTTACAATTACACTGGGACAGATCTACCAGCGAACCCTGGAGGTGGAAACCAAGGGGGAGGTGGACCTGCAACTGTTTTCCCTGTCCTCAGTGGTTTGCCAACTGGTTGGGCGTATAATGCTTGCTGGGTGTGAGTTCCGCTGCAGTGCTTGATATGGCAGGGATGATCACTGACATGGTATTGGACAGTGATAATGCCCACGGTCGTATTCTCCAGAACCAGATCCCAGACACCCAGACTATGACTGTGGAGAGCTGTATTCATGCTTGTGCTGCTCAAAACTTTACGGTCGCTGGTCTCGAGTTTTCTAGTGAGTGTCTCCTTTCAGAACACAAAGAACGATTATTGACAAATCGTGTGTAGCCCAATGCTGTGAGTGACATTTCAGAAGAAGAGAGTCAATTTGTCGTGTTCATGAACCTTCTTTCTCAGTCTGTGGTCCCAATCTGGTTGCTGGTGCCGTTCCTGCCCTCGAGTCCTCTTGTAACATGGGGTGTGCAGGAAATGCTACGTACGTGCCTCTGCTCTCATCCAATATGCCTTCGTCAGACTAAACATTTTGATTTGTAGCGAGGCATGCGGTGGTCCATCTCGCACCTCCGTTTATACTGCAGGCCAACTCACGGTATTCCCTGTTCCGACGCCGATAAAGGAAAACCTGCCCGGAAACTTCACCTACGCTGGTTGCTTGCAGTAAGATTTTTATCATTATCTCAGGTGTATCATGTCTGACGGTGTCACAGTGAAGTTGATGGAGCACGTATCTTACCTTGGATGCTTGAATGGCCCACGAACAACTCGGCTACTGCTTGTATGGAGCAATGTGCAGCATACGGATATCCTGCTGCAGGTGTCGAGGTAGACTCTTTTCTTTATTCTTACGCTTCCCTTTGCTGACCACGTTGGTGTTCAGTTCGGTATTCAATGCTGTATGTATTTGGACCGGATGCCTCTTTCTTGAGACTGACTTGAACCTTAGTCTGCGGTGATATTACTGACGTCACGGCTGTGAACGGTGTCATTGGAAATGAGGCTGACTGTAACATTCCTTGCCCTGGCGATCCAGCTCACCTTTGTGGTGGTGGGGCTCGTCTCAATTACTACACTTGGCAAGGTGACCTCAACATCTGGCATAAGCCTACTGTCACTGGGCGGTATGAGGTGCGTTCATCATTTACCATGTTCTCCATGAAATGACGTTAATTACCCCCTGATAGTTCTTTGGTAAGATTTTCTATTCAATCTTCTGGCGAATGTTCTGATCAGTCGCTTCGCCTGCGATTTCAGTTCCTGGGTGAGTTTCGCGGAAATAATTATTGTCAGTCAAGCTCTGAAACTGTATCAGTGTCATCGTTCCTTTAATCGCTACTGTCGGTATCAACAACAAAGTTACTTTCCTCGAAAAGCACGGAACAGGGTATGTCACCTCCCTCAAAGTCCCTGCTATATTGCTCAGCAAGATGACTTCAGATTCCCGAACTCCACTGGTGCATTCGAGTTGGACCCTACCCTAGTCAAGAACTTTGACTTGGCCTGGCGTGAACTTAATGGCGTCAAGACTGACGTCTTCTGCGCTGGAAGCGTTATACTTCCAGACAAGGCTGGAAGGCAGATTAACGTTGGTGGGTGGTCGGGTGAGTCGACCTTTGGAGTCCGTCTTTTCACCCCCAACGGTGCACCTGGCGTCAACTCGACCAGTGATTGGGAGGAAGACTACCCCGCTCTCGCTTTGCAGGTACGTACGCGTTATCTAAATCATAGTTAAAAGCTGATCAGTTGTATGTAGAGAGGCCGCTGGTACCCTACTGCTGCCATTCTCTCTAACGGCTCTGTCCTCGTAATAGGTGGAGAGATTGGTAGTAATGATCGTGCTCAACCCAACCTTGAGATTCTACCTAAGCCAGCAGGTGGTGATACTGTCATTGATCTACCCTGGCTCCAAAGGACGGATCCGAACAACTTGTACCCTTTCATCATCATTCTTCCTAGTCAGAACATCTTCGTTGGTATGTTCGAGCCTTTTGATATATTTGACGTGATCCTGATGTACCCTCCAAGGATACTGGAATGAGGCCCGTATTCTGAATCCCGCCAGCTTCGACACCATTAAGGAGCTACCCAACATGCCTGGGAACGTGAATAACTTCCTTGCGGGCCGTACTTACCCCTTGGAAGGAGCCGCTGTTCCTCTTCCTCAGCATGCCCCCTATACTGATCCTCTAGAGATTCTCATCTGTGGTGGTTCGACTGTAGGCGCTGCACAAGCTTCCGATAATTGCGTCTCCCTTCAACCTGAGGCAGAAGAACCCACATGGGTGATTGAACGCATGGTTAGTTGCCTTGGCGTACAACTTGGGCACAACATCTACTAACGAGCATTATCTAGCCTTCGAAACGTGTTCTCGCCTGCATGGTCTCACTCCCCGATGGTACATTCATGATCATGAATGGTGCTCATCAAGGCGTCGCCGGATTCGGCTTGGCGAATGATCCCAACCTCGGTGCTGTCTTGTATGACCCAACCCTCCCGCGTAATCAACGTATGTCGATCCTCAACAACACGATCGTGGCCCGCATGTACCATTCCGAAGCTATCCTGCTTCCTGATGCACGTATCCTGGTTTCTGGCTCCGACCCGCAGACCAACTTCGATAACGGTACTGTCAGGTATCCCGAGGAATTCCGTGTAGAGGTACGTCGCTTGGAGAACTCCAAGGATCTGACTCGGGCTCATGGTTCTATCTTCAATAGGTCTATGTACCACCTTACCTTGCCAGTGGCCAGAAACAACCCACTTTCAACATCACCGAAAAAGACTGGGTTTACAACGGTCATTACACCATCACCAACATCAAGCTATTCCAAGGATCTATTTCCAACCTTCGTGTATCCCTCCTTGCAGGTTAGATATTCTCTGGCATTATCAGTGATTGTGTATTAACGATGATCATAGCCGTGTCGAGCACACATGGAAATACAATGGGTGCCCGTACTATTTTCCCTTCTTTCTCTTGCAGTGGTACAAGCTGCACTATCCAGGCCCCACCCAATGCTGGCGTCTCTCCTCCAGGCTGGCACATGTTATTTATCTTGGATGGACCTACACCTTCACACGCTCAATGGGTCCGCATCGGTGGAGACCCATCTCAGCTTGGCAACTGGCCGAACATCCCTGGCTTCACTCTTCCTGGGGTTTAGTTTAGTTTATGCGGTGCTCTGTTCGGATTTTGACAGACTATGGCAGCTTATCTCATATACTCTCCGCTATAGGACATCTGGTACTATACCTTTTCGTTCTCTTAAACCTAGGCGATGTAGTTCAGCGTACATTGGACATATCTCGTTACTTATTGTTATTTTAAAGAATTTGGTTCTTGTACTTGATTCTAGGCACAGGCCATAACATCAGCCAGTTATTGATTACCAGCATCCCCAGGCACGATGAGTTGGCTTGATACATCTCGCTCTGTGTCATACATACTAGGGAGTACTTCAGTAGCACTCTCACGAGTTACCGTTGTCCTTTTACTCACGATCGGCGAGTGAAAATCTCTGTTTTTGATTGTTTGATGGGTTTTTGACGTTATGCCCCACCACCCCCTGTGCGAGGCACACAGGTACTACACCTGCACTGCCAGGCCGGAAGACCCCGTGAATCGAAGGCCGCCCGCCTGTGGTCACCCGACTGAGAGGGCACCTTACCATAGGTCCACCAACTATAAGCAATCTCTCCACAACCACCATCATACTCGGAGCTGATGCGCAACCAGCATACGCACCCTGATAGATGACCGCAGCTATTTCCAGCTAAGGAGGCATATCGAAGAATGGAGCCCTTCTGAATATGATTGACAAGTTGATGGTTTTGGCTGAGATATTTCTGCCAGGACCGTCACTTTTCAACGGTTGTTGGTTCATTTGAAACAAGACTTGGGGTCACCAACAGTGATCGACTGATCATTAAGCCATAAGCACTGTGATAATCGTTGATTTTGTAATCACTGATGTACAAATGACTCTGGTCCCAGGTTCTTTCCAGCTCCCAGTTGATCATTATTCAACAAGACAGTTCATCCTGCTGATTCTTACACAGCATCTCTGAGGAACTGTGGCTGACTGTTGGCAGTGGCATATAACAAGTGGACCTCATTTAAACCGATTGGGGAAAGGGGATCAACTGTCATAAAGCAGCTCGCCTGGAGGCTGGACAATTCCTTCATGACCGCTGCCTGAGCCCCGCATCATACCTTCACCTACATCGAGCCCCGGTGACTCTATGTCTTTCAGAGACCCGAATGAGCCGTTTCCAATTACCACGGCGCAGCTCCTGGGTAACTTCTGTGAGACCCTGGCTTACGGCGTTTATCTGGTGACGTGCACTTTTTGTGCTCGTACGCTCTTCTTGGTTGGAAAAGGCCAAGAAGAAAGATGGGCCTCGCCTCACGAAATCCGTTGGCTAATGGCAACAATCGCGATGGCCTTGTTTATCATCTGTACCTTCGATGTGGCAATTGGTTTATTACACAATATGCGCGCGTTTATTCAGTCGAAGGATCCTGAGCGCGTATTCTACAATATTGCTGATTGGATTAATATCGTTCGAGTAAGTCATGGCTTACATTTTTTCGACCTTCGAACTGCTACTCATCCCTGGTCTGTCTAGTCCGTGGACCAGGTTCTGGCTGGGATCCTTGGCGATTTCGTCCTGGTGAGAAAAGCGCTCCTTGTTTGAGCTTAGGCTTCTTAGAGCTTATTTGGAAGTAATCCAGGTGTACCGGTGCTGGATCGTCTACGGGCGCAGGTGGTTGATCATCGTTCCATCTCTCATGCTATACCTTGGAGGCATCGTCGTCGCTATTGCATTAATTCAAGCAGAAGCAAACCCCAAAACGCCAGACGACATATTGCTGACTTCCAACCAGACCAGACATTGGAACTCGGCTTTCTTTGCCCTAACAGCAGCTCAGAATATTCTTACTTCCAGTGAGCATTCTGATTGTCTATCGTCTTGGTATCCTCGTAGCCTAATGCTCCGCAGGCATCTTGATATGGCGTCTCTGGCGTATGGATAGGGAAGTTGAAAGATGCATCAATAGAAACTTGCTAGACTATAGCAGGCCCCCGCTACCTCCGAAAAACAATCCGAGTGATCGCCGAGTCCGGGGCTGCATATACAATGACAGTGTTTTTTGCATCTGTCGCCAGTATTTCCCGTAGTAATGCTGTATATCCGATTTCCGACACGGTGAGTTGTGGGAACAAATCAGAGGTCAATTCATAGAAAGCTGATTATCTGGAAAAGGCGCTTCAAGCAACCGGCATCGCGTTCAACGTGATCCTTATTCGCTCGCCCATGAAACGTGATCAACAGTTCGCCAAGTTTGACCGCACAACTGATGCCAGTGATCTGGTGGCGTAATGCTGGAAACGATAGGGACATGATTTTCTAGGATCCATCAGATATCATCTCCCAGAGAGGATGGAGCCCAAGGAGTCAAGTGGGACACGAAGTCTATCAACAGTGAACGTGGTGCACCATGCCATTATCGCTGGTAGGGCAGGAGGAGGTACACCGGTAGGGTAGGGCAAAGACAGCGCTCTGGACGTCCTTTCGTAGGTATGTTCAATCTTAGATGTTTCCTCATGTGCAGTCATCGCTCAGAGACGATTGATTGAATAGAACAGATAAGTTAAATTATTCAAGTTGAATTTATATAGATACCAAAGTCTTGTGACACTCTAGATACGAAAAGGTTCACATGAGTACTAAAGAAGAATACAAGTCCAGTTATGAAAGTTTTTGCAAAGAATGTCCAATCGTACAAGTAAACGGGCAGAAAATCTCTGAAGTAATGACGGTGACGCAGGATAAAGAGTGACTACAGTGAAGTACCAGGCTGCATGATAGAGAAGTAACAGGAGGTTTGCCAGAGCATGAATTTTGCTGGTGAGATACGCAGATTAGAAGGCGAAAATCATGAGCCACGGGTTGAGTATGATCTGATTCAGTTCAGGTTAGTTCAACAGTAACATCCGTAAGTAAACATGTACTTACTGGGAAGAGGATATGCCCTCCAGCGGTGATGCTAGAACCAATGAGCTTAGTGAATGAGTTTAGATAAGACTGTGAAGACGTACGCAAGGGGAAGGATCACGGCCCAGAAGTCACCAGTAACCTGCCACTCAATTGGTACAAGCGGTGTTGCCAGGATGATCATTCCAGCGATTAGGAGGAAACATGTGAGGAACGTAGGCCAATAGCGCTTCAGGATTCGTGGGACTTCCTGGAAGAAATTTGACCGCTCTACTTCCTTTGCAGTTGCTCCCCATGTGATGTTGTATGAGAACATATGTGCAAGCAGGGCGGTTGTAAGGTGCATGCTCAACCCGGAAAAGAAAAAGAAGCTGAAAGGGAATGCTTTTAGTGACGTCATTCAGAGGTGTCGAATTGGCTTGGAGGACGTACAAGAAGGGAATCCACATCACGTTTTCAAGGAATGAGGATAGCAAGTCCCGCTGCCCGATACGATATTCCAGCAACGTGAAAGCAACATTACCAGCTCCGGGAAAGACAACTATGCAAGCAAGCCAGATCTCGAAGCTCTTGAGGTAGTAACCATCAACTTCATATGAAAGGCCAAGGATGAAATAGTTGAGGATCGAGAGTAATGCAGCCCCAGCGAGGCCGTAATATGAGAACATGTAGGCCATCATGCTGAGCTTGTAATGCACGGGGCACCAGACCAGATAAACGTCCGAAGCTGCTTGGTGATGGGCCCGAGGCGCCACCAGTCTTTGAGCGGATTAAAGAGGAGCTCGTTGCAACCTAAGCAGATAAATGAATGAATGGGCACTTTGCATTCGACGCGGGCTTACCATAAGCGTATTTTTGCCAGCGATTCAATTCATCATCGACCGTTAATGAGACACCTTCTTTGAAACCACCTTCAGAATAAGTTGCCCATCTAATGATGTACCCTTTCAGCTATTTTCAGCCGCGAGTATGAGTTAACTGTATTAAATAGATGATTAAAATGTAGCTTGCCTGAAGTCGAAGAGCCATATCAAAGTCTTCAGACACATTGTGTTCCGACCAAACTTTCGATACACCATCGACGTCAACAAAAGCCGCTTCTTGTAACGCGGACCAACGAAGGAACGCGTTATGACCGACGAATGGAGCAACTTCACCGTTAGCGCATCCGAGAGAGATGCACTTGTTGATGCGCCGAGTGAAGTGTGCAATACCGCTCTCGAAATAGTGGAATGCAACCTGCATGACGTCTACAATACAATAAACGTTATGTCACCTCAAGACGAGAAGGAAAAGAACTTACCTGACTCGTGTTGGATAATAGCAACATCGGGACATTCCGCCATTTCGCGTGCAGCATCTCTCAGACAATCCTGGGGTAGGGTAATTGAGAATCAGTAGAGTTAAGGGAGAAACAATAAGCCGAATACCTCGGGAACCACGGTATCAGAATCAACCAGGAGAATTATATCACCAACGCGAAGAGAGCGCGCGTTACTAGCCCAGGGTCTCCATCGCCGTCCGGTCTGTTCATAGACCTCTTCAAGAGCCATATCAAGAGCCTTCTCTTCCAACGAGGTATTAGAATGGTCTCCTGATTTCTCGGACGCTTCTAGTGCAAGGATATGCTTCTCCATCAAAAGCGAGAGCTGGAGAAGAAAGAACGGAAGTTAAAGTTCTGCATCGCGCGAAGGTCTTTAGGTCGAATTAGACTTGCCTGAAGTCCATAGTTCATGTTCGATGCCTTCTTGAACCTTCCGGCACGTTTAAATCCGTCTGGCGTGCTACTATGTGCTGGTCGAGCTACCCATCCGATATTATGATCTGAGTAAAATTCAATGCGCTTCTTGCGCTCTTCTTCACTAATCAACTGGAGACCATCGTCGTGAACAAATATTGACGAAGTCCCGCCTTGACGAGCATACGTCTGCATTGCCTTTTTAATGTGGTAAACAGACTTGGCTCTGTATCAAAGTGTGATATGTTAACCAGTGGATTGACGTGAGATTAAGAAGACAACGTGAAACTGACATGGTATCTTCCAGACTTTCTTTGTACACCGGCATCTCAATAGTGACGTGAGGCAAACGAGAATCCACGTCCGGATTGGGTATCGGCTTTTCTGCCGAATAATATCGAGAGTTTTGGTGATATTGTGCAACTGGGCCAATTCTGGGGCACACGTTCAGGGGCTAATCATGAAAGTGAACGAATATTGAAGGCGTACATCATACTAAGGCTGGTGACAATCTGTAGTGCGAAAAACTTGAAGCGAGGTCAGATTTGGGATCAGGGCGTCAATGAAGGATAGGTATCAACTCACGAGTGCCACACAAGCTAGGAACGGTGCTGTAGCTAGGAGTGCGAATCTTGTATAGACATGATCTAGCTTGAACTCGGAGAGAAGGATAGAGAGACCACTGCCAACGAAGACTTTTATACAATGGTCAATTCGATCCAGGGTGTCATGTCTTTAAACTTACATATGGAGAGGGCAGCACCAAGACCACTGTAGACAGGGGCAAGTAGCCTGACTGGACGAGGTGAAGGTGTATTGGGGCCCTTTTCGGGGTCAAGCTCATTGACTTTCGACGTAGTCCAACTCCAACCTAGGATCTTGCAAGATCTTGATTTTTGTGGGTCTCCCTCCTTCACCTTTGGGATAACGGCGGCTGCAGTAACGGCTCCATTCACAGCATCTGGTAGAGGCATATTCGAGGAGGTATTGAGGTTTACGTTTGAAGCGGTGGTTGAAGGAGCGACAGAGGTGACGACAGAAGTAGCAACGGAGGTTGAGGCGTAATGAGTAGACGCCCTGGTACGCCAAAGGTATTTCATTATTTTCTCGTTGAATTCGCGGCAAAGGGGAACAATGTGATCCAGCTCATCAGACCATACGACCAGAACACGTTCATCTCGCTAAGCAAGGCTCAGTCGGCATCCGACTTGGTAGACGGTGAGGAGCTACAATGAAGGCAGCACATTGCTCCTTATCGGCCTCCGGAAGAGAGCTCACTGATTCGAGAACCTGAATGCGAGTGTCCGATTCAATTTGAATATTAGAGATATCGTCCTGACTGAAATACAGTGTGAGAAGGAAGTCAACAGCAGATTGTTGAAAACTTGCATAGTCGCCAATGCAGAGTGTACAGCCGCACTTCTCACTTTCACAGCTACAAGTGGGTTCAGACCTTGGACGGCGGCCTCAAAGGGTGCCAGAAACGGGTTTTCGTATGGAAAGACGCGGAATTGACCGGGCTCAAGCCGTAAGCAAACACCGGCAGAGACATTCTCCTCGGACGGCTTAAACCATGCATCTCCTTGGGTCTGAGAACGATATCCTGTCCATGAGTTCTGAAGAAGACAAGGCTGGTAGGAAACATACCGAACGAAAAATAAAATGAAGAATGGCGTCGTAGGAGTCGTAGTCCATCGCGATTAGGGTGGCTAACGAGGAAGATAGTCGAAAGCCTGGGGAAGTAGAGTAGGATAGTGATGCTAGATGTCGAGACCCGAAAGAACCACAACAAAGTAGGGCTGTGAGTTTAAAAGGGGACCTTCAATGAAGGGGTTCGATAATTGAGCGGACTTGTGAACGTCGGTGACCGGGCAGGATGCCATCAAACTCAAAACAGTGACTCGAATCCCCCATATAGTGAGATTCCTGCACATTCACAGAGGTCTCGGCCAGGGAATCTGACGGAACAAGAAAACCCATCAGCGTTATTGAGATTCTCTTTTGATGCCATGTTCGAAAACAGGAACAGTACCCACCACTCATGAAGCAACTGCAGCGTGTTCGATGGCAGCTTTACATAGCCAGATCCGCACTGTCTCCACAGGGTGATCGGATAGGTTGGCCGCGCGGTACTACATTATTGTATCTTTCACCTCGGAAGATCAAGAGCCTCGAAATCCGTGAGAGACCCAAGGAATTTGCCCATGAGTTGCCACTACTGATTGACAGGTTTTTGTATTCCGTTTGCTTCCAGAAAATAACGGTATATGATGAGCAAATTCAATTTTTGTGTTTCTCGCTCTCAGAGGCCGCGTTTGTGACAACCTCCTATCAAGGGGATGCTCTTGTCTCCGGGGAAAGCTGTTCACCTGCATCCATGTTATCCGTAAGCCAAACTGATTGACGCGAAGCGTGGTGATGTGAAGATAGGAACAAAAATACAATATCATTTCTCTGTCAACCGACAGCTGTTCGGCATAGTTAGACGTGGGACGGATGGAAGATTCAATCTGAGCTTTTCTCAAATTCAGCTGGGAGGTAGAAACCATGCATATCCTGCGAAACTCAGTATACACGGCGATGCCAAATAGCTCTGAGAGTAGTGGAGTGTAGTTTCTAAGCCTGACCGACAATGATACTGGACGACTGACGACTGGAATGCCGAAACGTGGGAAGGAGAAAAGAAGAGATGTTTTCCGGCCCAGGTTGTTCCTGGCTGGAGGGTTTTCAGTTTTCTCGCCATCACGTGTTTCATCGCCTTGATCAATGATCAGCGCATTCAGCCCTTCCACAAGAACATGTTTTTCGACAGTTGACTTTTGAGTCAAAGATTTCAGCTTTCCAGGCTTGCTTTTCGGGCGATTCAGGCGTCGGAGTGACCCAGTTTCCGTGATTGATGCTTCCCCTGGTCCCCCTGTATCAAAATTTCCGCACTCAGATTGACTCGGATTTACTTCAGCTTCTTATCAAAACGCCAGAAAATCCTCCAACAAGTCTTCAATCTCACCATTATGTTAGCTCTAGGCACGTTCTGAAGGTGTTGTGGCCACTACAATTCCGTATATCCGATAAGCTTTGATCATTGTATGTTTGCATTCAATGAATCCGAGTGAAATTCTTCCCTGATGTTCTCTTATCACTCTATGCATCAATAAGGTCAGTTTATTCGCAGAAAAACGTCCAAGGCACGAGGAATGAAGAGTAAATGAGAGCCCGGAAATCGGGGAAGCACTGATTAATCCGTAGATCTGCCAGCGACTGAGAAATCAGGTCAGGTATGCATCCATTTGCCCTGAAGAAGCCCTACCGCATCCTACGACATTTCCGCTGTCCTGTGAATGGAGTGCTCAGCTAGTGATCCCTTCGTCTATCGTTTCTGGATCACTGTGTGAAAATGTAATAATCTGAGCCTCGCGTCATGGAACAACGAGTATTGGTATGTATCCTCGTCATACCCAGTGGAGCTCGCTATGATAGACTAGTTCTTGCAGTACTCCAATCGCGATAATCACGACGGCGGTGTACTACAGCAATGGATGAGTCCGCCACTCAAGGATGGATTACCCCATCATGATTGATCATGATGATGGATTCTCGTGAATCGACCACGATGAATCTCAGAAGCTGTCGATTCCCACCACCTCCCTTTTACACCTCGAGGTCAGGGACAGAGAAAAGTGTTGGACAGACCTGGACACGCATCACTCAACCTCAGCCGGGCATAATGGTCTAATTTTATAGTCTCACGTTCGAAATCATGCTTCCTGGATCTGCCTTTTGAGACCCAGATATAGGCCTTCGACACGCTTCGTCCTTTGCAGCCGCCATGGCCCACCATCCAACAGAGCTCACCCAGGACGATGACACGCTTTCTCCGCCTCAGCCTAGGTTCGGGATCACCGAATTTCATCTACCTTCCTCCTCGAGACCTGGTACAGGAAGGTCGACGTCAAGCTCACAGTCTCTGAGCTACTCACCTCCTCAGACTGCGACGTCCAACCCGTTTTCACCCCCGGGTAGCACTACCAACTTCAATGCGTCGGAACAACCATCCTCTGGCATCCGACATGCTGTGTCTTCTGATTCTATCTTACTGGTACCACAGAGTGGTATGCACTCAGAGTCAGCGAGTATAGCTGACTTTTCCCGCGGGTCGTCGTTCTACTCGGGCAACGGGAGTCGCCTTGAAGCCGCAGACTATTCCCATCGTTCATTCTCCAGACTCAGAGAAAGTTTTGCGTCACCGAAGCCACGTCCTTTGACGATGTACAGTACCGCTCAGCAACCTTCCGCCAAAATCCAACGGGAACGTCCCAAATCCACGATGCTTTCTGCACGCGGGCCTATTGAGAAGCCTTGGATTTCTTCACGTGATCCATATGCTCGAGTTGCGTACTTCTTAACCTACGGTATGATGCTTCTCGGAGTCGCGGCTAGTGCCTTCCGTTGCTGGAGCTCGTGGCGCGATACACCCGTTCTGCCTGAGAACCTCTGTCTCGTATTGGACGAGGGGTTCGACTCCGCGGAGGGGATCTTTGGGGAAAATGGAAAGTTCTTCCGTGAAGTGGATATGAGTGGCTTTGGGTAAGTAACCGAGAAACGAGGTCCCTCCAAAGCTTCTCTGACAGTTTTTGCGTTAAAGAAACGGAGAATTCGAGATGACGACGGCTTCTGAGAACAATTCCTACGTGCGCAATGGCCGTCTTTACATCACGCCGACGTTTACCTCCGACGTCATTGGGGAGCAGCAATCGTAGATGGCCACGTCTTCAACATCACGGACTGTACATTCAACATCACTCATGGCCTCGGATACACGGCTTCCATACCCCAATTTGCCAGCAATAGTACTATAGCAATGGACCAAACCTTCGATGCTGCAGAGTATTACCGAGCTTGCTCTGCTGTCAGCATGTTACTAGTGGTCAGATCATCAATCCCGTGCAAAGCGCTAGAATCAGTACGAGGAAGACTGCGAGTATCAAATACGGCCGAGTGGAGGTTAGGGCCAAAATCCCCAAGGGTGAGTCTTATTTGATTTTATTACTTCCACACTTCTGACGGCGTACCACTGCTTTGTTTCTCCAGAGATTGGTTAGTAGTATATCACAAAATGGTGTTTATGCGATGGCTAACGCTCGTCGTCTTTGTGCGATGATCTAGCTTTGGCCAGCCATCTGGATGCTTCCGGTCGATAACAAATATGGCTCATGGCCATGAGCGGTAAGTTTTCTTCAATTCACTTCATCCGGTTACTACGAAACATGTCCCTCGTAACTTGTCCGGAGTTTATTGGAAATTTCTCGGGGGGACAGACCAAACAAACATAAGCTCATACTGATTCATTCCATGTGTAGGTGAAATCGACATCATGGAAGCTCGCGGAAATGGTATCCGTTATCCCAAACAGTACGCCGTTTTCATGTTCCTGTACACAAGTCAAACTAATCTTATACTCTCGTCATAATCAGGGCAGTAACTATGTCCGCGGCTCGCTAAATTGGGACCGGCACCCTTTTTGAACCGTGTCTGGCAAACCTATGGTTGGTGGACACAGCGACGTACAAGCTATGCTGACGACTTCCATACCTATTCCCTGGAATGGTCCGAGGACTTCATGTAAGCTACGAGTCGATTTATCTCACCTTCAGGTACTGACACTTAGTTTCCAGTCGTATCTACGTTGATACTAGGTTGCATCATCTTCTAGATCTTAGGGTGAAAGAGTCATTTTGGATCGTGGTGATTTCCCGCGAGTTGTTCAAAATGGATCGGAGGCAGTGATCCTGGACAATCCCTGGGCGAATGCAACCAAATCAGCGCCGTTTGATCAGCGTATGTGTCCTACCATAATCACCTTCATATCACCTACTAACACCGCTTGGTCCTATGTGCGCTTAACTGTTCCTTATTTTTATGATTCGTTGTTGTAAAATCCCTTGTGGTTTTTATCAGCGTTCTATCTCATATTGAACGTTGCCGTCGGAGGGACGAACGGCTGGTTCCCTGATCGTAGTGGAGAGAAGCCTTGGCTTGATGGATCAAACAGTAAGTCAGGCTCTGATTTATGACATCCATGCTTTTTTCCGGGTTTCTTTGATTCTTGACACGAATGATACTGATGGTGATTTTCAGCTGCTATGGGTGACTTTTGGCGTGCCCGGCAACAATGGCAACCCACTTGGTCCAGTGATCCCGAGGATCGCTCGCTCGTCGTGTATGTAGTCTTGCTGGCATCCCGGACTGCGAAACCCCTAAGCTCACATCGCCTGACAGCGATTCTGTGAAGATGTGGCAACTATGTTAATCCGAATCGGGATACATCAATCCTCGTTATCCTTCGTTATCGTAGGTACTTGTCGGCATGTTTCTTTTGAAATTGAATGAAGTCGGGATGGACGATCGTTAATGATATATACAGTAGAGTAACTACTAAATAACTTATTTTCTGTTCTGTGGCGACCTCGGCCCAGTTGTATGGCACTGTAGTACATCGCTCATCGCACTTTACGTTTTCGTACATTCTGTTTTGCGAAAAGAGGCCAATTTATTTTAAAGGTCAGCATCAAGGGTTTCTTTTGTCACGCCGTATTAGTGGGATGCTGACGGAATCATACATGATCTTGAGCTGTCTTCGTATACGCAACGACGCTCTGCCACGCCTGTCGCCATGCGGCGTTTCAGCCTTTCTCAAAACGATACATGTAGCATAAGTGCCTTAAAGGAGAACAACAAGAGTAGTAGTGGTAGTACTCATTGATACTGATAATGATATACAACATGAACTTGGGTGGATTTACTAACCGGATCGTCACCAAGGGTGAAACTTCCGCGAGAAGCACGGTTTATGGTCAGCCAAAGGAGTGTGGCACGTACCACCATCGTCGTACAATGTATTTGCTTCCTGCAACATGACCACCCCCGCATCGACGCCAGAGGGGCACCCGGAAGCTGCATGATCATCAGAGAACTTCCGATCGGGATGGTTCGCCCCGGAGCACATCGGCTTCAAAGGCGAGGATCTTCAGCATGCCTCCAACGTCTCTCAGAGAGAACTCACAATACTGTGACCGCACTATCCTTCCGTTCTGCTAGTGTGGGTGGGAACTGCCTCGTATGCAACAAGGAATGGGCACGGATATGGAAACAAATTCACACGAAGTGCTTCTCAAATAGAAACATTGGGCGCCTAATATTATAAGTAGGTCCGTCCCGGTCATTTGCGGCGTTGGTCACCGACTGATATGCCACCTGTAACGCCGTCGTGGCGAGTTTGGAGTACTTGTGGGTGCTCATTGATTCATGTCGGTCGAAGCTGTTTGTGTATTCATAGGTGAATGTGTGGGTCCGTGTATTGCTTCAGAGGATGTTGGGCCGTTTTATCTTGCTTTTGTTTCCGGCGCAGGCTAAGGTTGTTATCGATGGAAACGAATGACATCATTGTCACGGAATG